>CM055117.1:227056948-227668873 GCA_029206835.1 Rana muscosa | reverse complement strand
GAAACATAAATTATTTCATGGTTCACAGCCCATGTTTGGCAGGTGTAAGCAAATTACAGTTTTACTATAAGTCAGCACATTTTTTGCACAAATAGAATATGGTCATATGACTTATTCCAGTAATTAGGACTATTAGAGCTATTCAGCATATTTATGTATAATAGAGTTATAAAACAAACATTTTAACTTTAGAAGATTAATATGCATCTTGATAGTTGACAGATAAAGTATAATTTTAAATTTATCTAACAGTCCTTTCTCGGCAGCCGTGCAGTGGGCGTTGTTAACCCACTGTGCATGCTGGGAGAGGGTACATAAGGGGCAGATGCCATTAATTGGGTCCTGTGTGCGCGCCTCGTGGCCCGCATGGCACGGGGTGCGTGTGTGTGTTCTAACCCAAGGCACCTTCAGCCCGAGGTTGCATCGTTACCTGGTAGGCCCAGCTCTGCTGGCTGGGGCCTATACCATCAGAAGGGATCCCAAGCTACCCACCTGCGGGGAGCCTGCTCTTAGGAAAGGAGACCAGGGGAGGATCTGCCACAGAGGAGACCAGCGACTGTTCTGCTGTCTCGGGAGAAGGCCTGGAAACTCACCTAAGGAGGGATCCATTATTACAAGCCCTGCAATACGCCAATCTGGCATAAAGGTTCTCTCTATATTGCTTGGCTGGGAGGTTCAGGACTTTGATAATCCTGTGACAGAGGATTCCTGATCGCATCCTTAAGTTCTCAGATAAAGTTGATCCGTGCATCATTCCGGCTGCTAGGACCAGTGAAAGGGACTATCCGGGTGAGCAATACCCACTCAGGCTTGAGTGGCGACGTTGTTTCTTTAGTGCTGCATGCCTGAACCTTCCCCTGTTCTTCTCTCGTTTACTACTTTCCGCTCAAGTTCCCTCAGCAAAGTAAATAAAGCCTGATTGTTTAGGTTTTACATTTGTGTGGACATTGGCCTTTCTGGAGACTTTCTATACCCCGACAACGGAAGCCTTGGAGGTAGTTTGCAAGACCCAACAAAACCAGCCGGTCCCTTAAATGGGTGGGGGGGTAGTGCTACACGTGGGGGCTCGAGTCTGGGATTTGCAGCTACCTCCCAAAATTGGATTACTTTATTCTGTGTTTTTGGAAAGTCGGCCATTGAGGAAGTTGGACTGTGTTACTGTGCT
Organism: Rana muscosa; assembly: GCA_029206835.1. Lineage (NCBI taxonomy): Eukaryota > Metazoa > Chordata > Amphibia > Anura > Ranidae > Rana > Rana muscosa. Next base: position 227,667,708 of record CM055117.1, on the reverse strand, counting down.
TTTAATGGGAAGAAGGGGTTAAGGGGCACAGAACTGTTCTTTTTCTAACTGCGTATTTCGTGGGCGGATCCAAAGGAAGAAATGCCTGCGAGCTACGTGCAGGAAGAACAAAAGGGGAGGAGTTCCCGCCACCTGCATGCTACACGTGGGCGCATTGGCGCCAAGGAACAGAGAGAGAGTTTGGATCAAACGAGAGGAGCAACATGTCTGCGTTTTCATGGACTTCAGCCTTATCGGGACCCCGGATGTTCCCAGTGCCTACTACCATGGACATTGCTCTGCTTGCAGCCCCACTCACAGATACGGGGATCCAGCTCAAGCCCCGGGGCCGCTTTGCGCTATATACATGTCGGGATGCGGAGGCCCTGGGCATGCTCTGCCCTAAATGCGATGGACTGGCTGTGCAGCTACGCCCGTTCGGACGATGCTTGTCCTGCGGGGAGTTCTTTTTCAAGGTAGACCAGCCCACCGAATCGCCCCGAGCTTACCGGGTCAACTGGGTTACAGACGCCGTTACTTCAGAGGAAGTCGCCTACACCCCTACAGCCAGGCCCACACACATCGCATCGGCTGCTGAGGATGCAACCGGAGAAGATGCCTCTGCCGCTGCAAAGCCATTGGCGGACACCGCGGCGGACGCTGCCTCCACCACTACTGAAGTCTTTATCTCGCCAGCGAAACGGAAGGTGGAATATGTCAAGGCCTCCCGCGGCCGCGGTCGAAGCCTGCCCCAGCGCCTGCTGGAACCGGACTTCAAAAGCGGGAGGATGCCTGAGAAGTCCACGTCAGGAGACGGTAAGGAGGCTGGGGGAAAAGTGATCGGGACTGTTCTTGTCAGTTCATCGGGCAAAGAGGCTCATACCCCGCAATGGAGGGAGTGTGACAAGAGCCAAGGCCCAGGAATTATTACAGGATCAATGTACAGCTGTCACTCTTACCTGCAGTTACAAAGAGTCGACAGCCTTGAACCCCGTGAGTGCAACAACATGAGTAAGGGCCCCGGTTGATATTAGATGGACTTTGGCAGCCAAGAGAGAGACTCCCTATAAATATGTCAAGTCTGTAGCAAGACGATCACCCGACTCGTGTGTGTTGCCAGGAACAGGAGACTGCAGGACATTGCCAAGAATTGCTTGGTTGCAGAAATTGTTCATAGACCGTGTGAGCAAGGATTACGGTCTTGAATTCCCTTATGTACCTTGTGATGTTATGCAAGAAGTTGAGGACATTAGGGAACAGTGGTATGATGAGGCTGTTTGGGATCACTTGGCAAACCCAGATTCCCGCTGTGGGATGGAACTTTTTATTATAACGGAAGAGTTTTTCATGTATGCCGGCGGATCTGGAGTTATGGCCGGCACATTTACGCCGACCGGGTGGTCATCTGTAGTGAATGGGAAGAGGACATTATACATTCAATTACCACCCGGCATGAGCGTGGAAGACACTTTTGAGACAGGAGCTTGACTTTGCTATCATTTCCTGTCCTTTGCACGGAAAGGAACACTCTTGAGTCGAGGTGACTTTGTCCTCTACTGAAAGAGGTTTGCTGCCCTTAATGAGGAAAAGACAGAGAGCGTGCTTTGTTTTTTCCCTTCTCTCCGAAAAGATTTTTTTTTCCCTCTGAGTGAACTTTGGGGTTAGTCAGTTAGAATGTTATGGTGAGAGAATGCCGTAGTCAACGATTGGATGTTCCTTATATTTGTGTTGCAAACCCCTGCGTAACAAGTAAAAGGACGTTGTGACTCTGCTAACACTAGGTGGCAGTGGTCTGCAGGAATAGAGACACTTCACTGCTAATATAGCATTTAGTATTAGGAAAACTTTATGCTAGGCTTAGCATTCAAAACTTTAATAGAAGGGAACTGCTTCCTCTCGGGGAAACAGTCTGCTTCTTTGTAAAATAGAATATGAATAGTGGTTAGGATGTTTGCATTTTCCATGCATGTTGTCTGTGTTTTATTGCAGGTACCAGAGCTACTATCAAGACCACCGGAGAATGGGGTGGGGTAGATAGTCAGTAATGGGTGGAGTGTATTTTTGCATTTGAAAAACTGAAATGTCATATCTGGAGAGCTATGTTAATTATTGTAACATTATCTTGTGTGCTTTCCTTCCTTTTCTTTTTTCCTTCCCAAAAATTTATTCAGGTACCAGGTTACTGTTTTTGGGGACAGTGTCTTTTCAAGTAGGGGGTGTGTGTAGCACCCTTCCCAAATGGTTGGGACGCTATGTGTAAATTTAGGGGTATTTCTGAGCCATAGTTGGGCTCAGATCAGTTGATTGTTCAAAATTGCTTCTGCTCTGGGTGTGATACTGCCTGGCAGTAGTGTTCCCTGTTCGCCTGTAGGTAGCACTGCCACCACCGGCCCAGGTTGAACTACAGGGGTATCACAACACTTTGGGTGTCCTTTCTTGGCAGCCGGGCAGTGGGTGTGGTTAACCTGCTGTGCATGATGGGAGAGGGTACATAAGGGGCAGACGCCATTAATTGGGTCCTGTGTGCTCGCCTCGTGGCCCGCATGGCACGGGGTGTGTGTGTGTGTTCTACCCCCGGGCACCTTCAGCCTGAAGTTGCATTGCTACCTGGTAGGCCCAGCTCTGCTGGCTGGGGCCTATACCTTCGGAAGGGATCCCAAGCTACCCACGTGCGGGGAGCCTGCTCTTGGGAAAGGAGACCAGAGGAGGATCTGCCCCAGAGGAGACCAGCGACGGTACTGCTGTCTCGGGAGGAGGCCTGGAAAATCACCTAAGGAGGGATCCATTATTACAAGCCCTGCAATACGCCGATCTTGCATAAAGGTTCTCTCTATATTGCTTGGCTGGGAGGTTCGGGACTTTGATAATCCTGTGGCAGAGGATTCCTGATCGCATCCTTAAATTCTCAGATAAAGTTGATCCGTGCATCATCCCGGCTGCTAGGACCATTGAAAGGGACTATCCGGGTAAGCAATACCCACTCAGGCTTGAGTGGCGACTTTGTGTCTTTAGTGCTGCGTGCCTGAACCTTCCCCTGTTCTTCTCTTGTTTCCTACTTTCCTCTCAAGTTCCCTCAACAAACTAAATAAAGCCTGATTGTTTGGGTTTTACATTTGTGTGGAAATTGGCCTTTCTGGAGACTTTCTATACCCTGACAACGGAAGCCTTGGAGTTAGTTTGCAAGACTCAACAAAACTAGCCGGTCCCTTAAATGGGGGTAAGTGCTACACATAAAATAAATGTTATTACAAATGAGTCCCAAATATACAGTATGAGATGACCTGGTTACAAATTCACAGATGTAGAGTCCTTTTAAATGTTCACCTACAGCTATCTATAGACTATAGATAATGGGTGAAGAGGCCTTGTTTTGACTTGTTGAACTGCTATACTTCTGTTGCTCCTGGAATAATATAATAAACAAGAATTCCTCATGGCTTAAGGCCATAGTGAGAGCACTCTCCTTCATTTTGGACAACTACCTAAAATACACATGACAAGTGATATGAGCACAGGTATAAACAAGCTTGTATTTTCAGATTTCCTAGTCAGCAAAATGGTAGTGTTGCAATCTTTTAATGTTAAACTAAATTACGTTTGATTCATACTTCTTTTTAAGCTGACCAGCACTCTCTTATGGTGTACTCACACTAGGCATTCCATACTGTGCCCAAGCATGTTTGACACCTAAAGTCCAGTTCATTTAAGCAGAGCGATTGCACCTTACTGTGCTCACGCACAGTTCAACGTATCATGGTCTGGTCCGCTTAAAGAGGTGTGCTGGGACACAGTTCTGTTTTACGTCAATTATGAGACTGTTCCATTTTAAAAAATGGCACAGGTGCAGTGTTTGCTGGAAATTTGGATGGATGAATGGTCACTGCCCTGGCATGATTCCCCTCCCAAAAAGTTTTACGTTTTCTACTCCAAACTGTTCACCGTCCCCAAAGCAAAAAGGGGCAATTGCCCTATTTTGGACCTGAAAGCGTTCAACGCTTTCCTTCTTGTAAAAAGTTTCATATGGAATCTACTCAGTCAGATATTCCCTCCCTCTTCAGTGGCTACAGTGGACATCAAGGATGCCTATCAGCAAGTCCCCATCTATCTGGTGCATTAAGGCTTCATGCGTTTTGCTATTCTCAGATTCAGACCTTGCAGTCCAAGTGCTGTCCAAGTTGCAGGATTGATTGTGGCTTTTTATGAGGGAGTCCCCTTCACTCAATTCCATGCCAGACTGTTGCAACTTAACATTCTGGCTGCTTGAGACAAGAAGGCACATTCTCTGGTCAATCATGTGTGCCTGACACCCAAGACCAATACCTGGCCTGTTGGCTCACAAATCCATATGTGGTCTGGAAGATTCTGATGATGAACCCTAGCCTGACATATTGAGGGAGGAGTTCTGGACACCTTCACACTGGAGGAAGCTCAGCTCCCAACCAACATTTTTGAACTACAAGCAATTTGTTTGTCCCTGTACGTCTCAACTGTCCAGTCATCCAGTCCAGCTTCAGTCAGACAAAACCACAGCAGTAGCATACATAAATCATCAGGGAGAAACTAGAAGTCTTTCAGCTCAAAAGGTAGCCTACCACAGTGGTTCTCAACCTCAGTACCCTAAACGGGCCATGTTTTGTGAACTTCCCTTAGATAAAATAGCTCTTATCAATACAATGTCATTGATATCTATTTAAAGCAACTGTGCAAAGTAAAGGAAAACCTGAAAACATGACCCTTTGGAGGTACTTGAAGACTGAGGTTGAGAACCACTGGTCTACCAGATTCTGATTGGGGAGGAACATCATGTTTCAACACTATCTGGCATGCACATTCCAGGTATGGAAAACTGTCAGGTGGACTTCCTAAGTCAACAGCGTCTGAACTGGGGAATGGTCACAGGTGAGGAAATCCAGTTGTGGACCTCCTTGGCTTCCAGGTTCAACTACAAACTAAGTAAGTTTGTCTCCAGATCCAGGAGTACTCTGACTATGTCAGTGGATGGTCTTCTGACTCCAAGGGATCAGTTCAACCTGATCTATGTATTTCTTTCTCTGAAGCTCCTCTCTCGTCTGCTACTCAGGATTGAGATGGAAGGCATTCAAGTGATTCTCATTGCACTGAACTGGCCCAGAAGTATGTGGTACTACAACTTTATTAGACTCCTGGAAGACTCTCCATGGGCCCTCCCAGACAGTCTGAATCTCTTTTCCCAAGGACCAGTTTACCACCTGGCCTCACAGTCGCTGTTGAAGCTCAGGTTGTAAGTAATATGTATCTATCCAAAATCCATTATTCCTATGATCCTAAAAGCTAGGAAATCCACCTCTTGCAAGGTCTACCATCACTCTTGGAACTGTGTACTTTGGGATCGCTTGCCTCTAATTATTGGGTAAAAGTTTTCATACAGTTGGTTGCTCACATAGTTCAATCCGTATCTCCACCTATGATTCTGTGGGAACTCAACCTGGTTCTGTCGGTTTTTCAAAAACTGTCCTTTGCACCCATTAGGACTACCCCTCTATCAGCCCTCACTCAAGGTGGCTTTTCTCGTAGTCATGACTTTGGTGAGACAAGTTCCCAAGCTGGCAGCCTTGTTCTGTAAGGAACCTTTTCCTGTGCTTCACAGAGACAAGGTTATCTTGAGGCCTAGAACCTCCTTTCTCTCTAATGTTGTGTATTCCTTCCACCTTAACCAGGATAATTGTATTTCCATCCCTCTGTACTACTTTGGTATGTGGACAGGGCTATGGACTACTCACCCTGCACGTGGGGTACCTTTTGCACGGAGTACGCTCATCAATGCCCGGAGAATGTGGCCATGTGAAGAGTCTAAAATTAAGGCAGTTCCCGGACTCAGAGATGAGCCTTCATTGTGTGCAGTAATTAAAGTTCCGGATTCCTCTGAAAAGTGCTGTCCCATGTCCCTACACACTGTAACTTGGTAGATGTTACATTAGGAGGGACACGCTGAACCTGCATCTAATGCACTAATCCAGCATCCCTCTGTTACCTCACTCCCAGTAACAGAATGGGGTTTCGCTGAGCACATAGCGTGGACCTCATATGTGTTCGTATTAACTCCATCACTTCTCATACCTTGTGACCAGGCCATAGATCTCCATAATGTGGGTTTGAATCCAGTTGCTATTGGATACCGACCACTAGGTAGGGAACCAGACAATTACTCCCTCACTACTGGAGGACATGTAACCTTACCAGGTACCATGCCTGGCTGCTTGGTGTCTTGAACGGCATTCTCTTCCTTAACTTTCCAAGTTAAAGTGGTTCTTAAGACAGAAGGTTTTTTTATCTTAATGCATTTTATGCATTTATATGCAGGAGCCCCCCTCAGCCCCATCTTGATCCAGCAATGTTGCACGAGAGACTCGGCTGTTCGAGACTCCACTTCCTGATTGGCCATTGGCTCCCGCTACTGTCAATCAAAGTTTGTGGGCCAATGAGGAGAGAAAGGGGGCAGGGCCGTGTCATAGCTCCATGTCTGAATGGACACACAGAGCAGCGGCTCGGCTCGAATGCCTCCATAGCAAGCTGCTTCCTGTGGGGGCACTTGGCAGGAGGGAGGGGCCTGCTGCTGTCAATCACAGCCAGTGAGGAGAGAGCGGGGGCGGGGCAAAGCCATGCTCTGTGTGCCAATGGACACACAGAGACGGCTCAGGGGAGAGCATGCAAGTGTGCCCCCAGAGAAAGCAGCTTATTATGGGGAAGGAGCCAAGAGCACTGGCGGGGGGACCCGGGAAGAGAAGGACCGGAGCTGCTCTGTGCAAAACCACTGCAAAGAGCAGGTAAGTATTTTCTATTTTAAAACAAAAAAAAACTAGACTTTAGTATCACTTTAACCCTTTTGTAGTAGCTTGAGCTTCATACCCCTTTGTCCTATACAGACCCTGGTTCTTTAGATACACCAGAACCAACATGCACCCCTTTTGAGTAACTTCAGACCAAGCTCATAACAGTTAAAGAGAATATTACTGAACAGGTTGCAGAAAACAATTTAAAATGAACAATTTCCTTCCCCTAGCCCCAACTTTTATTGTATGGCTGCCCAGGCATACCTCCGTGAGGCGAGAGTATATTATGGCATTGTCCATGGCTTGGATGTCTCTGAAAGTCCTGGTGTCTTCAACGGGCTGCAAGGTGCAGCCAAACCGTTACCACAAACAGAACCGATCAGTAAAGGAACAAGGCAAGAGCCCTGGACCTCGGGTTTCCCCCTTTTATAGCTCAATTGGGCTGGCTAGGACCAAAAAGCCCAGGAGCTGAGCCTGCCACAGTTAACCCATACCCTAGCCTGGGTCAGCTGTTAACTCACTAGTACCAATACATTTGCTCCATTGTTTGAATGTAGTGTGGGCTATTAGAATGTATCTCTCTGCTAAGTCTTTCAGATTATCTGACTCCCTCTTTGCTATTCCAGAGACCCCCCATAGGAGTCAACCTGCTTCTTGCTCTACCATTTTAAGGTGGCATAGGCAGCTCATCATCCAAGTCTATCGACTAGGATAAGATTCCACTTTTTCCTGTCAAGGTACATTCTACTAGACCAGTAAGTGCCTCTGAAGCCTCTCAGCATCTGTTTCCCAGATTTGCAAGGCTGCCACCTGGTCTTCCAATCACACATTCTCCAAGTTTTACTAAGTGAATGTTCAGGTGTTCGCTGATGCAAGCTTTGGGCATTAGGTTTTTTAGGCAGCAATTTGAGCTGCAAATAGCCCCCAGTTTCACCTTGTTGTTTGTGGACATGTTACCCTGTTTTTTGTTGTGTTGCCTACCCCTCAGTTGGACTGCTTTGGGACGTTTCAGCATCTCAGAATTCCTTCTGAAGTTGTGTCCCTAATGAACAATTAATTAAACAGGATTTCTGACTTCCTTTTTCTTGAAATTCTTTAACCACTTAAGCCCGGACCATTTTGTTGCTAAAGGACCAGGCCCCTTTTTGCGATTCGGCACTGCATCGTTTTAACTGACAATTGCGCGGTCGTGCGACGTGGCTCCCACACAAAATTGGCATCCTTTTTTTCCCACAAATAGAGCTTTCTTTTGGTGGTATTTGATCACCTCTGCGGTTTTTATTTTTTGCTCTATAAACAAAAATAGAGCAACAATTTTGAAAAGAATTACATATTTTTTACTTTTTGTTATAATAAATATCCCCAAAAAATATATAAAAGAACATTTTTTTTCCCCTCAGTTTAGGCCGATACGTATTCTTCTACATATGTAGCGCTACCCCCAGTTAAGAGAGCCGCTGGATTTTTGTTTCGGGCCCTGTGTACAGCACCGCCAACCCCCGGCAATCTTACTCGACCCACTCTGGCACAGCTAGTCTAGGGATTAAACAGTATTGCAAGGGTAACCTCTTTGCAATAAGACAACACACTGATGCGAGAGATCAAGTATAACGGTTTTACTTAACACATACAATTTGCTTACAGAGCCCTGCAGCAATAGGTATAGCACGCAATAATGGCGCAGCGCGCACCACGCGCAGCTATTATTGTATATGCGCCCTGTGGCGCACTAAAACAATAGTCTATCTCCCCTCCCTGGTCAGGCCTGACACAGAAGAAATCTCAGTCTTTTCAGTAAGGATTTCTTTGCATGCAAACTTTCGGTGGTACACTTGATGAAACAGTATTTTTGTAATCCACAAAGTAGGCAGTCACAAAGAACACTATACTGGAGACCCTTTAAACTCTGTCCTGCTACTGGTCTCCAGTGAAGTAACAAACAAACGATCGGTGGGCCAAGGCAGTCTATAGGCCTAAACACGGTACAGTCTATTGCAGTGGTTCTCAAACCCTGTCCTCAGAACCCACTAACAGGCCAGGTTTGCAAGATAACTGAATTACATCACAGGTGATCTAATTTGCTGCTCAGTGATTGCAGTATTCTAGTCTGCATCTCCCCAAGGTAATACTTAAAATCTGGCCTGCTAGTGGGTCATGAGGAAGGGAGTTGAGAACCACTGGTCTATTGGATTGAGCAAGTGCTCGCTTACCCCTCCGGACGCGATCCCAGTCCGGGACTTCCACCTGCTGTGTCTCCGCACACAGCGTCTGCCACGATCGGGTCCCCGATCCAACTGATGTCCTCACTCGACAAGTCATATGCCACTCAGGCTCCGCAGTGGGGTGGAAGGCTCTTCGGAAGTTGTGTAAGGCCCCAGGCTTCAGGCCTTGCACTGCAGCAGATTCGCACAGGAAGACTGTTCCTTGCAGTGCGGTGTCCAAAGAGGCCGAGCTCCGCCTCGCCTCCTTCTTAAATAGCCCCTCCCATGAGTCTCTGCGGTGGCCAATTGCACTCTGGGTGCTGAATGGGGTTCTGGGTAACGTAGTCCCGGGGCCTTAAAGGAGACCCCGCTACACACTCCCCCCACTTAAACTCTTTGGTCCCCAAAGATAACATAACATTAAATTACAGAACGTACAACATCAATTAAAGTTTCGTATGATGTTGGCAGAGGAAATTCCCACCAAAAACGAGGCGGTGAACTTCCCTGCCCACAGGTCACACTATCACTAGTGTCCTGCCTAACTGTGCCAGAGAGTGAGTTGGGGTTGCCCCCCACTAAATGGACAGTGGGAGGATCAGGGTCTTCCACACTCCTCCTGGCAGTAACCACAGTGTCTTCCGCACTCCTCCCCATCTGTGGGTAAGTCAATCTTCTGGGAGGATTTATGGCCCTTCGCTTCCTCTGTCCTCTTGGGCTTTCTGTTATAACAGGTTCCTCTTCCGGAACCAACTTAGGAATTTCCTCTGGTTCGGGAGCACTGGACTCCAGAGCAGGGAGGTACATGGATTCCCTTGGATCTTCTTCTGGGAGTAAGTCACAGGCACTCTCCCAAGAATCTGACCAAGGACTGGACGGGATGAACTCAGTAGCTTCTGCATTCAGTGTGCTGTCTATGGTGTCTTCTTCAGGTGAAGATCAATAGCAGAAGTTTCTGGGGCCTGAGAAGGCCAAAGCCAATCAAGTTCTTCTCCCTCATCTTCACTTATCTCCGAGGTCTCTGTATCCCCAATCTGAGGGGTCTGGGACCGAGTGTTTGGTCTAGGAGTATCCAGAATGGAAATTGGGCTTGGGGAGTCCCTTGCAGGAGGTATCCAAACTGCTTCAGCAAGTGGGAGTAAGTGGTTTCGGTGCCAAGTCTTCAGTGGGCCCACCTTCCCTTCCGGCTTCAACTTATAGACAGGTAGGCCCGGCAGCTTCTTACAAACGACATAGGGTTCAGGTCTCCATCTGTCTGCAAGCTTGTGCTTCCCAGGGACTCCCAGGTTTCGTAGGAGAACTCAGTCTCCAGGTTGCAGGTCCTGGATCTGAACCTTTAGGTCGAAGTTCCTCTTATTGCGGGCCCCCCTTTGTTCTGAGGCCGCCTGGGCCTGTTCATAGGCTAATTTCAAATTATGTCTGAGTCTGTGAACATATCCCTTGTGGGAAGCGGCAGAACAATGGTCTATGGAAGGGCCAAAGGCCAGATCTACTGGTAGTCTTGCCTCTCTTCCGAACATCAGTCGATAGGGTGAGTACCCTGTAGCATCACTGGTGGTGCTGTTGTATGCATGCACAACTGCCGCAATGTGGTTGCTCCAATGCTGCTTCTTTTCACTGCTTAAGGTCCACAGCATGTTGAGCAGGGTTCGGTTGAACCTCTCCGGCTGAGCATCACCTTGTGGATGGTAGGGGGTAGTTCTTGTCTTCTTGATCCCCAAAGAATCCAGAAGCTTCCGGATCAACCGACTTTCAAAATCCCTCCCTTGATCTGAATGGAGCCGTTGTGGTAGCCTATAGTGTACAAAGTATTTTTCCATAAGCACCCTGGCCACAGTGGAAGCCTTCTGGTCTTTGGTTGGGAAGGCCAGGGCATACCGGGTGAAATGGTCGGTTACTACCAGAACATTTCGAAGTCCACTCAGGTCGGGTTCGAGGCAGAGAAAATCAATGCATACCAGATCAAGTGGGCTTTGACTTTGCAGATGGCCCACTGGGGCAGCTTGATGGGGTAAAGTCTTTCTCTGGATGCATCGTGCACATGAGTGGCAGTATTCTTCAACTTCAGCCCTCATGCAGGGCCAATAGAAACGGTCCCTAACAAGTTGAAAGGTCCTTTCCGCCCCTAGGTGGCCATGATTGTCGTGCAAAGCAACCATGACAGTCTCTCGGTGTTTCTCGGGCAGGAACAATTGCCATTTGTCTTCCAGGTCATCAGAGGGGCCCCTTCGGTAGACCACTCCCTGATGCACCTGCAACCTGTCCCACTCCTTCCTTTAAAGGTGAGCTTCCTTCGAAGGGTGACGTAAGAGTCTATTCGGATCCTGGTTCTCCAGGGCCTCCAAGACCAATCTCCCCATGGGGTCTTCCAATTGGTCAGATCTCAGCTCCTTTTTGGACAATTTTGGCAAGTTATCTTCCCCCAGTTGGGTTACCCCACAGTACTGCTTGGGGACTCAGACTATGGTAACCCCTATCTCTTATGCTCTTGAGCCGCCACTGGCTTGGAGTTCAGCCCCTTGACAGAGGACCCGCACCCCGTCGGGTGCCACTTGAGTCCAGTCTCGTGTACTGCAGGTGGGGACATGAGATCTTCTAGACAAGGCGTCTGCATCTCAGTTTCCAGCCCCAGGTCTGTACTGTACTTTAAGCTGAAATTGAAGTGCCGCCAGCCATCTATGTCCTGTGGCATCCAACTTTGCTGTGGTGAAAAGATAGGTGAGGGGGTTGTTGTCGGTTTTCACCGTGAATTCTGCCCCATACAGATAGTCTCTGAGTTTGTCAACTACCGCCCATTTAAGGTCCAGGAGCTCCAACTTATGGGTGGGGTAGTTCTTTTCAGAGGGAGTCAGACTTCTGCTCACATACGCAACAGGCCTCAGTTGCTCTTCATGCTCCTGGTAGAGCACTCCTCCCAAACCATCATGATTGGCATCTACATGAAGTTCATAAGGCTTCTTAGGGTCTGCGTAGGCCAGGACAGGGGCAGTGGTTAAGGTTTTCTTCAACATCTGGAAGGCATCTTCACACTTCTCATTCCACTGGTCCTTGACTGACTCCCCTGGCTTCCTGGGGCCCGAGTCATCTTCTTCCCCCTCCGTCTTTAGCAGCTCATTCAGAGGCCTGGCTATCCGAGCAAACCCCTCCACGAACCTCCTGTAATAGGAACAGAACCCCAGGAAGGATCTGAGCTCTGTCACAGTGGTGGGTCTTGGCCAGGAGGTGACTGCCTCCTATTTCTCGGGGTCTGTGGCTACCCCATCTTCAGACACTATGTGCCCCAGATAGTTGACTGATGACTAATAGAATTGGCATTTTTCAGGTGAGAGCTTCAGCCCTTCCTCACTCAGTCTTCAAAACTTTCTCCAGCCTCTCTTCATGTTCTTCCAAGGTTCTTCCGAAGACAATGATGTCATCCAAGTATACTAGGACTTCGATGAGGTTCATGTCTCCTACAGGCTTCTCCATAAGACGTTGGAAGGTAGCTGGGGCTCCAGACAGACCTTGAGGCATCCGATCAAATTCAAAGAACCCCACTGGGGTTATGAAAGCCGTCTTCTCTTTGTCTTCTGGATGCATCGGGATTTGATAGTACCCGCTCTTTAGGTCCATAACACTGAACCACTTGGCTCCAGACAAGCTCTGTAGGGCATCCTCTATCCTCGGAGTGGTATACTGGTCGGGTATGGTTCTCCTGTTGAGGGTCCTGTAGTCTATGCACAGCCTCAATGATCCATTCTTCTTTCTGACCACCACTATGGGGGAGGCATAGGGGCTTCTAGATTCTCGAATCACACCGGTTCATTTTAGCTCGGCGAGCTGTTCCCTCAAGTCCTTGAGGTCTGCTAACGGAACTCGCCTGACTCTTTCCCCGAAGGGCTTGTCTTCCTGGAGGCGGATTCGATGGGTGGTACTCCTTGCACACATCACATCAAACTCATCTTGGGAGAAGATCTTTTCCCACCTGGTCAACTGGGCCTTGGCTCTCTCTTTCCAAGCCCTGGGTAGGCTTGGGTTCTCCATGGAAAGTTTCTCCCACACAGTGCTTTCTCCATCTGTCTTCTCCACATCCGACAAAACAACTGGGGTGGCAGGGCTCACCTGGCCCAGCAGCACCCTGGCTGGGATCTCCATGGGTACCTTACAGTGGGCCTTCTTCAGGGCCCTCAACGGGACCACTTCTGGAACTACTTCTATATCCGAATGTTCTCCCCTTGGATCGGGTTCCAACATGACAAAGGGCCCAGGCTGCTACCAAGTGAGTTTCACAGTGACTTTTAAACAGGCCACTTCTCCGGGCTGTAGCACTATCCCTTTTCTTCCCAGCCTCCAGACCTTCCCTACCCCCTCTTCTGGGGCCTGCTTTCCCTCAGGATCAGTCGTTGGTAGGCCGTCTTCAACATTGGGTGGATCCCAGTGGCTGTGGGGTCTTTCCCTTTTGTTAGAGGGGCCAAGAGTCTTCGGACCAGATCCGTGTTGGTCCCTATTATTAAGGAACTCTTGTTAGCTCCAGGCGGCCCGGGGCATACCACAGCTAAGGTATCAAACTCTTCAGCCTATGGATGGGTCGAAAGTTAGTTTTATAGACAGATAGCCATCATAAGGGAAACTCTCTGTCCCAATCCCCCATATCTCCAACTCTTCAATCTTCTGGATGGGTAGGTGACTTAGAAGTTCCGGTACAACAGGGTCACTTGCGCCCCAGTATCCAATATGGCTCTTGTGTAGACTCCCTCCACTTGAACAGGTACTATCGGGGAGGGACCTACCAGGTTCTCTGGATATCGCTTCAAAGGAGTCTCCTTCCTTGGATCTTTGCGTTTTCCTTTTGGACTTTCTTTCTTCCATTTCTCTTTGGACTTAAGCCTCTCTTGGGCCTGGTATGCATTGATCTCCCTCCTTTTGAGGGGTGTAACCACCCGCTGAGGGACATTACTCTCTTTCTTTGGGGTGCGTTCCCACCGAGGAACCTTGTGTTTCTTCTGAGGGGTCTTGTCCACTCTTCTCACGTGCTTCTCATTCAGTTTGGAGCTCACTGGAGATGATGGGCACCCGGTTGACTCCTTCACCGGGGCCCACTGAAGTTTTCCGGCGGCTTGCGGTTATTCATATTTTTTTTCTTTGGACTGGCACACACTCTGGCGAGATGGCCAGCTCCTCCACAATTGAAACAAGTCACATCCCCCCAATCTTCCAGGGATGCGGGCGCTGAGGTATTAGGAAACGGCACCTTCCTCGGATTTTCCCTCTCTGGTTCCCTTGACTTCTTTTCCATCAGGGAGGTCAGCATCCCCAATACTTGGGACATCTGCGACTTCAGGGTATCCACCTCCTGAGTCTCTTTCCAGGGTCATGGCCGTCCTGACCATCACCGGTGGAGGATTTACCAACTCAACTGGTTGGTTCTTCTTCTTCTCCTCCAGCATAGCTTCTTCCTCTCTGACTACTCGGATCAAGTCAGGGTTCTCCAGGCTCTTCCCATCCTGTCTGGTGCGTAGCGCCAATGCGATGGGGTCCAGAGGCTGAGATCCTCTCATCCCCTGCTGAACACGGGCCTCATCCACCTTCCGCGGATCAATCCCCTTCTTCAGGATCATCTTATGCAGGATCTTATCCAGGCGCCTCATGAACTCTAATAGTTTCTCTCCTGTCTATTGGTAGCAGTGCTCCAGCTGGTAAGTGAGCTCAGTGATTTTCTCTGTTCCACCGAACACATTCTGTAGAATGTCCAGATAGTCCTGTGCATCACAGTCTGTTTTACTCATCTTGAGGTTGCATATGGCCTCTAGAGCAGACCCCTTCAAGCTCTCAGCAATTCTCTGCTTCTTTCTGTGGTCTGGGACTTCCCATTCTTCTAGGGCCTGAGTGGCACCGTCTAACCACTCCTCAAACCCCTCTTCACCCGAAGGTACAGGTTTCCTTCCAGAGAATATTCTGAGTTTTCTGTATCCCGACATTTGGTAGTCTGTAGGGTCCTTCTTACACTGGGCTACAATTTCCCTCAGGACTGCGCATAATTCTGTGCTGAGGGTGGCAGGTGGCGATCCGGGACTTTCCTTTTTCTCCCGTTTTTCTGCTTTTGGGGTGGGTGATGGAGATAGTTTCGGTGTCTGAAACCGTCCTCCTGGCTTAAACGGCAGCGCGTGTATTAGGCTAAAAGTCTGATCATCTATTGCTTCTACACTTGGATTCTTGAAATGCTCTGGGACTCCGTTCTTCCACTCTATTAGTGCGTGGGTCAGTGAAGAATTCGACCTGACATCCACCACCCATACCTTCTGGGACAGCGACATCACTAGCTGCTTCACCGCTTCTTCTTGCCAGATCCCTGGGAGTTCTATGACTACTACCCTGGCTGGATCTGTGCCAACCGCTTTGCACCACTGTCCTACTTCTAGTGGGTCCATGCTGGTACTTTTGGCGTGTTACTTGCTGCAACAGGATCCCGGACGAGCCCCCACGTGTAGCGCTACCCCCAGTTAAGAGAGCCGCTGGATTTTTGTTTCGGGCCCTGTGTACAGCACCGCCAACCCCCGGCAATCTTACTCGACCCACTCTGGTACAGCTAGTCTAGGGATTATTCTTGTATCACAGTCAAACAGTATTGAAAGGGTAACCTCTTTGCAATAAGACAACACACTGATGCGAGAGATCAAGTATAACAGTTTTACTTTAGTTTTTAAAAGCATAGGCAGAACATAACACATACAATTTGCTTACAGAGCCCTGCAGCAATAGGTATAGCATGCAATAATGGCGCAGCGCGGTAATCCACCACGCACAGATATTATTGTATATGCCCCCTGTGGCGCACTAAAACAATAGTCTATCTCCCCTCCCTGGTCAGGCCTGACACAGAAGAAATCTCAGTCTTTTCAGTAAGGATTTCTTCGCATGCAAACTTTCGGTGGTGCACTTGATGAAACAGTATTTTTGTAATCCACAAAGTAGGCAGTCACAAAGAACACTATACTGGAGACCCTTTAAACTCTGTCCTGCTACTGGTCTCCAGTGAAGTAACAAACAAACGATCGGTGGGCCAAGGCAGTCTATAGGCCTAAACACGGTACAGTCTATTGGATTGAGCAAGTGCTCGCTCACCCCTCCGGATGCGATCCCAGTCCGGGACTTCCACCTGCTGTGTCTCCGCACACAGCGTCTGCCACGATCGGGTCCCCGATCCAACTGATGTCCTCACTCGACAAGTCATATGCCACTCAGGCTCCACAGTGGGGTGGAAGGCTCTTCGGAAGTTGCGCAATGCCCCAGGCTTCAGGCCTTGCACTGCAGCAGATCCGCACAGGAAGACTGTTGCTTGCAGCACAGTGTCCAAAGAGGCCGAGCTCCGCCTCGCCTCGCCCCCTTCTTCTTAAATAGCCCCTCCCATGAGTCTCTGCGGTGGCCAATTGCACTCTGGGTGCCGAATGGGGTTCTGGGTAACGTAGTCCCGGGGCCTTAAAGGAGACCCCGCTACACATATTTTTGGTAAAAATAATCGCAATAAGTGTTTATTGATTGGTTTGCGCAAAAGTTATAGTGTCTACAAAATAGGGGCTAGTTTTATGGCATTTTTATTAATATTTTTTTTTTACTAGTAATGGTGGCAATCAGCAATTTTTATCATGACTGCGACATTATGGCAAACACATCGGACACTTTTGACACATTTTTGGGACCATTGTCATTTTTACAGCGATCAGTGCTATAAATATGCACTGATTACTGTGAAAATTACACTGGCAGTGAAGGGTTTAACCTCTAGGTGGCGCTGTAGGGGTTAAGTGTGACCTAATGAGTGATTCTTACTGTAGGGGAGTGTGGCTTGGCGTGTGACGTCACTGATCGTCGTTCCCTATGACAGGGAACAGATGATCACTGACATGCCACTAGGAAGAACGGGGAAAGGTTTGTTTACACTTACCTCTTCCCGTTCTTCAGCTCTGTGACCCGATCGCGGTACACAGGCGGCGATTGGGCCCGCGGGTCCCGCGGGCACGGTCATGGAGCTTGCGACCGGGTCGGGTTCTTAAAGGGGACGTACCTGTACGCCCTTGTGCCTGTCCGTACCATTCTGTTGACGTACATCGTCGTGCAGCGGTCCTTAAGTGGTTAAGGGACACACGTTCTGCCCCTCTGTTTTATGATCACTGCTACTATCGCTTTGGCACAAAACTGAAGCGTGATGAGTGGGAGGTGTTACACTGCCTGTTCACCATTTTTTTTGTTGCCGGTGTCCAATTCTCCTATAGGTGGCAGCATAACCCAGCGTGTCTCAGAATCACATGCCATCATCCACATACAGAAAGAGAAGGGACAATGTAAATTAAACAGTGTGTGTTTATTATCACTTTAACCATTTTTTAATCCTTATGCTGCTAGCCCTATTATATAAATAGGAGGATGTATTATATTTTAAACTTAAACTTTTTTACATTTCTTCAGTTGCTTCCTTGTTTCTGGCTTAGGCCAAAATTATGTCATACATCCCAGGAATCTTTTCTTTCATCTGGGTGATGAAAGAAGGAGGAGGAGAGGCTTTCAAATGGAGCTTTCTCAGCTAAGCACATCCTCCTGTTTGCATGCCTGACCTAGGGCAGATGGATTTCAGGAAGTAAATGCTGTTTTGTTTCAACCACTTTTCTATCAAATCAAACGTTTAAATGCACGCACACATCTTAAAATCTGCATTTTGTACTAGAAATTTACTTTAAACACCCAAACAATTATACATAATTGTATAATACCCGTGTAGCGGCCTCACTCTCTCTCCATCTTTATCGGTTACACACCAACTCATGTCTAGGGGTTCCTGGGTTGTGAGAGTGAGATGCGCCACGGCCCATGTCCTCCCCATTGTAGTAGGGAGGTGAAGGCCACTTACTGATGTTTCCTCGGGCCGGTGTGTTCTGTGAATGCACTGAGTCTGTACTTGCAAGCTCACCAGCCTCCCCTTTGCTTCCAGTAACTGGAGTTCACACACCGGAGAAAGGTCCAACACTTGTTTATTTGACACTCCAATACGCAAAGCACAATAAACAGTTCTTTTGCAGCAAACTGGTTGGGACCTATAACCTTGCCAACGGTGGGGCGAGCAGATCGAGGCACTTCCTAAAGTTTAAGTTCTATGCCACTGTACTATGACCAGCGGCGCCTAAGCCAATCCGGCTGTTACAGAACAGGAAAGATGGGGTCTCTTCCAGCAACCCCTATGAACAGCAATGGAGCCCTCTTCGATACGCTGTGGCCCCTATCAGGGGGATGTGTCCTCCCAAGAGAGTTCCCAGAGGCCCACTGTCACCGGGTTGGTGCTGCTCCGGGTCTCCAGTGGGTAACCTCTCTGGCCTCCTCACCTCAGATACGAGTCCCTCCGCTCAGGGACCCTCGGACAGTCCACCCTAGCGGGACCCAGTCGAAGGTACTGGGCCCCAGGCCTCCTCGATAGTACCTCACCCCAGGCTAAAGGTGCCTGGGATGGACGCCAACATGACTCCGGACCAGGCCATGGGCACCTGGACCAGACTCCTGGATCTCCAGCACCCAGGCCTGAGGGGCCTGGGTGCGGACCGCAACTCTCCTCCTCCGAGGACCTCCTTCTCCGCAAGACCTCGTGGTAAGGGCGTCTCCCCCTTTTATCTCCTCCCATCAACGGCCCGGCGGGTTCCCCGCCCCAGCCATACCATCTCCGGGAAGGGACAAAACAGGGAGCACTGCAGGAGATGATTCTACCTGAAGCCTGTGGGTACCCCGCCACCCACAGGCAAAGGAGAATACTACATCCTCCAATCCTCCACGAAACAAAAAGGGGTCTGAACCCTAACACAATTATACACCTGGGTCACACTATTCCCCAGGTGTATCCCATCAATTTGAGGACCCCGCTACACATTCCCCCCTGTGATTGGACGCTGGTCCCCAGCGTCAGGTGCACACCCATGCCTCCCATAAAGTGGTGACATGGAGTGAAACCCCTGAGGCAGTTCCTCTAAATTTTTCCCAAGTGCCAAGACCTGCTCAGGGAATGGGGAACATATAAAACAACTTATGTCATAAAACACTTTAAACATCTGCATAATCACAACCCCTCTCCCACACTGTCTAAGAGCCACCCACTCTCAATGATCTTGATTGACGATCCTCCTGCAGGGGAAAGAAAAAAACAACATCCTAACATAATTTCGTGTCATTTGGCATGAGTGGGCCCGTCAGCCGAGAGACCCACTCACTCCAACAAGCAAGGTGATGTGTGTGTGAAACATTTTCAAACATTTGTTGCGCAACACTGCCACCTGGTGACAACGCCGCGGTCATGACACTCAACGAGTCTTCGTTCTTCCAGCTTTTCCCTACTCTGCCACTATTCCCAAATGTCCTTGCCTTTGGCACATGAAGAAAAGGGGAAACACAAAAAAACACAACAGCCCCAAGTCTCCAATGAGAAAAAGAAAAGCCCAAATAAAAACAAAAGCAGGGCACAGTCCTGGGTGTCTGGGAATGGCTCTTCCAGAAAGTTCAAGTGCACAAAGGAAATAAACAGGAGTTCTTTTCTCCTATAAGTAAAACTTTGGATCCGGCAGATACAGGGGTTTCAGGTGTTTGTCAAATGCCTCTATCGAATACTCGACATCTTCTCCTTCTCTTCTGCAAATGACTATCTTGTCAGCATGGATATGGCGCCCCAATTTCCATTCAGCTCTGCAGTCCTCAAACCTCTTAGACACTGCCGGCACACATTCCAGGTACCTGCGAGCATGAGGCACCTTCAACTTGTCCCACACAAACTCGTCATACCATCTTGCTCTCCAGACTTCCACCTCAAACAGCAAGTCCCGGGGCAGATACGGGTACTCCCACCCATATTCCCGAGCTACTTTGTGGCAAAACAGTCTCTGCAAGCGGGCCAAAGGTGGCATAGTGGCTTTCTCTCCAGTTCCAGGCAGCACAATAGCTTCCGGATGCCGAGGTGCCTTTACCAGCTCCCTGAAACTGACTTTCGGCGCTCTCAGAGAAGCGCGGGGTGTCCCCACAACCAAAGCAGGTGAGGTAACAGTAGGTGAGGACACCGGTGGAGGGGTAGGTTCCCTCGTAAGCTGCGGGTCTTCCACCCGAGGTGTGCTGTCTCCTGTGTACATAGGTGAATCCCGTACCGCACGGGAAGCAAGAAGTGGCATTCTATCCCAGGCCTTGCGGCTGAACAGTTCGTCTATCTCGCCATCATCTCCGCAGTCAGACAGCGACTCTAGGTCGGAGGTGTCATACATCTCCGCAGGCAGATATCTTCCGGTGGACACAGAATCATCCTCCCTGGGGGGCTCCACCTCCAATGGGCCCCCGACACCTCCAACCACCACCACAGTCCCAGCCCCTGGCTCACCTGACCCTTGTAGAGGACTGGGATGTCCGGGACTTCCTTCTCGACCGGCGCCATCCAGGCCAGGCAAGCAGCGGGGTGAAGCTCGACCACGTCCATAGGATGCCTGTACTAGGCCAACTTTCCTCTTCGGGGGTGGGAGCAGAGAACTTGTGGCGACCGAGGCAGCATCCTCGGATTTTTCTCTGTTGGGCAGTCCATCGCCCTGGTCAGCGCGCACGGGAACCTCGACAAAGGCCTTGATCTCCCCTTCCGGAGTAGCGGTACCCGTGAGGTGGTTGAGGCGAAGGGCCCGGGGCCTTGCTGTGGACGACTCGACCTCAAAAAGGAATTCTCTGCACTCCTCACATCGCCTGAATGGCTTCAGGGTGACCACCAGTCCCGAGCAGCCGGGACAGATCACACCGAGGGCCTCCGTGTCTCTGCAAGTGTACAGGGCCAACCGCCCTCGGGGCCTGAGTCTTATCCCCGTGTCTGTGATGGGGGCAGCAAAGGAAGTCATTCTCGTGGGGTGAGGAACCATAATCCACGGGGCACTTGAGGTCATCCCGACTATCTGCTGCTCCATCATGCACTGACCCCGCGCCGGAGTCTCCACGTGTATCCCCACACTTGGCCAGACTCCTCCCATGAGCTGTACATTTTCGCGGGCTTCCTCTTGACTCCGCCCACGAACGATGTCGCCATGGGGTGCCTTGTGGCGCAGTGCGTTAACAGTCCCCACGTGCAGTACGTCACACGGCTGGACCTCTCCCTTTTTCCGCTCCTCCGCATGGGCCTTTCCCGTGTTAGGGTCATTTCCACAACTCCGAGCAGGGACGCACTTTGGCCAGTAATATGGCCGATCTGCTCGGAACTCCTCTGGGCAGCAAAGTTCAAATGTAGACATTCTCAAGTCCATCTTTAGAACACACTCTATCCCGGACTCACGAGCCCCCACGTGTAGCGGCCTCACTCTCTCTCCATCTTTATCGGTTACACACCAACTCATGTCTAGGGGTTCCTGGGTTGTGAGAGTGAGATGCGCCACTGCCCATGTCCTCCCCATTGTAGTAGGGAGGTGAAGGCCACTTACTGATGTTTCCTCGGGCCGGTGTGTTCTGTGAATGCACTGAGTCTGTACTTGCAAGCTCACCAGCCTCCCCTTTGCTTCCAGTAACTGGAGTTCACACACCGGAGAAAGGTCCAACACTTGTTTATTTGACACTCCAATACGCAAAGCACAATAAACAGTTCTTTTGCAGCAAACTGGTTGGGACCTATAACCTTGCCAACGGTGGGGCGAGCAGATCGAGGCACTTCCTAAAGTTTAAGTTCTATGCCACTGTACTATGACCAGCGGCGCCTAAGCCAATCCGGCTGTTACAGAACAGGAAAGATGGGGTCTCTTCCAGCAACCCCTATGAACAGCAATGGAGCCCTCTTCGATACGCTGTGGCCCCTATCAGGGGGATGTGTCCTCCCAAGAGAGTTCCCAGAGGCCCACTGTCACCGGGTTGGTGCTGCTCCGGGTCTCCAGTGGGTAACCTCTCTGGCCTCCTCACCTCAGATACGAGTCCCTCCGCTCAGGGACCCTCGGACAGTCCACCCTAGCGGGACCCAGTCGAAGGTACTGGGCCCCAGGCCTCCTCGATAGTACCTCACCCCAGGCTAAAGGTGCCTGGGATGGACGCCAACATGACTCCGAACCAGGCCATGGGCACCTGGACCAGACTCCTGGATCTCCAGCACCCAGGCCTGAGGGGCCTGGGTGCGGACCGCAACCCTCCTCCTCCGAGGACCTCCTTCTCCGCAAGACCTCATGGTAAGGGCGTCTCCCCCTTTTATCTCCTCCCATCAACGGCCCGGCGGGTTCCCCGCCCCAGCCATACCATCTCCGGGAAGGGACAAAACAGGGAGCACTGCAGGAGATGATTCTACCTGAAGCCTGTGGGTACCCCGCCACCCACAGGCAAAGGAGAATACTACATCCTCCAATCCTCCACGAAACAAAAAGGGGTCTGAACCCTAACACAATTATACACCTGGGTCACACTATTCCCCAGGTGTATCCCATCAATTTGAGGACCCCGCTACACCCGATTTTTGGGATAAAATATAAAAGATGGGGTTTTGACAAGTAAATAGATACCAAACATGTCAAGCCTGTGAAATGGCCAAAAACAACACTACACAAAATTGCCCATAGGCAAAATTTTGAAGCCTTTACAGGTTATCATTTAAGCATTAAAGTGGTTATAACCTTAACATATAGGGGTTGATTTACTAAAACTGGAGAGTGCAAAATCTGGTGCAGCTCTGCGTAGAAACCAATCAGCGTCTAACTTCAGCTTGTTCAATTAAGCTTTCACAAAATAAACCTGGAAGCTGGTTTCTCTGCAGAACTGCACCTGATTTTGCACTCTCCAGTTTTAGTAAATCAACCTCATAATGTCACTGCCAGACCCTCTCCTTTATCCAGTGATAACACACTGTATACGTGTTCATTGAAATTGATGCCTCTAAATACCTTTTTTTTCTGAGATCTTCAGGCCGGTCATATGCCTCCCGGCCACTCTCCTACTCCGATGTACGGGCAACAGCAAGAGGGGCAGAGATCTCCCTCTGACGTCAGGCGGTGAGGTCACATGACCGGCCTGAAGATCCCTGAAAAAGATAGTCTTTGTTTTAAACAAACACTTACACAGAGTGTTATCGCTGGATAAAACAGAGGGGCTGGCAGTGGCATTTTTTAAAGTTACTTTTAGCACTAATATCGGCAAGAGGGGGGGGGGGGGGGCAGAGACAGTTCACACAGATGCAGGGACTGGCAGGCAGGGAGAGGAAGGAGAGGGGGGAGAGAGCAGAGCAGCAGAGGAACTACTGCAACCAGCATATAAGATTAATCATAGGTACATAAGTGCACACCAGTATGGAAATAATACAAGCTTTATATGAGAAAAGATTAATGCTAGTACATACATGCAATGTACAAACAGGTAATATCAGCAAAGAGCTCATCAAAAGTCCTGGTGGAATTGTGCACATATACTCGTGTATATAAAGTTATAAATAAAGATACCTTCAGTTGAATGTTCAGTTGTAGGGGCTCCTAGGGATGAGTGGTAGTTCCAATCATTGGGCCACTGCATAGGGAAGCTTGCCTAATAATCTCTGCTTCTGTCCTGGGTGAAATACAGCAGCTCCTGTGTGTATAAGGTCATGTGGCTAAGTTCTATTTACAAATACAGACATTAGTGGGCAGCAGGTCCCTACATATTAAAAATGCTGTAACTGCTTATAAAGTGTGAGCTGGAGTTTGGCTTTAATTTAAGGTGACCAGATTTTTTAAATGAAATCCGGGGGCATATTTTTTTTTTCTTTCTAGTAATGGCAGCAATCAGCGACTCTCTGCCCGTCACCACCGCCGCCCGCCTCACAGCCTGTCAAGTCTTACTCTCTGGGCCCCGGCTACTACTGGGTGGGGAGCGGAGGAAGATCACTCCGCCAGGGAAGGCAAGGAGATAGGCAGGTGGCTGGCCGGGACTTGAGCCAAGGCAGAGGAACATGCGAGCGGAGCTGAATGGGCATGTGCCCGAAACTGAAGAAATATTCCCCCTGCTCCGACCAGCACATGATCATCAAAAAGGAGCACAGATAATGGAAAAAAATACACCCGCTCGAAGCTAGTAGGAGTGGCAGAGCGGGGGTGTGTAATTCAGATTTTCTTTTTTATTCTGCACTGACTGTCTTTGAAATTGCCCCAGCCCCTGTTCAAATCCAATCCGGGGACAAAACCGGTGACAGACTTGGTACGGGGACAGTGACCTCAATCCGGGGACTGTCCCCTGAAACCGGGGATGTCTGGTCACCCTACTTTAATTTGCTACTGTATCTAAATCTGCTAGCACATTTAAGACTGACAATATTGTTGTCTACTGTGTTCCCTGTGCTCCTTCACCCAGAATGGGGACACTACAATCCTGGAGGCATGTTACTGGTCAGATCACCAAGTGAAAACTGTGGGAATAAAGCCTTGGTTTTAATACCGCTTTAAGGTTTGATGTAGGAGTTACATTGAGGTTAACAGTCAGTAAGTAGCTTTTTGTTTTCAAATCTGATGATTTTTTGGATGGTAAAAGTATGCATATATCACTTGTACAAAGCTGTATGTGCTGATATTTGCTATATTTCCTGGGTCCAAAACTTGCCAGAGCATACCAAAATTTCCATAGCAAAATGTTTAATTCTGCATGTGAGAGCCACATTGTTTGATTCAGATTGCCTACAGCAAAACATCCCATCTGATAGTCACAGGATATATATTTCTGTGGGAAAAGCAGTGGAAATTTCTAGTATTATCTAGGACAGTGCTTCTCAACCTTTTCCAGTCAAGGCACCCTTTACAATTATGCACAATTTCGAGGGACCCCTAATAGTTTTACATATTGCAGCAGCATTCCCACACGTAGGACACCAAACATTCGAGATGATTTATTCATGCAAAGCAAATACACTTTTGCACACTGGTACTGACCAAGTATTCCAGCATTTGTTTGCCCTAATTTACTCTCCACCACACAGCTTACGTGGCCCCAGTGCTGACAGAGAGAGGTGGGGGAGAAATCAAACAAGGATGCTGTGCAGGTGCCAGCCATCTTCTTTATCAACCAATGACATCAACAGTTGTTAGGATGCTGTTGGCTGGCCCACACGGTGCCCAAGGTTGTAATTTTGCATGAAAATCTGTGGCCTTGTGTAACAAAAAGACAAGCTTGACCCACCTGCTGGCTTGTACACAATTGTTGGACAATTTATGACAATTTTTGTCAAGGCACCCTTGAAGAACTCAGAAGACACCCCAGGGTGCCTAGCATCCTAGTTGAAAAAGGCTGATCTAGGAAATGTTACATATGTGGTTAAATTAGAGAGCATCCACTCTCAGTGCAGTCTCATTTAGCATGCTAGTCACTATTACCTCTAGGTAAGTCTTTGGCTCTACAAATTTCTGTGGTTTTACATCCTCCCTCTTGGACCAATGCAGAGGCGGCTCTCTACCTAGGCAAATTAGGCGGTCGCCTAAGGTCTCGCACTCACAGGGGCCTCGCGGCCGCCTAATTTACCTGTGATCAATACTAATGTCGGCATCATTGGATCTCTCTATTACCCCTCTCTCTTTCTCACCTCCCCCTCTCTCCCCCCTCTTGCATTGGCTGAATATGTCTGATGGGTGAGGAGGGTGCCCTGGAAGTGGTGCTGATCACCTGTGTGCTAGATCCATGCATTTTCTGCAGCCATTTTTCTTGCTTGAATTATTTTTCCCATTATGGGCGTGAGTAGGGTCTCATGTGTAAGTTTGGCCTAAGGCCTTACAAAGCCTAGAGCCGTCTCTGGACCAATGTGTGCTTATATGAACCAGCCAACAAATGTGTCGGCATCTTTACCAGAATCAAGTCTGCCAAGAGCCATACAGAAATGATAATGCCCTTTAATTATCATGGTTTAGCATAGCAGCCAGTTGTACAAAATGGTTGCAAGCGTAAAAAGCATAAACTTTTGAAATGTTGCATGGATCCTTTGTCTCAGTTAACCCCCTTGGCGGTATTCCCGAGTCTGGCTCAGGGTGAGTTTTTAATGCTAAGAGCGGTAACCCAGAGCCAGACTCGGGCTGCATCGCAGTATCCAGCGGAAGTTACTTACCTTGTTCCCTGGATCCTGCGATGTGTCCCCGCAGTATGTGCGAGCCGTGTCTCGCTCGATCCACACTGCCGAGTACCGAGCTCCGTAATCTTACTGATTACAGTACTGTATCAAATAATTACACACCCCCTTTGTCCCTAGTGGTCTGTCCAGTGTCCTGCATGCACTTTTATATTATAAAAACTGTTCTTTCTGCCTGGAAACTGGAGATTGTCCATAGCAACCAAAAAGTGTCCCTTTATGTCAAAAGTGGTTTTAGACCAGCTAAAAAACAGCGATAATAAATTAGAATCACTTGCAGAATTGAGCGATAGCGATTTGTGGGGAAATTCGTCTTCAAACACTAAATCTAATGACAGCGACAATTCTGCAACTGAGCAAATTTCAGTGTTTTTGATTTGATTACATTATTGAATAATTTTTATTATAATTACATTACTATTTGTTATAATTATTTATAGTTATTTATTATATTTTGTGTAGCGGAGTATCGTTTTTACCTACAAAACTACAGTTCCCAGCATGCTTTGAGGCACCCAGTGTGCATTTCCCCGCGCAAGGACTGCTGGGGTGGACTTTAAAAGGGGGAGGAGGAGCCTCGCTCTTTCTCTTGGAACGCCGCCCTCCCTGCAAGAGGATCCCTGCAATCACCTGCTGCGCGTGCAAGGCCTAAAGCCTGGGCCTCGCACTTTGTTCCAGAGAGCCTTCCGTTCCACCGAGGAGCCTGCGGAGCATCCGATCCACCTGAGGTGCCACCATCTTCTGGAGGACCGAAGACCCAGTGCATCGTGGGCACGGTGAAGCAACTCACCGTAGCGGAGGTACCGGACAGGATCGGTCCGGTCTGGGTGAGAGAGCGCCAGCTCAGAACCACATCTAAGTTGCCTATTAACTTTGCCTAGGCCCATCATTGACCACCGTTGTACTTTGGAGAGACTGTCTGCCGAACTGAGTTTGTCAGTCTCTCCAGTTTTATCAAGTTGGCGATTATTTGCTACCCCTACTGGATTACGGTTTGTTTCCTTATGTGCACCACCGAGAGTTGCTAGTGAAAATTCTTCTACAAACTATGCCCCAAGTTATAGTAAGGCCTGACTGGGTAGTATAGGACATTGCTGGGCGCCATTTTGCTCACGAGGGAGGATAGCTGCAGCGGGGATATTTTATTGTTACTGCATTATTGAATGTTATACTCTTTTAATGCGTGCACCTATATTGCAGGGATCTGCATGAGATATTGTATGCAAATTACGGTACCTTTTATACTTTTACCAATAGTAAAAAGTTATAGTTAAGTAATTTGGTGGTCAGTGTCAATTACTGTGCTGGGACACGGAAAAGGGGTTGTACCATATACCAGTATAGATATATTGCAGTTGTGCCATCTTTCCTCCTTTCCTAACTGTGCCACGAGAGGTTAGAGCTGATTGCCAGGGGTTGGTAGCGGTGCATTACAAGGCCCAAAACAAACAAGCAGCCCTCTTAAACTGAGGGTATCGCTATACGTGGGGGCTCGGTTCCGGGATCCTTGTATATTGCACGCTACAATCAAGGCGGTCTGAAATACCAGCATGGACTCGCAGGCAGTGACACAATGGCGCGCAGAGGAGGCTGTGGATCCACTCCGGGCGGTAGCTATTGAACTCCCGGGAGGGATCCAGGAAAAAGAAGAGGTAAAGCAGCTGATAATGTCAATATCCCCAAACTGGAAAGCATGGGCGGTGGATGTGAAGACAAATACCTCAGGGCATATGCACTAATAGAATGGACAAGAGGAGTCCCAGAAGAGTTTAAAGGGCAGAGTGTAAAAGACATAGATGACAGAACATATCGCTTAGTGCATACTGGGGCTGTGAAGAAAGAGTCTCCACGGACCTCCCCGCAGTTATCTCCGTCACTTTTCCACAAAATGGGAGGCAGTAGCGAAACGAAAGCCCCAAAGTCACCCCTGACCGCCATAGGGCCGGAACTGCTGACTGCGTTGGGAGACTTTGTTGTTAAGTGCCAGAAAAACAACACGGTGCATGTGGAAGCTGGGTACCGGAAACTCCGGGTGTTTTCAGGAACACAACCTGTGCCACCCGGGGAGGAAGATTTCTATACCTGGATTGAGCAGGCAATGCAGGCAGTAGAAGGCTGGGAAGTCCTGCTGCTGAGGCTGTGAAAAATCTTAGGTGCAGCAATACTGTGTGTACAGCAATGGATTATCTGTCTATGTTGCAGGAGGAATTTGGCCAGCTGGAGAAGGTGTCAGAGGTGAATCATTTTGAACACACCTTTCAACAGCCGAGGGAGAAGTTGTCCGAGTATGTCCGGAGACTGAATAGAATGCTGTGCCAGATTGTACTGAGAAAAGGAATGCAGCCACAGGTTATAGACGCTACCAGGATGAAGCAGATCCTAAGGGGAGCCTTACGGTCGGATCCAGTTTGGCTTCACCTGAAGACCTCTGACGGAGTCATGGCTCTGAATTACACAGGGAAAAAAGAGAAATCGCGCTGACCCATAACCATACACTGTCAAGTGATGGTGTGAATTAATTAAATAATTATCAGTGTAACACAGATTAATCAGTGAAAATTAATAAAGTGAAAAAATTAACCAAAAGTTTGATCCTAAGACACATCAATCTAAAACACAACGAGTGTATACGGTGATGTAAAATTAAAGTGGAGTTCCACCCTCTTTTTGAACTTTGCTGCATCCTCTCTATGAATGTCCCCTTAAGAACAATTGGCATATTTTAATTTTTTGTTTTTAAAATTTACGTTTTGCTGGGACTCTTTTTGTATCTCCCGCCGCGGCCGCCGAAAACGCTGCGCGTCATACACTGATCGCTTGGCCTCCTGGGAGATATTCGTCATCGATTCCCAGGAGGCTCATCGCGTTCCCATTTTCATGTAGGCCCGCCCATCCTGCTCATCCTGCCCTCCCTCGGTCCACCTGGTGACCACCTTCCTCCGCTCCTCCCTACCGAGCCTCAGCCTGTCACATCTCACACTGCACTGTGTGATGATGTGACAGGTGTTCTGCCCAATAAGTTCCCCAGGCAGAGGTGGAGGCGCTGAAGCGCCAGAGTGCTCCCCTCCCTCCTCCTTCTCCTCTCCTCTCCTCTCTCCGCCGATCACCGCCGCCGCCACATTCCCTGCCGAAGCCCCCCACCCTCCTCCCTCCTCCTCCTGTCAGAGAAGGAGAGCGAAACAGCTGCAGATCGGAGCGGCTGTCTCTGACCAGCCGCGCAGTGACGTTGCTGGGGGGGTTAGTACTAATAATGGAGGGGGGGGTTAGTACTAATAATGGAGGGGGGGTTAGTAATAATAATGGAGGGGGGGTTAGTACTAATAATGGGGGGGGTTAGTACTAATAATGGAGGGGGGTAGTACTAATAATGGAGGGGGGTTAGTACTAATAATGGAGGGGGGGGGTTAGTATTAATAATGGAGGGGGGGTTAGTAATAATAATGGAGGGGGGGTTAGTACTAATAATGGGGGGTTAGTACTAATAATGGAGGGGGGGTAGTACTAATAATGGAGGGGGGGTAGTACTAATAATGGAGGGGGGGTTAGTACTAATAATGGAGGGGGGGTTAGTACTAATGATGGAGGGGGGGTTAGTACTAATGATGGAGGGGGGGTTAGCAATAATAATGGAGGGGGGGGTTAGTACTAATAATGGAGGGGGGTTAGTACTAATAATGGAGGAGGGGGTTGTTCTAATAATGGAGGGGGGGTTAGTACTAATAATGGAGGGGGGGGGTTAGTACTAATGATGGAGGGGGGGTGGTTTGTTCTGGGGGTGGGTCAGTACTAATGATGGAGGGGGGGTTAGTACTAATAATGGGGGGGTTAGTACTAAAAATGGAGGGGGGGTTAGTACTAATAATGGAGGAGGGGGTTGTTCTAATAATGGAGGGGGGGTTAGTACTAATAATGGAGGGGGGGTTAGTACTAATGATGGAGGGGGGGTGGTTTGTTATGGGGGTGGGTCAGTACTAATGATGGAGGGGGGGTTAGTACTAATGATGGAGGGGGGGTGGTTTGTTCTGGGGGTGGGTCAGTACTAATGATGGAGGGGGGGATCAGTACTAATGATGGAGGGGGGTGGTTTGTTCTGGGGGTGGGTCAGTACTAATGATGGAGGGGGGTGGTTTTTTCTAGGGGGGGTCAGTACTAATGAAGGAGGGGGGGTTAGTACTAATGATGGAGGGGGGTGGTTTGTTCTGGGGGGGGTCTGTACTAATGGAGGGGGGTGGTTTGTTCTGGGGGGTCTGTACTAATGGAGGGGGGTAAGGAAAGCCACACAGCCTGGCGCCATCCCTGGCAGAGAAAGGAATGGAGTCATTGCCAGAATACAGATCTGGGCTCTACCCAGTGGAGTCGCCACGGGCAATTCAGAGTGAGCAGACTCCTGATCAAAGGAAACCGCTGTTGCTGTATCGCTGGGTCAGGTGAGAGGGCCAATCAGCCATTATCTACTAACGTCCATAGGAACTGCAGTCTCTGACCATCTCCTGTACTATGTCTGCATAGATGCGATTCGATTTGCTGGGGGTGTTGCAATGTGCTGTAAATGATGCGATTTGACGTGCTGGGGTGATGCAATGTTCTGTGGGCCATGCGATTCGATGTGCTGGGGGTGTTGCAATGTGCTGTGGGCCCATGCGATTCTATGTGCTGGGGGTGTTGCAATGTGCTGTGGACCCATGCGATTTGATGTGCTGGGGTGTTTCAATGATCTGTGGGCCATGCGATTTGATGTGCTGGGGGTGTTGCAATGTTCTGTGGGCCATGCGTTTTGATGTGCTGGGGGTGTTGCAATGTTCTGTGGGCCCATGCGATTCGATGTGCTGGGGTGATGCAATGTTCTGTGGGCCCATGCGATTCGATGTGTTGGGGGTGATGCAATGTTCTGTGGGCCCATGCGATTCGATGTGCTGGGGTGTTGCAATGTGCTGTAAATGATGCGATTTGATGTGCTGGGGTGTTGCAATGTGCTGTGGGCCCATGCGATTCGATGTGCTGGGAGTGTTGCAATGTGCTGTGGGCCCATGCGATTCGATGTGCTGGGGGTGTTGCAATGTGCTGTGGGCCCATGCGATTCGATGTGCTGGGGTGTTGCAATGTGCTGTGGGCCCATGCGATTCGATGTGCTGGGGGTGTTGCAATGTGCTGTGGGCCCATGCGATTCGACGTGCTGAGGGTGTTGCAATGTGCTGTGGGCCCATGCGATTCGATGTGCTGGGGGTGTTGCAATGTGCTGTGGGCCCATGCGATTCGATGTGCTGGGGTGTTGCAATGTGCTGTGGGCCCATGCGATTTGATGTGCTGGGGGTGATGCAATGTGCTGTGATTGATACACACACATACCCCTCATCCCTCACCTTCAAATACAGAAATCTGTTGCTAAGGGTAAGAGCTTTAAAAAATGTCCTAATTGTAAACTAAATCATTTTGTTTCTGTGCAGATATATCTACATAATAAGATTATATATATATAATGTAGATATATCTGCACAGAAACAAATGATTTAGTTTACAATTAGGAATTTTTTAAAGCTCTTACCCTTAGCAACAGATTTCTGTATTTCTAGAATATTATTGCTTGTACATACTGGAGGGGAGGAGGGGAGGAGATGTTTACATAAATAGGGGGCGGCAACTTGCTATGAAACTGGAGAGCAAATATAACATGAAAGTGAAACCGATTACACTGCTTGTGATATCCAGGAAGACATATGCAGTCTGACTTCAGATGCCCACACTTAAAATGGCCACGGCCTATTTCTAGTTTATACACTAGCTAAATGCTGTAATAACCTAACAAAACAGATCTTAGTTTACAGACTAACTTTACTAGAATACATTAAAATTGTGTATTCTATGGGTATTTTTATTTAAAAAGTGTCATTTCGGCCGGGACACCACTTTAATAACATATAGTCCATATATGAATTTCCTAAATAAAGTCCATTAGATAACACCAGTGCTCTGTGTGAGTCAAAAGAAATTCCATAAAGTGAATGTTGCATCCAAACAAATTGTGAAGTTCCACCACCAATCAGCAGGAATTCCTCCTAACCAGCTAGTCATGATCCCCCATGACAGAGGATCAATGAATGCATACGTCAGGCAGCTCTTCCCACAGATCAGCACAAACACATAGGATTCTTTAGACACCCGCTTTCCTCCTCATGTGTTCTTAGAGGGGCCCTTAGAGGGGCCCTTCACAATTTGTTTGGATGCAACATTTACTTTATGGAATTTCTTTTGACTCACACAGAGCACTGGTGTTATCTAATGGACTTTATTTAGGAAATTCATACATGGACTATATGTTATTAATTTCACATCACCGTATACACTTGTGTTTTAGATTGATGTGTCTTAGGGTCAACCTTTTGGTTCATTTTTTCACTTTATTAATTTTCACAGATTAATCTGTGTTACACTGATAATTATTTAATTAATTCACACCATCACTTGACAGTGTATGGTTATGGGTCAGCGCGATTTCTCTTTTTTCCATTTGTTTATCGTGTACTGTTGTTTACATCATAATCGCAGCTCCCAACCACAAACTGAGATATCGGTGAGATAACCGGTTGTTTCATTTCAGCAAATTTAGCGCAGTTTTTTTCCAATTTCCCATATACTCTGAATTACACAGACCTTGTGCGGATCATAAGGGACGAAGAGGCCTTGATGAAGGATCAAGAGGGGGTTGAGAAGACCGCCCCACCTGTTTCAGTGGGAGTCAGAACGACAGTAGTTACCGAACGTGACTCAGAAGTGGAAACCTTGAAGTCTCAAATGGCTCAAGTACTGGACTTGTTGACCGCTTTATTGGCCAAGAACTCAGGAGCCAAGGAGAAGGAAGAGGTCCGGAAGGAACCGGACCAGAATGGCCCTATTCCAGCATCCCCAAAAATAAGGAAGGAGATTATCTGCTTCAATTGTGGAGGAATTGGTCACCCAGAAAGAGTGTGTACCAGCCCGGGGAAGAACCGAGGCACTCAGTATCAGCCGGCGGAAAACTTCAGAGGGCCCCGGTGAAGGAGTCACCCGGGCGCCTGCTACCTACAGAAAGCTCCAAGAAGATCCAAAAACAATCAGAGCAAAAAGAGAAGGGAAACAATGCCCCTCATAAAACATCCCATACCGCCTGTTGGGAGTTGAAATTTGACAACCGGAAAAAGATCAATGCATGCCAGGTCCAAAAAGGGTTGAGGTCCAGAGAGAAGTGGAAAAAGAAGAAAATACCATTGGAAAAATCAAGGAGTCCAAAGGAGAAAATACCTCCTAAGAAGTTCCCGGATAAATTAGTTGGACCCTCCCCTCTAGTCTCCGTTCAAGTGGAGGGAGTCTATACAAAGGCACTCCTAGACACAGGAGCCCAAGTGACTCTCTTATACAGAGACTTTTATCAGAAGCATTTGAGTCACGTGCCTTTGCAGAAGCTGGAAGACCTGAAGATAGGGGGGATTGGCACTCGCAGTTTCCCTTACGACGGTTATGCTTCAATCAGGCTGGCCTTTGACCCCTCTGTGACCGGGAAGGCCGAAGTCTTTAACACCCTGGCGGTGGTTTGCCCTCGCCCACCAGGAGCCAACACAATGTCCATGTTGATAGGGACCAACACTGACTTGGTCCGGAGACTACTGACCCCGTTAGTGCAAGAGCGGAGTTCCCCCAAACAGAAGATTCACCCCATGCTGCAACAGGTCTACCAGAAGATGATCCTGGAGCAAAAGGCCCCGGAAGAGGGGGTGGGAAGAGTCTTCAGACTGTCTAGAAGAGAGAAGATACTGCAGCCTGGTGAGGTGACCTGTCTTCAGGCTACGGTAAAACTCTCCTGGGAGCAGCTGGGTTCCTTTGTGGTCGTGGAACCAGACCCCTTCAACACTCACCAAGGATTGGTAGTACTCCCTGAAGTGGTCCCGTTGAGGGCACTGAAGAAAGCCAAGGGCCAGATTCCAGTGAGTGTCAGAAATGTCACTAATTCCCCTGTGAAGATCCCCGCCCAGATACTACTGGGCAAGGTGAACCCTGCTACCCCAGTGACCCTGTCTGAATTGAAGTCCAAAGAAGGAGAAGCGACCCTGGAGGAGCTCTGCCTTGAAGATACCGCTTTGCCACTGAAATGGAAGGAGAGAGCCAAGGCTCAGCTGACTAGGTGGAGAAGAATATTCTCAGAAGATGAGTTTGATGTGGTGTGTGCGAGAAGTGCCACCCACAAAATCCGTCTTCAAGAAGACAAACCCTTTCGGGAGAGGGTCCGAAGAGTTCCACTGGCTGACCTGGAAGATTTGCGTGAGCAGTTGTCAGAGCTAAAGAGGACAGGGGTCATCCGAGAGTCCAGAAGTCCATATGCCTCACCCATCGTGGTGGTAAGGAAGAAAAACGGGTCGCTGAGACTCTGCATAGACTATAGGACTCTCAACAGTAGGGATGAGCTTCGTGTTCGAGTCGAACATACGTTCGACTCGAACATTGGCTGTTCGATCGTTCGACGAAGATCGAACGATTTGGGCCGTTCGCGCCAAATTCGAGTGACGCGAACGGCCCACAATGCACTACGCCATCGCAGTGTCATCCAGGCGCTGTGATTGGCCAAGCATGCACTGTGACCCCGCATGCTTGGCCAATCACAGCGCCGGCAGCGAGGAGAGCAATGATTGGCCACAGGCAGGATGCCTGTGGCCAATTATTGCTGAGGGTGTTTAGTACACGCCCCACACTATAAAAGGCCGCCAGCACGGCGGCCTAGTGTAGTGTGTTCCGGAGCAGGGATAGAGTAGCATAGGCAGGGACAGTGACTGTTATTTCTTTCTTGCTTAACCTGGATTCCTTTAGTTTAGGGAAAGAGAAGGATAGGTAGGGAGAGTGTCAGTGTGTTTTGTGCTTCTGCTATAGTGTGCTTAAAAAAAACATTTATTCTAGGGACAGAAAACTCTAGGTAGGGACAGTGTCAGTTTCTTTCACTCTGCAAATCCTTGTTTCCAGGGACCTGTAAGGACAGTGAGTTAATTGTCCTTGTGCTATATTGTGCTTAAAAAAAACATTTATTCTAGGGACAGAAAACTCTAGGTAGGGACAGTGTCAGTTTCTTTCACTCTGCAAGTCCTTGTTTCCAGGGACCTGTAAGGACAGTGAGTTAATTGTCCTTGTGCTATATTGTGATTAAAAAAAACATTTATTCTAGGGACAGAAAACTCTAGGTAGGGACAGTGTCAGTTTCTTTCACTCTGCAAGTCCTTGTTTCCAGGGACCTGTAAGGACAGTGAGTTAATTTTCCTTGTGCTATATTGTGATTAAAAAAAACATTTTTTCTAGGGACAGAAAACTGTAGGTAGGGAGAGTGTTTTTTTTCTTTCACTCTGCAAGTCCTTGTTTCCAGGGACCTGTAAGGACAGTGAGTTAATTGTCCTTGTGCTATATTGTGCTTAAAAAAAACATTTATTCTAGGGACAGAAAACTCTAGGTAGGGACAGTGTCAGTTTCTTTCACTCTGCAAGTCCTTGTTTCCAGGGACCTGTAAGGACAGTGAGTTAATTTTCCTTGTGCTATATTGTGATTAAAAAAAACATTTATTCTAGGGACAGAAAACTCTAGGTAGGGACAGTGTCAGTTTCTTTCACTCTGCAAGTCCTTGTTTCCAGGGACCTGTAAGGACAGTGAGTTAATTTTCCTTGTGCTATATTGTGATTAAAAAAAACATTTATTCTAGGGACAGAAAACTCTAGGTAGGGACAGTGTCAGTTTCTTTCACTCTGCAAGTCCTTGTTTCCAGGGACCTGTAAGGACAGTGAGTTAATTTTCCTTGTGCTATATTGTGATTAAAAAAAACATTTATTCTAGGGACAGAAAACTCTAGGTAGGGACAGTGTCAGTTTCTTTCACTCTGCAAGTCCTTGTTTCCAGGGACCTGTAAGGACAGTGAGTTAATTTTCCTTGTGCTATATTGTGATTAAAAAAAACATTTATTCTAGGGACAGAAAACTCTAGGTAGGGACAGTGTCAGTTTCTTTCACTCTGCAAGTCCTTGTTTCCAGGGACCTGTAAGGACAGTGAGTTAATTTTCCTTGTGCTATATTGTGATTAAAAAAAACATTTTTTCTAGGGACAGAAAACTGTAGGTAGGGAGAGTGTTTTTTTTCTTTCACTCTGCAAGTCCTTGTTTCCAGGGACCTGTAAGGACAGTGAGTTAATTTTCCTTGTGCTATATTGTGATTAAAAAAAACATTTTTTCTAGGGACAGAAAACTGTAGGTAGGGAGAGTGTTTTTTTTCTTTCACTCTGCAAGTCCTTGTTTCCAGGGACCTGTA
Source organism: Rana muscosa (assembly GCA_029206835.1). Taxonomy (NCBI): domain Eukaryota; kingdom Metazoa; phylum Chordata; class Amphibia; order Anura; family Ranidae; genus Rana; species Rana muscosa. The sequence goes on along the minus strand of CM055117.1, from coordinate 227,631,347 downwards.
AGGACAGTGAGTTAATTGTCCTTGTGCTATATTGTGCTTAAAAAAAACATTTATTCTAGGGACAGAAAACTCTAGGTAGGGACAGTGTCAGTTTCTTTCACTCTGCAAGTCCTTGTTTCCAGGGACCTGTAAGGACAGTGAGTTAATTTTCCTTGTGCTATATTGTGATTAAAAAAAACATTTATTCTAGGGACAGAAAACTCTAGGTAGGGACAGTGTCAGTTTCTTTCACTCTGCAAGTCCTTGTTTCCAGGGACCTGTAAGGACAGTGAGTTAATTTTCCTTGTGCTATATTGTGATTAAAAAAAACATTTATTCTAGGGACAGAAAACTCTAGGTAGGGACAGTGTCAGTTTCTTTCACTCTGCAAGTCCTTGTTTCCAGGGACCTGTAAGGACAGTGAGTTAATTTTCCTTGTGCTATATTGTGATTAAAAAAAACATTTATTCTAGGGACAGAAAACTCTAGGTAGGGACAGTGTCAGTTTCTTTCACTCTGCAAGTCCTTGTTTCCAGGGACCTGTAAGGACAGTGAGTTAATTTTCCTTGTGCTATATTGTGATTAAAAAAAACATTTTTTCTAGGGACAGAAAACTGTAGGTAGGGAGAGTGTTTTTTTTCTTTCACTCTGCAAGTCCTTGTTTCCAGGGACCTGTAAGGACAGTGAGTTAATTTTCCTTGTGCTATATTGTGATTAAAAAAAACATTTTTTCTAGGGACAGAAAACTGTAGGTAGGGAGAGTGTTTTTTTTCTTTCACTCTGCAAGTCCTTGTTTCCAGGGACCTGTAAGGACAGTGAGTTAATTGTCCTTGTGCTATATTGTGCTTAAAAAAAACATTTATTCTAGGGACAGAAAACTCTAGGTAGGGACAGTGTCAGTTTCTTTCACTCTGCAAGTCCTTGTTTCCAGGGACCTGTAAGGACAGTGAGTTAATTTTCCTTGTGCTATATTGTGATTAAAAAAAACATTTATTCTAGGGACAGAAAACTCTAGGTAGGGACAGTGTCAGTTTCTTTCACTCTGCAAGTCCTTGTTTCCAGGGACCTGTAAGGACAGTGAGTTAATTTTCCTTGTGCTATATTGTGATTAAAAAAAACATTTTTTCTAGGGACAGAAAACTGTAGGTAGGGAGAGTGTTTTTTTTCTTTCACTCTGCAAGTCCTTGTTTCCAGGGACCTGTAAGGACAGTGAGTTAATTTTCCTTGTGCTATATTGTGCTTAAAAAAAACATTTTTTCTAGGGACAGAAAACTGTAGGTAGGGAGAGTGTTTTTTTTCTTTCACTCTGCAAGTCCTTGTTTCCAGGGACCTGTAAGGACAGTGAGTTAATTGTCCTTGTGCTATATTGTGCTTAAAAAAAACATTTATTCTAGGGACAGAAAACTCTAGGTAGGGACAGTGTCAGTTTCTTTCACTCTGCAAGTCCTTGTTTCCAGGGACCTGTAAGGACAGTGAGTTAATTTTCCTTGTGCTATATTGTGCTTAAAAAAAACATTTATTCTAGGGACAGAAAACTCTAGGTAGGGACAGTGTCAGTTTCTTTCACTCTGCAAGTCCTTGTTTCCAGGGACCTGGAGAGACATTGAGTGAATTGTCCTTGTGCTATATTGTGATTAAAAAAAACATTTATTCTAGGGACAGAAAACTCTAGGTAGGGACAGTGTCAGTTTCTTTCACTGTGAAAGTCCTTGTTTCAAGGGACAGAGAAGGACACCTGAAGGTAGCCCTTATTGCTTTTTTCCCATCTCCCTGCAGGCCATCTATTAGAATGTCTGGAAGGCAAACAAGGAGAGGCAGACAGTCAGGAGGCAATAAAAGAGGGCAAGCAGGCTCTGTGTCTGGGGGCAACAGTGCTGGTCGTGGACGCGGTGCATTGTCATCAGCACATGGCCATGGGACACGCTTGTCCTTCTTTTCGGCAGCTGGACATGTTGAGCCACATCATGCCGAAGACTTGGTAGAGTGGATGACCAAGCCCTCCTCCTCCTCCTCATCCTCTCTCACCCAGGCTCAGGGTACTGGAAAAGCAGCTGCCAAAGCGTCGTCTTCCCTGGTATCAATGTCAGACAAATCATCAGTCACTCCTTCCCTAGACCCACCATGTCCTCCTCCTGAGGAGTCCCCCGAACTGTTTCAGCACAGTGTTGGGTACATGCTCCAGGAGGATGCCCAGCGTTTCGAAGGGTCTGATGATGAAACCCAGCTAGAGGAAGGCAGTAGCGTGAGAGCAGACAGAGGGGATGCTCAAGAAGGACACCAATCTGGCAGTCATGTTCCAGCAGCTGCAGCATACTGCCAGATTGGCTCCAGTGATGAGGAGGGAGGGGATGATGAGGTCAATGACTCCACGTGGGTGCCTAATAGGAGAGAGGAGGAGGAGGAGGATGAGGAGGAGGCACATCTCCAACGAGGCAGGATGCCCTTTGGTGGCCAGCGTAAGGGCAGTACACCGACGGAATCACACCGCAGAGCTCCGCCTGTGCAGGGCGCTGCCTCTGCCCGTCATTCAAAAAGTTCTTTGGTGTGGGCCTTTTTTGAGGCTAGTGCATCAGATCGCACAGCTGCTGTTTGCAACATATGTCTCAAGCGTATATCGCGTGGCCAAAACATCAGCCGCTTGGGTACCACATGCCTGACCAGACATATGTTGACCTGCCATGCAGCTCGTTGGCAAGCCTACCTCAAAGACCCACACCAAAGAACAAAGCGGACCTCTCCTTGCACCGCATCAGCTGGGATCTCCAACCCCACTATAACTTCAGTCCTCTCTGAAACATGCACTGAGAGGAATGAAGGTGTAGAATTAGGTGTGTCACAGCCAAGTACTTGCGCCCACTCTGCTAGCAGTACACCGACGTCCGATTCTAGCAGGCAAATTTCCCTGCCCCAGCTGCTGGACCGTCGAAAGAAGTTCACTCCCAGCCATCCACATGCCCAGCGGTTGAATGCTAGCTTGGCTAAATTGCTAGCGCTTCAACTGCTGCCTTTTCAGTTGGTAGACTCGGCCCCCTTCCGTGAGTTTGTGCAATGTGCGGTTCCTCAGTGGCAGGTTCCCAAACGCCACTTTTTCTCACGGAAGGCTATTCCGGCTCTCTACCGGCATGTGGAAGGCAATGTCTTGGCCTCGCTGGACAGGGCGGTCAGCGGTAAGGTGCATATTACCGCTGACTCATGGTCCAGCAGGCATGGACAGGGACGTTACCTTTCTTTCACGGCCCATTGGGTCACTCTTTTGGCAGCTGGGAAGGATTCAGGACAAGGTGCAGTAGTGTTGGAGGTTGTCCCACCGCCACGCCTCCAAAATGCTACTACTGGTTGTGACACACCTCTCTCCTCCACCCCCTCCTCTTCTTCTTCCTCCATGGCCTCTTCCTGTGGTTTGTCCTATGAACCAGCGGTGCTCCGTAGCCGTTCACGGGGCTACGCAAGTACGCAGGCAAAAAGATGCCATGCCGTGCTTGCGCTGGTGTGTTTGGGGGACAGAAGCCACACTGGGGCAGAGGTCCTGTCTGCTCTGCAGGGCCAGGCCGAGAGGTGGTTGACGCCACGCCAGCTTAAGCCAGGAATGGTGGTTTGCGACAATGGCACCAACCTCCTCTCCGCCCTCCGACAGGGACAACTGACCCATGTGCCCTGTGTGGCTCACGTCCTTAACCTGGTGGTGCAGCGCTTCTTGGGCAGGTACCCGGGCTTACAGGATGTCCTGAGGCAGGCCAGGAAAGTCTGTGTGCATTTCCGCAGATCTTATAATGCCAGTGCTCGCCTGGCTGAGCTGCAAAAGGAGTTGAACCTGCCCAAGAACCGCCTTATATGTGACATGCCCACCAGGTGGAACTCAACGTTGGCCATGCTGCAGCGGCTGCACACGCAGCAGAGGGCCATCAATGAGTACCTGTGCGACTACGGCACCAGGACAGGGTCAGGGGAGCTTGGTTTTTTTTCTCCACGCCAGTGGGGCATGATCAGGGATGCATGCACTGTCCTGGCACCATTTGAGGAGGCCACGAGGATGGTGAGCAGTGACAGTGCATGCATCAGTGACACTGTACCTCTTGTCCACCTGTTGGAGCACACGCTGCGTGGAATAATGGACAGGGCACTTGAGGCAGAACAGAGGCAGGAAGAGGAGGACTTCCTTGCCTCTCAAGGCCCCCTTTACCCAGACAGTGTTCCTTCTGTCCCACCCATCGCACAGGAAGAGGAGGAGGAGGAGGAGGAGGAGGAGGAGGAGGAGGATTGTGTCAGCATGGAGGTGGAGGCTGGCACTCAGCATCATCAGCAGCAGTCTTTTAGGGATGATTTACAGTCCCAAGAAACCAGTGGACTTGTACGTGGCTGGGAGGAGGTGGCTGCGGATCATGTCGTCCTTAGTGACCCAGAGGACTCCGGAGCGAATGCCTCAGCAAACCTACGCTGCATGGCCTCCCTGATCCTGCAAAGTCTGCGGAAGGATCCTCGTATTCTTCGGATCAAGGAGAGGGACCATTACTGGCTGGCCACTCTCCTTGATCCACGGTACAAGGGTAAGGTTGCGGACCTTATGTTACCGTCGCAGAGGGAGCAGAGGATGAGACAACTCCGGGAGGCCTTGCAGAAAGGTCTGTGCAACGCGTTCCCAGAGACTGGGAGGTTGCAAACTCCTGGTCCTGGACAACGAGTTGCTGAGGCTTCGGCCAGTCAAAGAAGGAGCGGTGGGGAAGGTGGTCGTCTGACCGATGCGTTCAGACAATTCTTTAGTCCGCAGCCCCAAAGTATGATCGGTTCCAGCAACCATCGCCAGCGTCTGATAAACATGGTGCAGGAATATCTAGGGGCAAGGTCAGACTTGGACACCTTCCCCACCGAAAATCCTCTGGCTTACTGGGTCTTGAGGATGGATCACTGGCCAGAGCTTGCACAGTATGCAATTGAGCTACTGGCCTGTCCTGCATCCAGCGTTCTTTCGGAACGCACATTCAGTGCTGCTGGAGGATTTGTCACGGATCACAGGGTGCGCCTGTCCACCGACTCGGTTGATCGACTGACTTTCATCAAGATGAACCAGTCTTGGATCACCACCAGCTACCACACACCTGATGCTGATATAACAGACTAATTGATTTTAAAATGTCACATCCCTTCAAGACTGATGCTGATGCTGAGTGCCTGTGCTGTTATGTTGACTGGCTATCCTCCTCCTCCGAGTCCTCAATGATACGATTGATGATGATAGCTTGGAAGATCATTTTTGTTTATGGGTGCCGCCACCAGTGCCTAACGCCCAATTTTTCAGCCCCTGTTTAACAGTGGCGTGTAATTACAATTTTTGAAGCAATACTTTGCAACAGGGCTCATTGCTGTGCTCCAAGTACAGTATCTGTGAGGAGTTGCAGTGTTGTGCCACCAGTGCCTAAGGCCCAATTTTTCAGCCCCTGTTTAACAGGGGCGTGTCATTACAATTTTTGAAGCAATACTTTGCAACAGGGCTCATTGCTGTGCTCCAAGTACAGTATCTGTGAAGGGTTGCAGTGTTGTGCCACCAGTGCCTAAGGCCCAATTTTTCAGCCCCTGTTCAACAGGGGCATGTAATTACAATTCTTGATCTAATAATTCACAGCAGGGCCCATTGCTGCACCCACCAAGAGTAACTGTCAGGGCTTACAGTGTTGTGGCACCAGCACCACCATCAAAGGCCCAATTTTTACTACCACTGTTCAACAATTATATGTAATTAAAATTCCTGATATAATAGTTGACAGCAGGGCGTTCCAGCACCAACCAAGAGTAACTGTGAGTGCTTACAGTGTTGTGCCAACACCAACAACTAAGGGGCCTATTTCTGCAGAGTATATACGGCAGGTCCCTACTTTCAAACATCCAACTTACAAACGACTCCTACTTGCAAACGCAAGAAGACAACAGGAAGTGAGAGGAAATCTACCACTAGGAAGGAAAATTCTCTCCTGTAAGAATAAATATGGGAGAAAGGTGTCTCCTCTGTACTGATGCTTTATCAGCAATCCTTGTTTCAAGAAAAACACCACATTTCAAAAACAGTTGTCATTAGGACGGAAAGTGAGGTGAAATGTTCTGAACAGGGGCACAGACAGCAAAACAAATGTTACAGGGGTGATAACCCTTACCTATGTTTTCCAAAAAGTTTAAAAATAGATTTTTGGTCTGGAGCTACACTTCAACAATGTACCTGTTCAAAATTACAAACAGATTCTACATAAGAACAAACCTACAGTCCCTGTCTTGTATGCACCGCCTGTATACGGCTGTTCAGAGTATATAGGGCCTTTTTTATTTTATGTGCGGGGTTCCCCTTAATATCCATACAAGACCCAAAGGGGCTGGTAATGGGCTGGGGTAGGGGGGGGGGTCATGGGGTAGCTATGCCATTTTTCTTAAAGATTTTCATCCATATTACCGGGACCAGACATTACATTAAAGCCGCAAGCAGTTTTAAATGGCTTTTTTTTCCTTTAGAAGTGTCATTTTGTGCAGGGACAGTTCTAAACACGGGAAACACGTGGCACTTCACAGGCATACTTTAGACACCCCCCAGGTACGATATTTAAAGGAATATTTGACTTTTTTTTTTTCACTTTATGCATCATTAAAATGACTGCTCCCGGAAAACGACCGTTTTTAAAACTTATTTTTGCATTGATACATGTCCCCTGGTGCAGAACCCGGGTTCCCAAACCCTTTTTAGGACAATAACATGCATAATAGTTGTTATAATTAGCACTTTAGAATTCGAACGTTCGCATCCATTGTATTTAATAGGGTTCTAATGTTCGTTCGAACTTTCGGTCCGTTCGCGGGTTCTGGTGCGAACCGAACCCGGGGGTGTTCGGCTCATCACTACTCAACAGGAGGACCATACCCGACCAGTACACTACCCCCAGGAAAGAAGATGCTTTGCAGAGTCTGTCTGGGGCCAAGTGGTTCAGTGTCATGGATCTGAAGAGTGGGTATTATCAAATCCCTATGCACCCTGAAGATAAGGAGAAGACGGCCTTCATCACCCCAGTGGGATTCTATGAATTCAATAGGATGCCCCAAGGCCTGTCGGGAGCCCCCGCTACTTTCCAGAGGTTGATGGAGAAGACCATTGGGGACATGAATCTGATCGAAGTCCTGGTGTACCTAGATGACATAATTGTCTTCGGGAAGACTCTGGAGGAGCATGAAAAAAGATTGGAGAAAGTCCTAAAGAGACTCAGTGAAGAGGGACTAAAACTCTCCAGAGAAAAATGGCAGTTCTACCAGTCCTCGGTCCACTATCTGGGGCACATAGTATCTGCAGAAGGAGTGTCTACAGACCCTGATAAACTGGATGCAGTCACCTCCTGGCCCAGACCAACTACAGTGACTCAGCTCAGATCCTTCCTAGGCTTCTGTTCCTACTACCGTAGATTTGTGGAAGGATTTGCAAAAATTGCCAAACCCCTAAATGAGCTACTGAAGACGGAAGGAGAGGAGGATGATACTGGTCCCAGGAAGCCTGGAGAGTCCGTGGAAGACCAGTGGACAGGGAAGTGTGAAGAATCCTTCCAGATGTTAAAGAAGAGTCTTACCACTGCACCAGTCCTGGCCTATGCTGATCCCAAGAAGCCATATGAACTGCATGTAGATGCCAGCCATGATGGTCTAGGAGGGGTGCTATACCAAGAATATGAAGGGCAGTTGCGCCCAGTTGCCTACGTTAGTAGATGTCTGGCACCCGCAGAAAAGAACTAGCCCACCCACAAGTTGGAGTTCCTGGCCCTAAAATGGGAAGTCATGGATAAACTCAGAGATTACCTGTATGGAGCTGACTTCACAGTAAAGACTGACAATAATCCATTCACTTATCTCTTCACCACAGCCAAGCTGGATGCCACGGGTCACCGTTGGTTAGCAGCCCTAGCCGGATTCAACTTCAGCCTGAAGTATAGGCCCGGAGCTGGAAACCGCATTGTCCAGAAGAGGCCACACACCCACCCACCATCCAGAAGATTGGACCCAGGTAACCCCAGATGGGGTACGGGCCTTGTGTCAAGGGGTACAACTTCAAGCTAGTGGTGGGTCAAGGGCTGAAGAGATCGGTGTTTCTGCGGTGGGGGTGCCCAAGTGTTACTGCAATGTGACCCAAGTTGGAGAGGATGACCTGCCAAAACTGTCTAAAAAGGACCTATGGAGAGACCAGTTGGAAGATCCTTGGGGAAGATTAGCATTGAAGACATTGGAGGACCAGGATCCAGGCAGACTCCTGAAGGACCCCTCAAAGGTGGCCCGGTTGGTCCACAAGGAATGGGACAAGTTGCAGGTGCATCAAGGGGGGGTCTACCGAAGGGGCCCCTCTGATGACCTAGAAGAGAAGTGGCAGCTGTTTCTGCCAGAGAAATACAGAAGAACTGTTTTGGCTGCCTTACATGCTAATCATGGCCACTTGGGGGCCGAACGAACATTCCAACTTGTAAGGGATAGGTTCTATTGGCCTTGTATGCGAGCTGAAGTGGAGGAGTACTGCCACTCCTGTGCACACTGTATCCAGAGGAAGACATTGCCACGTCAAGCTGCCCCAATGGGCTATCTGCAGAGTCAAGGACCCTTGGACTTGGTGTGCATTGACTTTCCCTGTCTGGGACCTGACTTAAGTGGACAAGGAAACGTTCTGGTGATAACCGACCATTTCACCCGTTATGCCCAGGCTTTTCCAGCCAAAGACCAGAAGGCATCCACTGTAGCTAAAATCCTAGTAGAGAAATACTTTGTGCATTATGGGCTGCCACAGCGCCTGCACTCTGACCAATGCAGAGACTTTGAGAGTCGATTAATCAAGAAATTGCTGGACTCTTTGGGTATCAAGAAAACCCGCACCACCCCTTATCGCCCTCAGGGTGATGCTCAGCCAGAGAGGTTCAACAGGACTCTGTTAAATATGTTGGGGACTCTGAGAAGCGAGCAGAAGCAGCATTGGAGCAAGCACATAGCAGCCATCGTGCATGCTTACAACAGTACCACTAGCGATGCCACAGTTTACTCTCCATATCGCCTTATGTTTGACAGGGAAGCAAGACTGCCTGTGGATCTGGCATTCGGCATATCAATGGATCGCACTTCAGCCACCTCACATAAGGGATATGTAGACAGACTGAGGAAGAGTTTGAAGCTAGCTTTTGAACAGGCCCAAGTGGCCTCAGAGCAAAGAGGAGCCCGGAACAAGAGGAACTTTGACCTCAAAGTTCGAATCCAGGACCTACAGCCAGGAGACAGAGTGCTGCTGCGAAACCTAGGAGTTCCAGGGAAGCATAAATTAGCAGACAGATGGAGACCGGAAACCATACATGATCTGTAAGAAGTTGCCAGACCTGCCGGTGTATCAGCTAAAACCAGAAGGGAAGATAGGGGCGCTGAAGACATGGCACAGAAACCACTTACTTCCACTTTCAGAAGTGGTTCGGATACCTCCTGTAGAAGATTCCCCGTGATCATCCTCAAGCTTGGAGACACCTAGGCCAAACACTCGGTCTCAGTTGTCTCAGTCTGGAGAAATGGATGTCTCCCATCAGAGTGAAGAAGAAGAGCTTGGATGGTTGTGGCCTTCTCAGACCCCAGAACCCATGTCTATAGATCTTCCACCCTCTGAGGGTACTGTGGATAGTACACTGAATGTGGAAGCCACTGAGTTTGTTCCGTCTAGCCCTCTGTCTGAAGAGTGGGAAGATGCCATATGGTCACCTTCTGCTGATCATTAAGATTACTCCCAACATCTTCCTGCACCTGATCTGGATGTAACAGAAGTGTTGGAGCCCAGTGTACCTACTCCAGAAGCGGATACAGTGAGGGATGAAACAGTCACCCCAAGAGAACAAAGGGCCAAGAGAGCCATTCGCCCTCCTCGGAAGTTAACCTATACCCAGATGGGGGAAAGTTCTGAGGATACAGTAACCACTGCTCGAAGGACATTACCAACATCTGATCCTTCTGCCGTGCATTTGGTGGAAGGCAACCCCAGCTCACTCTCTGGCACAGTTAGGCAGGTCAACCCCATTGATGTAACCAGTGGGCAGGACAAGCTCCCCTCCCCGTTTTGGTGGGAGTTTCCTCTGCCAACTTCTCTAGCTGCCCTTAATGAGTTTGTATTTTCCTACTGTTGATACTGTCTTTGGGGGACCAAAGATTTCAAGTGGAGGGAGTGTGTAGCGGGGTACCGTTTTCACCCACAAAACTACAGTTTCCAGCACGCTTTGAGGCACCCAGGGTGCATTTCCCCGCGCAAGGACTGCTGGGGTGGACTTTAAAAGGGGGAGGAGGAGCCTCGCTCTTTCTCTTGGAACGCCGCCCTCCCTGCAAGAGGATCCATGCAATCACCTGCTGCGCGTGCAAGGCCTAAAGCCTGGGCCTTGCACTTTGTTCCAGAGAGCCTTCCGTTCCACCGAGGAGCCTGCGGAGCATCCGATCCACCTGAGGTGCCACCATCTTCTGGAGGACCGAAGACCCAGTGCATCGTGGGCACGGTGAAGCAACTCACCGTAGCAGAGGTACCGGACAGGAGTCGGTCCGGTCTGGGTGAGAGAGCGCCAGCTCAGAACCACATCTAAGTAACTTTGTTGCCTATTAACTTTGCCTAGGCCCATCATTGACCACCGTTGTACTTTGGAGAGACTGTCTGCTGAACTGAGTTTGTCAGTCTCTCCAGTTTTATCAAGTTGGCGATTATTTGCTACCCCTACTGGATTACGGTTTGTATACTCTTTTAATGCGTGCACCTATATTGCAGGGATCTGCATGAGATATTGTATGCAAATTACCTTTTATACTTTTACCAATAGTAAAAAGTTATAGTTAAGTAATTTGGTGGTCAGTGTCAATTACTGTGCTGGGACACGGAAAGGGGGTTGTACCATATAACAGTATAGATATATTGCAGTTGTGCCATCTTTCCCCCTTTCCTAACTGTGCCACGAGAGGTTAGAGCCGATTGCCAGGGGTTGGTAGCAGTGCATTACAAGGCCCAAAACAAACAAGCAGCCCTCTTAAACTGAGGGTATCGCTATATATAATTTATGATTTTGTGTTTCAAACTTTATCATACCCGCAATGTCTACTAGACTCTTGTTTGGTCAGGTTTAAGTAAGTAATTACTAAGAATTGCAGGCCTACAATACATAACACCAAATTTCCATGCAAAATAATTGTACCGCTTTTGGTACATAATTCCAGACAGTTTCTTGTACTGAAACAAGAACTTCCATTGCTGACCTCTCCTGAAAATGCCAGTTTCCTTACCATCATACTTTTGCTTTGATTTTGTGACAGAACCACTTGGGCACCCCGACTAGGTGCTTCCGTCTGCCAAACAACGCCTCCTGCCCTTCAAACCATTCCGAGCAGAGCGAGAGCTAATACCAGCCCTTTTTACCACAAGCATCGTACACAGACAAGATGTGAGGTAAAAACCAAAGGAAAGACTTTTATTGAAACTCAGACACATGATCGGATTTCCTATGGTTTTTTAAACCAATGGATTTTTCCATCGGAAAACCGATGAAGCTGACTTTCATCAGTCTTGCCTACACACCATCAGTTCCAAATGCGGTGACGTAAAACACTCCGATGAGCCGAGAAAAATGAAGTTCAAAGCTTCTGAGCATGCGTCGACTTGATTCTGAGCATGCGTGGGTTTTTTATCCGATGGAGTTCCCCACAGACGATAGTAATTTGCTATCGGTTTTTTAACCATCGGATAAATTTAAAACATGTTCTATTTTTAAACACTGATGGAAAAAAGACCGATGGGGCCCATACACGATCGGTTTGTCCGATGAAAAAAGTCCATCGGACTGTTTTCATTGGTAAAACCTATCATGTGTACAGGGCTATACTTTATACCCCACAGGAGGACATCCCCACTCCTGATCATATTACCCTAACAATACAAACTGTATACAGGAATATAATTACCATATCTAAGGAACAACCAACACATACTGTCAGGGACATGCTGGCCATAGCACAGCAGATGTGCAAAGGCAGAGGCAACTACGCATGCGCGGGCACAGTTCCACAAGTAACCTTCCTGGCAGGCATGTCCACACGATCGTGTGAACGTGCAAGTATGTGCATACGGGCGCCAAAATGATATATATAAGGATGGCAGTTACACTAGGGCCTTGCTGTCTGATCAGCTTTCCGCTGTATCCTGGTCCTGTGCCAATCCTTGATCTGATTTGAACCGGCCACCTGACTATCCTGATTCTCTCCAATCCTGACCCCGGCTTGCCTTGACCTTGATTTGCCTGCATCTGCTTGATTCTCTGTTGCCAAGCCTCTGCTTGAACTTTGACCACTCTTTGCTTATTGTCTCTGATGTACCTGATCTTCCGTGTATAACCTGGCTTGTCTGACTATGCAAGTTAATGAATTCCTGCGAGCCTCAATCAACCCAAAGCCTAATAGATATCACTAACCAGCTGCAAGTGTTACACACGTCTCATAAGCTCGTGCACATAGACAAAAAATTGTAAATTATACGCTGCGCTTTGGAATATTACACAATAAATGCGTGCTGAAGATTAAAACAAATACATGTAGTGCTAATGTGACATATATGACATAGATGTGATATGGCCTAAGCGTGCGACTTAGCGATTATGCTCAATCAGTACACGCCTGTGAACCACCCCTGGGTTCTAAAATGGTAACAGGATCCTGGGCTTCCCACGCAGTATCTCGGGAATAATAGGGAATAAAAAGCCTTGATAGTGTGATATCGCTTTAAAAGTTTTATTAAACAAATAAGAGCAACCCTCCAGTGGGGTACTCACATGTCCCAGGTGCGTTAGTGCACCACTCTGTGTATGACATGAAATATTACAGCGGCTGGTTTTGGAATGGTGTATGTCTCCTCCTAAGCAGGTAAACTGGCTGTCGTGTCATCCTGGCCCACTAACGCACCTGGGACATGTGAGTACCCCGCTGGAGGGTTGTTCTTATTAGCTTAATAAAACGTTTAAAGCGATATCACACTATCAAGGCTTTTTATTCCCTATTATTCCCGAGATACTGCGTGGGAAGCCCAGGATCCTGTTACCATTATAGAACCCAGGGGTGGTTCACAAGCGTGTACTGACTGAGCATAATCGCTAAGTCGCACGCTCCAAGGTGAGCATTTAATACCTAGGGGGTCGCTGGAATGAGAGCACCAATGCATGATCTGCAACACCTGTCAATCATTTTCAGATGCATGGATTTATAAGCATGTCAGCAGTGTTATTACTGGATATCACGCATATGCACTTTTTTCAACAGGACTGTCACAGTATTGTCTTGTAAAAAGACTTGTTTTTGCACAATAGCATTTTTGCTATTTATAGTGGGACTAGTGTTGTTCCCTATATACCACCGGACACTTGTATCTGTGTTACAAAGCACTTGGATGCACATGAGCACTTTATTATTAATGTTTTAATTGACATAATTATTGTTTTTATTTTGGTCATATCACATCTATGTCACATATGTCACATTAGCACTACATGTATTTGTTTTAATCTTCAGCACGCATTTATTGTGTAATATTCCAAAGTGCAGCGTATAATTTACTATTTTTTGTCTGACTGCACCAGTCTCCTCAGCTTCCTACAGTTGCTACGTACTTGCATCCGCAGTACACCGGCACCTGCAACATACCTGCATCCGCAGCACCCCTGCATCCACAATGTGACTGCATCCGCAGCTTATACTACTGCTGCCATCTTCTTCCCCTGCTTACCTGCTAACAGTGAACATCACAGGCACTCCTACCTCACCGTGCTCTTGTGGCTGCTGTTGCAACTCCAGTGGTCCTTGAACCGGGGCTGTACGAGAGGCCTTCCTCTGCTCGTCAGGCGCTACCCAAAGGTACGTGACACATACTATAAACATTAAGTTCATTAAACAACTAGCCACCTGGACAATGTTGGGATTAATTGGATATCTCTCTCCAGGTCAGGCTGGCCAACACCGAGCTCACAAAGTACACTATACATTATCATAAGTTCAGCATCCCCACAGTAGTTTGCTAGCAGACAATAAGTGAGTTAATTAGCACAATTAACAATGGGTGAAAGACAGGTGGCTTGAGCTGATGAGATTAACATCTGTTTTGCTTTGGCTCCCTCGGATAAAACACTATTTACCTCTGGATTTCAATGATGAGGTCCTTCTGCCATGGTAGCTGATTAATCGCTTCAATGCAAACCCCTATATACCTAAGAAATGGTAATCATTACGCATCGTACTGGTTCTTGGATCGCCCTTGTGGACTTTCTCTCTCTCTCACTCAGGGGAGGGCTGGGCCAGGGGGCAGGGTGGCAATTGCCTCCCAGGCCACCCTAACTTATGTTCAAAATGGCCGGCAGCCGCTGCCTGCTACCATTTTCTTTTTTATTCTGGTCTAGGAAGTTGGGCCGGGGGCATGGCCATGGCGGCCGACCACTAGCTGTTGCATTCTGGGAGTTGTTGTCCACACTCAAGCTTCTGGTGGGTGGAAAACACAGCAGCGCAGAGGAAACTACAACTCCCTGGGACCGGATTCTTGGAAGCAGGCAGAGGCAGGGCGTGCCAGGGAGACCCCAGGATCAGGAGCGTTACCCCCCCCCAGGAGACCGTGGCGTGCAAGGACCTGCTGAGCTGAGATCGCTGAGGTCAGAGACCCTGACACCCCTAGCTGACCCCCCATCTCCCCCCCATACACCCCATATAACCTGCCCAAGTGATCAGGCTGCATTGATGGGCACTGGAGTTGGCTGCACTGATGGACACTGGTGAGGCTGCATGCAAAAACCAGGTGGGCCATGGATGGTGAGCTGATTTGACGGTTCAATGGGCCACTTGACTGGACTTGCCCCCCAGGCCTAAGGCCGCCAGCCCTTTCCTGCGTCTCACTACTATTTTCTTTTCTTTACTCTCCCTATTTATTATAGATATATTGTTCTTCACTACAATAAGTTTAAGTTGTTAGGTCACAACTCATGTAGGTAATATGACGGTAGTTTAATTATACTTTAAGGCACGGTAGTCACGTATACAATGCTACTCACTGGCTATCTAGTTAGTGAAGATCTAATTAATTCTCTTTAAATTTTCTATGTTATCCATTATTTATTTTTAAAAAACCTTTATGTAAACGTCATTATCTGTATCCTTGCATAAATAACCAATGTATGTACTTATTGTGTAATCAATAAATATTTTTGACAAGGAGATTAACATCTGTTTTGAGTCTCACAGCGTGAAGCAGTCATTGCTGGAAATGTGGCATCAAGGGCCCTTAACATGGATCCCGGGCCTAGACTCCCAGAGTCTGTGTGTTCTGGGGAGACACAAACCCGAATCAGAAACAAGACCACTCCGAGGATCCCCCATGCACACATCTCCCAAAGAGCAGTGTTCCCCCAAAAGCCAGGGCCCATAGTTAATGGGTAAGAGGCTTGTCCCTAGTCCTCTCCAAAAGCCCCTGTCCTGGTTGGGTCTGTCACAGGTTTTAATACTTTGTAGGTTACTGACCTTGAGCAAGTATGAAAATCAGGAATTCTGACTTTGTTTGTTACATACCGTATTTATCGGCGTATAACACACACTTTTTTCCCCTTAAAATCAGGGGAAAATCGTGGGTGCGTGTTATACGCCGATACCCACTGATCCCGGCGATCTCCGCTGACTGAGCGGAGCGCAGCGATCGCCGCCGAGATACACATAGCCGAGTGTACTCGGCTATACTCGGCTTTTCTCGGCTCTGCTCACAGTCACGCCCAGTCCCGCCATTGGACCTGTGATATGTCCATCATAGGGCGGGACTCGGCGTGACTGTGAGCGAAGCCGAGAAAAGCCGAGTATAGCCGAGTACACTCGGCTATGTGTATCTCGGCTCCGCCCAGTCCCTGCGTTCTCGGCGGCGTTCGCCCCGCTCCGCCCAGTCTCTGCGGCGATCTCGGCGGCGCCAATTTTGAAAACTGGGGCAAGGCTGCACTGGACACTGGGCAAAGGCTGCACTTAGCAAAGGCTGCACTGGACACTGGGCAAAGCTGCACTGGACACTGGGCAAAGGCTGCACTGGACAAAGCTGCACTGGACACTGGGCAAAGGCTGCACTGGGCAAAGGCTGCACTGGACACTGGGTAAAGCTGCACTGGACACTGGGCAAAGCTACACTGGGCAAAGGCTGCACTGGGCAAAGGCTGAACTGGACACTGGGTAAAGCTGCACTGGACACTGGGCAAAGCTACACTGGGCAAAGGCTGCACTGGGCAAAGGCTGCACTGGACACTTGGTAAAGCTGCACTGGGCAAAGGCTGCACTGGACACTGGGCAAAGGCTGCACTGGACACTGGGCAAAGGCTGCCCTGGACACTGGGGCAAGGCTGCAACGGACACTGGTAAGGCTGCATTTAAATGTAAGTTTTTTTTTTCCTTAAACTTCCCTCCTAATAGTTTTTTTCACTAAAATTCTCTCCTAAACTTGGGGTGCGTGTTATGCGCCGGTGCGTGTTATACGCCGATAAATACGGTACATGTTCTGGGTCAATAACTGAATAAGCCAGAGTCAATCAGACAATTAGAATTTTCAGAAGGAGGACAGAGATGGCAGCTGATACACTTTCCACTTTAAGATGCAAAACCTACTATTTACAGATATCATGGACATTGTGCTGACATTTACTGTTAGGATAGTATACTGTATGTATTACAATGAAAAAAACAACTTTATTACCTTTTTTTTAAATCTCTTTTGTCAGTGGTTGTGTGAATGTGGTTTCTTTCCCTCACTGTCTGTAGGTTCAGGGCTGTGGGCATGGAGAAGTAGCAGTTTATTGCCACTTCCTGTGATGTTGCTACAAGCTTAAAAAGTCCTGGGTGCCTTTAGAGATCTCACATGTCAGCTTATCAGGAGCCCTCTGATTACCAGCCTCCTTACAAGAATCGCCGACCTGACAATGAGAAGCCATCAGGCACACTGCAGATTGGCACACTACAAATTGGCACACTGCAGATTGGCACACTGTTAACTGACTGTGCTATCTGTAGTTTTCCAGCATAGGCATACACAACAATGGCAACTCTAATGTTGCATTGGGAGCCTGTGGGTAAAGTTATCACTCAATCATAGAAAGCTCACAGCGCCAGAGGCAGAAAAATCTTGAATGATTGCTGTGTTTTTACTAATGCCATCAAAAATAAACTTTCAGTACTATATGTGGCAGATAAAATGGTGCTATTTATGTAACTTCACTTGTTGGGTTTACATAAACTTGTTGATATATGATTTGAACGTCCATCTTACTGAAAAGCTCAGGACTGAAAACAATTTACAGTGTCCTGTTAATATCTGTAGATCTTACTATGAGCCATGACAGGCTTGTATTATAAGGAATCAATTTCCCTCCAAGAGAAGTGTAATTTTCTTACAGTTCTCTTGTTTCCTCTGCCATAATATTTCATTAAAATGTTTGCACACAGAAATAATTGTGTCATCGCTTGTAGTGGTGCACAGTTGACATGATGTGCGTAAGTATCCACATAAATTACCGTGAACGAGAATCTCTTGGGCATAAGAAATGAAGTAAAACAAACAGCAGAAATAAAATAGGAAAATTCACTTTGGCATCCAGTTTGTGTATAATTAAACCAACTTTGATCTAAAAAGAAAATATAACTTTGCTCATAGGCAGGTGACATTCTTTTAGTAGTTCCATATGTAGATTCCTGGTATGTTATGCTCAGCCACTTAAAATGAGTGATAACATTGAGCAATTGGATGCCCTGTTTAAGGTAACTACAAACAGATGTGTGATTTTGCTTGTTTGTATTGTTATTGAATGTGTTGCATTAGGCATACAGTCCCTGAAAAAGTACCTGTAATAAAGGTTAAAAGAGAAATATGTTTTTGTTTTTTTTCAGAATCATACTTACCTAGGTGGATGCAGCATCTATCCAGTGCTACATCTGTCCCCTGCCAGCTCTAAGACTGAGAAGTGAACGATCAAACACCGCCGATCGCTCGGTTCTCAGGGCTCCCTGAGCATAGAGCTGGTGACTGTCAGTCACTGCTGTCTACCCCCCCCGATCACTGGAGTGCCGGGCTGTGGAGGGGGCAGCATGCTGAGAGGATAAGCCGGATGCCGGTCCAGGCATGTGGGTGGACCTCGACTTCGTTTTTTTTTTATCGTATTATTTTTGGCTGGAATTGTGCCCTACAAAAGACACATAGAACTCTCTCAATAATAAAAAGTAATACTGCGCTGATGTGAAAAAAATTGAGAAATATTGTGCTACTTACACCTAAGGCTGCGACCAAAAAATATGTGATACCATATCAAAAATGCACTAATTAAGGAAATATGTCGCGCACAAAATGGATAAAGAATAGAACTCAATTAAAGAGTTCTAATAAATTAATGAAACTTGGTGAATAATAAATGAATAACCACCATAAACGTGCATACATAAAAAATGAAAAAAACCTGTGAAGGAAAACTAATCCACTGATATATTTACAAATCAATCAAAAATAAAACAATAATGATAAAGAGAATAACCACCATCAAAGTGTATAAACAAAAATTAAATATTATGCATGAAGTGAAAACATATGAGAGAAAAATTGTCCAAATCCTCCTACACTATATAAGTAAACCTACATGAATACACAAGTCAATCTCAAATGAAAAAATAACACTAGTGTGAAACTTCTTATATTAATAAATAAGTGAATAATTAGGAAGTCCAATGTATCCAAAAGTTCCCTACAAAAATGGGGAAAGAATTCCAATGCACAAAAAATTACTTCAGATGGAAAAAAGAACAGGCAACCATAGCAGATGTTGAAAAAAGAATAAAGAAAGAATAGTGCCCGAGAAAATTCCATGAGGAAGCTCCGTCCACCACAGTGAATATATATTCCAGATGGGTACTTTACCAGAAAAGGTGGACCTCCACTGTGGCAAGGTCGGATAGGCCTGCAGAAATCACCCTCTGCGGGGTATTAGTGTTGCTCCTGGGGATATCACAATTCCAAGATGCTCCCTCTACCTCTCACTGTACTGTTCCATCCGCTGGGGGCCAGTAGGATCGAGCGTTCCAGAAAGATCGAACGGACCTCCAATGTAGATATCGACAGAAAAAAAAGGAAGAAGGGAGGGACTCGAATAGTATATTACCTCAATAGAAATTTATTTGATTTGTTGAGGTACATAGTATCGTACAAATAATCGTAAAAACAGTTTAAAATTGCCGGCATAAAAAAGTCGTAGCATTCGCCCGTGCTTCCGGGGTCACGTAGTAAAAGTGACGTTCAGTGCGCAGCACCGCCCTGACTAGTTTCGTTACAAAAGAACGTTATCAAAGGGCACGGTCGACGCACTGAATCGTCACTCAATTTATACATACTTCCGTAACGGCGGCCATGACGGTGAAGTCATATCCGTCGCTCAATTCGAACTTATTGTTACGAAGGGAGGGAATACAATCACCTAAACCCTCCTACACCAATACAGGCACCTCCCTTACGAAAGGAGGGACGTTGGAGACGCAACAAATAACATCCTACGCTAATAATGAATCCTCACATCTAAACGACAGAATAAAACGTAAACATTAAAATATGTATTGACATAAAATCCTAACGTCTAAATACTAATCAAAATACCAGGTGTTATACATATATTCGAATACCGAATGAAACTAAGCATCTTACGAATCTAGGTCATAACATTATACCCTACTAAACCGGCAATCTAAAGATGATAATAGAGATGCCTGCGACCAATTACAACAACATTGAAATGAACCACAAATCAGAAATATTGGTCTCACTACCAGAACTAAATGAAATACGTCAAAATTAAATTTTATATTTACTTAGGCCAAAACCACTAATGCAATAAGGCTATTCCAAAAGGGGAAAGTTTTCTTAAATTATTGTAAATGTATTTGTCCATGGGAAAGAAAGGGGGTGAAAACGGGGAGAAGAAATTCATGCGTTGTCTATGAATGCATTAATTTCGATGTCAACGTTCAATCCCAGAGGTCTAAGACATTTCACCCTATATATCCAACTCATTTCGAGTTTAGATATCGCTCTCCTTTTAGGGCCACCTCTCCAATGGCTCTTCAGCTTATCAATGGCCACAAAAGAGGTCCCCCTAGGATCTCTATTGTGGACATCCCTATAATGTCTAGATACTGAATGCCCCTTAAATCCTCTCCTTTATATTCCCAATGTGTTCATTACGCCTAACTTGAAAGGCACGTACAGTCCTTCCTATATACTGTAACCCGCAAGGGCAGGTAAGGAGGTATACTACATGAGTAGTGGAACACGTAATAAAGGATTTGATGTCAAACTGTTGAGAAGTGCTATTAGAAACAAAATTTAGAGTTTTTCGTTCCTTAATATGGTTAATGCTGCAAACTGCGCATTTCTTGCACTTGTGGTAACCCAATTTTCTTGGGTACTATTCTTTTTTCAACATCTGCTATGATTTCCTGTTCTTTTTTCCATCTGAAGTAATTTTTTGTGCATTGGAATTCTTTCCCCATTTTTGTAGGGAACTTTTGGATACATTGGACTTCCTAATTATTCACATATTTATTAATATAAGAAGTTTCACACTAGTGTTATTTTTTCATTTGAAATTGACTTGTGTATTCATGTAGGTTTACTTATATAGTGTAGGAGGATTTGGACAATTTTTCTCTCATATGTTTTCACTTCATGCATAATATTAAATTTTTGTTTATACACATAGAACTCTATACTTACATTCCCAGTGGGGTCAGCAAGGCTTGGGATAACCAGTTACAATAAAACCTTTGCCAAAACATTGTTCTTAGATGTTGTTGGACTTGGTGATTGGGACACACCTCTTCATTCAAGTCACTGGTGTGCATCAGGATCATACTTTCTCTACTTTCCATAATAGATTATAGGTTATTATGGAAGAAAACTAGAAAAAGAATGGTCAGTCTTGATATTTTGAAAGAAAGGTTACATTTTCAGCTTTACTTTTTTGTTTCAAAGTTTTTATTAAGGTTTCACATCAAACATGAAAATAAACATACATTTATAAACATACATTTATACATAATGAAGTACGTAGCAGAGTATATTGCATTCAAAATAGAAAATCAATATGTATGAAAAGGTACTCATCCGAGTAAAGCAATGCAAATATAATTGCTTACAATTAGATTTTAATAATATAGCTACAACTTCCTAAAATATTTGTATTTTTTCCCAAGGGAGAGGGAGGGAAAAGGAACAGAGGAAAATATAGGGATGCCTCCATGGATTAATGAGAGTGTCATAATAATGTTACTTTTCCGGGTCAAGCTATTGTGAGGCGTTGGATAGTGTATAAAATTCTGTAGAATTTGCAAAGTCAATCCAGCAGGCCCATTTTTCATGAATTTTTTTTGGGGAGTCTCTGGCTTGTTGAATCAAGTCTTCCATTTCAGCGATTCTCCCTATCCTCTGAAACCATTCAGAGATGCAGGGGGGTGAAGTGTCTTTCCAATGTACTGGTATACAGAGCTTAGCCGCATTAATAAGATGTAAAATAATAGATCTTTTGTATATTGAATGAGATAATGATGTGTGGTGTAACAAGTATTGGGCTGCAGTGAAATCTGGAGTATAGGTCGTAATATGGGAAATGAGGCGGTGTACTTCCTTCCAAAAGGGCTGTATATGGGGATAATCCCACCAAATGTGAAGAAGTTTCCCATGGGAGGCTTCACAACGCCAACATAAAGGTGGAACACTGGAGTTAAATTTATGAATTGTATTTGGTGTCCTGTACCACCTAGAGTATAATTTAAAGCCGTTTTCTTGTGATTCAAGGATCCTTTATGAATGTATGTAAAAATATTTTCCCAATCATCTTGAGAGAGATCTATATCAAGTTCCCTTTCCCATTTTTGGCTAGTTGTATCGTCTTTAGGGTTAACATTCGCAAATAAAAGAGCATACATACTCGAGATCAAATGCCTTTGGGGAACAGGCTTTACACATACGGTCTCAAAGGGAGTTTTATTTCTGCACCACATAGAAGGCGATTTAGAGGTAAGTAAAAAGTGTTTAATCTTTTCGTAATCTAAGTAGGAGATATCACTGTCAGGATATTTGAAAAGAAAGGCATCAAAAGGAAGGAATTTCTCCTTCTCAAAAAAGGTTTCTGCCCTAATTGAGGAAATTGAAGAAGTGTGTCAAAACTAGAAGTGTCTAAGGGGAAGTCCGGGTTATGATTAATTGGGATTATGGGTCCAGGAGAAGAGGCAATGCTCAACTTGTTACAAAGTGATCTAAAGATTTGCAATGTGGGACCAGTAAGAGGATGGATACTGATTTCACGTGGTATCTTGCGGGAGCTAATCCAAGGTAAATGGTGTAATGGTAATTTAGAGGTTATTCCTTCAAGTTCAATCTATGCTTTAGTTTTGGAATGGAGGTGCCAATCAATTATTCGGTTTAAGTGGCAGGACCAATAATATTTTCGGATGTCAGGTAATCCAATGCAACCTAACAGTTTAGGAATAATTAATTTGTCCCATTTTATTCTAGGTTGTTTAGAAGCCCAAATGAATTTTAAGCATATCTTTTTATACGTGTTAAAGAAAGAAGCAGGTAATTTGATCAGAATGGTCTGTAGGAGGTAAAGGAGTCTAGGGAGGATATTCATTTTTAATATAGCCACTCTCCCGAACCAAGAGAAGAAGCCCTTATCCCAGTTCAGAAGATCTTTTTGGATAGTTTTAAGTATAGGGAGGAAATTTCTGGAATATAGGTCCTGTAGTTTCAATGGTATTTGGATACCTAGGTATGTAAGGGCATGTTCGTCCCAACCAAAGGGGAAGTTATGTTGGCATAGAGAAACTGTATTGGCAGTTAATGATATGTTTAGTGCTCTGGATTTTGCAAAATTAATTTGTAAATTAGAAATTAAATTAAAGAATAAAAAATCTTTTAACAAATTGGGTATCGTGGTGATAGGTTCAGTAAGAAAAATTCAAATGTCATCTGCGTATGCAGCTAATTTGTAGTGTCTTTTTTTCATTTAAATTCCCTTAATGTCTGGGTTAGCTCGAATTCTGTGAAGAATAGGTTCCAATGTAAGTATAAAGTTGATAGGAGACAGGGGGCAACCCTGGCGTGTTCCGTTTGACACGGAGAAGGCCTCCGACAGACAACCATTAATCTTGATTCTCGCAGTAGGTGAAGAATAGAGTGCAAGGATAAATTGAAGCATACGATCTTTGAACCCCAGTGCTTTCAAAGCTTCGGTCTTATAATCCCATGCCACTCTGCATCGAGAGAGAGGAAGAAACCCGGCGTAGAGGATCTGGATAGCCAGTGATGGATGTTAATGGCTTTCAAAGTATTATCCCTAGCCTCCCTCCTGGGAACAAATCCTACCTGATCTAAGGAGATTAAATTAGGGAACAAAGGAAGTATTCGGTTTGAAAGGATTTTCGCGTAAAGTTTCACATCAACATTAAGAAGAGAAATGGGCCTATAATTTGAAACTAGTGAAGTGTCTTTGCCTGGTTTCGGGATCATGGTGATGTGTGCTTCAAGAAAATCTTTGTTACTTTGGGAAGGGGTAGGAATGGAATTAAATGTTTTCAAAAAATAAGGGAGGATAGTGTCAGTGAAAGATTTATAGTAACTTACAGACCATCAGGACCAGGACATTTGCCTGTTTTCAGTTGTTTAAGGGCCTTGATTGATTCCTCCCATTCAATCGGTCTTTCTAGATTCTCGGCCTCTACCTGGGTAATGGGATTTGGGCTATATTGTGACAAGAAATTGGCGATCAAATCCTTTCTGTGTGTGGTGTGATCCGAAGAGATTTTTGTCGGTAGATTGTATAATTTGGAATAATTTTTTTTAAACTGGTTAGCAATGTCTGAAGAAGTGCAGAGTTTATTACCAGAGGGATCTGAAATGGAATGAATGGTCGAATCAGCCTTTTTAGTTGGAGAGTTCTAGCCAGCAATTTCCCTGACTTGTTGCCAAATTCATAAAAAAGTTTACGTGTTAATGCAAATTTGCGTCTGGTCGTTTTTCCTAGTTCCTCAACTAGGGCTTCAATAGCTTTTAGGAGCTCAGTAAAAGTTTGTTGCCAAAGATTGTTTATGTTTACTTTCAAGAGAATGGATTAGATCCGATAGAGCTGCGATGAGGGCTTGTCTGGCTTTCTTTCTTTTTGTTGCAATGGAGATAAATTCACCTCTGATTACACATTTATGTGCCGACCAAAGGGTCATTGGATGGATGTCGGAGGATTCATTCTCTTGAAAATATTGGATTAAGCGAGATTCTAAAGATTTTACATTTTCAGGATCATTAAGAAGGGAATTATCGAGTCTCCAGATTGGAGATATAGTGGACATTGTTGAAAACATTAGGGTGATCGAGATAGGGTGGTGGTCTGAGATAAACATAGGATCTTTTGTCGCTGTGACAAGAGAGTCAAGGTCCGCTTGAGTTAAAAAAAAAAAAAACAATCCTCGAGTACCTATTATGGGGTGGTGAGAAAAAAGTGAAATCTTTAGTGTTTGGATGTAAAGTGCGCCAAGTATCATGGAGAGTTAGTCCCTTAAGTAATGTTTTAACAGTTCGAAGAGCATTGTAAGGTAAAGTGGAAGAACCTGAGGATGTGTCAATCAAAGGGGTAAGGGCTAAATTAAAATCTCCCCTCAGAATAAGCAAACCAGATTGAACGATAGTAAGGAGTTGAAAAGTATTTTGAAAAAAGGGAATTTGTTGTTTGTTCGGAACGTAAATGTTAGCTAATGTGACAGGTTTATTGTATAATGTACCTTTTATAAAAATGTAACGTCCATTAATGTCAATTAAAGTATCTTGGATTTGGATATGACAATTTTTTAAAATTAAGATAGAAACCCCCTTAGATTTAGATTCCGGGTTAGTTGCATGATAAGTAGTGGGATATAGTTTACTGTGTAGATTTGGCACGTTATTTGCTTTAAAATGGGTCTCTTGAAGGAAAATAATGTCAGCCCTGGCTTTCCGTAATAGTAGAAGTAACTTAGATCTTTTTTTGGGGACATTTAGTCCCTTGATATTTAAGGAATATAACTTGACCTGGGGAGGAGGTTGAACGTTGTTCAAATTGGGCATGGTATAGGAAGTCGCTCTCACACTAATAAGGTATAAATATTATAAGGTATCAAGGAAAACCAAAAACAGGGAAGGTAGAGGGACGGGGGAAAATCGGGAGATATATACTCCCAACCAATGAACTGAGAAGAAATGGGACCTGCCCTCTCTTCAATATTTATTGAAGACGGTAAGGTATAGAGGAAAGCTAGTGGATGGCGACCCGAGGGAAGCAAAACACTATACTTTACCACTACGTGGGGGTTGGAAAAATCCTAGCCGGAGAGATGTAAATGGGTGTCATGACAACCCGCCGCTGCAGGACACCACGGTTCTTATGAGGATATCAAAAGAGAGCGTGCCAAGATTGGAGTGTAGATAGGATAGTGAGATGAACCAATAATGAAACATTTCATAAATTACAACAGTATAAACCATTCAACAATGTTTACTGTAGTGGAAGAGGGAAGGGGTATCAGCAATACCGAAAATCTGCGATCTAGAGGTTTGATTCAGCTGATATAGCATATCTGTATTTAAATGTCTAGGAACAGCCTATATCATGTAGATATCCATAATAACGTTTAGAATATTTTAAACATCCACTGTTGGAGCTTTCAAAAAACCAAGTCTAAAATAAGCAAAGAAAAACAAATAAACAATCCAGTGGAGTGGGATGGTGTAGGGATTAACCTCCTCCCTAGAATATGCATTTGAACTATTATGCATCAACATTAAAAGTGTCATTACATAGTGAGAAATTGCCCACCTGACTAGTAGATAGACTCTTAGCGAAATTCCCATTCTCCCCTCTTGCAAAGGTCATGAGCAAGGTTAGTCCCTCCAATACATTCAGCGCTATCCTAGTGCCTCGGTGAGTCACATAACATACCAGTAAGCATATGGTTCATATGCAAAAGAACTAAAGCTATACAACACACCAAACCATGTAGATCTCACAGTAAATATTGCACATGAATGTAGGAGACCTCGAGAGAGAGATGGCGAATAACCTATAATATAATAGGAAGAGGGGGAGTGTATGTGGTTTTATAAGACCAGTGAAAAATATGGGAGAGCTAAGGTAAGCTGACTTGTTAGCAGAAAAGAGACAAGGGGAGAAGGGAGGTGCTAACATATCGTAGGGAGAGAACTCCCACCTTCAATTAGCAGTGTCATTTAAAATTTTGCTAGTCCCACATCCACCATAGGCCTGTGGTAATGTTGAGATAGTATGGCTGTTAGAGTATGTGAGAAGAGCAAAGAACTTCCGAAAGATATATGCCATTTGTCATAAAAAAATTAACATTTGGATAATTACAATCAATCAGTGGTCCATGGTGGAATGTAAACAGCACTGTTTAAGAAATGTATAGTATACCGTGTGTGCAACAAGTCACAAACCTGAGTGCAAATACCCAACAGTGGATCATTTCATTATAAAGACGTAAGCGGTAGAGTTATTTTTTCCCCATTCATGCGGAACAAGTGCCAAAAAGTCATTTATGTTGACAGGGACCGACCTATGAAAAAGAAATAAAAACCATAAACGGAACCAAAGAAAATAAAATAAAACAGAACAGCCTGAAAAGACCTCTAAGCATAACCAGTTACAATTAGATCAAAAGACTAATCATTATTTCTTCAGTGGTCATGTCGGAACCTTCTTGAACGCGGAAAATCGTTCGAGCTTGATCCATTGTGGGATCCACGGGTTGCAGCATGAGATCTGTTCCCGGATGGGGAACGCCTTCTGCCATATCAGGTCACCTGGGCTTCCATAGGTTCCTCGTTTTGTTGTTCTCTTCTTGTGGTTGTGTGACGAAATTCAGAGTAGCAATTTGGGACGTCAATCACAGGAATGCCCAAGGTGTCACAGAATGTCTTAAGTTCCTCAGGTACCCGCAGCAGCGCCGTACGGCCTGGGTTAGTGGCTAAAGGGCCAAAGGGAAACTTCCATCTATAAATTCTTTCTTTATCACGCAGTGCATCCAGTAATGGTTTCAGATCTCTCCTATGTTGCAAGGTGATGCTGGAAAGGTCTTGATAAAGGGGGAATGTCCGAGCCTCCATGAGAGAGTTGGATTCTGTTTCTGGCCTTTCTGAGAATTTCCTCCTTTAATCTATAGTCCACAAGGCAGCAAATTATATCCCTAGGAGGGTCTGTGGCTCTCCCCTTAGGCCTAAGAGCGCGGTGGATACGCTCCATTTCTATGGCCGTCTGTAATGGTCTGTCCAAGAGATCATTAAATAGGCCTGTAATGGTAGCAGTAAGCTGATCTGTATCCACCACCTCATGTAAACCCCGGCCCCGGGGTTGTGGCATCTTCCTCTGTTGTCGAGGTCCTCCATATGGCGTTGGAGGTCTCTAAGTTGTAGGGTCTGGGTATCTATCTTACGGGTCACTCGACGGAGGACCGTGCCATGTTGCGCAGTTGTTTTCTCCACATCCTGTACCCTGTCAGTAATGGCGCGGATATCAATGCGTAGTTCAGCTATAGCAGCTGACAAAGTGTCTTTAATGTCTGCCGTCACTGAGCGGAGGTCATAAAGGCTGGGGTGTTGTTGCCTTTGAACCGAATGTTCCCCCGGCTCTAGAGTAGAGATATCAGGCTGAGTTCCTGTCAGCGGCAGGGTCGAATCCTGTGAGGGGCCTTGTTGTGAAGCCGCCATGTTGCGCCTCTGAGACCGGGATGTGCGAGAAGTGTATTGATTTAAACCGCTCGCTTGTCCTGCAGGGAGAACGGGAACGTGAGGCGAAGGAGTTCTGTGAAGCTGTCCCCATAGTCGTGAGACCGTATGTGCGGTAATGGGCTCTCTGTCAGGCGGAAAGGAACTGTAGCAGCGGGAGCTCCGTATTCAAGCGGCCATCTTCCAGCGAGGTCAAAAACTGGTGCATTTAGATTATACATGTAGCGATACCCCTGTAGGAGCTGCTGGTTGAAATTTTGGCCTGCCGTTACCTTACTGTTCCGTATGCTCATCTCAGGGGTTCTCCTTGAAGAGTTATCCAGAAGAAGTTTGCACCAACACAAAATCTCTTTCAAGGGTTTTATTGAACATAGTTTCAACAGAGGGGGTTGAAGGGACGGGGAGGACTCAGGTAGCTTAGTTGCAGATCACAGGAATTTTCCTAGGTCCAGAGGAACAACTGTCTCCACGCTGGACTCATAAAACACCGGATAGGCCCAATCTCACTGGCCTAGCAGCCGATGCGTAGCTCGATCACATATAGTCTCTGCCACAGACTTGGTGAAAATAGAACAGTCTCTGCCACAGACTTGGTGAAAATAGAACAGTCTCTGCCACAGACTTGGTGTAATCCTTCCCAGGGTTACCTTCTGAATAAAGAACACAGCTCTCAGTGCCAGGATCTTCCAGCCGTTATGGCAGCACTGTGAGGTAGATTATGATCCGGATGCATACTCCAATTGAGTCCTCAATTGCTTGGTCCCTTCCAGCAGGCAAGGCGACACAGGATCATCCCCGGATCAGTAGGTCCCGAGAAACTTCTGGGCCTAAATTTCAGTAACGGAGCCTCAGGCCAACATGGCCCCGAGGCGGAAACTGCCAGCACGTCCCTGAGGCCATGAGGGCCCTCAGGTCGGGATCGGGTGGGTGGTGTCCACCACCCATGAACGATGACCCCCAACTCTCCTTCAACTGCAATGATGCCTGTCCCTTAAGTATCCTCTCCCAGCATGCACAGCGGGTAGACCACGCCCCCTGGGCTGCTTCTGGGAAAGAGATACCCAATACATCCAGCCTGCTGCCTTTCCAACCCTGACCTGCCGTGACAGGGACACCCACTGTCAGGAGGAAAATCATGCAACCAACCAAACAATGCCATAATTTAAATGAACAATCTCTCTGGGCTAAACTAATGCCCAGACAACTAAATTTCAAATATAGCACCCACTCATTGGGAACAGGGCGCTACATACCGTTTATGGCTTTTTTCTATGCTTTTTGTCTCCATCCGTCTTGCTGTATTCATCCCATTCAGGCCATGCTAGTACGTTATCGCCCCTTTACCTGGTCAAAAAACCTACTAAAACTAGTTAAATTGTAACCTTTGTACAGTGTTTTCCTTGTGCATCCTTTCATATTTAGTATTTTAACCAATTCTGTTCATATGGAAATGTGGTCCAATGTGAGATATTTGGCAAGTGGGCAGATAATCACACCTATGAATGCAGATAAACACTAACAAAATTTATGGTGTGACATCTTTAAAAGAGATGTATGGTCAAACTTTCTTGGCCATACTTTTGTTGTGTGTCACAGGAGTAAACTTACTTTTGCAAGGGATATTGCCCGCTGTCAGCGGATATAACAGAGCAACTTTAGGCTCTGGAAGGATCCCAACCATACTGTTGGGATCCACCCAGCTGCCTTTGGCGGCTGACTATAGCTCCCAGTGCGCTCCTGAGAGCCGAAGCCAGCTGTGCCAATCCCTCTCCAGCCCGACACTACAGTAATTGCTAGAGAAACAAAGCAGCTTCCCTTCTACCTCCGACCATGACAGGTTCTCCAGCCGGCAGAACCGTCACTTTTGGTTGGTCTGCAAGCCGCAGTTCCAATCCTGCGCTGCCCTCTTACTCCTGGATAGGCCCTCAAACAGCCTGGCAGCCTAATGCCCAAGGGATAGGTCCGATCTTCCGCCTAGCAGCCCGGGGAAGATGACAAACCTCCACCCAGATGGCGGTCTGGGTGGCACACAAGAACATGGATCACCTGATCCCACCGGTATATATACAGTAGGTACGGAAAGTATTCAGACCCTCTTAAATTTTTCACTCTTTGTTATGTTGCAGCCATTTGCTAAAATCATTTAAGTTCATTTTTCCTCATTAATGTACACACAGCACCCCATATTGACAGAAAAACACAGAATTATTGACATTTTTGCAGATTTATTAAAAAAGAAAAACTGAAATATTACATGGTCCTAAGTATTCAGACCCTTTGCTCAGTATTTAGTAGAAGCTCCCTTTTGATCTAATACAGCCATGAGTCTTTTTGGGAAAGATGCAACAAGTTTTTCACACCTGGATTTGGGGATCCTCTGCCATTCCTCCTTGCAGATCCTCTCCAGTTCTGTCAGGTTGGATGGTAAACGTTGGTGGACAGCCAGTTTTAGGTCTCTCCAGAGATGCTCAATTGGGTTTAAGTCAGGGCTCTGGCTGGGCCATTCAAGAACAGTCACGGAGTTGTTGTGAAGCCAGTCTGAGGTCCTGAGCACTCTGGAGAAGGTTTTCGTCCAGGATATCCCTGTACTTGGCCGCATTCATCTTTCCCTCGATTGCAACCAGTCGTCCTGTCCCTGCAGCTGAAAACCCCCCCCACAGCATGATGCTGCCACCACCATGGTTCACTGTTGGGACTGTATTGGACAGGTGATGAGCAGTGCCTGGTTTTCTCCACACATACCGCTTAGAATTAAGGCCAAAAAGTTCTATCTTGGTCTCATCAGACCAGAGAATCTTATTTCTCACCATCTTGGAGTCCTTCAGGTGTTTTTTTAGCAAACTCCATGCGGGCTTTCATGTGTCTTGCACTGAGGAGAGGCTTCCGTTGGGCCAATCTGCCATAAAGCCCCGACTGGTGGAGGGCCGCAGTGATGGTTGACTTTCTACAATTTTCTCCCATCTCCCGACTGCATCTCTGGAGCTCAGCCACAGTGATCTTTGGTTTCTTTTTTACCTCTCTTACCAAGGCTCTTCTCCCCCGATAGCTCAGTTTGGCTGGACAGCCAGCTCTAGGAAGGGTTCTGGTCTTCCCAAACTTCTTCCATTTAAGGATAATGGAGGCCACTGTGCTCTTAGGAACCTTAAGTGCAGCAGAAATTTTTTGTAACCTTGGCCAGATCTGTTCCTTGCCACAATTCTGTCTCTGAGCCCTTCAGGCAGTTCCTTTGACCTCATGATTCTCATTTGCTCTGACATGCACTGTGAGCTGTAAGGTCTTATATAGACAGGTGTGTGGCTTTCCTAATCAAGTCCAATCAGTATAATCAAACACAGCTGGACTCAAATGAAGGCGTAGAACCGTCTCAAGGATGATCAGAAGAAATGAACAGCACCTGAGTTAAATATATGAGTGTCACAGCAAAGTCTCGGAATACTTAGGACCATGTGATATTTCAGTTTTTCTTTTTTTAATAAATCTGAAAAAATGCCAACAATTCTGTGTTTTTCTGTCAATATGGGGTGTTGTGTGTACATTAATGAGGAAAAAAATGAACGTAAATGATTTTAGAAAATGGCTGCAATATAACAAAGAGTGAAAAATTTAAGGGGTTCTGAATACTTTCCGTACCTACTGTAGGCTCTCCCAGCA
The DNA here is from genome assembly GCA_029206835.1 of Rana muscosa. Taxonomy (NCBI): domain Eukaryota; kingdom Metazoa; phylum Chordata; class Amphibia; order Anura; family Ranidae; genus Rana; species Rana muscosa. Next base: position 227,599,864 of record CM055117.1, on the reverse strand, counting down.
GGCCAAGGGATTTAACAAAATCCCTGCCCATTGGCTGAGATACCCCATATACCTATAACCTGACCTTGAGTTGTCCTTCTCAATCTAATACCTCCAAGTGCCTGGCCACCTGGTGGTAGAAGAGGAAAGTACAACCAGGTCAAACTAGTAATTGACTACAGTATCTACACCTGACAAGGAATTTGGCGAGGAGCCCCCTGACTAAACCCCAGGGCACTACATATGGATGCTTATTTTTTTTTTATAACCCCAAACTTCTGCTTTAACTCTTCAATACTCTTTCAACACAGTTTTACTTCAGATAAGTGCAGTAAAGCGGATGTTCTTCAAGTCTTTTGAAGTGTAATAAAACAATGACTTTTCATACCTTGTAACTAACGCTGCCTGGGGAAACATGAAAGAAGCAGGGAGTTTTTAGCTAGGACTGAACTAACTGTTAACATACAAAAGTAGACAGAGGGATATACCAAATACAAAGATAAACAAATTGTAGTGGTGCTGAACTACAACTAGATGTAAGTAAATATCAGAATCATAATAAGATACATGCAATAGCTTTAAATACATATTAGTGGGACACAAACCTCCCTGCCTGAAATATTTAGATTTCACTATTAAACATATAAAAAAAATAGTAAGTTCATGAACATGGATAATTTATATCCTGGACCTGAAAAACAAAAAAGAGAGAAAAGGATGTCAAAGCTTGCAAAGACTCAGGTGGAATGGGTGGAAATAGGAAAGTCTATCTAGTTGGTTAACGCGGAAGAATTGGCTGCTGAATGACCGGGCCATTTTTTGCGATTCGGCACTGCGTCAGTTTAACTGACAATTGTGCGGTCGTGCGACGCTGTACCCAAACAATTTACGTCCTTTTTTTCCCACAAATAGAGTTTTATTTTGGTGGTATTTGATCACCTCTGCGGTTTTTATTTTTTGCGCTATAAACAAAAAAAGAGCGACAATTTTTTTTAAAAAAATGCAATATTTTTTACTTTTTGCTATAATAAATATCCCCAAAAAATATATAAAAAAAACAATTTTTTTCCTCAGTTTAGGCCGATATGTATTCTTCTACATATTTTTGGTAAAAAAATCGCAATAAGCGTATATTGATTGGTTTTCCCAAAAGTTATAGCGTCTACAAAATAGGGGATAGTTTTATGGCATTTTTATTATAAATGTTTTTTTTTTACTAGTAATGGCGGCGATCAGCGATTTTTATCGTGGCTGCGATATTGCGGTAAACACATCGGACACTTTTGACACTATTTTATGACCATTGTCATTTATACAGTGATCAGTGCTATAAAAATGCACTGATTACTGTGTAAATGACACTGGCAGTGAAGGGGTTAACCAGTAGAGGGTGAGGAAGGGATTAAGTGTGTCCTAGGGAGTGATTCTAAATGTGAGGGGGCTGGGCTACCAGTGATACACATTGATCACTGCTCCCAATTACAGGGAGCAATAGATCAGTGTCCTGTCACTAGGAAGATCAGGGAAATGCCTTGTTTACAAAGGCATCCCCCCGTTCTGCCTCTCCGTGATACGATCGTGGGACACCGGTGAACATCGAGTCCGCGGGTCCCGCAGGGACGGTCACGGAGCCCGCGGCGGGTGTGCGCCCGCTTGGCGGCAGATTCAAAGCAACATACCTGTACATTGCTTCTCCTGCCCGTGCCATTCTGCCGACGTATATCTACGTGAAGCAGTCGGCAAGCGGTTAAGCTGGGTACACATGGGAGACAGCGACCGGCTAAAAAAAAAAACGGCCGACATTCGGCCCGTGTGTATGTCGTTCTGTCCGACAGAATTCGGCCATTCAGATGGCTTCTGTCGGAAGTGCATGCTGGAAAACCAGCATCAGAACCGACTCCCAATCAGAGCTCTCAGCCAATGGCAGAGAGCGCTGATCAGAGTGTTCTGGCGGGGCTGTCCCCTGTCAGAACACAACAGCTCAGCGAGGGGGGGGATCGATGAACTAACCTCGCATGGTTAGTACAGTGGCTCCGACCAGAGCTGACAGTTTTTTTTTCATTCAATCACTAATAGCGTGGTACAGCTTTAGGAGGCTATGTTTCCAGCTTGCAAAGAAATGAACCTTCTTGCACAATGACTCGTGTACATGACTCAGACGAGCTTCTTAGCACTGTTCATTTTGACGTCAAATTTCAATTCAGTTTTAGTCTTATTTTTATTGGCTAAAATCATATTAGTCTATTAAAATCTAATGGGGATTAGTTGAATTGTAATGCATTATTTAAGCATTTCTCTAGAATTTACAAACTCATTATATACTCCTGGAGTAAACATTTAATAACTGTTATTATTTATTGTATTAGGGTTTGGACATGCACTACAGACACAGATTTAGCCGTTGTGATATACTGTATAACCAGTGTTAATTATGATGTCAAATTTCAATTTAGTTTTAGTCACAGTCTTTTGACTAAAATGCCACAAATAGTGTTAATTTCGTGAATTTAAATATTTCCGTTGACAAAATTAGCATTGCTTTTTAGGCCTGTCACTGTTAGCAGGGTTTCTGGTGTGATGCTCAATATGTCAGCTGTATCTTGAGTCTTGATGGGTAGGTCTGTACCTGAATTTTTGCTTAGGTCAAGACATTCTACAAGAATGTAGAATCAAAGTCTTTGGAACTCTTGTTGGGTTTCTTTATGTGAAGGGTGACAGGACTAGCCAGTGACTGCTGCTGGTCCTCTATGAGCAATACAGTGGCATCCACTGAAGTAGATAATGATTTAGAGTCACTAATTACACAGCCCATGAACTAAGGAACATCAATATTGTGGTGAGCAATCTCAGTATTAGTAGATTCCTAGTCACTTGTTGAAAGTTCAGTCCTGCTACCATCAGTTTTAGTTTGAGATATTGTTTTACGTACAGTAGGTGCCGCCGATATTGTGTCAATCTCGCCGCTTCTAGCGGCGAGATTGACACCCTATGAGCTCCGTCGCGAGAGCCAGCGCCGAGCTGTCTCGTCATCGGGAAAGGAAAAAATGTTCCTTTCACGATGAGCGACACGCATTGCCGATAGACGGAGATCCGACGTGGATTCCCGCCAATACCAGGCACTGCGTTTGGTATGAATCCTGAGCGGGAACTCCACGCCAATTTTGAAAGAAAAAAACGGCGTGGGTTCCCCCTCCAGGAGCATACCAGGCCCTTGGGTCTGGTCTGGATTTGAAGGGGAACCCTACATCGGAAAAATGGCGTGGGGGTCCCCCTCAAAATCCAGACCAGACCCAAGGGCCTGGTATGCTCCTGGAGGGGGAACCCACGCCGGTTTTTTCTTTAAAAATTGGCGTGGAGTTCCCGCTCAGGATTCATACCAAACGCAGTGCCTGGTATTGGCGGGAATCCACGTCGGATCCCATTCAATACAGTGTCGCGTCTCCCTCTAGCTATTGCAGCGAGCGCGACACGTGTCGCCACCCTGTTGCCGAGATCTCGGCACTCCTGTCGCCGAGAATCTCGGCGATGGGAGCGCGATAGATATACAATATCGGCGGCACCTACTGTATGCTGCTGTAAGATGATTCTCTGATGTAGACTTGGTCACTCACAAGTAGTGATGAGCCGAACACCCCCGGGTTCGGTTCGCACCAGAACCCGCGAACGGACCGAACGTTCGTACGAACATTAGAACCCTATTAAATACAATGGATGCGAACGTTCGAATTCTAAAGTGCTAATTATAACGACTATTATGCATGTTATTGTCCTAAAAAGGGTTTGGGAACCCGGGTTCTGCACCAGGGGACATGTATCAATGCAAAAATAAGTTTTAAAAACGGTCGTTTTTCGGGAGCAGTCATTTTAATGATGCATAAAGTGAAAAAAAAAAAGTCAAATATTCCTTTAAATATCGTACCTGGGGGGTGTCTAAAGTATGCCTGTGAAGTGCCACGTGTTTCCCGTGTTTAGAACTGTCCCTGCACAAAATGACACTTCTAAAGGAAAAAAAAAACATTTAAAACTGCTTGCGGCTTTAATGTAATGTCTGGTCCCGGTAATATGGATGAAAATCTTTAAGAAAAATGGCATAGCTACCCCATGACCCCCCCCCCCTACCCCAGCCCATTACCAGCCCCTTTGGGTCTTGTATGGATATTAAGGGGAACACCGCACACAAAATAAAAAAGGCCCTATATACTCTGAACAGCCGTATACAGGCGGTGCATACAAGACAGGGACTGTAGGTTTGTTCTTATGTAGAATGTGTTTGTAATTTTGAACAGGTACATTGTTTAAGTGTAGCTCCAGCCCAAAAATCTATTTTTAAACTTTTTGGAAAACATAGGTAAGGGTTATCACCCCTGTAACATTTGTTTTGCTGTCTGTGCCCCTGTTCAGAACATTTCACCTCACTTTCCGTCCCAATGACAACTGTTTTTGAAATGTGGTGTTTTTCTTGAAACAAGGATTGGTGATAAAGCATCAGTACAGAGGAGACACCTTTCTCCCATATTAATTCTTACAGGAGAGAATTTTCCTTCCTAGGGGTAGATTTCCTCTCACTTCCTGTTGTCTTCTTGCGTTTGCAAGTAGGAGTCGTTTGTAAGTTGGATGTTTGAAAGTAGGGACCTGCCGTATATACTCTGCAGAAATAGGCCCCTTAGTTGTTGGTGTTGGCACAACACTGTAAGCACTCACAGTTACTCTTGGTTGGTGCTGGAACGCCCTGCTGTCAACTATTATATCAGGAATTGTAATTACATATAATTGTTGAACAGTGGTAGTAAAAATTGGGCCTTTGATGGTGGTGCTGGTGCCACAACACTGTAAGCCCTGACAGTTACTCTTGGTGGGTGCAGCAATGGGCCCTGCTGTGAATTATTAGATCAAGAATTGTAATTGCATGCCCCTGTTGAACAGGGGCTGAAAAATTGGGCCTTTCGTGGTGGTGGTGGTGTTGCCACAACACTGTAAGCCCTCAGAGTTACTCTTGGTGGGTGCAGGAATGGGCCCTGCTGTGAATTATTAGATCAAGAATTGTAATTACATGCCCCTTTTGAACAGGGGCTGAAAAATTGGGCCTTTCGTGGTGGTGGTGGTGGTGGCGTTGCCACAACACTGTAAGCCCTCAGAGTTACTCTTGGTGGGTGCAGCAATGGGCCCTGCTGTGAATTATTAGATCAAGAATTGTAATTACATTCCCCTGTTGAACAGGGGCTGAAAAATTGGGCCTTAGGCACTGGTGGCACAACACTGCAACCCCTCACAGATACTGTACTTGGAGCACAGCAATGAGCCCTGTTGCAAAGTATTGCTTCAAAAATTGTAATGACACGCCCCTGTTAAACAGGGGCTGAAAAATTGGGCCTTAGGCACTGGTGGCACAACACTCCAACCCCTCACAGATACTGTACTTGGAGCACAGCAATGAGCCCTGTTGCAAAGTATTGCTTCAAAAATTGTAATTACACGCCCCTGTTAAACAGGGGCTGAAAAATTGGGCCTTAGCCACTGGTGGCGGCACCCATAAACAAAAATGATCTTCCAAGCTATCATCATCAATCGTATCATTGAGGACTCGGAGGAGGAGGATAGCCAGTCAACATAACAGCACAGGCACTCAGCATCAGCATCAGTCTTGAAGGGATGTGACATGTTAAAATCAATTAGTCTGTTATATCAGCATCAGGTGTGTGGTAGCTGGTGGTGATCCAAGACTGGTTCATCTTGATGAAAGTCAGTCGATCAACCGAGTCGGTGGACAGGCGCACCCTGTGATCCGTGACAAATCCTCCAGCAGCACTGAATGTGCGTTCCGAAAGAACGCTGGATGCAGGACAGGCCAGTAGCTCAATTGCATACTGAGCAAGCTCTGGCCAGTGATCCATCCTCAAGACCCAGTAAGCCAGAGGATTTTCGGTGGGGAAGGTGTCCAAGTCTGACCTTGCCCCTAGATATTCCTGCACCATGTTTATCAGACGCTGGCGATGGTTGCTGGAACCGATCATACTTTGGGGCTGCGGACTAAAGAATTGTCTGAACGCATCGGTCAGACGGCCACCTTCCCCACCGCTCCTTCTTTGACTGGCCGAAGCCTCAGCAACTCGTTGTCCAGGACCAGGAGTTTGTAACCTCCCAGTCTCTGGGAACGCGTTGCACAGACCTTTCTGCAAGGCCTCCCGGAGTTGTCTCATCCTCTGCTCCCTCTGCGACGGTAACATAAGGTCCGCAACCTTACCCTTGTACCGTGGATCAAGGAGAGTGGCCAGCCAGTAATGGTCCCTCTCCTTGATCCGAAGAATACGAGGATCCTTCCGCAGACTTTGCAGGATCAGGGAGGCCATGCAGCGTAGGTTAGCTGAGGCATTCGGTCCGGAGTCCTCTGGGTCACTAAGGACGACATGATCCGCAGCCACCTCCTCCCAGCCACGTACAAGTCCACTGGTTTCTTGGGACTGTAAATCATCCCTAAAAGACTGCTGCTGATGATGCTGAGTGCCAGCCTCCACCTCCATGCTGACACAATCCTCCTCCTCCTCCTCCTCCTCTTCCTGTGCGATGGGTGGGACAGAAGGAACACTGTCTGGGTAAAGGAGGCCTTGAGAGGCAAGGAAGTCCTCCTCTTCCTGCCTCTGTTCTGCCTCAAGTGCCCTGTCCATTATTCCACGCAGCGTGTGCTCCAACAGGTGGACAAGAGGTACAGTGTCACTGATGCATGCACTGTCACTGCTCACCATCCTCGTGGCCTCCTCAAATGGTTCCAGGACAGTGCATGCATCCCTGATCATGCCCCACTGGCGTGGAGAAAAAAAACCAAGCTCCCCTGACCCTGTCCTGGTGCCGTAGTCGCACAGGTACTCATTGATGGCCCTCTGCTGCGTGTGCAGCCGCTGCAGCATGGCCAACGTTGAGTTCCACCTGGTGGGCATGTCACATATAAGGCGGTTCTTGGGCAGGTTCAACTCCTTTTGCAGCTCAGCCAGGCGAGCACTGGCATTATAAGATCTGCGGAAATGCACACAGACTTTCCTGGCCTGCCTCAGGACATCCTGTAAGCCCGGGTACCTGCCCAAGAACCGCTGCACCACCAGGTTAAGGACGTGAGCCACACAGGGCACATGGGTCAGTTGTACCTGTCGGAGGGCGGAGAGGAGGTTGGTGCCATTGTCGCAAACCACCATTCCTGGCTTAAGCTGGCGTGGCGTCAACCACCTCTCGGCCTGGCCCTGCAGAGCAGACAGGACCTCTGCCCCAGTGTGGCTTCTGTCCCCCAAACACACCAGCGCAAGCACGGCATGGCATCTTTTTGCCTGCGTACTTGCGTAGCCCCTTGAACGGCTACGGAGCACCGCTGGTTCAGAGGACAAAGCACAGGAAGAGGCCATGGAGGAAGAAGAAGAGGAGGGGGTGGAGGAGAGAGGTGTGTCACAACCAGTAGTAGCATTTTGGAGGCGTGGCGGTGGAACAACCTCCAACACTACTGCACCTTGTCCTGCATCCTTCCCAGCTGCCAAAAGAGTGACCCAATGGGCCGTGAAAGAAAGGTAACGTCCCTGTCCATGCCTGCTGGACCATGAGTCAGCGGTAATATGCACCTTACCGCTGACCGCCCTGTCCAGCGAGGCCAAGACATTGCCTTCCACATGCCGGTAGAGAGCCGGAATAGCCTTCCGTGAGAAAAAGTGGCGTTTGGGAACCTGCCACTGAGGAACCGCACATTGCACAAACTCACGGAAGGGGGCCGAGTCTACCAACTGAAAAGGCAGCAGTTGAAGCGCTAGCAATTTAGCCAAGCTAGCATTCAACCGCTGGGCATGTGGATGGCTGGGAGTGAACTTCTTTCGACGGTCCAGCAGCTGGGGCAGGGAAATTTGCCTGCTAGAATCGGACGTCGGTGTACTGCTAGCAGAGTGGCCGCAAGTACTTGGCTGTGACACACCTAATTCTACACCTTCATTCCTCTCAGTGCATGTTTCAGAGAGGACTGAAGTTATAGTGGGGTTGGAGATCCCAGCTGATGCGGTGCAAGGAGAGGTCCGCTTTGTTCTTTGGTGTGGGTCTTTGAGGTAGGCTTGCCAACGAGCTGCATGGCAGGTCAACATATGTCTGGTCAGGCATGTGGTACCCAAGCGGCTGATGTTTTGGCCACGCGATATACGCTTGAGACATATGTTGCAAACAGCAGCTGTGCGATCTGATGCACTAGCCTCAAAAAAGGCCCACACCAAAGAACTTTTTGAATGACGGGCAGAGGCAGCGCCCTGCACAGGCGGAGCTCTGCGGTGTGATTCCGTCGGTGTACTGCCCTTACGCTGGCCACCAAAGGGCATCCTGCCTCGTTGGAGATGTGCCTCCTCCTCATCCTCCTCCTCCTCCTCTCTCCTATTAGGCACCCACGTGGAGTCAGTGACCTCATCATCCCCTCCCTCCTCATCACTGGAGCCAATCTGGCAGTATGCTGCAGCTGCTGGAACATGACTGCCAGATTGGTGTCCTTCTTGAGCATCCCCTCTGTCTGCTCTCACGCTACTGCCTTCCTGTAGCTGGGTTTCATCATCAGACCCTTCGAAACGCTGGGCATCCTCCTGGAGCATGTACCCAACACTGTGCTCAAACAGTTCGGGGGACTCCTCAGGAGGAGGACATGGTGGGTCTAGGGAAGGAGTGACTGATGATGAGTCTGACATTGATACCAGGGAAGAGGACGCTTTGGCAGCTGCTTTGCCAGTACCCTGAGCCTGGGTGAGAGAGGATGAGGAGGGGGAGGAGGGCTTGGTCATCCACTCTACCAAGTCTTCGGCATGATGTGGCTCAACATGTCCAGCTGCCGAAAAGAAGGACAAGCGTGTCCCATGGCCATGTGCTGATGACAATGCACCGCGTCCACGACCAGCCCTGTTGCCCCCAGACACAGAGCCTGCTTGCCCTCTTTTATTGCCTCCTGACTGTCTGCCTCTCCTTGTTTGCCTTCCAGACATTCTAATGGATGGCCTGCAGGGAGATGGGAAAAAAGCAATAAGGGCTACCTTCAGGTGTCCTTCTCTGTCCCTTTACTTAAGGATTTCTAAATATGGTTGAGGATGATTGCTTTCGCACAGAATAGCACAACGACAATTTCCCAGACTGTCCAAAAAACAAGGATTTCAAAGATGGTTGATGAGGAATGCTTTAGCACAGTATAGCACAAGGAGAATTTCCCTCACTGTCCTTCCCTGTCCCTACAAACAAGGATTAGCACAGTAAAACACACTGACACTCTCCCTACCTATAGTTTTCTGTCCCTATAAAAAATGTTTTTTTAAAGATGGTTGATGATCAATGCTTTAGCACAGTATAGCACAAGGAGAATTTCCCACACTGTCCTTCCCTGTCCCTACAAACAAGGATTAGCACAGTAAAACACACTGACACTCTCCCTACCTATAGTTTTCTGTCCCTATAAAAAATGTTTTTTTAAAGATGGTTGATGATGATCAATGCTTTAGCACACTATAGCACAAGGAGAATTTCCCTCACTGTCCTTCCCTGTCCCTACAAACAAGGATTAGCACAGTAAAACACACTGACACTCTCCCTACCTATAGTTTTCTGTCCCTATAAAAAATGTTTTTTTAAAGATGGTTGATGATCAATGCTTTAGCACAGTATAGCACAAGGAGAATTTCCCTCACTGTCCTTCCCTGTCCCTACAAACAAGGATTAGCACAGTAAAACACACTGACACTCTCCCTACCTATAGTTTTCTGTCCCTATAAAAAATGTTTTTTTAAAGATGGTTGATGATCAATGCTTTAGCACAGTATAGCACAAGGAGAATTTCCCTCACTGTCCTTCCCTGTCCCTACAAACAAGGATTAGCACAGTAAAACACACTGACACTCTCCCTACCTATAGTTTTCTGTCCCTATAAAAAATGTTTTTTTAAAGATGGTTGATGATGATCAATGCTTTAGCACACTATAGCACAAGGAGAATTTCCCTCACTGTCCTTCCCTGTCCCTACAAACAAGGATTAGCACAGTAAAACACACTGACACTTTCCCTACTGTGACAGCAGGAAGGTAAAGTCACCTGGTTGCATCCAGGGGGGTAGATATATTTCGCCCAGATTCAGGCTTTACGCCGACTTATACAACTAGGTGGAGAATTGTATAAGCCCAGCTAAGGCTAGTGGGCTCATGGATGACTCATACCTCTAGGGAGAGTGTGGGGCGTCGTACAGACAGGGAGTTGATGAGACCAGCTGAAACTTGTCAGCTCATTTAGGCCTCTATAAGAACTCCCAGCTTCATTAGATGTTAGCTCATGCCCGGAAGCAGACCTGTGTGGACTTCCTGGAGAGAGTGAACCCTTGTCCGGTGAGACAAAGCCTGTGTGGCTATTTGCTTGGACATTTAAAACCAGGGACTTAGGGACTAGGACAGCACTAGGCTGATCCCAGTTGTTAGTTAGGAAACCTGTATGTTTAGTCAGAGGTCAAGTTGACCAGGATTTAATTTGTTTATGTTTCTTTTGGCTTTGCTGTGTTTTGTCACTGTAAATAGAAAATAAACCGCACCTTTTTTTTGATTTTGAAAACCACAACCTCCGTTTGCTGGGCCTGCTTTTGTGTGGGGAGCCCATCCCGGGGGTCACACACACCCGCTGCCAAGCTAACCCCCTCACAGTTGGTGGAGAACCAGTGGCAGTTTTTTTTTAAGCCAGCATGGAGGAGATACTGAAGCAGCTGGCTCTAGCAAATGCCAATCAACAGCAGACAAATGCAGGTTTGCAAAAGAGCCTTGCAGCTCAACAACAGAGCCTTGCAGCCCAGCAGCAAGCTCACCAACAGAGTCTGGAAGCTCAGCAACGAGCCCAGCAGCAATCTGAGGCCCGCTTCATAGACCTGTTACAGAAGCAAGAGCAGAGACTACAACAAATGGAAGCAGTAATGCAGCAACGTCCGCAGACCAGTGAGGAAAGCCGTCCCACTAATACCGCGTCCTTTGGGGTGAGTCGTTTATTGACAAAAATGACTGGAGAGGATGATCCAGAGGTATTTTTGACCACATTTGAAAGGACTGCTGAAAGAGAAAAGTGGCCTGAGGAGCAGTGGGCTGGACTGGTGGCTCCTCTGTTAACTGGTGAATCACAGAAGGCTTACTATGACCTAGAGCCTGACCAAGCAAAAGACTATGTGATGCTAAAAGCTGAAATATTGGCAAGGCTGGGTGTCACCCAGGCTGTCCAGGCTCAGCGTGTGCATAACTGGACTTTCCAGCTTGGAAAACCCCCCAGGTCTCAAATGTATGATCTCATTCACCTGAGCAGAAAGTGGCTACAGCCAGAGACTTTGTCCGCACCAAAGATTGTGGAACATGTTGTAATGGATCGGTTTTTGAGAGCTCTTCCTACTGCCATCCAAAAGTGGGTAAGCCATGGAGACCCAGAGACGGCCGATGGTCTTGTGGATCGTGTGGAGAAATACTTGGCTACAGAGAACCTGACGGCCTCTTCCAGAGACACTCGGACTTTCCACCCTAAGACCAGACCATCCCCAGGGGCGGATGAGAGGATTCCAAGGGGTGAGGGTGGAGAGAGTGAGAGGGTGGGAGCTCTGCCCCAAGTTTGGCGAGGGCAGCCTGGGAAGTCAGCGGCTCAAGAGGCGGCAAGAAGGATCGTTTGCTACCGCTGCCGGCAAGCGGGACATATTGCAGCCAATTGCCCGGTTGTGGAGGAACCCATGCAGTGTGACTTTCTGATGGGCAGACGTCAGTCGCTGTGTGCGACAGTCGCATGCACTGCCATTCGAGGAACTGAGAAACATTTATGCAAAATGTGTGTTAATGGTAGAAATGTTGTGGTATTGCTGGATTCAGGTAGCCTTGTGACCCTGATAAAGGCTGAGTTAGTTAAAACAGAGGTCTCTGGGAATAGCAAGGTAGCTGTTATTTGTGTGCATGGGGACACCCGAGAGTATCCAGTGACTACAGTGTGTTTCGAGACCCCCAAAGGTACCCTCTCTCATCCAGTGGGCTTAGTATCTCAGTTACCGCATGACGCCATTGTGGGAAGGGATTTTCCGAAGTTCTGGGAACTGTGGGATGATCCTGAGCCCCCCACTGGTGCCCCTATGTACCAGGAATGGGATAGCCAGAACTCCCCTGAGAGTGGTGAGGACTCTCCGGAATTTCCCTTATCAGTATTGGCAGGGGAGACTCAAGAAACTGGAGAGGAGCCCACCTCCTCAGACGAAAACCTACCGTCTGTGGAGTTTTCTGATCTTGAGGTTCACAGGGAAAACTTTGCCACAGAACAGTTGAAAGACCCCGCCCTAATAAAGGCACGGGAAAACGTAGTGAAAATAGATGGCGAGTTAGTGAACCCAGATAATACCTGCACTTACCCATACTTCAGCGTAGAGAAGGACTTACTGTATCGGGTGGCAAAAAGGGCAGAAGAAACCGTTGAGCAGCTTGTGGTGCCCAAACCTTACAGGAAGTTGGTGTTGGAGTTGGCCCATGGGCACATTCTTGGAGGTCATCTGGGGACAGAGAAAACCCGAGAGAGGGTATTACAGAGATTCTATTGGCCGGGGGTGATAAAGGACATAGAAAATTATTGTTCCTCCTGCCCTGTGTGTCAGAGGTCGGCCCCGATGCCACATTTCCGTAGCCCGCTGGTCCCTCTACCCATCATTGAGGTCCCGTTTGAGAGGATCGCCATGGATTTGGTAGGTCCTATAATCAAGTCCGCTAGGGGGCACCAGTACATATTAGTTATAATGGACTATGCCACCCGTTATCCAGAAGCGATCCCTCTCCGAAATACCTCGGCCAAAACCATAGCCAAAGAGCTATCTCTTGTGTTTAGCCGGGTGGGTATTTGTAGAGAACTGCTTACGGACCAAGGTACACCCTTTATGTCCCGGGTTATGAAGGAGCTGTGTAAATTGTTCAAAGTGACGCAATTACGTACATCTGTGTATCACCCCCAAACCGATGGGCTGGTTGAAAGATTCAACAAAACCCTAAAGCAAATGTTGAAGAAAGTGGTGGATAGAGATGGAAAGGATTGGGACTGTCTACTTCCTTATCTGATGTTTGCTATTAGGGAGGTGCCCCAATCCTCTACGGGATTCTCCCCCTTTGAGTTACTGTATGGGAGACACCCAAGAGGGCTGTTGGATATTGCCAAGGAAACTTGGGAAAGTGAGAGTTCTCCCCACAGGAGTGTGATTGAGCATGTCGCCCTGATGCAAGACCGAATTGCACAGGTAATGCCCATCGTGAAGGAACATTTGGCCCAAGCGCAGTTAGCACAGCAGAGAGTGTACAACCGTGGAGCCAAGACCCGTACCTTTTCCCCGGGGGATAGGATACTGGTACTTGTCCCTACGGTTGAAAGTAAATTCCTTGCCAAATGGCAAGGCCCCTACGAGATAATGGAAAAAGTGAGCGAAGTGAATTACAAGGTCAGACAACCAGGAAGGCGAAAGCCCGAACAGATCTATCACGTTAATCTGTTGAAAGCCTGGAGGGATAGAGAGTCCCTAGTCGCAGACACTTGGTCACCAGCTCAAACTGGTTGCGTGATTCCTGAGGTTGGAATAGCAGCCACCTTGTCACAACCCCAACAACAGGAGGTTAAGGAGTTTGTGCTTCGCAACAAGGAGGTATTCTCTGAGCTGCCGGGACAAACATCTGGGGTAGAGCATGACATCATTACCCCGCCCGGTGAAAGGGTGAAGTTAAAACCCTATCGGATCCCAGAGGCCCGACGGGAGGCAATACGGGAGGAAGTACAGAAAATGCTGAACTTAGGGGTGATAGAGGAGTCCCAAAGTGATTGGTCTAGTCCCATTGTGTTGGTGCCTAAACCGGATGGGAGCTGGCGATTTTGTAACGATTTTCGTCAGTTGAACAAAGTTACAAAATTTGACACCTACCCCATGCCACGTATAGATGAGTTGATCGACCGGCTGGGAACAGCCCGATACATGACTACTCTTGACCTCACAAAAGGGTATTGGCAAATCCCCCTGGCCAAATTGGCCAAAGAGAAAACCGCATTTGTAACCCCAGACGGGGCGTTCCAATATAAAAGAATGCCGTTCGGGTTACAGAATGCGCCGGCCACATTCCAGCGGAAAATGGACCAGATGCTGAGGCCCCATCGGAAGTATGCTGCGGCTTACCTGGATGACGTAATTGTCCATAGCACAGATTGGGCCTCACATCTGCCAAAAGTGCAAGCAGTCCTGGACTCTGTTCGGGAAGCGGGGTTTACGGCTAACCCCAAGAAGTGTACCATTGGGCAGGAGGAGGCCAAATATCTTGGGTACACCATTGGGAGGGGAGTAATAAAACCCCAACTCAACAAAGTCGAGGCCATCCAGAGTTGGCCACGTCCCAACAGCAAGAAGCAGGTACGAGCCTTTCTGGGAATCGCTGGGTATTATCGGCGATTCATTCCCCACTTTGCCTCTAAGGCTGTGCCCCTAACCAACCTAACGAAGGGGAAAGGGTCGGTCATGATTAAATGGACCCCCGAGGCTGAGGCAGCATTCCAATTCTTGAAACAAGCCTTATGTAGCCAGCCAGTGTTGTACTCACCCGACTTCTCTAAAGACTTTGTCGTACAAAGTGATGCGTCAGATGTGGGGTTAGGAGCAGTATTGTCCCAGGTCTGGAACGGGGAAGAGCACCCAGTCATTTACCTCAGCAGGAAGTTGAAGTCCCATGAGGTAAATTACGCCACCGTTGAAAAGGAGTGTTTAGCGGTGAAGTGGGCTCTAGATTCCCTTCGGTACTACCTGCTAGGTAGGCACTTTGACATGGTTACGGATCATGCTCCGTTAAAGTGGATGGCTCAAAACAAGGAAACAAATAGAAGAGTGAATAGGTGGTTCCTGGCCCTCCAGGAATTCAACTTCACAGTAAAGCATCGCCCTGGCGTTCAAATGGGGAATGTGGATGCTTTGTCTCGAGTACATGAATGGCTGATTGCTGGTGTTCCAACCCCGAGGTTAAAACAAGAGGGGGGGGTATGTGACAGCAGGAAGGTAAAGTCACCTGGTTGCATCTAGGGGGGTAGATATATTTCACCTGATTCAGGCTTTACGCCGACTTATACAACTAGGTGGAGAATTGTATAAGCCCAGCTAAGGCTAGTGGGCTCATGGATGACTCATACCTCTAGGGAGAGTGTGGGGCGTCGTACAGACAGGGAGTTGATGAGACCAGCTGAAACTTGTCAGCTCATTTAGGCCTCTATAAGAACTCCCAGCTTCATTAGATGTTAGCTCATGCCTGGAAGCAGACCTGTGTGGACTTCCTGGAGAGAGTGAACCCTTGTCCGGTGAGACAAAGCCTGTGTGGCTATTTGCTTGGACATTTAAAACCAGGGACTTAGGGACTAGGACAGCACTAGGCTGATCCCAGTTGTTAGTTAGGAAACCTGTATGTTTAGTCAGAGGTCAAGTTGACCAGGATTTAATTTGTTTATGTTTCTTTTGGCTTTGCTGTGTTTTGTCACTGTAAATAGAAAATAAACCGCACCTTTTTTTTGATTTTGAAAACCACAACCTCCGTTTGCTGGGCCTGCTTTTGTGTGGGGAGCCCATCCCGGGGGTCACACACACCCGCTGCCAAGCTAACCCCCTCACACTACCTATAGTTTTCTGTCCCTATAAAAAATGTTTTTTTTAAAGATGGTTGATGATCAATGCTTTAGCACAGTATAGCACAAGGAGAATTTCCCTCACTGTCCTTCCCTGTCCCTACAAACAAGGATTAGCACAGTAAAACACACTGACACTCTCCCTACCTATAGTTTTCTGTCCCTATAAAAAATGTTTTTTTAAAGATGGTTGATGATCAATGCTTTAGCACACTATAGCACAAGGAGAATTTCCCTCACTGTCCTTCCCTGTCCCTACAAACAAGGATTAGCACAGTAAAACACACTGACACTCTCCCTACCTATAGTTTTCTGTCCCTATAAAAAATGTTTTTTTAAAGATGGTTGATGATCAATGCTTTAGCACAGTATAGCACAAGGAGAATTTCCCTCACTGTCCTTCCCTGTCCCTACAAACAAGGATTAGCACAGTAAAACACACTGACACTCTCCCTACCTATAGTTTTCTGTCCCTATAAAAAATGTTTTTTTAAAGATGGTTGATGATCAATGCTTTAGCACAGTATAGCACAAGGAGAATTTCCCTCACTGTCCTTCCCTGTCCATACAAACAAGGATTAGCACAGTAAAACACACTGACACTCTCCCTACCTATAGTTTTCTGTCCCTATAAAAAATGTTTTTTTAAAGATGGTTGATGATCAATGCTTTAGCACACTATAGCACAAGGAGAATTTCCCTCACTGTCCTTCCCTGTCCCTACAAACAAGGATTAGCACAGTAAAACACACTGACACTCTCCCTACCTATAGTTTTCTGTCCCTATAAAAAATGTTTTTTTAAAGATGGTTGATGATCAATGCTTTAGCACAGTATAGCACAAGGAGAATTTCCCTCACTGTCCTTCCCTGTCCCTACAAACAAGGATTAGCACAGTAAAACACACTGACACTCTCCCTACCTATAGTTTTCTGTCCCTATAAAAAATGTTTTTTTAAAGATGGTTGATGATGATCAATGCTTTAGCACACTATAGCACAAGGAGAATTTCCCTCACTGTCCTTCCCTGTCCCTACAAACAAGGATTAGCACAGTAAAACACACTGACACTTTCCCTACCTATAGTTTTCTGTCCCTATAAAAAATGTTTTTTTAAAGATGGTTGATGATCAATGCTTTAGCACACTATAGCACAAGGAGAATTTCCCTCACTGTCCTTCCCTGTCCCTACAAACAAGGATTAGCACAGTAAAACACACTGACACTCTCCCTACCTATAGTTTTCTGTCCCTATAAAAAATGTTTTTTTTAAAGATGGTTGATGATCAATGCTTTAGCACAGTATAGCACAAGGAGAATTTCCCTCACTGTCCTTCCCTGTCCCTACAAACAAGGATTAGCACAGTAAAACACACTGACACTCTCCCTACCTATAGTTTTCTGTCCCTATAAAATTTTTTTTTTTAAAGATGGTTGATGATCAATGCTTTAGCACACTATAGCACAAGGAGAATTTCCCTCACTGTCCTTCCCTGTCCCTACAAAAAAGGATTAGCACAGTAAAACACACTGACACTCTCCCTACCTATAGTTTTCTGTCCCTATAAAAAATGTTTTTTTAAAGATGGTTGATGATCAATGCTTTAGCACAGTATAGCACAAGGAGAATTTCCCTCACTGTCCTTCCCTGTCCCTACAAACAAGGATTAGCACAGTAAAACACACTGACACTCTCCCTACCTATAGTTTTCTGTCCCTATAAAAAATGTTTTTTTAAAGATGGTTGATGATCAATGCTTTAGCACAGTATAGCACAAGGAGAATTTCCCTCACTGTCCTTCCCTGTCCATACAAACAAGGATTAGCACAGTAAAACACACTGACACTCTCCCTACCTATAGTTTTCTGTCCCTATAAAAAATGTTTTTTTAAAGATGGTTGATGATCAATGCTTTAGCACACTATAGCACAAGGAGAATTTCCCTCACTGTCCTTCCCTGTCCCTACAAACAAGGATTAGCACAGTAAAACACACTGACACTCTCCCTACCTATAGTTTTCTGTCCCTATAAAAAATGTTTTTTTAAAGATGGTTGATGATCAATGCTTTAGCACAGTATAGCACAAGGAG
Source organism: Rana muscosa (assembly GCA_029206835.1). NCBI lineage: Eukaryota > Metazoa > Chordata > Amphibia > Anura > Ranidae > Rana > Rana muscosa. Next base: position 227,582,130 of record CM055117.1, on the reverse strand, counting down.
AATTTCCCTCACTGTCCTTCCCTGTCCCTACAAACAAGGATTAGCACAGTAAAACACACTGACACTCTCCCTACCTATAGTTTTCTGTCCCTATAAAAAATGTTTTTTTAAAGATGGTTGATGATCAATGCTTTAGCACAGTATAGCACAAGGAGAATTTCCCTCACTGTCCTTCCCTGTCCCTACAAACAAGGATTAGCACAGTAAAACACACTGACACTCTCCCTACCTATAGTTTTCTGTCCCTATAAAAAATGTTTTTTTAAAGATGGTTGATGATCAATGCTTTAGCACAGTATAGCACAAGGAGAATTTCCCTCACTGTCCTTCCCTGTCCCTACAAACAAGGATTAGCACAGTAAAACACACTGACACTCTCCCTACCTATAGTTTTCTGTCCCTATAAAAAATGTTTTTTTTTAAAGATGGTTGATGATGATCAATGCTTTAGCACACTATAGCACAAGGAGAATTTCCCTCACTGTCCTTCCCTGTCCCTACAAACAAGGATTAGCACAGTAAAACACACTGACACTCTCCCTACCTATAGTTTTCTGTCCCTATAAAAAATGTTTTTTTAAAGATGGTTGATGATCAATGCTTTAGCACACTATAGCACAAGGAGAATTTCCCTCACTGTCCTTCCCTGTCCCTACAAACAAGGATTAGCACAGTAAAACACACTGACACTCTCCCTACCTATAGTTTTCTGTCCCTATAAAAAATGTTTTTTTAAAGATGGTTGATGATCAATGCTTTAGCACAGTATAGCACAAGGAGAATTTCCCTCACTGTCCTTCCCTGTCCCTACAAACAAGGATTAGCACAGTAAAACACACTGACACTCTCCCTACCTATAGTTTTCTGTCCCTATAAAAAATGTTTTTTTAAAGATGGTTGATGATCAATGCTTTAGCACACTATAGCACAAGGAGAATTTCCCTCACTGTCCTTCCCTGTCCCTACAAACAAGGATTAGCACAGTAAAACACACTGACACTCTCCCTACCTATAGTTTTCTGTCCCTATAAAAAATGTTTTTTTAAAGATGGTTGATGATCAATGCTTTAGCACACTATAGCACAAGGAGAATTTCCTTCACTGTCCTTCCCTGTCCCTACAAACAAGGATTAGCACAGTAAAACACACTGACACTCTCCCTACCTATAGTTTTCTGTCCCTATAAAAAATGTTTTTTTAAAGATGGTTGATGATCAATGCTTTAGCACAGTATAGCACAAGGAGAATTTCCCTCACTGTCCTTCCCTGTCCCTACAAACAAGGATTAGCACAGTAAAACACACTGACACTCTCCCTACCTATAGTTTTCTGTCCCTATAAAAAATGTTTTTTTAAAGATGGTTGATGATCAATGCTTTAGCACACTATAGCACAAGGAGAATTTCCCTCACTGTCCTTCCCTGTCCCTACAAACAAGGATTAGCACAGTAAAACACACTGACACTCTCCCTACCTATAGTTTTCTGTCCCTATAAAAAATGTTTTTTTAAAGATGGTTGATGATCAATGCTTTAGCACACTATAGCACAAGGAGAATTTCCCTCACTGTCCTTCCCTGTCCCTACAAACAAGGATTAGCACAGTAAAACACACTGACACTCTCCCTACCTATAGTTTTCTGTCCCTATAAAAAATGTTTTTTTAAAGATGGTTGATGATCAATGCTTTAGCACACTATAGCACAAGGAGAATTTCCCTCACTGTCCTTCCCTGTCCCTACAAACAAGGATTAGCACAGTAAAACACACTGACACTCTCCCTACCTATAGTTTTCTGTCCCTATAAAAAATGTTTTTTTAAAGATGGTTGATGATCAATGCTTTAGCACAGTATAGCACAAGGAGAATTTCCCTCACTGTCCTTGCCTGTCCCTACAAACAAGGATTAGCACAGTAAAACACACTGACACTCTCCCTACCTATAGTTTTCTGTCCCTATAAAAAATGTTTTTTTAAAGATGGTTGATGATCAATGCTTTAGCACACTATAGCACAAGGAGAATTTCCCTCACTGTCCTTCCCTGTCCCTACAAACAAGGATTAGCACAGTAAAACACACTGACACTCTCCCTACCTATAGTTTTCTGTCCCTATAAAAAATGTTTTTTTAAAGATGGTTGATGATCAATGCTTTAGCACAGTATAGCACAAGGAGAATTTCCCTCACTGTCCTTCCCTGTCCCTACAAACAAGGATTAGCACAGTAAAACACACTGACACTCTCCCTACCTATCCTTCTCTTTCCCTAAACTAAAGGAATCCAGGTTAAGCAAGAAAAAAAAATGTCACTGTCCCTGCCTATGCTTCTCTTTCCCTGCTCCGGAACACACTACACTAGGCCGCCGTGCTGGCGGCCTTTTATAGTGTGGGGCGTGTACTAAACACCCTCAGCAATAATTGGCCACAGGCATCCTGCCTGTGGCCAATCATTGCTCTCCTCGCTGCCGGCGCTGTGATTGGCCAAGCATGCGGGGTCACAGTGCATGCTTGGCCAATCACAGCGCCTGGATGACACTGCGATGGCGTAGTGCATTGTGGGCCGTTCGCGTCACTCGAATTAGGCGCGAACGGCCCAAATCGTTCGATCTTCGTCGAACGATCGAACAGCCGATGTTCGAGTCGAACGTATGTTCGACTCGAACACCGAGCTCATCCCTACTCACAAGACGTCTCAATCAGGCCCGTCGGAACAGGACAGGCAAAACAAGCAACTGCTTGGGGCCCCGAGCTGGCCTGGGACCCCAAGCAGGGCCCTTGCCTTGCTGCTCTGTGTCCACTAATCCTCCAGTCCGGTGGGCGTGGAACGGCGCGCCGTACTGTAGCACTCCCCTGTCTGCCCCCCGCCCCCTCTGTGTGTGTCGGCTCCTCTCACAGACATAGGCGGCTGATGAGAGGCTTCTGTTTGACCGGAGCTTCTACCAATCATCCCCTGCACAGTCCTAGAAATGCCCTCCGAGTCCCGCCCTCCTAGCAACTGAAGATGTCACGTATGCCCCACTCCCTGCAACGTGCTTCTGCTTCCAGTGCGCCTGAGCTACAGGGACCTATTGGACAGGTACAGCTCTAATGATCCTGGGACAACTGCTGTGGGGGTGCTCTGATGGGGACACCACCTGATGTGGGGTGACTCTGCTGGGGACACCTGCTGTGGGGGGGCTCTGAAGGGGTAACCACCTGATGTGGGGTGACTCTGCTGGGGACACCTGCTGTGGGGGGGCTCTGATGGGGACACCTGCTGTGGGGTGACTCTGATGGGGACACCACCTGCTGTGGGGGGCTCTGATGGGGACACCACCTGCTGTGGGGTGACTCTGATGGCGACACCTGCTGTGGGGTGACTCTGATGGCGACACCTGCTGTGGGGTGACTCTGATGGCGACACCTGCTGTGGGGGGGGATCTGATGGGGACACCTGCTCTGGGGTGACTTTGATGAGGACACCTGCTGTGGGGGGGGGCTCTGATGGGGACACCTGCTGTGGGGTGACTCTGATGGGGACACCTGCTGTGGGGTGACTCTGATGGGGACACCTGCTGTGGGGGGACTCTGATGGGGACAACTGCTGTGGGGGGGCTCTGATGGGGACACCACCTGATTTGGGGTGACTCTGCTGGGGACACCTGCTGTGGGGTGACTCTGATGGGGACATCTGCTGTGGGGGGGCTCTGATGGGGACACCACCTGCTGTGGGGGGGCTCTGATGGGGACACCTGCTGTGGGGGGGCTCTGATGGGGACACCTGCTGTGGCGTGACTCTGATGGGGACACCTGCTGTGGGGTGGACTCTGATGGAGACACCTGTTGTGGGGGGACTCTGATGGGGAGGCTCTGATGGGGACACCTGCTGTGGGGGGACTCTGATGGGGAGGCTCTGATGGCTCTGATGGGAACACCTGCTGTGGGGTGGGAGGGGGAGGAGGGAGTAAGAAGTTTGTCTCTCATAAACGCTAAAATATTAGCGGCAGAGAGATGAAAATAATTCCTTTTGATCGTACACATGTTAGGCTACAAGTACATGTAAATTTGTATTTGTAGCGTGTGTAGAATCCTAGAAAAACACACAAAACTGTTATATGGGGCCTGATTGCAGCAGGCAGGCAGTGATTGGTACTGTCGCAATCAGACAGATGTGCTAGTGCCGGAAATCCTATCCCCGACACAGCAATCAGCGCCGTCCTGGGCCAATTCAACTCTGGTAATTTCAGAACACAGAACAGTCCCGTGGGCTGAGATGGGAACACCTCCCAGGGTTGATTGGCCAAGGGCTAAAGTCCAGCCCACATTCATATTTCAATAAATTGAGAAGCATGGGATATGGACGGTGTGATTTCCACAAAGCCAGTTCAAACTAGGAAGTTACTAATGTTTCAGAATGCTTCTGCCAAAGGATAAACTTTGGTTGAGTTTATTTCTGTTTTTATTCCTTTTTATTTCCATAGCTCATAGCCAATTGTGTGCGTCTTTTTGTCTTTTTTGTCCTTTTGTAATTCTTTTTCTTAAATATTTTCATGCACTTCCCACTTTTGGGATATTCAATTTAAAAATTAATAAGTGACTTCTGTGTACTAAGCTAGGGCTCATATCACTGGAGAGATTATTGCATTATAGTGTCTATGCTCGGTCTAAGTTCATTGCCAATCTGTATGTAATTGCACTGTGTGTTGGCAGATTGCATACAGATTGTAAACTAGCAGATCTGCCAGATGGAGATCTGTGTGTGGGGGGTGTCCCAGCAGACCAGTCTGTGGACAAACTGTTGGGTGGTGGCAGGCTATAGTTTGCTGTGTGTCGGGTGTGTGGACAGTGAGAAGAGTGATTAACACTGGGGTTCTAGCTTATAGAGGATAGCTGGAGGAACCCTAGAAGTGTGTGCTAATTGCTAGACTTCTTCCCAACCCTTAGAGTGCATCGGATTGTATGTAAGATTTGAATCTGCCTGTGTGTGGTCAGCCAGCTGGATTGGAGTGGAGTCTCCCTCTCCTTGTGGCCAGAGGTAGTGCGGGCTTTGAAAGTGTATCACAGCCAGTCGTGCTCAGCATAAGTTTCTTTTTATTCCCTCATACCCCCACAGTCACGGGACCACGCATCGGTTAGCTAGTCACCAGTCATAGCGTGCATTACCGTGAACATACTGTCACAAAGCACATAGGATTATAGGACTATTTTCTTTAATAAGGCCATTACTCTCCTAGGTGTTGGAAGAATGTCTTTAGGGCAGTAGTAATTTTGTACATGGTGGTGTAGTTGCTACATTTTAGCTAAAAAGAAGTTATAGAAATGCCTGCCAATTATTAATATGTGTCCAGCCTTGGCAGATTTCATAGGCAATTCAGTCTGAACACATAAAGAATGTGATAGTATACAGAAGCAGAAACTACAGCAATAGCAGAGTTTAAAGCATACCAATGTAGCAGCAGTCACTTCTCTTAGCGTGCCTGGCGGTGTAGTTGATACCTAATAACTAAACTCCAAGTAAAAGCAAGTAAATGCCTGCTATTTATTAATATGTGTCCAGCTCTGGCAGATTGCACAGTCCATAGAGCAATGCCTTGATAGAACCATAAAAGTAACATACCATTAGATCTGCTGGGGCTGGACACATATTAATAATTTGCAGGCATTGCTGTTGCTTGGAGTTTAGCTAAAAGGTATCAACTACACCACTAGACACACTAAGAGAAATTATCACTGCCCTATAATCTATCTTCTAACACCTAGGAGAGTGAAGATGTTATTAAGGAAAATAGTGCTATAATCCTATGAGCATTGTGGAAGTACCTTTAGCGCTTTTCCTCTTGGTCAAAGTCCCACCAATCCCCCTATAAGATTATTATTATCTCCTTGCAACAGTTAAGAAATATAAGCTACTTTTGTTCTGTTTCAAATACCACTTTTTGTGTTAAATTAGGGTGACCAGACATCCCCGGTTTCAGGGGACAGTCCCCAGATTGAGGACACTGTCCCCGGACCAAGTCTGTCCCGGTTTTGTCCCCGGATTGGATTTGAACAGGGGCTGTGGCAATTTCAAAGACAGTCAGTGCAGAATAAAAAAAATAATAATTCTGAATTACATCCCCCGCTCCGCCGCTACTACTAGCTTAGGGGGGTGTATTTTTTTCCATTATCTGCGACCCTTTCCGATGATCATGTGCTGGTCGAAGCAGAGGGAAAATTTCTTCAGTTTCGGGTGCATGCCCATTCAGCTCCGCTCGCATGTTCTTCTGCCTTGGCTCAAGTCCCGGCCAGCCGCCTGCCTGCTTATCTCTTTGCCTTCCCTGGCGAAGTAATCTTCCTCTGCACCCCACCCAGTAGTAGCCGGGGCCCGGAGAGTAAGACTTGACAGCCTGTGAGGCGGGCGGCGGCGATGGGCAGATATGCTGATTGCCGCCATTACTAGTAAAAAATAAAAAATATGTCCCCGGATTTCAGTTTAAAAATCTGGTCACCTTGTTAAATACTTCCTTAGACCCATTATGTCATGATAGTATGGTTGCCTGTTGATTTGACATCATCCACAGGCAGCTTAACACTTTAATAAAACACAAATGTTGAATGCAACACACTTCAGCTAATAGCAATACAGAGTATGTTTTTCCAGTATTTTGAAGTGTAAGAAAGCAATGACTTTCCTAAAGCCTACACACGGGCCAAATGTCAGTCGGCATCGTCCCGTGTGTATGGCAGCCGGTCCAACAGAAGCCAGCTGACTAAGTTTGGCCATCTTCTGTCGAAGGGTCATGACCGAAAAAGGTCTGCCGACCGGCTCCTGATTGCTGCTCTTAGCCACTGGCTAAAAAAAGCTGACCGGAGTGTTTTGGTAGTCTCCCTGTCAGAACACAAAAGCACGGCTGGGGAGATGGCTGTACTAACATTGGATTGCTAGTACAGTGGCTTTGACCTGAGCTGTCAGGTTTTTTTGTTGAACCACAGGGTTGAACAAAAAAATATAAAAGTACGAGTCTTAAGTCCTGTCTCTGTGAGGTACAGTGGGGAAAATAATTATTTGATCCCCTGCAGATTTTATAAGTTAGCCCACTTACAAAGAAATGAAGGATCTATAATTTTTATCATAGGTGTATTTTAAATGATAGAGACAGAATATCAATCAAAAATCAAGAAAAATTACACAAAACAAATACTAAAAATTAAGTTGCAGTTCAGTGAGTAAAATAAGTACTTGATCCCCAAGCAAAACTTGACTTGGTGAAGAAACTCTTGTTGGCAAGCACAGAGGTAAGATCTTTCTTGTAGTTGGTTTAATAGGTTTGCACACATCTCAGGGGGGATTTTGGTCCCACTATTCTTTGCAGATCTTCTCTAAATCCTTAAGGTTTCTTGGCTGTCTCTTGACAACTCAAAGTTTCAGCTTCCTCCATACATTTTGTATAGGATTAAGGTCTGGAGACTGGCTAGGCCACTCCATGACCTTAATGTGCTTCTTCTTTAGCCACTCCTTTGTTGCCTTGGAAGTATGTTTTGGGTCATTGTGGGTTATTTACTAAAGGCAAATCCACTTTGCACTACAAGTGCAAACTATAAGTGCAAAGTGCACTTGAAATTGCACTAAAAGTGCACTTGGAAGTGCAGCCGCTGTAGATCCGAGGGGGACATGCAAGGGAAATAAAATCCCATTGGAAGAAGTCCTATGCGACGAAACTAGTCTGGGAGAAGCTACACGGCGCTCTTTTATAGTGAGTAGCGTTCGGATTTTTCGACCGCTCATCGAATATTCAGTTCGGTGTTTGGGCGGAAGTCTGCGGTGTTTTCGATTGGAGTGGAGAGGCGGGCATACGTGAAGGAGGGTGAGACACACACAGTTGGTCGGTCCGCCGAGACTGCAATACATTGCGGCTACCTGTCATATGCCTGTCTGGCGTTTTGAAGTGTTTTTGCTGAAGTGCCTAACTTTAATCTGCTAGATGTGAGTGAAACCATTAAGGGTTACCTGTGCTGTGTTATTTTAATAAAAGTTTTTACGTACTTCACTATTGGAGGCATTTTGTTTTTTCATGTGGGATACTTGACTGACCTGCTTAACATCGTGTTGGATCTGTCTTTGATACCCTGAGGGGTGACTAAGCTGTAAGGCCGAGCATGAGAGTGCGAGGCATATCCTATTGGTGAGTGCAAGTCCTTAGGGAGTGGAATCACTAATCACGTTGGTGTGGTGAAGGTTTATTCAACACAGGAAGAGTTTTATGTAATTTTGAAGTCACCATATTTGGAACACCTGTTTCACTGATGGACTTTCTTTAAAATATTTTTTCACAGTAATTTGTTTGAAAACACCATTGGAAAGCTATGGACACTAATTAATGTATTATTTGTATGCACATATATTTTCGAGAGTATATGTTTATATATATTTTTTCACATTTATATATATATTTTTCACATATATGTACACTTTTATATAGGATATATATAATTTGTAATATTTAGATCTGTGTTGTGATACACAAAGCGCTACTAATTTTGGTTATTCAAATTTATTTTTCAAGGGAAATAAAAAACAGCATTTTAGCTTGCACTTGATTGGATGATAAAATCAGCAGAGCTTCCCCTAATTTTAGATCTTCCCCCTCAGATTTACAGCGACTGCACTTCCAAGTGTACTTTCAGTGCAATTTCAAGTGCACTTTGCACTTGTAGTTTGCACTTGTAGTGCAAAGTGGATTTGCCTTTTGTAAATAACCGCCTCTGTCTTCAAGAGTCTCTGCTTTCAATCTGTTGAAGACTGGGGTGGGAGACTTGGATAAATCTCCTAGGCTGTTGACTGCAAGACTCCTGGTGCATAGTTTGAGCTGTCAGCCATGTCAGCTTGGGTCTTGGTAGATAGCTATGCAGCTAAATTGCAGCTTAGGCCAAGTCTGCTTTGCAGTAATGAGGAACCAAAGTCATTAGGACTCTTGCTAAGACGCTCCACGTAAAGCAACATTAATGTTTTGCAGTTTCCAAGTGTAGTTGTATAATCTTTTATGTATAACATATACAGTCAAAGTTTGATATTCAACAAACCCACAAGTGCAAAAAACTCTGAATTTAAATTCCAAAGGAACAAAATAAAAGTGCAAAAGTTTGTGAAATAATATTAAATAGGCAAACCTGAAGTACTATTTTATGAATTCCACTCCACGAATGTCTCCGCCACCAAACAGACACACCAAGGGGCTTACCAAATGTATGTGACTCTCAAATTATAGAAAAGTCATATAATGCACAGCAGAAGTATAGCCATTGTTACAATAGGCTTCAAACTTTCCTCCAGTACCAGGACATCCAGAAGGAAGAATTGCCTCAGGAGAAAATCCCTGATCTTCACGCATATTAGTATGTTGAGAAAAGAAAGTAGTCTAAGCGCTCCAAATAGTGTAAAACCCAGTGAATTAAATGCACTTACAAATACAAAGGATAAAACAGCGCTGTCAAACAATCTTGGGATGATAAAACGCACTTCCGGGGACACTTCTGGATATGTGATGACATCACAGCAAATGGCTCTGCCCAACAAGCTTTGTCACAGATGACATCTTCCGGGCACGGACCACTGCCGCCATCAGTAGTCATTTGAGATGTTTTTTTTCTGACACTTCTATAAGATGATTCTCTGAAGTAGACTTTAGCGATCACAGCAAGTCTTGTAGGAGTGGGTATATCTTTTGAGCTTCCGTTACATAAGTTTTGAGAGAAAAGAAAATGTCTTGGATTTTTTTACTGTAGCAAGGAGAAACTGTAATAACCCAACCTAGTTCTTTGAGCATAATGATCATTATGAAGATTACCTGTGTACTGTTGTTGTAACTTATGGACTCTTGAAATGTCTCTTTCCAGTAGAAGCATGATATTGACGGTATCTTCCAATGGTGGTATGTTTGATTGTATTCGATAAGTGTAGGAAGATTAATTCCTTTAGTTCCTTTTGTGTCTGAAATAATTAATTCACCAGCAGGGGCAATTCTTCCTGTGGTTTCTACTGTGCCAGCACATGTGGCACGGTGTGGCACAGTTCTTTTCCCCTTACTTCGAACATTTCAAAGAACCGTGAAGTGGTAAATTAATGACTGCTACATCCTCCTGACAGCTTTCTCTGGTTATCCCCTAGGAAGCAAGTTAGACTAGACATATTTTATCACTGTATTTCACTGAAAGTCCTTTGTAATGTAGTTCAGTATATTTCGTTATTACTTTCAATGTGTCTCATAAAGTCCCTTGGGCGTTGTTGTTTTTTGTACTAATGTTCTGCATATGGGGCTGAGACACTTTATGCCCATGCACACCAGCCATTTATTGTGATATTTAGTTATGATCATCGTAAGTTAATGCTTATTGCTCTCCCCGCTAGATCAGTGGATGTAGAGTCTCTTTTAAAGGGATAATGTAAGTCTGATGTGTATCTGTCATTGTTGCATTCTGAGCACTTAACAGCCTCTCTGGTGATGTTCTGTGTGGATGCACAAAATCTAAAGCAAATGTCATTGTTCTTTAAAAATGTCTTGCATTCCTCAAAGAGTTTTTCTTGGAATGCACAACAGCATCTGAGAGGATGTGAATTGTTGTGAATGAGACAGTAGGTATTTGGGTCTTTTCGCCTTTCTTCTCTGTCACTGTTGGTAGTAGGCGTAGCTTCTGTCTTTCAATCGGACACTATGTTTCTAGAGCTTCTGTATTTAGTTTTGACGTTTTCTCTTCTTTTAAGCCCTGTACACACGATCGGATTTCCTATGGATTCAAATCCGATGTATTTTTTCATCGGAATTCCGATGAAGCTGACTTCCATCAGTCTTACCTACACACCATCAGTCAAAAATCAGACCGTCCCAAACGCTGTGACGTAAAACACTTCGACGAGCCCAGAAAAAAAGTTCAATGCTTCTGAGCATGCGTCGACTTGATTCTGAGCATGCATGGGTTTTTTCTCCGATGGAGTTCCACACAGACGATAGTAATTTGCTATCGTTTTTTTTCCATCTGATAAATTTAAAACATGTTCTATTTTTTAACACCGATGGAAAAAAGACCGATGGGGCCCATACACAATCGGTTTGTCCGATGAAAAAAGTCCATCGGACTGTTTTCATCGTTAAAACCGATCGTGTGTACAGGGCATAAGTTAAAGGGCCTGAAATGCTCAAAGGAAAGGAAAAAGAGGAAAGGAAAAACGTACCGCTCAAAAGCTTGAGAATTCACCAAATAGCTGCTTCCGCCCGGTCACTCACACAGGTGCTGGCTCTGCACTGATGCATGGGAGAAAAAGAAACCCTGGACTGCCGCACTCTGTATAGACAGTTATTTATTCCAAAATTTCAGGTAAAAAATCCAAATTCAAAATAAATCCATAAATCCAAAACAACAAATGCAGATGGTGTGCATGCAGGGAAGGGTGGCTAACGCGTTTCACGTCACGAATTGACGCTTACTCATAGTCCAGGGTTTCTTTTTCTCCCCTGAAATGCTCAAGTCAATAATTGAGAAGCTTGGATCATTCTTAGCTCAGACTAAATCTTTAATGAACTTTGAAAAAAGGAGAAATGTAAAAAAGGAGACTTGGTGTTGCCCGTTGTACTTTAAACCCGCTGTTGCCCATTTTTCCTGAATATTGTATGAAATTTTGCTTCATCTGGGTTAACAACATGTGCAGTGTCTAAGTAGCTAAGACCTGGTAGTTGTGGTGTGGGGCAATTTCAAGCTCAAGGGGATTGCTTAGTTGCTGGAGCTTCTGGCTGTTTTTGTTGGATGGTTTCAGAAAGTTCTGCAGCTCAATACCTTTAAGAGCTCCTATATGTTTCTCCTATGTGAGATTAAAGCCCTGTACACACGATCGGATTTCCTATGGATTTTAAACCGATGGATTTTTCCATCGGAAATCCGATGAAGCTGACTTCCATCAGTCTTGCCTACACACCATCAGTCAAAAAACCGATCGTCCCAAACGCCGTGACGTAAAACACTCCGACGAGCCAAGAAAAATTAAGTTCTATGCTTCTGAGCATGCGTCGACTTGATTCTGAGCATGCGTGGGTTTTTTATCTGATGGAGTTCCCCACAGACGATAGTAATTTGCTATCGTTTTTTTTTCCATCGGATAAATTTAAAACGTTCTATTTTTTAACACCGATGGAAAAAAGACCGATGGGGCCCATACACGATCGGTTTGTCTGATTAAAAAAGTCCATTGGACTGTTTTCATCGGTAAAACCCATCGTGTGTACAGGGCTTCAGGCTTTTGTCTGGTTTGTGGATGTGAACAATTTTAGAGAGGACCTTCAGTAATTTTTTCATCTTTCCATCTAATAAATCTTCTGCCCTTGTTGTTTTAACTTTGGATAGTAAAATATTTTTTTCTGCCAGTAAATACAGCCCACTTCCTGTTTCTTGTCTAGTCATTAGCCTAGGCTTATGACATCATGCACAGCTCTCTCTCTCTCTCTCTCTCTCAGTCTCATGAGAGTTTGCCAGGAAGGGAGGGGGGGATGAATTATAAGAGGGCCAATGAGAGCTGCAGGGCTGCAGAGCTGGAGGTGTGCCTCTGTGTGTCTGTGTAAATCCAGGAAATGAACAGGCAGCAGCTTCAGCTGCCCACAGTCAAAATGGTTGCAGCCAGACTCAAGTGCAGAATCACAGTATACTGTGTAGCGGGGTATTGCTTTAAGGCCTCAGAGACTACCGTACCCAGAATGCCACGAGATACCCAAGGTGCATTGCCCCGCGCAAAGACTGCTGGGGTGGAATATTTAACTGGGGGGCGGGACTGAGTTCGGCCTATTTGGACACCGCCCGCACAGCAAGTGGAACTCTGTGTGGAGTCTGCTGTGTTATAAGGCCTGAAGCCGGGGTTTTTCTCCAAAGAGCCTTCCGTTTCCACCGAGGAGTTTGCGGGACGTCATCCGACTGCTGCTGTACTGTTGCCAGGAGGACCGAAGTCCCGGGTGTCGTGGAATCGGTGTACCGAGACACAGCAACGGAAGATACGGACATGGACTGGTCCGGTTGGGTGAGAGAGCACCTGCTCAGAGACAAACACAGGATCTCCTAGGCCAGATAACTGTTGTTCAGAACTAACTTTAGTGCTTGTAGTCAAACACCGGAGGGACAGTGTTTTGAGTACCTAGGAGTCTCTAAGACTTATCCTGTGTTCACCAAGTTCAAGACCCTTTCTCTCTTTGTGGATTATAACTTGTTTTCTTCAAAAAGTGCACCACCGTTTGCTAGCGAAGATCTTTCTCTGCAGAACTTCTACATAGTACAGTCAGGCCTGACTTAGTAGCGTAGACATTTCTGGGCGCCATTTTTGCCCACAAGGTAGAATAGCTGCAGCGGGGACCGTTAGTTTTTTTCTTGTTATATCTGTCTGTTTGCAAAAGTACCCCTTTCATTGCAGGGCTCTGCATGTGTTCATGTAGACATGTATACTGTTTCTATGCTTAACCAATATTCTCAGTAAAAGTGCCAGGGTTAAGTACACCTGTGTTTGTGTCATTTACTGTGCAGAAGAGACAGTTATTGATAGCTATACCATATTGCTGTGTTTATTGCAGGATTGTACCTCCGAGAGTTAGAGGTTACACAATCCTTTCAGGATTGACAGCAGTGCATTACAGGCCCAAAAAAATCATTTTAGCGGCCCTCTTAGTTGGGGGTATCACTACAACTGTATATAAAATAATATGCAAAGTGGTTGATGGGAAGCTTCAGAATGGCAAAGATGTTTTTATTACAAATTATGTGAGCAAACTGCAGGTCCTCTTTAAATCTTTTTACATGTTTTGACCATAGGTAGGATGCTGAAGTTCTGTACTACTGCCCTAAAGGGGCAGCTTCTATAGTTTCTGGATGTTTGAACTTCAATAGGGCTTTACTAACCACTTAAGGACCGCCCACCGCATATATACTGCAGCAGGGCAGCACTGTTGCGCAAAACAACGTACCCGTACACCATTTTGTGCGCGAGTCACTGTGGGCGCGTGCCCGCTACACAGCGGGGGGGGGGGTGACGCACGGGTCCGGCCACCTGCAATCGCTCCTCAGAGAGGCGAGGCAGAATTGGGATCTGCCAATGTAAACAAAGCAGATCTCTGTTCTGTCAGGGGAGCACAGTGTGATCGTCTGTTCCTAAGGATTAGGAACAGTGATCTCTCTGTACTCCCCAGTCAGTCCACTGCCCCCACAGTTAAGCCTCGTACATATGGTCAGACTTCCATCTGGCTTTTCCATGGATTTTTGTCCGAAGGGAGTTGGCCGTGAACGCCCATAGCATACACACGCTCTGACTTTTTCGGCAACAAACAAGAACGTAGTGACATTTCAACATACTGACGAGACTTCAAAAGAGGAAGTTCAATTCTCCGGCGTCACCCTTTGGGCTCCTCCTGCTAATCGAGAGTTAGTAGAGGTTTGGTGTGTGTTGATTCGCGTTTTTCAGTTTCGTGCAATTTTGTTAGTTTCTGAACGGCCGTTTGTTAACCTGCCATGTTGCACAATCCTACTAGAGAGCATGCTATTTATGGGCTTGGAGTTCTGGCTATATCTCTAGCCTGGTTCAGGTCCAGGAGTAGGAGGAGGACTGTTTGCACAAAAAATTGGTTGCTTCATCGCGACCAATTTAGTCATATACCATTGCTAAGGGAGCTCCAGGAGAATAATCCTAATGATTTTAGGAACTATCTACCGATGACGGACTCCTGCTTTCAGCATCTTTTGTACTTGCTGTCCCCCTATATTAGGAAGCAGGACACCTGTATGAGGACTTGTATTCCAAAAGAGCAAAGGCTCATAGCCACTTTGCGCTACTTGGCAACAGGGAGAAGTCTCCAGGATATCAAATTTACTACTGGTATCTCTCCCCAGGCTCTGGGACTCATAATTCCTGAGACTTGTTGTGCTATTATTCAAGTCCTGCAGAAGGACTATATTCGGGTAAGTTTTTTTTAGGTAATATCACATTCTATCTACTTCATGTTTTATAATGTTTTATTATGTATGTTTTCTTCCATCATTTCCATTAACGTAATTTGCTGTGAATGTCCTCTTTTTGCATGCTGAATCTTTTTCTTGGCCTACATGCATATTTGCCTTCACTTACCTCCCCAGCATGCTACCCATGGCACATCCACACCTAGCATATTAACAATCTTTTTTTGGATGTTAATTTGTTAGGATTACCCTAAACACCCCCTAAACTGTGTCACATTTGTATTGTTGTCCTCAAATTCATGCAGAGTGCAAGAGATCCATTTTTGGGGTACACAAACTCTTTTGTAACCCTCTCTCCCCCCCCCCCAAAATGCTGAATCAACTGATCAAACTACTCTATTTGCTGACTTAGCAAAACCCATACGCAGTATACCTATTTTGTTGGTGTAATATTTATTTATGTCTGAATTCTCCAAAGCATGTCGTCACTATCATGTAGTACGCTATTAATTTCTGTTCTTCAATTATTTTAATGTTATTTAATGTTAATGCATGTAATTTTTTTTTGTATATATTATGTCACTTCTTATCTGCCCACTGGGCTGCCAATCTTTAAAAAACGGAGGGGCTCGCAAAATGTACCTTCATTTGTTCCTCATTTTGCTCACATGGAAGTGGAGAGGGTTATTACCTGTCCCCAAACTCTATCCATTCAACCTCACCCCCCCCCCCCCCTAAAATTGATGGAATGTGCCACCAGAGGGAGTGAGGAAGCATATAATTAGAACTTTTACCCTTTTTTGTCAAAATACTGCTTTAAATGTTATCTTTTTATGTTGCCCCAAGAATGTATGTGTCAAAATAGCTTGCAATTTTTAGTGCTCAAGTAGTAATACATTTTTATTTGTTTGACTTCACAGTTTCCTTCCAACCCCCAGCAATGGCAGGATGTGGCGGCCCAGTTTGCCAATTTGTGGAATTTTCCCAACTGTGGGGATGCCATTGATGGAAAGCATGTGAGGATTGTCCCACCACTTGACTCCGGATCCTATTTTTTTAACTACAAGGGCTTTTGCAGCATAGTTCTGCTTGCTGTTGTGTCAGCGAACTATGAGTTCCTGTACGTGGATGTGGGAATGAATGGGCGCCACTCTGATGGAGGTGTCATGATGCATACCGAGTTCTACCGTCGGCTACAGAATGGCACCTTACATTTGCCACCTGCTCAGGACAATGTGGAGGGCCTCAATTTTGTTTTTGTGGCAGATGGGGCATTTGCTCTGGGGGCTCATCTTCTGAAGCCCTTTCCTATGAGGAAGCTTACCCCTGAGCAATACATTTATAATTATCGCCTCTCTCGTGCCAGAAGGGTGGTGGAAAACGCCTTCGGCATCTTATCGAGTAGGTTTAGACTTTTTTTAACTGCCATCAACTTGGCAGAATATAAGTTGAACCATGTAGTGTTGTGCTGCTGCATCCTCCATAATTTTTTAAGGAGGAATGCTAGCAGCTACATTGGCTCAGGGCCTACAGATGACCCTCTAGGTTTACGGCCAGCTGAAGAGCCAGTGATGCCATCTCTGGAAACTGGTCGTGCTGCTGTCTCCTCCCAGAATGCCCGTCTTGTCCGTGACCAGTACATGGAATACTTTGTGGGTAGAGGGGCAGTACCTTGGCAGCAAAATGTAGTTGAGAATATGTAAATATCTTTTTCTTTATAAAAAAAAAAATTCTTGGAACTACTGTTGTCTGTGTTTATTATGTTTGCAAATGTCCTTATAATATTTGTAATTTTCTCAACTATTGCAAACGAAACAGAAGTGGAATATTGTTTATCAAAATGTTGGCTTGAGATATGTAGTGTATTATGTTGTGCTGTGGCTCTGCTACACACATTTTCGAGTACACTGTCAATGTAACTACACCAACTGAACAAATCTACTGTTCTTGAGCATAGAAATATGAAGCCACACATTGTTAATCAAAAATATTTTTACTTCCAGCACATTCACATGTGCATTTTTTAGGGTTTTACAACAAACCAACATCGTTATTTGTGTATGAACATTTGTATTTTAGTTATTAGCAACTTTTTTGTGGCTAAACATGCATCTTTGAAAGCAGAGCAATACACATCGCCAACTCTGTAACTATAAAAATATAATTTTTTACATTAAAAGGCCATATGAGACATTTTTTATATTATTCTCAACTTGAGAATATCTTGCCTTCCTCAGGTGGGATGAGCTCATCCCTTTCCAAGACAAATTTTGAAGAGGCATAAATGTTAAATTTCCCTTATGATACCATGCCTAAAATGTGATTACGTACAAACAGATTAATAACAAAAGCCACTCAACACAGTGGTGGTTATTTACGAATGGAAAATCCACTTAGCACTACAAGTGCACTGCAAGTGCATTCGCTGTATATCTGAGGGGGACAAAGAGGAAACCAAACATACCGTATATACTCGAGTATAAGCCAAGATTTTCAGCCCTTTTTTTGGGCTGAAAGTCCCCCCCCTCGGCTTATACTCGAGTCAGCAAAATTTTACATTGGAAATAGTACCTGAAAAAAAGTTGCGGCTGCGGCGTCCATCGTTCAAATCCCGCGGTCTCTTCCTGGTCCCTTCCGTGATAGGCGATTCTCATCAGACACTCTCCGCCTATCACGAACGGTCTCTCATCCTCAGTTTCCCAGCAGACGTCTGTGATTGGCGGAACACCCAACACAGTGTCTGCTGGGAAACTGAGGATGAGAGAACATTCGTGATAGGCGGAGAGTGTCTGATGAGAATCGCCTATCACGGAAGGAACCAGGAAGAGACCGCGGGATTTGAATGATGGACGCCGCAGCCGCAACTTTTTTTCAGGTACTATTTCCAATGTAAAACTTAAACAGTGAGGATAGGAAACAGTGAGGATAGGAAACAGTGAGGATAGGAAACAGTGAGGATAGGAAACAGTGAGGATAGGAAACAGTAAGGATGGGAACAGTAAGGATGGGAACAGTAAGGATGGGAACAGTAAGGATGGGAACAGTAAGGATGGGAACAGTAAGGATGGGAACAGTAAGGCATTGTTGACCCTCGGCTTATACACGAGTCAGTAAGTTTTCCCAGTTTTTTGTGGCAACATTAGGTACCTCGGCTTATACTCGGGTCGGCTTATACTCGATTATATACGGTACATACTTTTATCATGCACATGATTGGATGTTACAATCAGCAGGGCTTCCCCCCATTCCCGATCTTCCCCAAATAATGAACAGCGAATGCACTTCCAAGTGCACTTTCAGTGTACTTGCAGTGCACTTGTAGTGCTAAGTTTTTTTTCCAATCAAAAAAAAAGCCCACTGTGTCCACATGTGCTAGCTAACATCACGGGATATCAATGGTTTTGGGGTTCAACCCCTTACTCCAAAGTAAAGTTGGTGAGAGGAAGGGTTTGATCCCCCGAAACACGTACATTGATACCACATGATGGCAGCTGAGCTTGCACATGTTGTCACAGTGGGGGGGTTTCACCCTATAATTTTTTTTATGAAACTACAAGTGCACTTGCCACAGCACTTGTAGTGCACTTGTTGTGCATAATTTTTGTTTAGTACTTTAACCACTTCCCTACCCGCCCATAGTAATATGACGTCCACAGATGGGATCTCCCATCACGGGTGGATGTCATATGACGTCCTGGGCTTTGTGGGGGGATATCTGAATGATGCCTGCAGCTAGAGGCATCATTCAGATATCCTTGTCTTCTGCCGGCAATTCTGCGCACCATAAGAACGATCATAGCGGTGGAACATTATTATAGGCAGCGGGAGGGGACATCTCGCCATCCCAGACATCCAGCTCCCGCTGCCATCCGGTGCTTCTCCGGGCTCTTTCGTGCCATCTGGGGCCCGGAGAATGAATCGTCCGGCGCCGGAGGTAAACCATAGAGATGACTGGTGACCAGATGGTCACCAGTCATCTCTATGACCGTCGGAGGCCCGGGCGCGATGTGATGACGTCACACCCGGGTCCTCAGAAGTAAACAAAGCCGCCATTGCGGCTAGTAAGCATGAGATCGGTGAATTTTTTTTCACAATCTCATGCTTTCCAGCCTGGAGGAGAGATGTGGGGTCTTACTGACCCTGCATCTCTCCATAAAGAGGACCTGTCACACACCATTCCTATTACAAGGGATATTTACATTCCTTGTAATAGGAATAAAAGTGATCAAAAAAAAAATTATGTAAAAAAAGTGTAAAAATGAAAAAAATTAAGTAAAAAAAAAAAAAAAAATTTTTTTTTTTTTAAAACGCCCCTGTCCCCGGTAGCTTGCGATCAGAAGCGAACACAAACGTAAGTCCTGCCCACATATGTAAACGCCGTTCAAACCACATATGTGAGGTATCGTCGCGTGCGTTAGAGCACGTGCAACAATTCTAGCACTAGACCTCCTCTGTAACTCTAACCTGGTAACCTGTAAACATTTTCAAAGCGTCGCCTATGGAGATTTTTAAGTACCGAAGTTTGGCGCCATTCCATGAGTGTGCGCAATTTTAAAGCGTGACATGTTAGATATCTATTTACTTGGCGTAACATCATCTTTCATATTTTACAAAAAAATTGGGCTTACTTTACTGTTTTGTTATTTTTTAATTCATTAAACCATTTTTTCCCCAAAAAAGGCGTTTGAAAAATTATTGCGCAAATACCGTGCAAAAAAAAACATTTCAATGACCGTCATTTTATTCCCTATATAATGTTTAGGGGTTCTGAGTAATTTTCTAGCAAAAGAATGATGATTTTTACACGTAGGAGAGAAGTGCCAGAATAGGCCCAGTATTGAGGTGGTAAAAAAAGCCCGGTGTTGAAGTGGTTAAAAACACCCACTGTGTGTTTGTTTGCATTTTAAATATCCATGTAGGCAAAGGTTCTTCACATTTTTTAGGGGAAAATACAAAAGTATGAGAAATATTCTAACAAAATTTAGATTTAGGACAGTGTTTCTCAACTCTCCTTCTCCAGGTGCTTTACCATGTCCTATTTTCTCTATTTGGAACTATTGCCACAGGTGCAGTGTAAAAAAAACATGATTTGTGTATACTGCCTACAATAAAGAAAAAAGTACGTGATCAAGCACCTAGAGAAGGGGAGTGGAGAAACACTGACCTCAAAAACTAAAAAAGCACATCTTCAAATTTGGTGGGAATTGTCATGCGATTTTAGAGGACAAATCGCATGAAAAGTCACAGCATATGGCATTGTTCCTTGATACTAAAAAATCGCAGTAATTCAAAGGAAGTAGTGCGATTTTTAAATAACATCAATCAGAGCCTGTGCTTCAAAGTATAGTAAAATAAAGTAAAAACAAGAAACAAGGACAGGAGGCAACAATTAAAATAAAACGTAAACCAAACAAAATTCTAAAATTTGGCTAACAGGTCTACATAATCCTGGATTGGCCTCTGAACACCAGTGGCAGCCTCCTTTATTTTTTCAAGTTCAGTCATTGCCTGCAGCATATCAGCACTGACATAGTTGCCAACAGTCATGGATTGGCCGGGACATTCCCGGGATTCAAACCCTTTTCCCGGATTTATTTTGTCCCGGCCAATGTCCCGGCCAATCCGTTTTTTCCCGGTTTCTGCGATTTTGGTCGCCGCGGGCCGCCGCCGCTAGAGGTCCATGGCTGGCGGAGACAATGTCTCTGCCGGACGCCATTTTCAAGAAGACTAAAACAATAGAAAATAAAGCTGCTGCGGCGCCGCCCACACCCCACGCCTCCCCGGGGGTGGGGGCCCAACAACAGCTTTATCTTCTATTGTACTACATCCGTGTTTTGTCTGGCCGGCCGGCCACCGCCCCCCCGCCCTGCTGCAGGTCTGTCTGTAATGGAAAGGGGCGGGGGTGGGCGGCGCCACAGCTTAATTTTTTTTTTGCAGCCACGCTGTCGGCTCCGCCTCTATTTTGTTCCCCCTAAGGGAAGGGGAAACAGTAATGGCGGCCGAGACAGGAGACGCCTGTGGTTAAGGGGGCACTCCGCTGGGGATGCCTGTGGTAAGGGGGGACTCCGCTGGGGACGCCTGTGGTAAGGGGGGACTCCACTGGGGACGCCTGTGGTAAGGGGGGACTCCGCTGGGGATGCCTGTGGTAAGGGGGGACTCCGCTGGGGACTCCTGTGGTAAGGGGGGACTCCGCTGGGGACGCCTGAGGTAAGGGGGGACTCCGCTGGGGACGCCTGAGGTAAGGGGGGACTCTGCTGGGGACGCCTGATGTAAGGGGGGACTCCGCTGGGGACGCCTGATGTAAGGGGGGATTCCGCTGGGGACGCCTGATGTAAGGAGGGACTCCGCTGGGCACACCTGATGTAAGGAAGGACTCTGCTGGGTAAACCTGATGTGAGGACGGACTCCGTTGGGGGCACCTGATGGCATCTGGTGGCAGGTGACACACTCAGGGCTAACACTGATTCGGCATTATGGTGAGTTGAATGCTTTCATTTTATAATAAAATGTAATAATAGAAATAATGCACTTCAGTCATCCTGACACCATAACAACCATGGTGCCGGGATGATTGAAGAGCGAACACCAGATGTTTGGAGTATCTTTATCTGTTGATTGTTAAACTCTGGAATACACATTTCTATTGTGGTGTAGGATCTGGGCCTGCTGTCCCCTCCATCCTTCCTTCTCTTTCCTTCCCTCCCTCTTTCTTTCTCCCTCCATCCCTCATTCATCTCAGACTCTAACTACACACCCTTTGAGCCACGCCCATTTAAGCCACTCCCACTACCCGCGTAAACCACGGCCATTTTTTGCTGCGGCGCGCTTCGCGTGCCACTTTTTTCTCCTAGGTATAACACACCTACAAACTAATGCCCCGCCCCTAATTATAGCAAGGCTCGGCCTACATGCGAAAAAGTGTCCCGGATTTCTTTTTTGCAATGTTGGCAACTATGGCACTGATACGACCAATAGTGCATCTTGGTAGTTCGTGGCCTTGGAAGAAGAGAAAAAATAAAAATGGGAATAATGGTCAAGTGGCTGAGGCCCTAAAAAGTGAATTATGGGTACATTATTATTCAAGGCAATTTCTCAAAATACTTACCTAGACAGTAAATTATTGTTTGCAACCTGCTTGCTCTTCAGACACCTACACTACTAGGAATGTACACAATGCAGCTACTCTGTAATCTTGGCCCTGGTGCCTGTGTCTCCAAAACTTGGGTACCTAGCAGTGGCGGTGCGTTTATAGAGGGCGCCGGAGCGCCGCCTCCTCTCGCTCCCGCACCGCCACTGAAAGACAATACACAGATTCATGCATTGCATGAATCTGTGTATTGTGACCGCTGCCGCGCTGCCCACTATTCATATGGCCGGCCTCCTGGTGAGCGCCGGCCATATGAATTAGAGCGGCGGCCGGCGGTGGGTGTGTTCTGGAAGTGTCTATCAGAGCCAGCGGCTCTGATAGGCTTTCCGAATACAGCTCTCACGCTGTATTTGGCTTTCAAAAACTCCTCCCAGGTACGCACGGGGGTGCGTTCCCTGGAGAAGACTGTGGAGGTTTCAGCCAATCAGGTTCACCGGATCTGGTTACCGGTAACCTGATTGGCTGAAGCGACATCGAGGGCGGGAGAACACATCGAGGACGGCGCGGACCGAGGAAGGTAAGTGCAGGGCTGGGGGGGGGGAACAGGCTGTATATGGGGGACACACTGGCTGAATATGGGGGGAACTGGCTGTATATGGGGGACAAACTGGCTGCATTTGGGGAGAATTGGCTGTATATGGGGGACAAACTGGCTGCATTTGGGGGGAACTGGCTGTATATGGGGGACAAACTGGCTGCATTTGGTCGGGAACTGGCTGTATATGGGGGACAAACTGGCTGAATATGGGGGGAACTGGCTGTATATGGGGGACAAACTGGCTGCATTTGGGGGGAACTGGCTGTATATGGGGGACAAACTGGCTGCATTTGGGGGGAACTGGCTGTATATGGGGGACAAACTGGCTGAATATGGGGGCACACTGGCTGTATATGGGGGCACACTGGCTATATATATGGGGACAAACTGGCTGTATAAAGGGGGCACACTGGCTATATATATGGGGACAAACTGGCTGTATATGGGGGCACACTGGCTATATATATGGGGACAAACTGGCTGTATATGGGGGCACACTGGCTGTATATGGGGGCACACTGGCTGTATATGGGGGCACACTGGCTGTATATGGGGGCACACTGGCTATATATATATGGGGACAAACTGGCTGTATATGGGGGCACACTGGCTATATATATGGGGACAAACTGGCTGTATATGGGGACACACTGGCTATATATATGGGGGCACACTGGCTGTATATGGGGGCACACTGGCTATATATATGGGGGCACACTGGCTATATATATGGGGACAAACTGGCTGTATATGGGGGCACACTGGCTATATATATGGGGACACACTGGCTGTATATGGGGGCACACTGGCTATATATATGGGGGCACACTGGCTATATATATGGGGGCACACTGGCTATATATGGGGACAAACTGGTTGTATATAGGAGCACACTGGCTGTATATGGGGGCACACTGGCTGTATATGGGGGGCACACTGGCTGTATATATGGGGGCACACTGGTTATATATATATGGGGGCCCACTGGCTGTATATGGGGACAAACTGGCTGTATATGGAAACAAACTGGCTGTATTTGAGGGGGCAAACTGGTGGCGTTTGGGCACAGTGGCTGCGTTTATTGGGCACAGTGGCGGCAATTGATTTTTTTTTTTTTAGTTTGTTTGCGCCCCCCCAAAAATTTTGAGCACCAGCCGCCACTGGTACCTAGCAACACTGCCAGCTCATTCCACCTCCTTCTACATGCTAATGTTCAATGCACCACATACTTTGCTCCTGTGTTGTTTGGGTGTTTGTTTAGAACATCTAATCAATCACTAGACATGTCTACACATTTGAAGACAGATGTTAAAAATACCTACTGGGGCAAACAGGCTCCAAAGAATCATCTTCAATTTGATACAGTCCTCCACCCTCCCTGCATGTCTGGGGATGTGCTGTCCACTTTGCTGGGTCCAGCTCTCTGATCACCCTCCTCCAAATGTTGGAGCTGACCACACTCACGTCCCCCTAAAAATAAACAATACAACATTCATGAAGCCACCCCAAATGTCAAATCTTTTCCTAGAATCCCTTTGGCTGAATTAGCAGACCAACCTTGCAATAGTGACAAGATTTTCTCCAGACTAGTGGACTACAACATGCGCACTATGCATTTTCAAAATCATAAAAATGCATTGTAAAGGGAAGATGATGTAATTTAAAATGTAATAACAAATGTCTATATGCCCACATTGAACAACTCATGCAGTTGACACCCACCACTCTTGTGTCCTATGGGATAGGGGATATATGATGATCATTGTAGCAGGCGTGACTCTGTGTGACTCTGATCCCCAGGGCCTCTCCTCTACCCATGTCTACCCTGGAAATGCGTCATTAATGTGCAGTGATGAGCCGCGTAGCAAACATAAAGTGTTATTTAGCCCTTACGTCCTGAGCCCATTGCCTTTGTCCTACCTAGAAACACCCCTGTCGGAGGCTAAATACATTTTTTTTAAGTTGTGACTTACGATTTGGGGATGATGCTGGCCCTGTTGTCTCCCCTGTTGGGGCCCGGCCAAGGGAAGCCTCCCTTTGCTCCCTCTGGTGGCTTGTCTGGTGTCTTTCTCTGTGCCTTTTTCCTGTGAAAATCATTACATACAGTATATAAATTATTGCAACAAAAAAGGCTAGTCAGAAAGAACAAGTATAATTCATATCTGCATTAAACTAAGTTAACTTCTTCTCCCCTCCCCCCCCCAAAAAAGTAAGCAAAACCTACTTCTATAC
Organism: Rana muscosa; assembly: GCA_029206835.1. NCBI lineage: Eukaryota > Metazoa > Chordata > Amphibia > Anura > Ranidae > Rana > Rana muscosa. The sequence continues at coordinate 227,557,283 of CM055117.1, read as the reverse complement.
ATCTAATGTACAGACAGCTAATTCAAACATCAACATAATGAGTACAGTCATTAATTGGGCTTACTTATTTTAATAATGATGCAGTGAATGGAGTCCAACTGTTCTTTCTCTCTGTGCTTCAAATCTGACCATCATTTGCTAATTTGATCTTTTGTTCGGTTGACCCCATATTCTCGTTGCAATACCACGAGGACCTTCTCAAGAACATAGTCTTTATGGCTGTTGAGCCTATCATAGTTCTCCAGCTTGCAGTCATAATCATATTTGTCAAATATGCGCACCATCTCCACCATCTCCCCCTTGCTCATGGGGGTGGCCTTGTGTTTGCGATAATCTCCACCACCGTGGGGCCTGTTCGTTTTCGTGGATTCCGCCATCATGTTCTCTCTCACAAATGTTCCGCCGTGTATGTCGCATGCAGAATAAAGAATGTTGGCACGTAGAGTTTCACGCATGCGCAGGGTATATAAATCCATAACGAGCGTTCGACGTACCGGACGCAGAAACGTAACCATACTTGCGAAACGAAATCAAGCCAAAGGGATACTCGAAAGAAAGGTACTTGACAACATTGTGACACTGTTGGTTAATGCCATATACTGCTTACATAAAGGCCTATATTGTAAGCAGGTTAGGATCTAGAAGCAAAACATTATGGTTTGTCTTGTGTTCTTTCTTGCAGCCATCTGATATACTTGACACAAAAATGAAGGGGAACTTAAATACCCACAAATTCATGACAGAATTTATCAAGCAATACAGGTCTCACACCTGTCTGTGGAAGGTCAAACACAAGGACTATTCCAATAAAAATAAAAGGCAGGCAGCAATTGATCAACTGGTGGAATTGGCGCAGACTGTGTACCCCAGGGCAAATGAAACTATGATAAAGACCAAAATTGGGGGCCTCGGGAGCATGTACAACAGGGAGATAAAGAGGATCGAGGAATCCAAAAGATCGGGAGCAGCAGCAGAAGACGTTTATGTCCCAAAGCTGTGGTACTTCTCCAGCCTGCAATTTTTAAAGGATCAAACTGTGCCCTGCAAACATATCTCCACACTACCCTCCACATCAGCAGAGGCCACAGATACTGAGGCTGATCCTACACAGGAAGAAGAGTTGGAGGAGGAGCTCAGCTTGACCCAGCTATAGCATTGTAGGAAAGATTGGAAGAAAAATATACAATGATGTAAATGTGTTGTTATGATGGCTCTAAAATTATTACATAAACAAAGTGATTTGCATATATCAAATAGACAGAAGTGAAAAAAATACATGTGGACAAGAATGAGAATTGCTGTAGTCAGAATGATAGTCTTTGCTTTTTGGACACATTCAAGTTGTAAAAGTAATGAGCTGAAAAGTGTTTGGGATTGATGACACAAAAAATAAAATGATGTTCCTTTTTCAGACACAGGAAAATTATAGCCAAGAGAACAGGCCCAGCAGCCAGACAACTGAGTGCAGAGTCCCTACCCTGCGCCCTCCTACCAAAAGGGCCAGGAAGAGGCAACACCTGGATGAGGCCACAGCTGACTTCCTTACTAGGGCCACATCAGTCATCACAACAGCACCCGATAGTGCTAAAGGGTTTGGCAGTTTCACTGCTAATAAGCTCTGCGAGATTGACGCGGATCAAAGGGAGCTATGTGAGGGGATAATCATCCAGCTCCTCAGCAAGGCCAGAAAATGGGAGCTAACCCTAAATCACATGTGTGTGATTTGGACCACACACCTCCACCTCCTCAACAACAAGCCTATCCACCCCATCCAACCTACCCACCCCAGCAAACCTACCCACCCCAGCAAACCTATCCACCCCAGCAACCCCACCCACCCCAACAACCCCACCCACCTCAGCAACCCCACCCACCTCAGCAAGCCACCAACCCACCTCAGCAGCATGGGGGTCAGTGGCCACATCAGACCCTGGATCCCCAACAAGGCCAGTGGTCTGGGAAATTTAGGGGTTACTAATTTGTGATTTATTTTTCGTTATTTTCTTTTGATTTTCTTGGTTATAGTTTTTGGAGGATCATTTGCAGTTTTTTTGGCAAACCTTTCATTTGGATGACAGAGAATATGTCTATTATTTTGAGGATTTTATTTCTGTTGTGAATGCACAAGAAACAAAATGGCCTCAGCTGATGTGGATAGAAGTGTGGAGAGCGATGCGCGTGGTCCAGTCTGGTATGACAAAAATCACAGCCTGTTGTAGTACCACAGCCTGGGGACAGATATGTCTTCTGCTGCTGCTACCCATCTTTTGGAGTCCACGACCTCCTTGTGCTCCCTAGATTGTATGTACTCCTCAGGTTCCCAATTTTGACCATAACATAATTGATGTATGCCCTGGGGTACAGAGGCTTCGCCAATTCCACCAGTTGATCCATTGCTGCCTTCCTCTCAATTTTGATATGCCCTTCTTGTGCTTATTATTATTTAAATAAAATGAATATATGGACAGAATTATTTGATTATGTGTTTAAATTATAATTACAGTTTGGGAGTAGGCAGGTACATTTCTAAAATTAAAGGACACACATAGAGTAGTTGGTGCTTTGAGCATAAAAAACTTAGGGGATAATGGGGTTGTACTAACTTGACCCACTAAATAATATAAAAATATGTTTTCTTCAAATAACTGTAGCGGGTGTTTGTTTTAAGGCCCAGAGACTACCATACCCAGGATGCATTTCCCTGCGCAAGGACTGCTGGGGCGGGGTATTTAACAAGGGGGCGGACCGGAGTACGGTCTTTTTGGACACCGCCCGCCCAGCAAGGGGAACTCTGTGCTGAGTCTGCTGAAAATACAGGGCCTGAAGCCTAGGCCTGTATTACTCCAAAGAGCCTTTCGTATCCACTGATGAGCCTGAGGGACGTCTCATCCTGCTGCTGGTCTGCTACTACCAGGAGGACCGAAGACCCGGGTGTCGTGGAATCTGTGTACCAAGACACAGCAACGGAAGATACGGACACGGACTGGTCCGGTTTGGTGAGAGAGCATCTGCTCAGAGAATAATACAGGATCTCTAGACCCAGTAACTGTTGTTCGGAACTAACGTTAGGTTTTGCAGTTGCACACCGGAGGGACAGTGCATTGAATAACACTAATAGACTTATTCTGTGTTCACCAAGTTATCAAACCCCCTATTATTCTTGTGGATTACAAATTGTTCCAGAAGTGCACCACCGTTTGCTAGCGAAGATATTTCTCTGCAGAACTTTTACATAGTACAGTCAGGCCTGACTTAGCAGTGTAGACATTGCTGGGCGCCATTTTGCCCACGAGGGAGCAGAGCTGCAGCGGGGTCCGTTGGTTTCTTGTCACAGGAGTGTATATCTGTCTGTTTGCTAAAATACTCTTTCATTGCAGGGCTCTGCATATGTTTATGTATACTGTTTTACCTGCTTAACCATTATTCTCAGTAAAGTGCCAGGGTTAAGTATACCAGTCGTTTGTGTCATTTACTGTGCAGAAGAAACGGTTAGTGATAGCTATACCATACTGCTGTGTGTCTTTCTTGTGGGATTGTGCTGCCAAGAATCACAGGTTACACAATCCTATCATCACCTACTAACTGTGCCAAGGGAGGGTAGAGCCAATTGCTGGGGGTTGACAGCGGTGTGTTACAGGCCCGAAATATAATTCCAGCGGCTCTCTTAGCTGAGGGTATCGCTACATAACAAAAACACAAATCCATAGGAAAGACGTTTGTTTTTACTCCGTCAGTATCACCAGCAAAGCAGCTTTTATTATTATCCCAGTATAAAGAAGAAGAGAATGTGCGCTGCATTTCTAGATTTCATAACTTGCCGCGTCACGAATGGGATATCTCCATAACGAACGCTAGTTTTACAAGACAGAACGCTTCCGGTTGGTCCTTGCTTCTGAGCATGCGCGTTTGTACCTTGGATAAAAGTTTGATGGATTTCTATACACATGGTCGGACTTTGCACCATCGGACTTTTGTTGCCGAAAAGTTTGTCCGTTTGCAGAGCGAACATTTGTCCGATGAAAACCGAAAAAGTTTGTCCGATGGAGCGTACACACGGTCGGATTTTTTGGAAAACGTGCTCATTTTGAAGTTTGTTGGCAAAAAGTCTGACCGTGTGTACGGGCCTTACGAAACACCTACCTAGAACACACTTAACCCCTTGATCGCCCCCTAGTGTTAACCCCTTCTCTGCCAGTGTCATTTATATAGTGATCAGTGGCTATTTGTAGCTCTGATCACTGAAATACTGTCACTGGTCCCAAAAAAGTGTCAAAAGTGTCCGATCTGTCCGTCGCAATGTTGCAATCCCGCTAAAAATTGCTGATCACTGCCATTACAAGTAAAAAAAAAAAAATAATAAAAATGCCATAAATCTATCCCCTATTTTGTAGATGCTATAACTTTTGCACAAACCAATCAATATACAACATTTTTTAATCAAAAAGTAGAAAATGGGTGCATATTAATCAAATTGAAAACAAAAACAAATTGATAAATGTTATTTAATAAACATCAATAAAATTACAAATAATAAAACCAACATGAATAAATTCATGTAGAATTATAAAGTAAAGAATAAGGCGCTATACATGTTCATGTGAAAAACTGGCACAAAGAAAAACACTGCATCAAACTTAAATGTGCACATTAATGAAAAAATAAGCAAGCATAAAGTTCATAAGTGAATAAATCCCAACACCAAAACGGAATGCTCTGAGATAAAACTTCTAGATCTTCCACCACGAGTGCTCAGTATGAAGATGGCCACTCACCAGAGCTGTTTGACCCCTTTTTATAGGACGGTCAAAAATAGCTTTGGGAATACGCAATTGGTTCCACTAATGGCATAGATCCACTCCAATGGCCACTCAGGAAGGGACTAGAATGTAAAAAATGACTCCACAGGAGACACGGATAAAAGTTTCATAGTGTAGTAATTTTTTAATAAAGTAAAAACAACAGCAATAGTAGCAGTTACACTCACATGTAATAGTGCCTGGCCTGGCACTAGGTGTAAACAGCGTGTGTGAGTCAGCTAATCCCTGGGGGTGGTGTGTGTTCCACGTCTCGCTCTGAAGGGCAAAGCCTGAATGTGGGGTATCAAATATGGACCCGGAAATGACGGATCCTCTGCTCCGACATATGTTTCGCCGTGAATGGTTCTTCAGGAAGTGATGTCACGTCACTTCCTGCTTGCTTTTATGTGGGTAGAAAGGCTGCTATTGGTGAGGCTCCTCCAAAATGAAGGAGAAGACAAAAATGTATTACAGAATCTGCCTCTGGGGAGCGCTGAACCAAATTCATATGGTCCTTGTACAAAAGATCTTCAACTCTACATGTTTCACCAAGATCATGGCTTCCTCAGGAGCTTCCGCAAGACTTTCTGTACAATACTACTATAGGTAAGCAAAAAGCATATAAGTAAACAAGAAAATGTGTGTGTGTGTGTGTATATATATATATATATATATATACTGTGAGGGGGTTAACTCGGTAGCGGGTGTGTGTGACCCCCTGGTTGGGCTCCCCACACAAAAACAGGGCCAGCAGACGGAGGTTGTGGTTTTCAAAATCAAAAGGTGCGGTTTATTTCTCTATGTACAGTGACAAAAACACAGCAAAGCCAAAAAGAAACATAAACAAAATAAATCCTGGTCAGTTTGACCTCTGACTAAACATGCAGGTTTCCTAAACTAACAACTGGGATCAGCCTGGTGCTGTCCTAGTCCCTAAGTCCCTGGTTTAGTAAAAGTCCAAACAAATAGCCACACAGGCTTTGCCTCACCGCACAGGGGTTCACTCTCCCTAGACAGTCCACACAGGTCTGGGTCCAGGCATGAGCTAACATCTAATGAAGCTGGGAGTTTTTATAAAGGCCTTAAATGAGCTGACAAGCTTCAGCTGGTCTCATCAACTCCCTGCCTGCACGACGCCCAGCCCTCTCTCTAGAGGTATGAGTCATCCATGAGCCCACTAGCCTCAGCTGGGCTTCATCAACTCCCTAGTTGTATAAGTCGGCATAAAGCCTGAATCTGGGAGAAATATATCTACCCCCCTGGATGCAACCAGGTGACTTTACCTTCCTGCTGTCACATACCCCCCCCCTCTTGTTTTAACCTTGGGGTTGGAACACCAGCAATCAGGCATTCATGTACTCGAGACAAAGCATCCACATTCCCCATTTGAACGCCAGGGCGATGCTTTACTGTGAAGTTGAATTCCTGGAGGGCCAGGAACCACCTATTCACTCTTCTATTTGTCTCCTTGTTTTGAGCCATCCACTTTAACGGAGCGTGATCCGTAACCATGTCAAAGTGCCTACCTAGCAGATAGTACCGAAGGGAATCTAGAGCCCACTTCACCGCTAAACACTCCTTTTCAACCGTGGCGTAATTTACCTCATGGGACTTCAACTTCCTGCTGAGGTAAATGACTGGGTGCTCTTCCCCGTTCCAGACCTGGGACAATACTGCTCCTAACCCCACATCTGACGCATCACTTTGTACGACAAAGTCTTTAGAGAAGTCGGGTGAGTACAACACTGGCTGGCTACATAAGGCTTGTTTCAAGAATTGGAATGCTGCCTCAGCCTCGGGGGTCCATTTAATCATGACCGACCCTTTCCCTTTCGTCAGGTTGGTTAGGGGCACAGCCTTAGAAGCAAAGTGGGGAATGAAGCGCCGATAATAACCCGCGATTCCCAGAAAGGCCCGTACCTGCTTCTTGCTGTTGGGACGTGGCCAACTCTGGATGGCCTCGACTTTGTTGAGTTGGGGTTTTATCACTCCCCTGCCAATGGTGTACCCAAGATATTTGGCCTCCTCCTGCCCAATGGTACACTTCTTGGGGTTAGCCGTAAACCCCGCTTCCCGGATAGAGTCTAGGACTGCTTGCACTTTTGGCAGATGTGAGGCCCAATCTGTGCTATGGACAATTACGTCATCCAGGTAAGCCGCAGCATACTTCCGATGGGGCCTCAGTATCTGGTCCATTTTCCGCTGGAATGTGGCCGGCGCATTCTGTAACCCGAACGGCATTCTCTTATATTGGAACGCCCCGTCTGGGGTTACAAATGCGGTTTTCTCTTTGGCCGACTTGGCCAGGGGAATTTGCCAATACCCTTTTGTGAGGTCAAGAGTCGTCATGTATCGGGCTGTTCCCAGCCGGTCGATCAACTCATCTATACGTGGCATGGGGTAGGTGTCAAATTTTGTAACTTTGTTCAACTGACGAAAATCGTTACAAAATCGCCAGCTCCCATCCGGTTTAGGCACCAACACAATGGGACTAGACCAATCACTTTGGGACTCCTCTATCACCCCTAAGTTCAGCATTTTCTGTACTTCCTCCCGTATTGCCTCCCGTCGGGCCTCTGGGATCCGATAGGGTTTTAACTTCACCCTTTCACCGGGCGGGGTAATAATATCATGCTCTACCCCAGATGTTTGTCCCGGCAGCTCAGAGAACACCTCCTTGTTGCGAAGCACAAACTCCTTAACCTCCTGTTGTTGGGGTTGTGACAAGGTGGCTGCTATTCCAACCTCCGGAATCACGCAACCAGTTTGAGCTGGTGACCAAGTTTCTGCGACTAGGGACTCTCTATCCCTCCAGGCTTTCAACAGATTAACGTGATATATCTGTTCGGGCTTTCGCCTTCCTGGTTGTCTGACCTTGTAATTCACTTCGCTCACTTTTTCCATTATCTCGTAGGGGCCTTGTCATTTGGCAAGGAATTTACTTTCAACCGTAGGGACAAGTACCAATATCCTATCCCCCGGGGAAAAGGTACGGGTCTTTGCTCCACGGTTGTACACTCTCTGCTGTGCCAACTGCGCTTGGGCCAAATGTTCCTTCACGATGGGCATTACCTGTGCAATTCGATCTTGCATCAGGGCGACATGCTCAATCACACTCCTGTGGGGAGAACTCTCACTTTCCCAAGTTTCCTTGGCAATATCCAACAGCCCTCTTGGGTGTCTCCCATACAGTAACTCAAAGGGGGAGAATCCCGTAGAGGATTGGGGCACCTCCCTAATAGCAAACATCAAATAAGGAAGTAGACAGTCCCAATCCTTTCCATCTCTATCCACCACTTTCTTCAACATTTGTTTTAGGGTTTTGTTGAATCTTTCAACCAGCCCATCGGTTTGGGGGTGATACACAGATGTACGCAATTGCGTCACTTTGAACAATTTACACAGCTCTTTCATAACCCGGGACATAAAGGGTGTACCTTGGTCCGTAAGCAGTTCTTTACAAATACCCACCCGGCTAAAAACAAGAGATAGCCCTTTGGCTATGGTTTTGGCCGAGGTATTTCTGAGAGGGATCGCTTCTGGATAACGGGTGGCATAGTCCATTATAACCAATATGTACTGGTGCCCCCTAGCGGACTTGATTATAGGACCTACCAAATCCATTGCGATTCTCTCAAACGGGACCTCAATGATGGGTAGAGGGACCAGCGGGCTACGGAAATGTGGCATCGGGGCCGACCTCTGACACACAGGGCAGGAGGAACAATAATTTTCTATGTCCTTCATCACCCCAGGCCAATAGAATCTCTGTAATACCCTCTCTCGGGTTTTCTCTGTCCCCAGATGACCTCCAAGAATGTGCCCATGGGCCAACTCCAACACCAACTTCCTGTAAGGTTTGGGCACCACAAGCTGCTCAACGGTTTCTTCTGCCCTTTTTGCCACCCGATACAGTAGGTCCTTCTCTACGCTGAAGTATGGGTAAGTGCAGGTATTATCTGGGTTCACTAACTCGCCATCTATTTCCACTACGTTTTCCCGTGCCTTTATTAGGGCGGGGTCTTTTAACTGTTCTGTGGCAAAATTTTCCCTGTGAACCTCCAGATCAGAAAACTCCACAGACGGTAGGTTTTCGTCTGAGGAGGTGGGCTCCTCTCCAGTTTCTTGAGTCTCCCCTGCCAATACTGACAAGGGAAATTCTGGAGAGTCCTCACCACTCTCAGAGGAGTTCTGGCTATCACATTCCTGGTACATAGGGGCACCAGTGGGGGGCTCAGGATCATCCCACAGTTCCCAGAACTTCGGAAAATCCCTTCCCACAATGGCATCATGCGGTAATTGAGATACTAACCCCACTGGATGAGAGAGGGTACCTTTGGGGGTCTCGAAACACACTGTAGTCACTGGATACTCTCGGGTGTCCCCATGCACACAAATAACAGCTACCTTGCTATTCCCAGAGACCTCTGTTTTAACTAATTCAGCCTTTATCAGGGTCACAAGGCTACCTGAATCCAGTAATACCACAACATTTCTACCATTAATACACATTTTGCATAAATGTTTCTCAGTTCCCCGAATGGCAGTGCATGCGACTGTCGCACACAGCGACTAACGTCTGTCCATCAGAAAGTCACATTGCATGGGTTCCTCCACAACCGGGCAATTTGCTGCAATATGTCCCGCTTGCCGGCAGCGGTAGCAAACAATCCATTTGGCTGCCTCTTGAGCCCCTGACTTCCCAGGCTGTTCTCGCCAAACTTTGGGTAGAGCTCCCACCCTCTCACTCTCTCCACCCTCACCCCTTGGAATCCTCTTATCCGCCCCTGGGGATGGTCTGGTCTTAGGGTGGAAAGTCCGAGAGTCTCTGGAAGAGGCCGTCAGGTTCTCTGTAGCCAAGTATCTCTCTACACGATCCACAAGTTTACCGGCCGTTTCTGGGTCTCCATGGCTTACCCACTTTTGAATGGCGGTAGGAAGAGCTCTCAAGAAACGATCCATCACAACACGTTCCACAATCTCCGGTGCGGACAAAGTCTCTGGCTGTAGCCACTTCCTGCTCAGGTGAATGAGATCATACATTTGAGACCTGGGGGGTTTTCCAAGCTGGAAAGTCCAGTTATGCACACGCTGAGCCCGGACAGCCAGGGTGACACCCAGCCTTGCCAATATTTCAGCTTTTAGCATCACATAGTCTTTTGCTTGGTCAGGCTCTAGGTCATAGTAAGCTTTCTGCGATTCACCAGTTAACAGAGGAGCCACCAGTCCAGCCCACTGCTCCTCAGGCCACTTTTCTCTTTCAGCAGTCCTTTCAAATGTGGTCAAAAATACCTCTGGATCATCCTCTCCAGTCATTTTTGTCAATAAACGACTCACCCCAAAGGACGCGGTATTAGTGGGACGGCTTTCCTCACTGGTCTGCGGACGTTGCTGCATTACTGCTTCCATTTGTTGTAGTCTCTGCTCTTGCTTCTGTAACAGGTCTATGAAGCGGGCCTCAGATTGCTGCTGGGCTTGTTGATGAGCTTGCTGCTGGGCTGCAAGGCTCCTTTGCAAACCTGCATTTGTCTGCTGTTGATTGGCATTTGCTAGAGCCAGCTGTTTCAGTATCTCCTCCATGCTGGCTTAAAAAAAACTGCCCGCATTCTCCACCAACTGTGAGGGGGTTAACTCGGTAGCGGGTGTGTGTGACCCCCTGGTTGGGCTCCCCACACAAAAACAGGGCCAGCAGACGGAGGTTGTGGTTTTCAAAATCAAAAGGTGCGGTTTATTTCTCTATGTACAGTGACAAAAACACAGCAAAGCCAAAAAGAAACATAAACAAAATAAATCCTGGTCAGTTTGACCTCTGACTAAACATGCAGGTTTCCTAAACTAACAACTGGGATCAGCCTGGTGCTGTCCTAGTCCCTAAGTCCCTGGTTTAGTAAAAGTCCAAACAAATAGCCACACAGGCTTTGCCTCACCGCACAGGGGTTCACTCTCCCTAGACAGTCCACACAGGTCTGGGTCCAGGCATGAGCTAACATCTAATGAAGCTGGGAGTTTTTATAAAGGCCTTAAATGAGCTGACAAGCTTCAGCTGGTCTCATCAACTCCCTGCCTGCACGACGCCCAGCCCTCTCTCTAGAGGTATGAGTCATCCATGAGCCCACTAGCCTCAGCTGGGCTTCATCAACTCCCTAGTTGTATAAGTCGGCATAAAGCCTGAATCTGGGAGAAATATATCTACCCCCCTGGATGCAACCAGGTGACTTTACCTTCCTGCTGTCACAATATATATATCTCTTTATAAATTCATAACACACATAGAGACCATGCTATGGTCTAAAAATGTAAAAATATTTTATATATATATATATATTTATATATATATATATTGTGAGGGGGTTAGCTCGGCAGCGGGTGTGGGTGACCCCCGAGATGGGCTCCCCACACAAAAACAGGCCCAGCAGACGGAGCTTGTGGTTTTCAAAATCAAAAAGGTGCGGTTTATTTTCTATTTACAGTGACAAAACACAGCAAAGCAAAAGAAACATAAACAAAATAAATCCTGGTCAAGTTGACCTCTGACTAAACATACAGGTTTCCTAACTAACAACTGGGATCAGCCTAGTGCTGTCCTAGTCCCTAAGTCCCTGGTTTAGTAAAAGTCCAAACAAATAGCCACACAGGCTTTGCCTCACCGCACAGGGGTTCACTCTCCCTAGACAGTCCACACAGGTCTGGTTCCAGGCATGAGCTAACATCTAATGAAGCTGGGAGTTCTTATAGAGGCCTAAATGAGCTGACAAGCTTCAGCTGGTCTCATCAACTCCCTGTCTGCACGACGCCCAGCCCTCTCCCTAGAGGTATGAGTCATCCATGAGCCCACTAGCCTTAGCTGGGCTTATACAACTCTCCACCTAGTTGTATAAGTCGGCGTAAAGCCTGAATCTGGGCGAAATATATCTACCCCCCTGGATGCAACCAGGTGACTTTACCTTCCTGCTGTCACATACCCCCCCCTCTTGTTTTAACCTCGGGGTTGGAACACCAGCAATCAGGCATTCATGTACTCGAGACAAAGCATCCACATTCCCCATTTGAACGCCAGGGCGATGCTTTACTGTGAAGTTGAATTCCTGGAGGGCCAGGAACCACCTATTCACTCTTCTATTTGTTTCCTTGTTTTGAGCCATCCACTTTAACGGAGCGTGATCCGTAACCATGTCAAAGTGCCTACCTAGCAGGTAGTACCGAAGGGAATCTAGAGCCCACTTCACCGCTAAACACTCCTTTTCAACGGTGGCGTAATTTACCTCATGGGACTTCAACTTCCTGCTGAGGTAAATGACTGGGTGCTCTTCCCCGTTCCAGACCTGGGACAATACTGCTCCTAACCCCACATCTGACGCATCACTTTGTACGACAAAGTCTTTAGAGAAGTCGGGTGAGTACAACACTGGCTGGCTACATAAGGCTTGTTTCAAGAATTGGAATGCTGCCTCAGCCTCGGGGGTCCATTTAATCATGACCGACCCTTTCCCCTTCGTCAGGTTGGTTAGGGGCACAGCCTTAGAAGCAAAGTGGGGAATGAATCGCCGATAATACCCAGCGATTCCCAGAAAGGCTCGTACCTGCTTCTTGCTGTTGGGACGTGGCCAACTCTGGATGGCCTCGACTTTGTTGAGTTGGGGTTTTATTACTCCCCTGCCAATGGTGTACCCAAGATATTTGGCCTCCTCCTGCCCAATGGTACACTTCTTGGGGTTAGCCGTAAACCCCGCTTCCCGAACAGAGTCCAGGACTGCTTGCACTTTTGGCAGATGTGAGGCCCAATCTGTGCTATGGACAATTACGTCATCCAGGTAAGCCGCAGCATACTTCCGATGGGGCCTCAGCATCTGGTCCATTTTCCGCTGGAATGTGGCCGGCGCATTCTGTAACCCGAACGGCATTCTTTTATATTGGAACGCCCCATCTGGGGTTACAAATGCGGTTTTCTCTTTGGCCGACTTGGCCAGGGGGATTTGCCAATACCCTTTTGTGAGGTCAAGAGTCGTCATGTATCGGGCTGTTCCCAGCCGGTCGATCAACTCATCTATACGTGGCATGGGGTAGGTGTCAAATTTTGTAACTTTGTTCAACTGACGAAAATCGTTACAAAATCGCCAGCTCCCATCCGGTTTAGGCACCAACACAATGGGACTAGACCAATCACTTTGGGACTCCTCTATCACCCCTAAGTTCAGCATTTTCTGTACTTCCTCCCGTATTGCCTCCCGTCGGGCCTCTGGGATCCGATAGGGTTTTAACTTCACCCTTTCACCGGGCGGGGTAATGATGTCATGCTTTACCCCAGATGTTTGTCCCGGCAGCTCAGAGAATACCTCCTTGTTGCGAAGCACAAACTCCTTAACCTCCTGTTGTTGGGGTTGTGACAAGGTGGCTGCTATTCCAACCTCAGGAATCACGCAACCAGTTTGAGCTGGTGACCAAGTGTCTGCGACTAGGGACTCTCTATCCCTCCAGGCTTTCAACAGATTAACGTGATAGATCTGTTCGGGCTTTCGCCTTCCTGGTTGTCTGACCTTGTAATTCACTTCGCTCACTTTTTCCATTATCTCGTAGGGGCCTTGCCATTTGGCAAGGAATTTACTTTCAACCGTAGGGACAAGTACCAGTATCCTATCCCCCGGGGAAAAGGTACGGGTCTTGGCTCCACGGTTGTACACTCTCTGCTGTGCTAACTGCGCTTGGGCCAAATGTTCCTTCACGATGGGCATTACCTGTGCAATTCGGTCTTGCATCAGGGCGACATGCTCAATCACACTCCTGTGGGGAGAACTCTCACTTTCCCAAGTTTCCTTGGCAATATCCAACAGCCCTCTTGGGTGTCTCCCATACAGTAACTCAAAGGGGGAGAATCCCGTAGAGGATTGGGGCACCTCCCTAATAGCAAACATCAGATAAGGAAGTAGACAGTCCCAATCCTTTCCATCTCTATCCACCACTTTCTTCAACATTTGTTTTAGGGTTTTGTTGAATCTTTCAACCAGCCCATCGGTTTGGGGGTGATACACAGATGTACGTAATTGCGTCACTTTGAACAATTTACATAGCTCCTTCATAACCCGGGACATAAAGGGTGTACCTTGGTCCGTAAGCAGTTCTTTACAAATACCCACCCGGCTAAACACAAGAGATAGCTCTTTGGCTATGGTTTTGGCCGAGGTATTTCGGAGAGGGATCGCTTCTGGATAACGGGTGGCATAGTCCATTATAACTAATATGTACTGGTGCCCCCTAGCGGACTTGATTATAGGACCTACCAAATCCATGGCGATCCTCTCAAACGGGACCTCAATGATGGGTAGAGGGACCAGCGGGCTATGGAAATGTGGCATCGGGGCCGACCTCTGACACACAGGGCAGGAGGAACAATAATTTTCTATGTCCTTCATCACCCCCGGCCAATAGAATCTCTGTAATACCCTCTCTCGGGTTTTCTCTGTCCCCAGATGACCTCCAAGAATGTGCCCATGGGCCAACTCCAACACCAACTTCCTGTAAGGTTTGGGCACCACAAGCTGCTCAACGGTTTCTTCTGCCCTTTTTGCCACCCGATACAGTAGGTCCTTCTCTACGCTGAAGTATGGGTAAGTGCAGGTATTATCTGGGTTCACTAACTCGCCATCTATTTTCACTACGTTTTCCCGTGCCTTTATTAGGGCGGGGTCTTTCAACTGTTCTGTGGCAAAGTTTTCCCTGTGAACCTCAAGATCAGAAAACTCCACAGACGGTAGGTTTTCGTCTGAGGAGGTGGGCTCCTCTCCAGTTTCTTGAGTCTCCCCTGCCAATACTGACAAGGGAAATTCCGGAGAGTCCTCACCACTCTCAGGGGAGTTCTGGCTATCACATTCCTGGTACATAGGGGCACCAGTGGGGGGCTCAGGATCATCCCACAGTTCCCAGAACTTCGGAAAATCCCTTCCCACAATGGCGTCATGCGGTAACTGAGATACTAAGCCCACTGGATGAGAGAGGGTACCTTTGGGGGTCTCGAAACACACTGTAGTCACTGGATACTCTCGGGTGTCCCCATGCACACAAATAACAGCTACCTTGCTATTCCCAGAGACCTCTGTTTTAACTAATTCAGCCTTTATCAGGGTCACAAGGCTACCTGAATCCAGCAATACCACAACATTTCTACCATTAATACACATTTTGCATAAATGTTTCTCAGTTCCCCGAATGGCAGTGCATGCGACTGTCGCACACAGCGACTGACGTCTGCCCGTCAGAAAGTCACACTGCATGGGTTCCTCCACAACCGGGCAATTTGCTGCAATATGTCCCGCTTGCCGGCAGCGGTAGCAAACGATCCTTCTTGCCGCCTCTTGAGCCGCTGATTTCCCAGGCTGTTCTCGCCAAACTTGGGGTAGAGCTCCCACCCTCTCACTCTCTCCACCCTTACCCCTTGGAATCATCTTATCCGCCCCTGGGGATGGTCTGGTCTTAGGGTGGAAAGTCCGAGTGTCTCTGGAAGAGGCCGTCAGGTTCTCTGTAGCCAAGTATTTCTCCACACGATCCACAAGACCATCGGCCGTCTCTGGGTCTCCATGGCTTACCCACTTTTGGATGGCAGTAGGAAGAGCTCTCAAAAACCGATCCATTACAACACGTTCCACAATCTTTGGTGCGGACAAAGTCTCTGGCTGTAGCCACTTTCTGCTCAGGTGAATGAGATCATACATTTGAGACCTGGGGGGTTTTCCAAGCTGGAAAGTCCAGTTATGCACACGCTGAGCCCGGACAGCCAGGGTGACACCCAGCCTTGCCAATATTTCAGCTTTTAGCATCACATAGTCTTTTGCTTGGTCATGCTCTAGGTCATAGTAAGCCTTCTGCGATTCACCAGTTAACAGAGGAGCCACCAGTCCAGCCCACTGCTCCTCAGGCCACTTTTCTCTTTCAGCAGTCCTTTCAAATGTGGTCAAAAATACCTCTGGATCATCCTCTCCAGTCATTTTTGTCAATAAACGACTCACCCCAAAGGACGCGGTATTAGTGGGACGGCTTCCCTCACTGGTCTGCGGACGTTGCTGCACTACTGCTTCCATTTGTTGTAGTCTCTGCTCTTGCTTCTGTAACAGGTCTATGAAGCGGGCCTCAGATTGCTGCAGGGCTTGTTGCTGAGCTTCCAGACTCTGTTGGTGAGCTTGCTGCTGGGCTGCAAGGCTCTGTTGATGAGCTTGCTGCTGGGCTGCAAGGCTCCTTTGCAAACCTGCATTTGTCTGCTGTTGATTGGCATTTGCTAGAGCCAGCTGTTTCAGTATCTCCTCCATGCTGGCTTAAAAAAAACTGCCACTGGTTCTCCACCAACTGTGAGGGGGTTAGCTCGGCAGCGGGTGTGGGTGACCCCCGAGATGGGCTCCCCACACAAAAACAGGCCCAGCAGACGGAGCTTGTGGTTTTCAAAATCAAAAAGGTGCGGTTTATTTTCTATTTACAGTGACAAAACACAGCAAAGCAAAAGAAACATAAACAAAATAAATCCTGGTCAAGTTGACCTCTGACTAAACATACAGGTTTCCTAACTAACAACTGGGATCAGCCTAGTGCTGTCCTAGTCCCTAAGTCCCTGGTTTAGTAAAAGTCCAAACAAATAGCCACACAGGCTTTGCCTCACCGCACAGGGGTTCACTCTCCCTAGACAGTCCACACAGGTCTGGTTCCAGGCATGAGCTAACATCTAATGAAGCTGGGAGTTCTTATAGAGGCCTAAATGAGCTGACAAGCTTCAGCTGGTCTCATCAACTCCCTGTCTGCACGACGCCCAGCCCTCTCCCTAGAGGTATGAGTCATCCATGAGCCCACTAGCCTTAGCTGGGCTTATACAACTCTCCACCTAGTTGTATAAGTCGGCGTAAAGCCTGAATCTGGGCGAAATATATCTACCCCCCTGGATGCAACCAGGTGACTTTACCTTCCTGCTGTCACAATATATATATGTAGCGCACAGACCCCTCTGTCTTTACCTGCATTTAATTAGGCTCCTACGCAGTCAGGGTTCTCCTCGTGGCACAGTTCTCAATATGGCCGACCTCCACGGAACTTCACTGGGGAATAAAGTTAAAACTCTGGGGGGTTCTTCACACTTTCCAACTGCAAACACATCCCGGACTCGAGCCCCTATGTGTAGTGCACAGACCCCTCTGTCTTTACCTGCATTTAATTAGGCTCCTCGCAGGCAGAGAGAGGCACACCGCACCACAAGCCCGTACCCTCCTGTGTGAGGAGGTTGAGCGATGTTAGTTTCCGGCCTGCCTGCGGCTGGAGTTGAATCCTCCAGAGGATGATTCTCACCTCTATCTTGACTAGATGCAAGTCTTTATTTCTCCCCAGTAATGCAACTGTCCACACCAACTGAAAGTCCAACTTCTATATTTATTTCACATTGGATAACAAATAGTCTCTTTAACAGCAGACAGGTTGGAACAAGACACAGGACAGCTTAGGTGGGAGGAGGTCCAGGCACAAACTCTAATGATTTCCTTGGACTGTTCAGGTTTCACAAACAGTTTTGGCGCACGATCTCTGCCACAGACCGTGATGTTGATCTCTGCCACTGACCTGGTGAATAGAAGTCACTGCCACTGACTTGGTGAACTGGTCACTGCCACTGACCTGGTGAATATGGCCTTGCCCTATGAAGTCACTGCCACTGACTTGGTGAACTACCTACTTGAAGTGTTTGGCCCATGTAAAGGAGAAAACCATCCATTTGGAGAGTTACCAGAGGCCCTCACCGTCACCACAACTCTGCGCTGGGTCTTAGGAAAGGGTTACCTCCCTGGCCTCCTCATCTCAGATATGGGTCCCCTCGCAAGGCGGCACCCTGGGAGCTCTCGATCCCCTGCGGACCCCAGCCGAAGGTTGCTGGGCCCCGGGCCTTCAAAAATAGTACCTCACCCCAGACTGAAGGTGTCTGGGATGGAATAGGAACCAGGCCTCCGGGCCTAGGGCACCCAGAGATGACACACACACGCCCAGGCCTACAGCGCCACCTGTAGGCCACAGGGAACTGCACACCAACACCATCTCCCATGGACAGAAATGGTCCATTAACCCTAACAATTAGTGTGTCTGAGCCTAATTACCACTCAGACACTTCCCCTAAATTTAACACCCCGCTACATATATATATATATATATATATATATATAACATCTGATGAAAGAAATATCACCCCAATGTAAGCACAACTCCAGAGGACTAGCAAAGCCTCCAAACAGATAGCCCAGCACAGTATCAGTGTGTCATAGAGTGGGTAAACACCTTAATTGAGCCTGCAGGAACATAAAACCAATTATACTTGGACACAATTAATAATGTCCAATTAGGCATACAAATGTCGCCTGTCTGGTCCACTATACCTACCATATTCAGACATATGGTCATGGGGACAGGGAAGTTCAGCAGATAATCTTGTCACTAATAAGGGGAAAGATGCTTCAAAGCTAATATACAGCTTGATAGAAGAAAAGACTGTTTAATCTAGGAAAACATATAGAACAGCTGTGAGGATCTAGCTCAGCAAATCAAGCACAATAATTTAAAAAAAGGCTCGTATTATAGCCATCTTACCACAATGTTGACAATCCCTCAAAATAAGACAAGTTAAGTCCAACCTATGTGTGTGCTTTTATGTCAGTATTTCATTGTATATCATTGTATGTTATGTTCGTTCAGGTGCTTATCTAATAGTTTTTTGAAATTATCGATGCTCCCCGCTAAAACCACTGCATGTGAAAGAGTTCCACATCCTTACCGCTCTTACAGTAAAGAACCCTCTACGCAGTTTAAGGTTAAACCGCTTTTCTTCTAATTTTAGTGAATGGCCGCGTGTCCTATTAAATTCGCTTTTGCGGAAAAGATTTATCCCTATTGTAGGGTCACCAGTACTGTATTTGTACATTGAAATCATATCCCCTCTCAAGCGTCTCTTCTCCAGATAGAACAAGTTCAGTGCTCGTAACTTTTCCTCATAACTAATGTCCTCCAGTCCCTTTATTTGTTTTGTTGCCCTTCTCTGGACTCTTTTCAGTTCCAACACATCCTTTCTGAGGACTGGTGCCCAGAACTGGGTGGCATACTCTAGGTGTGGCCGGACCAGAGTCTTGTAGAGTGGGAGAATTATCTTTTATCTCTGGAGTTAATCCCCTTTTTTAATGCATGTCAATATTCTGTTTGATTCGCTTGCAGCAGCTTGGCATTGCATGCCACCGCTGAACCTGTCATCTACTACGACCCCCAGGTAATTTTCCATCCTAGATTCCCCCAGAGGTTCTCCCCCTAGTGAGTAGATTGCATTCGTATTTTTGCCACCCAAATGCATTATTTTCCATTTTTCTACATTAACCCTCATTTGCCATGTAGTTGCCCACGCCATTAATTTGTTTAGATCTTCTTGCAAGGATTCCCCATCCTGCGGAGAAGTTATTACCCTGCTTACCTTTTTTATCATCCGCAAATACTGAGATTGAGCTGTTTATCCCATCCTCCAGGTTGTTTATGAATAAATTAAATAGCATTGGTGCAAGGACAGAACCCTGGGGGGACCCCACTTTCTGCCCCAGAGCATTCCGAGTACTCCCCATTTATCCCTACCCTCTGAACTCGCCCCTGTAGCCAGTTTTCAATCCATGTACTCACCCTATGGTCCATACCAACAGACCTTACTTTGTACAGTAAACGTTTGGGGGGAACTGTATCAAATTCTTTTGCAAGATCCAGATACACCACGTCGACGGGCCTTCCTTTATCTAGATGGCAGCTCACCTCCTCATAGAAGGTTAATAGATTGGTTTGGCAAGAACGATTCTTCATGCTGATTACTGCTAATTAGTGATGAGCCGAACACCCCCGGGTTCGGTTCGCACCAGAACCCGCGAACGGACCGAAAGTTCGTACGAACATTAGAACCCTATTAAATACAATGGATGCGAACGTTCAAATTCTAAAGTGCTAATTATAACAACTATTATGCATGTTATTGTCCTAAAAGGGTTTGGGAACCCGGGTTGTGCACCAGGGGACATGTATCAATGCAAAAAGAAGTTTTAAAAACGGTCGTTTTTCGGGAGCAGTCATTTTAATGATGCATAAAGTGAAAAAAAAAAAAGTCAAATATTCCTATAAATATCGTACCTGGGGGGTGTCTAAAGTATGCCTGTGAAGTGCCACGTGTTTCCCGTGTTTAGAACTGTCCCTGCACAAAATGACACTTCTAAAGGAAAAAAAAGCCATTTAAAACTGCTTGCGGCTTTAATGTAATGTCTGCTCCTGGTAATATGGATGAAAATCTTTAAGAAAAATGGCATAGCTACCCCATGACCCCCCCCCCCCCACCCCAGCCCATTACCAGCCCCTTTGGGTCTTGTATGGATATTAAGGGGAACCCCGCACATAAAATAAAAAAGGCCCTATATACTCTGAACAGCCGTATACAGGCGGTGCATACAAGATAGGGACTGTAGGTTTGTTCTTATGTAGAATCTGTTTGTAATTTTGAACAGGTACATTGTTTAAGTGTAGCTCCAGCCCAAAAATCTATTTTTAAACTTTTTGGAAAACATAGGTAAGGGTTATCACCCCTGTAACATTTGTTTTGCTGTCTGTGCCCCTGTTCAGAACATTTCACCTCACTTTCCGTCCCAATGACAACTGTTTTTGAAATGTGGTGTTTTTCTTGAAACAAGGATTGCTGATAAAGCATCAGTACAGAGGAGACACCTTTCTCCCATATTAATTCTTTCAGGAGAGAATTTTCCTTCCAAGGGGTAGATTTCCTCTCACTTCCTGTTGTCTTCTTGCGTTTGCAAGTAGGAGTCGTTTGTAAGTTGGATGTTTGAAAGTAGGGACCTGCCGTATATACTCTGCAGAAATAGGCCCCTTAGTTGTTGGTGTTGGCACAACACTGTAAGCACTCACAGTTACTCTTGGTTGGTGCTGGAACGCCCTGCTGTCAACTATTATATCAGGAATTTTAATTACATATAATTGTTGAACAGTGGTAGTAAAAATTGGGCCTTTGATGGTGGTGCTGGTGCCACAACACTGTAAGCCCTCAGAGTTACTCTTGGTGGGTGCAGGAATGGGCCCTGCTGTGAATTATTAGATCAAGAATTGTAATTACATGCCCCTTTTGAACAGGGGCTGAAAAATTGGGCCTTTCATGGTGGTGGTGGTGGTGGCGTTGCCACAACACTGTAAGCCCTCAGAGTTACTCTTGGTGGGTGCAGCAATGGGCCCTGCTGTGAATTATTAGATCAAGAATTGTAATTACATGCCCCTTTTGAACAGGGGCTGAAAAATTGGGCCTTTCGTGGTGGTGGTGGTGGTGGCGTTGCCACAACACTGTAAGCCCTCAGAGTTACTCTTGGTGGGTGCAGCAATGGGCCCTGCTGTGAATTATTAGATCAAGAATTGTAATTACATGCCCCTTTTGAACAGGGGCTGAAAAATTGGGCCTTTCGTGGTGGTGGTGGTGGTGGCGTTGCCACAACACTGTAAGCCCTCAGAGTTACTCTTGGTGGGTGCAGCAATGGGCCCTGCTGTGAATTATTAGATCAAGAATTGTAATTACATGCCCCTGTTGAACAGGGGCTGAAAAATTGGGCCTTAGGCACTGGTGGCACAACACTACAACCCCTCACAGATACTGTACTTGGAGCACAGCAATGAGCCCTGTTGCAAAGTATTGCTTCAAAAATTGTAATGACACGCCCCTGTTAAACAGGGGCTGAAAAATTGGGCCTTAGGCACTGGTGCCACAACACTCCAACCCCTCACAGATACTGTACTTGGAGCACAGCAATGAGCCCTATGGCAAATTATTGCTAAAAAAATTGTAATTACACGCCCCTGTAAAACAGGGGCTGAAAAATTGGGCCTTAGCCACTGGTGGCGGCACCCATAAACAAAAATGATCTTCCAAGCTATCATCATCAATCGTATCATTGAGGACTCGGAGGAGGAGGATAGCCAGTCAACATAACAGCACAGGCACTCAGCATCAACATCAGTCTTGAAGGGATGTGACATGTTAAAATCAATTAGTCTGTTATATCAGCATCAGGTGTGTGGTAGCTGGTGGTGATCCAAGACTGGTTCATCTTGATGAAAGTCAGTCGATCAACCGAGTCGGTGGACAGGCGCACCCTGTGATCCGTGACAAATCCTCCAGCAGCACTGAATGTGCGTTCCGAAAGAACGCTGGATGCAGGACAGGCCAGTAGCTCAATTGCATACTGTGCAAGCTCTGGCCAGTGATCCATCCTCAAGACCCAGTAAGCCAGAGGATTTTCGGTGGGGAAGGTGTCCAAGTCTGACCTTGCCCCTAGATATTCCTGCACCATGTTTATCAGACGCTGGCGATGGTTGCTGGAACCGATCATACTTTGGGGCTGCGGACTAAAGAATTGTCTGAACGCATCGGTCAGACGGCCACCTTCCCCACCGCTCCTTCTTTGACTGGCCGAAGCCTCAGCAACTCGTTGTCCAGGACCAGGAGTTTGTAACCTCCCAGTCTCTGGGAACGCGTTGCACAGACCTTTCTGCAAGGCCTCCCGGAGTTGTCTCATCCTCTGCTCCCTCTGCGACGGTAACATAAGGTCCGCAACCTTACCCTTGTACCGTGGATCAAGGAGAGTGGCCAGCCAGTAATGGTCCCTCTCCTTGATCCGAAGAATACGAGGATCCTTCCGCAGACTTTGCAGGATCAGGGAGGCCATGCAGCGTAGGTTTGCTGAGGCATTCGCTCCGGAGTCCTCTGGGTCACTAAGGACGACATGATCCGCAGCCACCTCCTCCCAGCCACGTACAAGTCCACTGGTTTCTTGGGACTGTAAATCATCCCGAAAAGACTGCTGCTGATGATGCTGAGTGCCAGCCTCCACCTCCATGCTGACACAATCCTCCTCCTCCTCCTCCTCCTCCTCTTCCTGTGCGATGGGTGGGACAGAAGGAACACTGTCTGGGTAAAGGGGGCCTTGAGAGGCAAGGAAGTCCTCCTCTTCCTGCCTCTGTTCTGCCTCAAGTGCCCTGTCCATTATTCCACGCAGCGTGTGCTCCAACAGGTGGACAAGAGGTACAGTGTCACTGATGCATGCACTGTCACTGCTCACCATCCTCGTGGCCTCCTCAAATGGTGCCAGGACAGTGCATGCATCCCTGATCATGCCCCACTGGCGTGGAGAAAAAAAACCAAGCTCCCCTGACGCTGTCCTGGTGCCGTAGTCGCACAGGTACTCATTGATGGCCCTCTGCTGCGTGTGCAGCCGCTGCAGCATGGCCAACGTTGAGTTCCACCTGGTGGGCATGTCACATATAAGGCGGTTCTTGGGCAGGTTCAACTCCTTTTGCAGCTCAGCCAGGCGAGCACTGGCATTATAAGATCTGCGGAAATGCACACAGACTTTCCTGGCCTGCCTCAGGACATACTGTAAGCCCGGGTACCTGCCCAAGAACCGCTGCACCACCAGGTTAAGGACGTGAGCCACACAGGGCACATGGGTCAGTTGTCCCTGTCGGAGGGCGGAGAGGAGGTTGGTGCCATTGTCGCAAACCACCATTCCTGGCTTAAGCTGGCGTGGCGTCAACCACCTCTCGGCCTGGCCCTGCAGAGCAGACAGGACCTCTGCCCCAGTGTGGCTTCTGTCCCCCAAACACACCAGCGCAAGCACGGCATGGCATCTTTTTGCCTGCGTACTTGCGTAGCCCCTTGAACGCCTACGGAGCACCGCTGGTTCCGAGGACAAACCACAGGAAGAGGCCATGGAGGAGGAAGAAGAGGAGGGGGTGGAGGAGAGAGGTGTGTCACAACCAGTAGTAGCATTTTGGAGGCGTGGCGGTGGAACAACCTCCAACACTACTGCACCTTGTCCTGCATCCTTCCCAGCTGCCAAAAGAGTGACCCAATGGGCCGTGAAAGAAAGGTAACGTCCCTGTCCATGCCTGCTGGACCATGAGTCAGCGGTAATATGCACCTTACCGCTGACCGCCCTGTCCAGCGAGGCCAAGACATTGCCTTCCACATGCCGGTAGAGAGCCGGAATAGCCTTCCGTGAGAAAAAGTGGCGTTTGGGAACCTGCCACTGAGGAACCGCACATTGCACAAACTCACGGAAGGGGGCCGAGTCTACCAACTGAAAAGGCAGCAGTTGAAGCGCTAGCAATTTAGCCAAGCTAGCATTCAACCGCTGGGCATGTGGATGGCTGGGAGTGAACTTCTTTCGACGGTCCAGCAGCTGGGGCAGGGAAATTTGCCTGCTAGAATCGGACGTCAGTGTACTGCTAGCAGAGTGGCCGCAAGTACTTGGCTGTGACACACCTAATTCTACACCTTCATTCCTCTCAGTGCATGTTTCAGAGAGGACTGAAGTTATAGTGGGGTTGGAGATCCCAGCTGATGCGGTGCAAGGAGAGGTCCGCTTTGTTCTTTGGTGTGGGTCTTTGAGGTAGGCTTGCCAACGAGCTGCATGGCAGGTCAACATATGTCTGGTCAGGCATGTGGTACCCAAGCGGCTGATGTTTTGGCCACGCGATATACGCTTGAGACATATGTTGCAAACAGCAGCTGTGCGATCTGATGCACTAGCCTCAAAAAAGGCCCACACCAAAGAACTTTTTGAATGACGGGCAGAGGCAGCGCCCTGCACAGGCGGAGCTCTGCGGTGTGATTCCGTCGGTGTACTGCCCTTACGCTGGCCACCAAAGGGCATCCTGCCTCGTTGGAGATGTGCCTCCTCCTCATCCTCCTCCTCCTCCTCTCTCCTATTAGGCACCCACGTGGAGTCAGTGACCTCATCATCCCCTCCCTCCTCATCACTGGAGCCAATCTGGCAGTATGCTGCAGCTGCTGGAACATGACTGCCAGATTGGTGTCCTTCTTGAGCATCCCCTCTGTCTGCTCTCACGCTACTGCCTTCCTGTAGCTGGGTTTCATCATCAGACCCTTCGAAATGCTGGGCATCCTCCTGGAGCATGTACCCAACACTGTGCTCAAACAGTTCGGGGGACTCCTCAGGAGGAGGACATGGTGGGTCTAGGGAAGGAGTGACTGATGATGAGTCTGACATTGATACCAGGGAAGAGGACGCTTTGGCAGCTGCTTTGCCAGTACCCTGAGCCTGGGTGAGAGAGGATGAGGAGGAGGAGGAGGGCTTGGTCATCCACTCTACCAAGTCTTCGGCATAATGTGGCTCAACATGTCCAGCTGCCGAAAAGAAGGACAAGTGTGTCCCATGGCCATGTGCTGATGACAATGCACCGCGTCCACGACCAGCACTGTTGCCCCCAGACACAGAGCCTGCTTGCCCTCTTTTATTGCCTCCTGACTGTCTGCCTCTCCTTGTTTGCCTTCCAGACATTCTAATAGATGGCCTGCAGGGAGATGGGAAAAAAGCAATAAGGGCTACCTTCAGGTGTCCTTCTCTGTCCCTTTACTTAAGGATTTCTAAATATGGTTGAGGATGATTGCTTTTGCACAGAATAGCACAACGACAATTTCCCTGACTGTCCAAAAAACAAGGATTTCAAAGATGGTTGATGAGGAATGCTTTAGCACACTATAGCACAAGGAAAATTTCCCTCACTGTCCTTCCCTGTCCCTAGAAACAAGGATTATCACAGTGAAAGAAACTGACACTCTTCCTACCTATAGTTTTCTGTCCCTAGAAAAAATGTTTTTTTTAAAGCACACTATAGCACAAGGAGAATTTCCCTCACTGTCCTTCCCTGTCCCTAGAAACAAGGATTATCACAGTGAAAGAAACTGACACTCTTCCTACCTATAGTTTTCTGTCCCTAGAAAAAATGTTTTTTTAAAGCACACTATAGCACAAGGAGAATTTCCCTCACTGTCCTTCCCTGTCCCTAGAAACAAGGATTATCACAGTGAAAGAAACTGACACTCTTCCTACCTATAGTTTTCTGTCCCTAGAAAAATGTTTTTTTAAAGCACACTATAGCACAAGGAGAATTTCCCTCACTGTCCTTCCCTGTCCCTAGAAACAAGGATTATCACAGTGAAAGAAACTGACACTCTTCCTACCTATAGTTTTCTGTCCCTAGAAAAAATGTTTTTTTAAAGCACACTATAGCACAAGGAGAATTTCCCTCACTGTCCTTCCCTGTCCCTAGAAACAAGGATTATCACAGTGAAAGAAACTGACACTCTTCCTACCTATAGTTTTCTGTCCCTAGAAAAAATGTTTTTTTAAAGCACACTATAGCACAAGGAGAATTTCCCTCACTGTCCTTCCCTGTCCCTAGAAACAAGGATTATCACAGTGAAAGAAACTGACACTCTTCCTACCTATAGTTTTCTGTCCCTAGAAAAAATGTTTTTTTAAAGCACACTATAGCACAAGGAGAATTTCCCTCACTGTCCTTCCCTGTCCCTAGAAACAAGGATTATCACAGTGAAAGAAACTGACACTCTTCCTACCTATAGTTTTCTGTCCCTAGAAAAAATGTTTTTTTAAAGCACACTATAGCACAAGGAGAATTTCCCTCACTGTCCTTCCCTGTCCCTAGAAACAAGGATTATCACAGTGAAAGAAACTGACACTCTTCCTACCTATAGTTTTCTGTCCCTAGAAAAAATGTTTTTTTAAAGCACAAGGAGAATTTCCCTCACTGTCCTTCCCTGTCCCTAGAAACAAGGATTATCACAGTGAAAGAAACTGACACTCTTCCTACCTATAGTTTTCTGTCCCTAGAAAAAATGTTTTTTTTAAAGCACACTATAGCACAAGGAGAATTTCCCTCACTGTCCTTCCCTGTCCCTAGAAACAAGGATTATCACAGTGAAAGAAACTGACACTCTTCCTACCTATAGTTTTCTGTCCCTAGAAAAAATGTTTTTTTAAAGCACACTATAGCACAAGGAGAATTTCCCTCACTGTCCTTCCCTGTCCCTAGAAACAAGGATTATCACAGTGAAAGAAACTGACACTCTTCCTACCTATAGTTTTATGTCCCTTGAAAAAATGTTTTTTTAAAGCACACTATAGCACAAGGAGAATTTCCCTCACTGTCCTTCCCTGTCCCTAGAAACAAGGATTATCACGTGAAAGAAACTGACACTCTTCCTACCTATAGTTTTCTGTCCCTAGAAAAAATGTTTTTTTAAAGCACACTATAGCACAAGGAGAATTTCCCTCACTGTCCTTCCCTGTCCCTAGAAACAAGGATTATCACAGTGAAAGAAACTGACACTCTTCCTACCTATAGTTTTCTGTCCCTAGAAAAAATGTTTTTTTAAAGCACACTATAGCACAAGGAGAATTTCCCTCACTGTCCTTCCCTGTCCCTAGAAACAAGGATTATCACAGTGAAAGAAACTGACACTCTTCCTACCTATAGTTTTCTGTCCCTAGAAAAAATTTTTTTTTAAAGCACACTATAGCACAAGGAGAATTTCCCTCACTGTCCTTCCCTGTCCCTAGAAACAAGGATTATCACAGTGAAAGAAACTGACACTCTTCCTACCTATAGTTTTCTGTCCCTAGAAAAAATGTTTTTTTTAAAGCACACTATAGCACAAGGAGAATTTCCCTCACTGTCCTTCCCTGTCCCTAGAAACAAGGATTATCACAGTGAAAGAAACTGACACTCTTCCTACCTATAGTTTTCTGTCCCTAGAAAAAATGTTTTTTTAAAGCACACTATAGCACAAGGAGAATTTCCCTCACTGTCCTTCCCTGTCCCTAGAAACAAGGATTATCACAGTGAAAGAAACTGACACTCTTCCTACCTATAGTTTTCTGTCCCTAGAAAAAATGTTTTTTTAAAGCACACTATAGCACAAGGAGAATTTCCCTCACTGTCCTTCCCTGTCCCTAGAAACAAGGATTATCACAGTGAAAGAAACTGACACTCTTCCTACCTATAGTTTTCTGTCCCTAGAAAAAATGTTTTTTTAAAGCACACTATAGCACAAGGAGAATTTCCCTCACTGTCCTTCCCTGTCCCTAGAAACAAGGATTATCACAGTGAAGGAAACTGACACTCTTCCTACCTATAGTTTTCTGTCCCTAGAAAAAAAGTTTTTTTAAAGCACACTATAGCACAAGGAGAATTTCCCTCACTGTCCTTCCCTGTCCCTAGAAACAAGGATTATCACAGTGAAAGAAACTGACACTCTTCCTACCTATAGTTTTCTGTCCCTAGAAAAAATGTTTTTTTAAAGCACACTATAGCACAAGGAGAATTTCCCTCACTGTCCTTCCCTGTCCCTAGAAACAAGGATTATCACAGTGAAAGAAACTGACACTCTTCCTACCTATAGTTTTCTGTCCCTAGAAAAAATGTTTTTTTAAAGCACACTATAGCACAAGGAGAATTTCCCTCACTGTCCTTCCCTGTCCCTAGAAACAAGGATTATCACAGTGAAAGAAACTGACACTCTTCCTACCTATAGTTTTCTGTCCCTAGAAAAAATGTTTTTTTAAAGCACACTATAGCACAAGGAGAATTTCCCTCACTGTCCTTCCCTGTCCCTAGAAACAAGGATTATCACAGTGAAAGAAACTGACACTCTTCCTACCTATAGTTTTCTGTCCCTAGAAAAAATGTTTTTTTAAAGCACACTATAGCACAAGGAGAATTTCCCTCACTGTCCTTCCCTGTCCCTAGAAACAAGGATTATCACAGTGAAAGAAACTGACACTCTTCCTACCTATAGTTTTCTGTCCCTAGAAAAAATGTTTTTTTAAAGCACACTATAGCACAAGGAGAATTTCCCTCACTGTCCTTCCCTGTCCCTAGAAACAAGGATTATCACAGTGAAAGAAACTGACACTCTTCCTACCTATAGTTTTCTGTCCCTAGAAAAAATGTTTTTTTAAAGCACACTATAGCACAAGGAGAATTTCCCTCACTGTCCTTCCCTGTCCCTAGAAACAAGGATTACTACAGTGAAAGAAACTGACACTCTTCCTACCTATAGTTTTCTGTCCCTAGAAAAAATGTTTTTTTAAAGCACACTAAAGCACAAGGAGAATTTCCCTCACTGTCCTTCCCTGTCCCTAGAAACAAGGATTCGCACAGTAAAACACACTGACACTCTCCCTACCTATAGTTTTCTGTCCCTAGAAAAAATGTTTTTTTAAAGCACACTATAGCACAAGGAGAATTTCCCTCACTGTCCTTCCCTGTCCCTAGAAACAAGGATTCGCACAGTAAAACACACTGACACTCTCCCTACCTATCCTTCTCTTTCCCTAAACTAAAGGAATCCAGGTTAAGCAAGAAAAAATAAATGTCACTGTCCCTGCCTATGCTTCTCTTTCCCTGCTCCGGAACACACTACACTAGGCCGCCGTGCTGGCGGCCTTTTATAGTGTGGGGCGTGTACTAAACACCCTCAGCAATAATTGGCCACAGGCATCCTGCCTGTGGCCAATCATTGCTCTCCTTGCTGCCGGCGCTGTGATTGGCCAAGCATGCGGGGTCACAGTGCATGCTTGGCCAATCACAGCGCCTGGATGACACTGCGATGGCGTAGTGCATTGTGGGCCATTCGCGTCACTCGAATTAGGCGCGAACGGCCCAAATCGTTCGATCTTCGTCGAACGATCAAACAGCCGATGTTCGAGTCGAACGTATGTTCGACTCGAACACCGAGCTCATCCCTACTGCTAATGATACCGTTGTTATTATTAAAATCTTGTATATAGTACCTTATCATCCACTCCAGGAGCTTGCATACTATTGATGTTAGGCTAACTGGTCTGTAATTCCCAGGGATGTATCTTGGCCCTTTTTTAAATATTGGTGCTACATTGGCTTTTCTCCAATCAGCTGGTACCTTTCCAGTCAGTAGACTGTCAGTAAAAATTAGGAACAATGGTCTGGCAATTACTTGACTAAGATCCAGCCCTGGAAGATTTGGATGCCCAATGACCGGGCCATTTTTTGCGATACGACACTGCGTCGCTTTAACTAACAATTGTGCGGTCGTGCAACGTTGTACCCAAACAAAATTGATGTCCTTTTTTTTCCACAAATAAAGCTTTCTTTTGGTGGTATTTGATCACCTGTGCGGTTTTTATTTTTTGCGCTATAAACAAAAAAATAGCGACAATTTTGAAAAAAACACAATGGGGGTTATTTACTAAAGGCAAATCCACTTTGCACTACAAGTGCAAACTACAAGTACAAAGTGCACTTGAAATTGCACTGAAAGTGCACTTGGAAGTGCAGAGGCTGTAGATCGGAGGGGGGCATGCAAGGAAAATAAAAAACAGCATTTTAGCTTGCACATGATTGGATAATAAAATCAGCAGAGCTTCCCCTCATTTCAGATCTTCCCCTCAGATTTACAGCGACTGCACTGACAAGTGCACTTTCAGTGCAATTTCAAGTGTAGTTTGCACTTGTACTGCAAAGTGGATTTGCCTTTTGTAAATAACCCCCTATATCTTTTACTTTTTGCTATAGTAAATATCCCAATTTAAAAAAAAAAAAAAAACAACAATTTTTTTCCTCAGTTTAGGCCGATATATAAATTTTTTTACATATTTTTGGTAAAAAAAACGCAATAAGCATATATTGATTGGTTTGCACAAAAGTTATAGTGTCTACAAACTATGGGAAAGATTTATGGCATTTATATGGCGTTTTTATTTTTTTTACTAGTATTGGCGGGGATCTGCGTTTTTTTGCGATGTTGCGGCGGACAGGTCGGACACTTTTGACACATTTTTGGGACCAATGACATTTACAGAGCGATCAGTGCTATAAATATGCACTGATTATGATGTAAATGTCACTGGCAGGGAGGGGTTGACACTAGGAGTGTAGAACACGTGTCATCTCTCCTCAGACAGCATGGGGATTTGTGTGTTTACACACACAAACGCCCGTGCTGCCGCACGTGCATGAGATCGGGTTCCCGACTGTGCATTGGGCGTGGGCGCTTCAGGCGGCGCTCACGCGCCCTCTGGTGGCTCTTCTGGGTGAAGCCATATATATACGGGACTTCGCCCAGGAGAATAATTCTGCCGCAGTATATCTGCGTGAGCCGGTCGGGAACCGGTTAAGGACCCTCGGGTGCAAGCCATCTGGTCCCGATGACTTATTAATGTTAAGTTTTTCAAGTCTATTTCTAATTCTGTCCTCTGTTAGCCATGAGGGTGCTTCCTGTGAAGTGTCATGAGTAGGGATGAGCCGAACACCCCCCCAGTTCGGTTTGCACCAGAACATGCGAACAGGCAAAAAATTTGTTCGAACACGCGAATACCGCTAAAGTCTAATAGACACGAACATGAAAAATCAAAAGTGCTAATTTTAAAGGATAATATGCAAGTTATTGTCCTAAAAAGTGTTTGGGGTCCTGCCCCAGGGGACATGTATCAATGCAAAAAAAAGTTTTAAAAACTGAAGTTTTTTCAGGAGCAGTGATTTTAATAATGCTTAAAGTGAAACAATAAAAGTGAAATATTCCTTTAAATTTCGTACCTGGGGGGTGTCTAAAGTATGCATATAAAGTAGCGCATGTTTCCCATGCTTAGAATTGTCCCTGCACAAAGTGTCATTTCTGAAGGAAAAAAAGTAATTTAAAACTACTAGCGGCTATTAATGAATTGTTGGTCCTGGCAATACAGAGAGAAGTAATTGAAAAAAAATGACAGCCCCCCCCCCCAGTCCATTACCAGGCCCTTTGGGTCTGGTATGAATATTAAGGGAAACCCCTGCCTTTTTTTTCAATGACTTTTATCTGTATTGCCGGGACTGACAATTCATTAATAGCGGGAGTAGTTTTGAATGACTTTTCTTCCTTCAAAAATAACATTTTGTGCAGGGAACCAAAATTGAAAAAAAAAATGTGTGGGGGTCCCCCCAAATTTCAAATCAGGCCCTTCAGGTCTGGTATGGATATTAAGGGGAACCCCGGTTTATTTAAAAATAAAAAAAATGACTGCGCCGAAAGAAAAAAAAAGGCGTGGCGTCCCCCCAAACATCCATACCAGACCCTTTATCCGAGCACGCAACCTGGCAGGCCGCAGGAAAAGAGGGGGGGACGAGAGAGCGACCCCCCCCTGAACCGTACCAGGCCACATGCCCTCAACATGGGGAGGATGCTTTGGGGGTCTGTGACCCCTCAAAGCACCTTGTCCCCATGTTGATGGGGACAAGGGCCTCATCCTCACAACCCTTGCCCGGTGGTTGTGGGGGTCAAGAGTCAAATTGTTAAAAAACACACAGACACAGCTTTATAAGTCCTTTATTAAAAATAAAAAAATTTAAAAGAATAAAAAAAGATTCCAGCGATGTCTCGATCTCCATTCTCGGTATCCAGCGATGGGTGATCTCCACGCTCCAGCGATGATATCCTGCGAGGAACACGCACACAATGCTGACTCCACCGGGGAGACACCCCGGGAATGGCCAGCACAGCTCTTATGTAGCTGAGGGCGGAGAGATCAATCACGTGACCCCGCCCCCCTCTGACGCAAGGGGAAATGCCGGGCTTTCCTATTGACGTGGATGGGTGGTTTCCGTTGCATCAGAGGTGGGCGGGGTCACCCATATTAAAGCATACCCATTTTACCTCTATGTTCTTTTATTTCTAAGATTTTATCCCATTTAATATCTTCTAGCAAGGATCGATGCTTAGGGAAGTTGCATCCTTTGAAATTAAGTGTCTTTGTATTCCACTTATGTTTCCTATTTGTGTGATTTATAGTGAAACTAATTGACCTGTGATCGCTGCTTCCTAAATTGCCCGTATTTCCACATCCGTGATCGGGTCTGTATTGTTGGTAATCAGTAGGTCTAGTAATGCTTTGTTTCTAGTTGGTACATTTACCATCTGACCCATGAAATTGTCCTGCAAGATATTTAGGAAATGGCGAGCTTTAGATGAGTGCGCGGTTTCTTTGTTGTGTCAGGGTGCCTGTATGGTTGATCACTGCAACTTCTCCTGCTGGTGTAAGGTGTCAAAATGTCCTGTGCAATTGCGATAACATTGTTCTGGCTTAGGACGAATTGCAAGGTTCGTCTTGTAAGGTCAGTGGAGGTTATCAAGTTGGGACAATGGACAACTACTTCCTTTGTTGCTTGTTCCAGAAGTTTGAGCTTGACCATGGCTGCTTCTTGAAGGACGTCTAACTAAGCTTCTGCCTTGGTCTGTACAGTCTTTGTTTCTGCCTCTGCTTGAATCCTTGTGGCTTGTGCTCCAAATGTGCCAATTTTTTGCAACTTCAGCCTTAAAGTGGAGGTCCAGTCAAAAATTATTATTTTCCTATTAATAGTATGTTAAATATTGTTATCTTTGATGTTATTAATTTTCTGGCTAGCTGATTGTGTCGCTTAGAAAGTCTAATCTGAGGTAGACAATCAGCTTCTTCCTGTTCCTCAGTCGACAAAGCTATCTCCCTTCATCTGAATTTGCTCAGCTGTCTTTCACTTCCTGAAAATGTTGTCAGTTGTTCTTAGACAGGCATCACCCCCAACCCTCCTATCCTTCACAGATCTCCCCCTGTCTTTATAGCCTTGTTTTGGATAGCAGCTTATCTTGAGAGAGAGAGAGAGAGAGAGAGAGAGAGGGGAGAGGGTAGGCTTTGGAAGTATTTTATGTTTGTTAGAAACTGTAAGAAGGGGGCGTGGCCAGGCAGCGGATGTAGCCAGACGTGTGGGCAGAGAGCTCCGCCGAAAATCCGTTGAATTCTCCTGTGGATAGACTAATATTGCTTTTCAACTCGCCCGAGTGCCTGTCGGAAAGACGTTGGCATGTTACAGTACCCTTCCCTGCCTTTTCCACCCGTGATGTCGGCTGCTAAGAGGCAGAACGAAGCTCGGCCAGCGGACCTCGTGGCACAACATGGCGCCCAGAGCGCTCGCTCTGCTAGGGATTGACACAGAGAGGGAGCAGAGAAATTGTTCTCCATGCCGCTGTCATCAGAGCCCGCGGCCTCCTCCAGCACACCTATTGACTCTCCCGGAGGTGGATCGGAGGCGGAGGACACAGTCCCGCTGGAAGACTCGGCTGGCGCGACCTTCGCATGGGACGCAGTGAGTACTCCCGGGGGGGCCTCTGCTAGGCCTCAAGACCCTGTTAGCCCCTGTGATAGTGAGCCTACCCTGCGAGACATCTTTGCGGTGGTGACATCCTGCAACCTATCCATAGCTGCGCTCACTACCGAGATAAAGGGAGTCAAAGCTGAGATCACCTTCCTGCGCCAAGATAATCAGAAACTCAGGGAAAGGACCTCAGCGGTGGAGGGCAGAGTGAGCTCCATAGAGGATGACCTGGTTCCCATGCAGAGAGACCTCACTTACAATAGCCATCTTCTCTCCCAGCACTCTTCCCGCTTGGAAGATTTAGAGAACAGGATGAGGAGGAACAACGTGAGAGCTATTGGTCTGCCTGAAAGAATTGAGGGTAAAAACCCTGTGGAATTCATAGAGACGTGGCTAATCAATGCCTTTGGTAAAGAAACCTTCTCCCCCATGTTCTCTGTAGAGTGGGCGCATAGAGTTCCTGCTAGGGCCCCCGCTCCTGGGGCTCCTCCTCGGCCATTCCTTTTCAAACTCCTTAACTTTAAAGACAGAGATGCCATCTTGCATCAAGCCCGTCTAAATCCTGCAGCCCTGAAATTAGATAATGCCAAGGTCTCTCTATTCCCAGATTTTTCAGCAGAGTTGCAGAAGCATCGAGCCAAATTCATGGATGTCAAGCGCAGGCTTAGAGACCTTGATCTAAAGTATGCCATGCTGTACCCTGCTCGCCTACGCTTGGAAGTATTGGGTGAAGTGCATTTCTTTGATTCGCCATCATCTGCTGCACAATGGCTGGATAGGAAGGAACAGGCGATCCGCGAATCGCGCAATAGGCGCCCTGCCCCGCCATGAGTTTGGTCACACTGTTGCTTTTGAATTCCAGATCCGATCCACTTTACTACTGCAAGGCGGAGCACAATGTTATTACACGGTTTTACCAACACGGCTATTTTCTTTCCAGCTGTTGAGAAGTAATTGAGACACTGCGGTGCACTTCCTCTGTTGCCCCCTGAGATAGCCTGGTTCCGGCCACTAGTTTACTTTTGCCGTGACTATTTGGCCCTGTTGGCCAGTCTACGTGAATCAAGATTTATTCTCACTCCCACCATGCCTTTTTTGCTGCTGTTTATTTTTCACCCCTCTTTTTTTTCATTAATGTTTGTGCCCACTCCCCTGCTGGACTCTGTCATATGGGTTGCTGCTTCTGACAGCCATGCACCCCCTCCCTCCCCATACTCTGTGCATTGGTCTGTAATTGTCTGGGTATACTGCCATATATGGCTGCGAGCCTGTCTGTATGCTTTGATGATACTTCTTCTGTTTATATTTCTGCATTTGTTAGATGGCTAAGATTACTAGGTTTATGTCCTGGAATGTCAGGGGTTTAAATGATCCAACTAAGCGCCTTGCTGCGCTCCGCACGATCGGGCGAGTATATGCGGAAGTGATATGTCTGCAGGAGACTCATCTCCCCCCGACTCCGGTACCGCAATTCGCACCAAGGCAGTTTTGCCATCAATACCATGCCACAGGCTCGGTATACTCGAGGGGGGTAAGTTTCCTGATTAGACGGGGTACACAGTTCTCTTGTATTGAGGTTAAAACTGATCCGAAGGTCGATTTGTGTTTCTGTTGTGCTCTCTTTATGGGACGAAATGTATACTGGCTGGGCTATATATTCCTCCTCCATACTCTGCGGCCATACTTAAGATTTTGATAGGCTTTATGTCCCATTTCCCTAGTGTACCTGTGTTGGTCCTGGGAGATTTCAATAATTACTTGGACTCTGGGAAAGATAAACTTAGGTCCCTTATTATGGGCCCTTCTCCACCTGGCCCTGGGGCTACTCCCTTTGCTCGGCTCCTTACGGAAATGGGCCTCACAGATGTTTGGAGAATGCATAACCCTGAAGCCAGAGTTTATTCCTGCCAATCAGCCTCAGTAGGGGGACTATCCAGGATTGATATGGGATTGGGGACGGATTTGCTGTTGCCACTGGTTGTCTCCTCGCAATATCACCTCAGACAAACCTCGGATCACTCGCCATTTTCGGTTGATCTTAGAATGGGAGCCATCAAGGGGAGGAACCTGTGGAAACTCAATCCGTTTTGGCTCACTCTGATACCGGAAACTGACCCAATCCCAGATCTTCTAGAGGATTTCTTTAGACAGAATCTGGGCTCTGCGGATATTGGTATGGTGTGGGATACGGCCAAGGCCTATTTAAGGGGGCAGTTTATTAGAATTATTTCCCAGATCAAGACCAAGACTAAGGAATGGGAGGCGCTGGTACTTGCAGATGCGCAGCGCTCTGAGGCTGCATACTGTATGTTGCTGACCCTAATGATAACACCAAAAGACTATGGCTGGCCTCCCAGTCTTTACTTGGACAGGTGTCCCTACAGCTTGCGGAGAACAAACGTTTTTTTCTGCAGCAAAAACACTTTGAGGAGGGGGAGAACACAGGACATATGTTGGCGATGATTGCTAAATCACAGCAAGCATCTTCTCATATAGCCGCTATTCAGGACGCGCAGGGGACTCCTTGCTACTCCTCTCGGTCTATACTAGATAACTTCTCCCATTTTTTTTCAGGAGGTCTACTCATCCAAAGTGCATCCCACCCAAGGGGAACTCTCCTCCTTCTTGGATAGGTTCCCCATCCCGGCCTTCTCATCGGCTGATGCTGCTCTGCTCAATGCCCCATTGACGGAGGATGAACTCCTGGAGGCCCTGGCGTCTGCCCAAAATGGGCGGGCTCCGGGGGCGGATGGATTACCGGCTGAGGTATTTAAAAGATATTCAGAACAACTTCTCCCGATACTTTTAAAAGTTTACAATGATGCCTTTGAACAAGGTACGCTCCTCCCTTCCATGAATGAGGCCCTTGTGGTAGTGCTGCTGAAACCTGGCAAGGACGCTATGTCTCCAGACTCCTATAAACCTATTTCCCTGCTCACGTATGATATTAAGCTGCTAGCTAGAGTTTTGGCCACCAGGCTGTCCAAATGTATCCATCATGTGATACATAGGGATCAATCTGGATTCATCCCATCGAGATCCACCTCCCAAAACCTCCGTAGACTATTTCTCAACATTCAAATTCCTCTTTGGATGCTGCTAAAGCGTTCGACAGTGTCGAATGGCCCTATTTATGGGAGGTACTGTCCAGATTTGGGGTGGGTAACACATTTCTCCGTTGGGTTTAATTACTTTATAGCGCCCCGTCGGCTAGAATGAGAATTAATGGGGATGTGTCTGATTCATTTAGACTCTTTTGGGGTACGCGGCAGGGGTGCCCGCTTTCACCCCTGCTGTTTGCTCTTGCTTTGGAGCCTATGGCCATACATATCAGAGCTTCTCCGGACATTACAGGGTTTTGTAGAGGCCCTAGTCAGGAAGTAGTATCTTTATATGCAGGTGACACTTTGATCTACCTGGGGGACACTGGCCGCTCTCTGGAGGCTGTGATGCGTTTAATCGCGGACTTCGGAGAGCTGTCAGGGTTCAATATTAATTGGAACAAATCGGTGCTTATGCCCTTGGACCCACTGATTCGCCCGGTTCCGGATTGTGCCAGGGACATTTTGCTAGTGGAGGAATTTCGTTATCTGGGTATACAAGTGACCCCTGACCCTACACAATACCTGGCGCTGAATCTGAGGCCTTTGCTTCGTTAACTCCGTGCTAAATGCAAGGCGTGGACGAAGTTGCCGCTTTCGGTCACGGGGAGGGCTAACTTGGTGAAAATGATTTGGGCCCCACAACTTTTATACATTTTTCACAACGCTCCCATCTGGATACCGCATAGATGGTTCAACCAGATTGATTCTCAATTTAGAGAACTAGTTTGGGGGAATGGGGTGGCCCGCATTAGTCTCTCCTCTTTACAGCTGGCCAAGGATCAGGGTGGGATGGCAGTTCCTCATGCTCGATACTATTATGTAGCCTCCCAGTTACAGCATCTGGGTAACTGGGGGGGGGGAGGATGCGGGTGACTCCATCCGTTCATTGCTGGTCCCTCAGGGTTCGGAGTTATCCGTACTGTCCCACCTAGAAGCGGGATTCACTCCTCTCCCTGGTACACTCCCCACGATTCAGCTACTCAATGCTCTATGGAGATACACCAGGTCTCTCCTGAGGATTAAGGGGGTTTGCTCGTTCACTCCCGTATGGAGAAATAAATATTTCCCTGAACTTTTCAAACTTAAAGATTTTCGCTCTTGGGAACGTGCTGGTATACATTTCATTGCTCAATTATTTCAAGGGTCGATCCTTAAATCCTTTTCGGACCTTGTGGGGGAATTCGCCCTCCACAGGTCACAATTTTTCAGGTATCTGCAATTACGGCATGCTATCCAGGCTGAATCTCGGATTTCTGAGTTCAGGCTGCTGACGCATCCCTTGATGAATGTAGTGTTACAAGCTGAAGACAAAAAGGGGATGATATCAGGGGTTTATGCTAGGCTACTGGATGCTTCTCACAATGCTTCCACACTTCCCTGTAGAAGAGGTTGGGAAAAGGATCTGGGACCTATAGATGGGGAGACCTGGGAATTATGTCTTACCTCTGCCCCTCTAGTGTCGGTTTTGGCCCCTCGCAGATTGTCCCATCTGTATTTGCTTTATAGGGTATACAGGACCCCGCTCCGGCTGTATAAATGGGGCTGTCGAGATACGCCACTTTGCCCTAAGTGCTGTATACATGATGGAGACTTGCTCCACATGATGTGGAAATGTCCGAAACTTTTTCGGTACTGGGAATATATACTTTCCTCGATCTCTCGGGTATACCAGATACCGGTACCACGAGAACCCATTGTGTGCTTGCTTGGTGCTTTGGAAATTCCCTCGCTATCGCCCCACGGACACACAGCAATACTTTGCCTCCTATATATAGCCCGGAAGGCGATTGCGAGGCTTTGGATATTCCCGAGAGTTCCAACGGGGGGGCAGTGGGTGAAAATGGTAAATGACCAGTTGATACGTGAGAAACTTGCCTATCAGCATAGGAATGCTCTGAAAAAATTCTACTCCATGTGGCAACCCTGGCTAGATACCCCCGGGTTGGGGCCTCCTCAACTAATCAAAGATAGGTTATTGCAGATATAGATTTGTGACTTGGGATGGTACGTTCTACGGACCGGATTGCTATAGAAAAAGAGCTGGGGACTGGGAGTATGTACGGGAGGGAGGGGAGGACTCAGGAGGGGAGGGGGTGGGAATAAGAGGAATACATAGTTGGGACTTATTATCTAAATTTTGTATTGGTGGTGGTGGTGGGTTCAGGAGTGGAGCGACTGAGGCATGGTGGCAGATATATCCCCGCAGTGAGAGATAGAAGGGGAAGTTTATCCATTATCGACGGTTAGGAGATTGGTACCTGTTAATTTTTTTTATTCTCTCTCCTTTTTTCTTTTGTTGTTTTGTTGCTTTCTATGTTATATCAGTAAATACTTGACGGATCACTGTTTACATATTTAAACTGGTCTGTAGTCTCTGCCATATATGCTTCTATTTGTCATAGAATACGTAGTATAAGATTTAGTAGATGTGTGGAGATGGATAATACCCGCCATGTATGAGACTTGCCTGTTTGATATATGCATTTTTTGAGATTGATTCTGATTTTCATCTAATATGCACATGTCTGTTATATTGTTTTCTCAATAAAACTTTTTACTGATTTAAAAAAAAAAGAAACTGTAAGATAGGTTACAATGGAACATGCTGCAGATTTTCTACAGTGTACAACCACGTGGTTGTTTCTGCATTGCACTGTGATGAGCACTGTAATGGCACTGTGATGGGCACTGTTATGGGCCCTGTGTGCATGGTGTGGCACACACCCAGCCGAGGGAGCTACATGTGAGTAATGAGTTTAAGGCTTTGTTTCTACTAGTGCGACTTGTCATGCGACTTTGGACACATAAAGTCGCATCACAAGTCACAGCCCATTTATTTCAATGGCAAACGTTCCCATCTATGCACCTTTGAAAATCAGCATCTTTGAAAAGGTACTTTGATGCAACTTTTGAAGCGACTTTGATCCAGAGTGTAAAGTTGGATCAAAGCTGCATTCAAAGTCGGACTCTAAATCGCACTGCTTTGGAGTCACACTAGTAGAAACGTAGCCTAAGGCTAGAGTGTGACTTTGTTTGGAGTGTGACTTTGATGCAACTTAACACTCTCTGGATCAAAGTCGCATCAAAAGTTGCACCAAATCGTATAGATGGGAACGGGTGCCATTGAAATCAATTGGCTGTGACTTATCGTGCAACTTTATGTGTCCAAAGTCTCATGACAAGTCATACTAGTGGAAATGTAGACTTAGTGTGGTTGCCTGTACTATGATCATTGTAGACAGCTACACTGACAGCCC
This sequence comes from Rana muscosa, assembly GCA_029206835.1. NCBI lineage: Eukaryota > Metazoa > Chordata > Amphibia > Anura > Ranidae > Rana > Rana muscosa. The sequence goes on along the minus strand of CM055117.1, from coordinate 227,517,083 downwards.
CCCCCTCCCCCCTGTGTCCAGCTCATTTCTCCTGTGATAGTCTTCACTCAAAACCCAGCACTGATATACTGTATATATGCACCCCCCCCCCACTGTGTGGATGGGGCTTTTTATTTCTTCATTTTTTCATGAATTAGGATGTACAATGAGAGAACACTGGGCGGTAACCTATGATCAGCTCCTCCCATCCTGTATACACCCACTGGCTAGTGGCTACACGGGAACAGTGTCCCTCCCTTGAAATTATGTCACTAGCTTTCAGTAACCACACCCACTGGCTGCTTTAAGACTCGAAAGGAAGTAGAATTGAAGTCATGTGATGGCACTGGATACTGTAAAATAAAGGTAGAAAAACTGTGAATTTTTCATTTTGAGGCCTCGTACACACGATCGATTTTCTCGTCGTAAAAAACACGTCGTTTTTTTCGACGCGATTCTTGTTAAGCTTGTCGATTTTCTCGTCAAGCTTTCCATGCGTACACACTGACAATTTCCAATTTCCTCGTTGTTCTCCGCGGTCATGTCCAGCACGTACGACGGCACTATAAAGTGGAAGATCTTTTTTCTTGGCGCCACCCCTTGGGCTGCTTTTGCTGATCTCGTGTTACCGCGTGTGAAGTAAAAGTTTGGGAAGAGACGATTCGCGCTTTTCAGTCTTCGTACTTTTCAGATCGTTTTCTGCGGTTCAGTTTGTGCTTGTGGGTTCGTATCTTGACTTTCAGGGCGTCTAGGCAGGTCGTATCTGTTTTACAGTGCGTTCTTGCCTGTTCGTTTCTGATTTTCAGTTTGTTATTCATAGGCCTTGCTGTTCTAAAGTGCGTTCTGTTCTGTACGTTCTGATAAGACGACCGTTTCTTAGCCATGTCGCCTGGACGTTCTCGTCGTCGAGTTCGTGCTGTGCGTGCGCTTGGTGTTGGTCTGCTTGTTTTGGACCAAGACCAGTCCATGAATGGTGTGAGGAGGAGTTCATGGACCAAGAATTGGTTGCTCCAGCGGGACCAATTCTGCCATATGCCTCTGCTGCGGGAGATCGTCGAGAATAATCCTGAGGACTACAGGAATTTTCTGCGGATGTCTGACCCCGTTTTTCAGGAACTGTTGGCTTTGGTGTCCCCCTATATTACCAGGAAGGACACCGTTATGCGGGAAGCCATCAGTGCTGAGCAGAGGCTCATCGCCACGTTGCGTTACCTGGCGACAGGGAGAAGTCTTCAGGACTTGAAGTTCACCACAGGCATCTCCCCCCAGGCTCTGGGCCTCATAATCCCAGACACCTGTTCTGCCATTATACAAGTCCTGCAGGAGGACTATATTAGGGTAAGTTTTCTCCCTTAACATCACATTTTATGTATTACATGTATGCTAATGTATTGTATTTCTTTCATCCTTCCCTAATTACCATGATTGTAATATGCTGAGAATGTCCCCTTTGTCCCCATGCATGCTGGAAGCTTTAGATTGCCCCTTTTTTCTCCTCCATAAATATTTCCCTTCACTAACTTTTCCAGCAGGGGCGCCTGTTGCTCCAAATGTTTGGGGGTTCAAACCCCAATTTAGGAAATAAACTTCCTCCTTTTTTGCTCTGGTGCCTATTAAACGCCCCCAGTTGTCCCCTCTAATGCAGCCATTTTGTTCCCTCCAATGCAGCCATTTAGTCCCCTCTAATGCAGCCAGTTTCCCCCCAGCCCTGCACTTACCTTCTTGTGGTCAGCGCCATCCTTCTTCTGTCCTTGATGTGTTCTCCTTCCCTTGATGTTGCATCAGCCAATCATGTTACCATTAAACAGACTTGGTGAACATGATTGGCAGAGCAGCCTGCCAGTGTTTCCCCAAGGAATGCCCCCCCCTGCGTCCCCTATTTTACTTTTAGGAAGCCAATTACATCCCTCAGGTTGTAATGTGCAAGACTATTTTACTACCTGTTTCTGCTATGCAATTTGAACCCCCTAAATGCCGCAATTATTCATATGTTGGTCGCTTTACAAGAGGCCATCCACCTGAATAGTGGGCGGCATAGACAATACATAGGTTCATGCAACGCATGAACCTATGTATTGTTCTGAGTGATGGGCACAGGAGAGAGGGGGCAGTGCTCCAGCGCCCACTCTGGACGCACCGCCACTGCAATGCTATCCTGTGGCCAAACACATCTCCCCCCCCCCCAAAATAATTTAGTAATGGCCCATCAGAGGGGGTGATGAATATGATAAATGAGCCTTCCATTATACTTATTTTAAACACCTTAATAAACATAGAATTTGATTGATGTTGGCCTGAAATGTTTTTTTAGAGATTTTCCTTGTAATGTATGATTTTTGTATTCTAATATTATTTCATCTTGTTTCACTCCACAGCTTCCTTCCACGCCACAGGAATGGCAGACTGTGGCATCGGAGTTTGCCACGCGGTGGGACTTCCCCAACTGCGGTGGTGCCATAGACGGGAAGCACGTCCGCATCGTGCCGCCACCCCGTTCTGGGTCCTACTACTACAATTAAAAGGGGTTTCATAGCATTGTGCTGATGGCGGTGGTGTCAGCACGGTATGAATTCCTCTATGTTGATGTAGGGAAGAATGGCCGGATGTCCGATGGGGGATCCTTCATCCAGACGGAGTTTGCCCTCCGTCTCCAGGGTGACGACCTTGCATTGCCACCGGATGCAGGGAATATTGAAGGACTCCCCTTTGTTTTTTTGGCTGATGAAGCCTTCGGACTCGGACGGCATCTTATGAGGCCATTTCCTCAGAGGACCCTGACCCCAGAGAAGAGGGTGTTCAATTACCGGCTGGCCAGGGGCCGAAGAGTTGTCGAAAATGCCTTCGGCATAATGGCCAGCCGGTTCCGCCTTTTTATGACTTCCATACACTTGGCGGACTACAAAATAAACTATGTCGTATTATGTTGCTGTGTGCTACACAACTTTCTGAGCCAAAAATCAAATTCCTATATGGCCTCAGTTTTGCCAGAGGCTGGACTTTCCCCTGCAAATCCCCTGCCGGGCCTGGAATCTGCCCGTCCTGGCTTGCCCTCCCAAAATGCCTGTGAGGTTCGGGACAAATACATGGAGTATTTCACTGGTAGGGGGGCAATTCCTATGCCAGCCTATGTCTAAGGATCCAAATAAAAAGCTTGTTTAAACCTTTAATTATTTGTTCTTTCCTGTCTCCTAGTTTGTCTTAGTGCATTTGTAGTGCCAAGTGTATTTTACTTTAGTAACTAACAACCATTTCACTATGTAACCTTAGAAAATAACCAAATAAGCTTAGAGGGTATTATAAAAAGAAGCTACACATTGTTTGTGGTCAAATATTTTACTCTGTGCACATTCACACCATTTTTAGTTTTTTCTGTTTTTTTGGGTTGGCCTGGCCACAAACCGGCAATTTTTTGCTCATGAAAATACAAAAATAACAGTTGCATTCCAAAAATTACAACATTGGATACCTCTGAGCAATCTGAGACATTCACTTACACAAACTATGTCTCTATGTGCCCGTCCTAATATGGGGTCCTGCCACCCCTTGCCCAGCCAAAAATTGAATATGCACACATTTGGGATTTTTTTCATCTAGGAAGTTTACAATCCTGATCCCTATTGTCAACATGTGCTATCTGCCATCAGGGGTGATCAATGGACGTGTTTTGGGGGTGCAACCCCTTCCTCAGTTCACCGACTTTAGATACGAGGAAGGGGTTGCACCCCCAAAAGACGTACATGGATATCCCCTGATGGCAGATAGCACATGTTGACACACTGTGTGCAGATTCAATTTTTGGCTGGTTTGATTGTCAAAAATATTCTAAAATGTGCAATAACAAACATGTAAAAACAAATGTGTTTGGATGGCTTATTGAATTCTCCCCAAAACATCGAGAATGTCTTTAAATGTTTGTTCCATCACATGGATTCTTTGTTTAATTAGGTCCAGTTCCGTGCTACATTCCATCACTTGCTGGATGAGGCGGAGGGCACTGTCAGCAGAGAACCGTGTACTATCCTTCACAACATTTATATCCCCTGAAAACAAAAAACAAAAGGTATTATAACTCTGCAGGCCTACATCTCTTACCTGAAGCTGTGGTGACAGAGATACTGACCTGTTGTGGTGACCAGATCTACAACGTCATCCACCTCTCCTTCCTGCACTTCTCCTTCCTCCACCTCAACTTCCTGCACATCTTTCGGTTGTGGGTCTTTGGGAGTTTGGGGTTGCTTGGAAGTTGTGGGGTGCATGTGCTCCCTGGAGTGTTCTCCTCCCAGTCTTCTCTCCCCTATGAGAATCAAACAAAAGGTCTATTTATCACACTGTAAATCTCAATGTTAAAATAAAAACAGGCTAAATTGCTTGGAAGTGTGGTACAAGTGTGTGTTTGGGCGGAATTTTAAGAAGAATGCATTATTTATGACCAAGAATATGTTTAGTATTCACCTTTGGATGTAATTTATTTGACATGGAGGCACCACAAAAATTCACTGATGCACCTGTGTGGGACACCCAAAAAAGGCGGGTCTGGTGGCCCACACTATAGTGCTCCAAAGTACAGATGTGGAAGCAGCTGCTGAGTGTCGTCTCCTTTACACTGATAAAAGTTTGCATTTCATTCTCTTTACAAACACATCATCTAGCCTAAAAATTTTGCCACAATATTTGACCAAAAATGGCAGATGTCTAATTACTTTTGTGGCTATAAAATAAGCCAAAACCGCGGATAGTGGCCGAACGAAGTGTCTGTAACGTAACGAACGATTACTGTGCCCAACCAAGTTCAAAATATTACATTTTGGAAGGGAGTCCAATATGAGAAACCAAAATAAAGAGCAACATGTAAGTTTAGAAAAAGATTAATAGCAGAAAAGTCTACATTTTACTTACTTTTAGCGAGCATTCTCTTTATGCTCCTCAACTGCTCTGGCTCCCTCAGTTTGAGGTCTGACCACCTCTTTCTGAGCTGCTCATTTGAGCGTTTCACCCCGAAATTCGCCTTCAGACTCTTCACGACTTTAGTGAGGATTTTGGCCTTCCTTCTATTTGGTTTGCTATACGGCCCATGCTTTGCATCATAATCAGACTTGAGCAAGATGTCCACCATCTCCGCCATCTCCGCCAAAGACATATTCGATGCCATGAATCTCCTCCTTGATCGTGACGTTTCCTCGGTCTCCGGGCTTGTCTCCTCCTCGTTAGTTGCGGAATTATCAGACACCTGCTGTAACTCCGCCATATCTGTCTGCGCGCCGAAAGAGAAGGGGCGGGGAAAAGATGTTAGTTAGAACGTTATGGGCGGGCGACGTGTGCGGAGCGACGTGTTCGTATTTTGACGCATGCGTGGTGTGTATATAGCAAACACACATGTGACTATAGTACATTCGGTGTGCGGAGAGCACGAGTGAGGCAGCAATGGCCCTTATTCGTGAGGCCCATGCCACCCTCCAGGAGCCCACATCCCCTGAAGAGGCCATTGCCGGCCTAGTGGAGGCTAAGTTCAAGGTGATGAGCATGGAGCAACGCCTCCTATGCGAGCCCCTGATCATCACCTTGCTCAACAAGGGGGTGATGGAGAAAATTACCCCCAATATATGTGAGGTGGCACAACTTACCCAACCTCAACCTCCACCTCCCCCTTCTTCTTCTGCCCCACCCCCTTCTGCTACACCTCCACCTTCTTCTTATGCCCCACCCCCTTCTGCTACACCTCCACCTTCTTCTTCTGCCCCACCCACTTCTGCTACACCTCCCCCTTCTTCTTCTGCCCCACCCCCTTTTGCTACACCTCCCCCTTCTTCTTCTGCCCCACCCCCTTCTGCTAACACCTCCACCTTCTTCTTCTGCCCCACCCCCTTCTGCTACACCTCCACCTTCTTCTTCTGCCCTACCCCCTTCTGCTACACCTCCATCTTCTTCTTCTGCCCCACCCCCTTCTGCTACACCTCCACCTTCTTCTTCTGCCCCACCCCCTTCTGCTACATCTCCTTCTCCTTCTCCTCCTCCTGACAGGAGTACCCCTCCAGTGGCCCAGCCTCCAGCCAAACGAAGAAGGAAGGCTGCAGGGAAGGCTTCAGGGAAGGTTGCAGGGAAGGTTGCCAGGAAGAAGAGGAAGTGATGGCCTTGCTTCATTGTGGTCAGACAGAAGGCAGCCTGTTGTAGTACCACACACTTGGGACATATATATCACCTGCTGCTGTTCCTGACCTCTGGGAGGCCAGCATCAGATTGTGTTCAGAAATGTTGGCCTTCTCAAGCTCCCAATTTTAGGGTCCACACAGGGTTGCTGTGTGCTCTGGGGTCCCTGGGATGCACAAATGGCAGCAGGTTCTCCAGCGCTGCCTTCTCTTTATTTTATTTCGAAACATGAATAAATGTGATTTTTGTTTAAGTTCATACTTGACTATGTGTATTTGTAAAAATTAAAAATCTAGCTTTGGAGTAAGCAGATACATTTGACTGACAAAAAAAGGGACAGATAACAACCCCCCAAAAGAATAACTAAATCTGATTTGCAAAAAAACATGGTGGAAAATTTAACTAATATAGATTCCAAAATTAAATGGAAGATCACTATCAAAACATTGCGAAATTATAATTAACATCATTTTGAAAAATATAACCATTTAAATTATTCCTAAAAACTTGCACGATATAATACACATAAATCTTCTTAAGAGGAGCATGAAAAAGGTTAAAAAAAAATAGTCATAACTCTGTGTGAATATCAGCAGCAAAAGAAGGTCACTCGTTTTGATTAATGTAACATTCTAACGAAGATTTCAATGCAGAACATTTAAACGATGCAAAAATTGGGAGCGTGACGAATGTGCTCTCTCCATTACGAAGGCTTGTTTTACCAGAAGATGCGCTCCCGTCTCATAGTTGCTTGTGAGCATGCGCGCTTTTGGAAGAGTCGTAAAAGCATACACACGAACCATTTTCTCGTCACAAAACAGGCCGACGAGAAACACGACGAGGAAATCTGGAATCCTGACGAGAAAATAGAGAGCAGGTTCTCTATTTTCTCGTCGAGATTCTCTGCAATTTTCTCGTCGTAAAACCATACACACGAACGTTTTTCTCGACAAAAAAGCTCTCGCGGCACTTTTCTTGACGGTTTTGGACGAGAAAATCGGTCGTGTGTACGAGGCTTCAGGCATAAGGCTGAACTTAGCTCACATTAATGATTGCAGGGGAGAATTTAATTGTTAGGGTGGACTTCCACTTTAAGACCTACTTCCATCTCAATGCAATATGCTTCTGCCTTTGCTGCTTCTGCTTCAGCACTGGCTGTGATAAGTTTACTACTCAGTGAGGATCATGATGATTATTGTTTAACACTTCCAGATATTCTTTTGTATTGATAGTTTATAGAACAGAAAAATGTTCTTCAGTCTTTTATAGCCTCTAACCACTTTAGGTCTTCCCTATAGTTGTTTTACTGTTACAGGGCAGCATCTGTGCGCTGGATAATGTAGATATACGTGATCCGACACTTCTGGGTAGGGGACGCATGTGTGCCGCCGCCGGTTCGCTTCTGATGTGATTACACACAGAGGAAGCTGATCAGTGGGTGCAGGGTGCTCAATGTCCTCCAGCACCCGCTGATCATCAGGCAGAGAGACAGAACTGCAATCTGCCCATGTAAACAAGGAAGATTGTCGTTCTGACAGAAGAGGAAGGGATGGAGTTTGTGTCCCTGCAAAGCAGGGAATAAATTCTACCTTTTCCCCTAGTAAAAGTGCCCCACGCAGTATAGTAAAACACTGGCTAGACACACAGTTAACCCTTTGATTGCCCCTGATGTTAACCTCTTCCCTGCCAGTGTCATTAGTACAGTGACAGTGCATATTTGTAGCACTGATCACTATATTAGTGTCACTAGTCACCAAAAAGTGTCAGTGTCAATCAGGGGTTTATTTACTAAAGCTAAAGAGTGCAAAATTAGTCACATTTCTGCAGAGAAACCAACCAGCTTCCAGGTTTTATTGCAAAAGCTTAATTGAACAAGCTGAGGTTAGCAGCTGATTGGTTTCTATGCAGAAATGTGATAAATTTTGCACTCTCTAGCTTTAGTAAATAAACCCCATACTGTCAGAATGTCTGCGGCAATATCACAGTCCCACTCTAAGTCGTTGATCGCCGCCATTATTGTTATCTCTCTGTGTATGAAGCTGTATCCTCCTTGTTTTCTTCCTGTCTCCATGATGTAAAGATATGTACTGCAATCCTCCATGAAAGTAAAGCATATTACTGTATACAAGAAGCTTCCAGCGCATTATTTCATTACTCTGACAACAGGTTATGGGCCCAGCATACCCAGCAGTCACCCAGGCATTGGAGAGGATACTACAAGCCCAGGGCACCCAGCAGGCACTGTAGCAAAGAATTCTGCAAATCAGTGAGTACTGTATACAAGCTACTGAAAGATGGCAAGTGGTTCAGATGTGAAGTTTGCAATAGCAAAGCCGAACAATGCCAATTTCCAGCTGTGGAAGTTTAAACTATAAATGTTTCTCAGCAAGGATGACTTGTGGCATGTGTTGAATACAAACTGACACACAAATGGAGAGATGGAGGACTGGGACAGGAAAGATAGACAGGCAAAAGCAACTATAAGCTTACTAGTGAAAGATGACCAGCTTATCCACATAAGAACAGAGAAATGGTCAAAGGTATGTGGACTTCATTACAAAAACTGCATGAGTGTTCAAGCCTCAACAGTAAGCTGTTTTTACTAAGAAAGCTTTATAATATGAGGCTAGAAGAGGGCCAGCAAATGTGTGACCACATGAAAGCTATGATAGGGATCATAGAGCAGCTACGCACCAGAGGAGAGGACATCAAAGATAACCATACTGTTGCCCCGCACCAGAGACATATACTGCTCTTATTAATGCTTTAGAAACCAGACCTGAGCAGGAACTAACGCTTAACTATGTCAAAGGGAAATAAATCAATGAATATGACAGAAGGAAAGAAAATACGCATCATGATGACAAAGATCTTAAGATGTACAAAGGCTCAAAGCACAACGAAAAAAGCAGACCCTTTTTTTGCTGTAAAGGGGCCGGTCACTTGAAAAAAGATGTTCTATCTGGAAAGCCGAGCAGCGAAAGCTAAAGCTATCCACAAAAGAAAGAGTCAAAGCAGTCACAAAGGAAACTGCAGACACATCATGGAGTGGCACCTTTAAAGTGACACAGAACGGCAAGCCAAGCAGCTGGTGCATAGACTCAGGAGCGACAAGCACATGACTAGCGATGAGACTATCTTCACAAACATCGATTACACTGCAAAAGACAAAGTTTTCCTAGCAAACATGAAAAGCATCACCTCAGAAGGTAAAGGCCAGGGCTTCCTGAACTGCATTACACCACAAGGAGGCAAACATAGTATCCTTGTGTAGCGATACCCCCAGCTAAGAGAGCCGCTGGTATGATTTTCGGGCCTGTAACACACCGCTGTCAACCCCCAGCAATACCCTCCCTTGGCACAGCTAGTAGGGGATGATAGGATTGTGAGGCCTGCAACTTTAGACAACCCAATCCAGCAACAAAAGCACACACAGTGATATAGGGGACACTGACCGTTTCTTCTGCACAGTAAAAACATCAACAACTAGTCTGCTTAATCCTGGTACTTTTACTGAAGGAAATTATTAAACAGATTAAAACAGTACACTTTAGTATATGCAGAGCCCTGCAATAAAAGGTGTTCAGCAATAGACAGATATACAATCCTGTATAAAGATAACTAACAGACCCTCTTGCAGCTCTCCTCCCTCGTGGGCAAGATGGCGCCCAGAAATGTCTACACTGATAAGTCAGGCCTGACTGTAACTATGTGTAAGTTCCGTAGAGAAGAATCTTCGCTAGCAAATGGTGGTGCACTTTTGAAGACAAAATTGTAATCCATAGGAATAAAGATTGACAAACTTGGTGAACAAGGATAAAGTCACTAATGCTACTCAATGCACTGTCCCTCCGGTGTGCATATGCAAACTCTAACGGGAGAGTCCCGAACAACAAACACTGGGCCTAGAGATCCTGTACTAATCTGTGAGCAGGTGCTCTCTCACCCAACCGGACCAGTCCATGTCCGTATCTTCCGTTGCTGTGTCGCGGTACACAGGTTCCACGACACCCGGGTCTTCGGTCCTCCTGGAAGTAGTAGGTGGGTAGCAGGATGCGACGTCTCTCAGGCTCCTTGGTGGAAACGAAAGGCTCTTTGGAAACACTGGGCCTAGGCTTCAGGCCCTGTCCGGAACAACAGACTCAGCAGAGCGTTCCACTTGCTGGGCGGGCAATGTCCAAAGAGACCGTACTCTGGTCCGCCCCTCGGTTAAATAGCCCACCCCAGCAGTCCTTGCGTGGGGCAATGCACCCTGGGTATGGTAGTCTCTGAGTTCATCCAGCAACACCCCGCTACACACTCCCCCCACTTAAAATCTTTGGTCCCCAAAGATAAAATTTGCATTATTTACAAACAATACAGTTTATGGCTGCAAAGGAGCTGGGCAAGGGAACCTCCCACCAAACTTGGTAAGGGAGATTGTCTTGTCTACAGGTCATATTGGTGGAAATTACCTGCCTAACTGTGCCAGAGAGTGAGCTGGGGTTGCCCTCCACCAAATGCACAGTGGAGGGGCCAGGTTTCTCTATTGTCCTTCTCGCAGTCACTACAGTATCTTCAGAGCATTCTCCCATCTGAGTGTTTTCGGGGAGGGCGAATAGCTCTTTTCACTCTTTGTTCCCTGGGGGCTGAGGTATCAGGTACAATGGTTTCTTCAATTTTTCCTTCCACTGGGACAGGTGTAGTGGATCCTGCTGCTTCAGGGGCATCCAACTCTGGTGCAGAGAGGTACAAAGAGTCTCTTGGGTCTTCAGCTGGGATTGACTCTAGGGCATCTTCCCATTCCTCAGTTAGAGTACACGATGGAATGACTTCAGCAGCTTCAGCATTTAGGGTGCCATCGATGGTAACTTCACAGGGTGAAGGATCCATGACCATGGGTTCAGTTGTCTGAGTGGGCCATAGCCAGTTCAGTTCCATTTCCTCATCTTCACTCTGGTCTGTGGAATTCATCTCTCCTGACTGAGTGGTTTGAGATCTGGTGTTGGGCCTAGGGGTATTGGAGGTTGAAGGTAATTCAGGAGAATCCAGAGTAGAAGGTATCCGGACTGCTTCGGAGAGAGGCAATAAGTGGTTCCTGTGCCAGGTTTTCAAAGGTCCCACTTTTCCTTCACGTTTCAGCTGGTACACTGGCAAGCCAGGTGATTTTTTACAGATTATATATGGCTGTGATTTCCATCTGTCAGCAAGCTTATGCTTCCCTGGAACACCAAGATTCCGCAACAGCACTCTGTCTCCTGGTTTCAAGTCATGGATCCAGACTCTGAGGTAAAAATTTTGTTTGTTCTGGGCTCCTCTCTGGTCAGAAGTGGCTTGTGCCTTCTCATAAGCCAGTCTTAAGCTTTTCCGCAGCCTGTCCACGTATCCCTTGTGTGAAGCAGCCGATGTGTGGTCTATTGAAGTACCAAAGGCCAGGTCTACAGGTAGTCTCGCTTCTTTACCGAACATTAATCTGTAAGGGGAGTATCTGGTGACATCACTAGTTGTGCTATTGTAAGCGTGCACTATGGCAGCTATATGCTTGCCCCAATGTTGTTTTTCCTCGCTACTCAGGGTCCCTAGCATATTCAACAAAGTTCTGTTAAATCTTTCTTGTTGGGCATCTCCTTGTGGGTGATAAGGGGTTGTGCGAGTCTTCTTTATGCCTAGGGAATCCAATACCTTCCGGATCAGTCGACTTTCGAAGTCCCTCCCTTGATCCGAGTGAAGGCGTTGAGGTAGTCCGTAATGTACAAAATACTTCTCTACGAGTATCTTGGCGACAGTGGAAGCCTTCTGGTCTTTAGTTGGAAAGGCCTGGGCGTACCGGGTGAAATGGTCGGTTATTACCAGAACATTTCCATGTCCACCCAAATCAGGTTCCAGAAAAAGAAAATCAATGCATACCAAGTCCAAGGGCCCTTGGCTTTGTAGGTGGCCCTTTGGGGCAGCTTGATGAGGCAGTGTTTTCCTTTGAATGCAGCGAGCACAGGAGTGACAGTATTCCTCCACTTCAGCCCGCATACAGGGCCAATAGAATCTGCTCCTTATGAGCTAAAAAGGTTCTCTCTGCTCCTAAGTGGCCATGGTTGTCATGTAGGGCAATCATAACAGTCTTTCAGTGTTTTTCCGGCAGGAATAGTTGCCACTTGTCTTCCAGGTCATCAGAGGCACTGTTCGGTAGACCACCCCTTGATGCACCTGCAATCTGTCCCATTCCTTGCGCAGTAAGCGGGCCTCCCTTGAGGGATATCATGCAAGAGTCTTTCCGGATCCTGGTCTTCTAAGGCTTCCAAAGCCAATCTTCCCAATGGGTCTTCCAGCTGGTCCCGTCTTATATCCTTCTTTGATAGTTTAGGCAAGTCCTCTTCACCAATCTGAGTTACATCACAGTAATATTTGGGCACTCCAACAACTGAGACTCCAATTTCTTCTGCCCTGGATCCTCCACTAGCCTGGAGCTCTGCTCCCTGACACAAAGCCCGTACCCCCTCTGGAGTTACCTGGGTCCAATCTTCTGCCATGCAAGTGGGAGCATGAGATCTTCGGGACAAGGCATCAGCATCTCGGTTTCCAGTCCCAGGCCTGTACTTCAGGCTGAAATTTAACCCTGAGAGAGCTGCCAACCAACGGTGACCGGTGGCATCCAGTTTTGCTGTGGTCAGAAGGTAAGTGAGTGGGTTATTGTCTGTCTTAACCACAAAGTCATCTCCATATAAGTAGTCCTTCAGTTTGTCCACCACAGCCCACTTCAAGGCCAGAAACTCCAACTTGTGGGTGGGGTAATTCTTTTCAGCTGGGGTTAAACTCCTACTCACATAGGCAACGGGTCTTAGCTGCTCTTTATACTCCTGATATAGTACTCCTCCCAAACCATAATGGCTGGCATCCACGTGTAATTCATAGGGCTTTTGGGTGTCCGCATAGGCCAAGACAGGGGCAGTGGTCAACTCTCCTTCAGTTTAATGAAAGCCTCTTCACACTTTTCAGTCCACTGGTCTTCCACTGACTCTCCCGGTTTCCTGGGGCCTGAGTCATCCTCCTCTCCATCTGTCTTCAACAGCTCGTTCAGAGGCTTGGCAATTCTTGCAAACCCCTCCAAAAACCTGCGATAGTAAGAGCAGAACCCCAGAAATGACCTAAGCTCAGTCTCTGTGGTGGGCCGGGACCAGGAGGTGACTGCCTCCAACTTGTCGGGATCTGTAGATACTCCTTCTTCAGACATTATGTGTCCCAGGTAATGGACTGAAGACTGGTAGAACTGGCACTTCTCCAGGTAGAGCTTGAGTCCCTCATCACTGAGTCTCTTTAAGACCTTCTCTAACCTCTCCTCATGCTCCTCCAGAGTCTTCCCAAAGACGATGATGTCATCTAGGTATACTAGGACTTCAATGAGGTTCATGTCCCCCACTGTCTTCTCCATCAACCGCTGGAAAGTGGCAGGGGCTCCCGACAGACCTTGAGGCATACGGTCGAATTCATAGAACCCCACTGGGGTAATGAAGGCTGTCTTCTCTCTGTCTTCTGGGTGCATTGGGATTTGGTAGTACCCGCACTTCAGGTCCATTACAATGAACCATTTGGTTCCAGACAGACTCTGCAGAGCATCCTCTATTCTTGGGGTGATGTATTGGTCAGGTATGGTCCTCCTGTTGAGGGTCCTGTAGTCTATACAGAGTCTCAATGACCCATTCTTCTTCCTGACTACCATGATTGGAGAGGCATAGGGGCTCCTGGATTCCCGGATAACACCAGTTCTTGTCACGAGGATGCTATACACAGACATCCAATACAGGTGGTCATATCATTGGGCTGCACATTAAGGAATCGGGAACAGAGTAAGTGAAAAATATATATATTTATTAAAGATAAAGACACACGTGTAAACAAAACCACAGCAAACCATAAGCAAGAAACGAATACAAAGGAACACAACAAACCCCAAAAACAACCTAATCTAACTAGCTAACTAATATGTACAAAAGAGAACACACATACATGAACAAGGCAGGGGATGAGAGACAAGGGGAGCAGAAGGCCAGGTACTGGGAGCAGTCAGCAAGGGGAAGCTGGTATCAGGGGACAGGTATCAGGGGACAGGTATCAGGGGACAGGTCTCAGGGGACAGGGTACAAGGATCAGAGTCCAGGACAAGGCAGGGAACAGATCAGGATCAGGTTCAGGACCAGGTAACGGATCAGGTTCAGGCAGGGACCAGGCTTACAGAAGGAATTCTGGAGCACTGAACTTTGTTAAGGGCGGGTTTATATAGTCCAGCAGACCCAGATCAGGTGTGCTTGATGGCTGGTGGAAAGTCTTGGTGAGGAGACACCCGCTGGTGGTCACCAGAACTACACCCACTGCTGCCGAATGCAACAGTGCCACCAGCAGGTGAGCCCAGTAATGACACCATTCCTGACAGTTCCCCCCCTTAAGGAGTGGCCTCCGGACACTCCATTCAGCCCTTGGTTGGACAGTCCGAGTGGATGCGGAAACACCCAAAAAAGTCTCCATACTATGTCTGCGGACTTCTTCACACTTCCTAGGCCAGAGTCCTTTAGTTCACTGGGGGACGTGCCACTAGAGTCTGAAAATAGGGCGCGCATCCCACCACCAGGGTCAGGAAGTTTAGATTTAGAAGTAAAAATTAGCAGGGCAACGGGCAAGAACCCATCGGAGGCAGACCACGCAGGGGCATTACATTCAGGCTGGGTGACCATCAGGATTAAAATAGTGGAAAAAAGGGCATCCATCAGGAAGACGTCAGCGGCCAGCTGGGCATCAGGAACAGGTCTTAGCAGGGACCATATCCTCAGGCTGGACAGCGGGCTCCGAGTCATCAGGCTAGGCAGCGGTAAAGGAACCACCAGGAAGAGTATCAGGAATGGAACCATCAGGAACTGGATCGTGAGGCTGGATACCAGGTACAGGGTCACCAAGCAAGACAGTAGGCTCTGGAACATCAGACTGGGCAGCGGGCAACGGAGCAGCAGACAGGAACATCTCCGGCTGGGCAGCAGACGGAACATCTCAGGCTGGGCAGCAGACGGGATCATCTCAGGCTGGGCAGCAGGCGGGATCATCTCAGGCTGGGCAGCAGGCGGGATCATCTCAGGCTGGGCAGCAGACGGGATCATCTCAGGCTGGGCAGCAGACGGGATCATCTCAGGCTGGGCAGCAGACGGGATCATCTCAGGCTGGGCAGCAGACGGGATCATCTCAGGCTGGGCAGCAGACGGGGTCATCTCAGGCTGGGCAGCAGGCGGGATCATCTCAGGCTGGGCAGCAGGCGGGATCATCTCAGGCTGGGCAGCAGGCGGGATCATCTCAGGCTGGGCAGCAGACAGGATCATCTCAGGCTGGGCAGCAGACGGGATCATCTCAGGCTGGGCAGCAGACAGGATCATCTCAGGCTGGGCAGCAGACGGGATCATCTCAGGCTGGGCAGCAGACGGGGTCATCTCAGGCTGGGCAGCAGACGGGGTCATCTCAGGCTGGGCAGCAGACGGGATCATCTCAGGCTGGGCAGCAGACGGGATCATCTCAGGCTGGACAGCAGACGGGATCATCTCAGGCTGGGCAGCAGACGGGGTCATCTCAGGCTGGGCAGCAGACGGGGTCATCTCAGGCTGGGCAGCAGACAGGAACATGTCAGGCTGGGCAGTAGGCTCCACAGACTGAGAAACGGGCATCATAACCTCAGGCCAGGAAACGGGCACCGGATCTTCAGGCGGGGTCTCATGCATCGAATCTTCTGACTGGGACACCGGATCTTCCGACTGGGACACCGTCATCAGGACATCTGTTCGGAAGACAGGAACTTCAAGTTGGCAGGCTGGCACAGGAACTTCAAGTTGGCTGGCTGGCACAGGAACCTCAGGCTGGCAGGCTGGCCCTGGAACTGCAGGCTGAAAGGCTGGCCCTGGAACTGCAGGCTGAAAGGCTGGCCCTGGAACTGCAGGCTGAAAGGCTGGCCCTGGCACTGCAGGCTGAAAGGGCTGGCTCTGGCACTGCAGGCTGAAAGGCTGGCACAGGAACCTCGGGCTGGCAAACTGGCACAGGAACCTCGGGCTGGCAAACTGGCACAGGAACCTCGGGCTGGCAAACTGGCACAGAAACCTCGGGCTGGCAAACTGGCACAGAAACCTCGGGCTGGCAAACTGGCACAGAAACCTCAGGCTGGCAAACTGGCACAGGAACCTTGGGCTGGCAAACTGGCACAGGAACCTCAGGCTGGCAAACTGGCACGGGAACCTCAGGCTGGCAAACTGGCACGGGAACCTCAGGCTGGCAAACTGGCCCGGGAACCTCAGGCTGGCAAACTGGCACGGGAACCTCAGGCTGGCAAACTGGCACGGGAACCTCAGGCTGGAAGGCTGGCGGCACGGGAACCTCAGGCTGGAAGGCTGGCGGCACGGGAACCTCAGGCTGGAAGGCTGGCGGCACGGGGTCTTCAGGCTGGCAGGCTGGTACAGGGTCTTCAGGCTGGCAGGCTGGTACAGGGTCTTCAGGCTGGCAGGCTGGTACAGGGTCTTCAGGCTGGCAGGCTGGTACAGGGTCTTCAGGCTGACAGGCTGGTACAGGGTCCTCAGGCTGACAGGCTGGTACAGGGTCCTCAGGCTGACAGGCTGGCACGGGAACCTCAGGCTGGAAGGCTGGCACGGGAACCTCAGGCTGGAAGGCTGGCACGGGAACCTCAGGCTGGAACAGGTTGGTGGGTGTGGAAGCAGGTTGGGATACCGGTAAGATTGTGTGGGTTGGAAAGTACTTCCGCTTCTTTTTGGGCTTAGTCACTGCAGGTTTGCAAGTACCGGGGGGAATATATGAAAAGGTTGGGATTGGGCAAATGGAAGAAAATGGCAGAGGTGCAGGGACAGTGGCTGGAGGAGGTTCTTGTGGATTGGCTACGGATAGGAGGGAAGAAGCAGGTGGATTGAAGGCAGGGTAAGTGCAGCAGGAGGAGACAGGGTACTGATACTTCATTGTTAGCTGGGTGCATTGTTCAGAAAAAGTGGGAATTGTGGGAAAAGGAGAGGAAGACATCCCAGCAGGTTGGTATCTAGACATACAAATGGATGGTTGGGAGCTGACAGGGGCTGAGTACAACAAACTTGACCAGGCCTGTATTAAGGATTTCACAAAATCAGGTTTGCACACTGCTTGTCTGACCAGAGACTGCACTGAATCAATACATGCTGCAAGCACCTGTTCAGGACAAGCTGAGTACTGCTCATGGAAAAAGGCTGAGGCCTCGTACACACGGCCGAGATTCTCGTTGAAAAAAACATGTCGTTTTTTTCGACGAGATTCTTGGACAAGAAACTTGTCCCGGCCGAGTGTACACACGCTCGTTTCAAAGAACCCGCGGTTCTTTGAAAGGAGTGTACGCGGTGACGTCATCGACTACGTCGAGCATGCGCTCGTCACATTCGATGCCGTCGCCGCCATCTTGGTATACCCTACGTATGCCTAGGAAGCTACCGCGCATGCGTCAAATTCATTTCGAACATGCGCGGGCTTCCGGGCGGACAGGTAAGTGTATACACACTCACTTTTCTCGTCGAGAAACACGCCGAGGAGAATCTCGACGAGAAAATAGAGAGCAGGTTCTCTATTTTCTCGTCGAGGTTTCTTGTCGGTTTTCTCGACGAGAAACCCGCTAGCAGCGTACACACGACCGATTTACTCGGCAAGACCTCTCTGCCAGCAAGTTTCTTGCTGGTTCTTGCCGAGAAAATCGGTCGTGTGTACGAGGCCTGAGTCATCCTCCAACAGCCACACCAAAGATTCTACTTGAGCTGCATTAAAAGGAGTTGTATAATCGTCAGTTCCAATAGAGGCATCAGACAGGGCCAACTCTGTACAGATACAAATCAAAGCTTGTACATCCTCAAACACAAAATTGCCCTGATCCACAAAAACGTGAGCTATGCGGATGCATTCTAATAACTGCTCTCTGGTATATTCTCCTAGTGTCTGATAACAGAAATCTCTGTCATCTGTTGCCAGGAGCGAAAGATAAAAAATATCGTCCACCTCCATCTCAGTAATTTTAACAAGTGCTCAGACCCAATTCCAAGGTGCAGCCGATCTGATTGTATGGCTCCAGAATTCTGTCACGAGGATGCTATACACAGACATCCAATACAGGTGGTCAGATCATTGGGCTGCACATTAAGGAATCGGGAACAGAGTAAGTGAAAAATATATATATTTATTAAAGATAAAGACACACGTGTAAACAAAACCACAGCAAACCATAAGCAAGAAACGAATACAAAGGAACACAACAAACCCCAAAAACAACCTAATCTAACTAGCTAATAGGGATGAGCTTCGAGTTCGAGTCGAACTCATGTTCGACTCGAACATTGCCTGTTCGCCCGTTCGCCGAACAGCGAACAAATTGGGGTGTTCGCGGCAAATTCGAAAAATCTATGGGAGAAATCTAAAGTGCTAATTATAAAGGCTTATATGCAAGTTATTGTCCTAAAAAGTGTTTGGGGACCGGGGTCCTGCCCCAGGGGACATGTATCAATGCAAAAAGAAGTTTTAAAAACGGCAGTTTTTTCGGGAGCAGTGATTTTAATAATGCTTAAAATGAAAAAATAAAAGTGAAATATTCCTTTAAATTTTGTACCTGGGGGGTGTGTATGATATCCATGTAAAGTGGCGCATGTTTCCCGTGCTTAGAACTGTCCCTGCATAAAGTGTCATTTTTGAAAGAAAAAAAGTCTTTTATAACTGACTTGCGGCTATTAATGAATTGTCGGCTCCCGGCAATACATACAATAGTCATTGATAAAAAAAAAAAAAAAAGCGTGGGGGTTCCCCAGAATTCAATCACCAGGCCCTTCAGGTCTGGAATGGATATTAAGGGGAACCCCGCCGCAAATTTAAAAAAAAATTGACATGGGGTTCCCCCAAATATCCATTCCAGGCCCTTCAGATCTGGCATGGATTTTAAGGGGAACTCCACCCCAAATTTTAAAAAAATGGCGTGGAGTCCCCCTAAAAATCCATACCAGACCCCTTATCCGAGCACGCAACCTGGCCGGCCGCAGGGGAAAAAGGGGGGACGAGAGAGCGGCCCCCCTCCCTCCTGAACCGTACCAAGCCACATGCCCTCAACATGGGGAGGATGTCCCCATGTTGATGGGGACAAGGGCCTCATCCCCACAACCCTTGCCCGGTGGTTGTGGGGGTCTGCGGGCGGGGGGCTTATCGGAATCTGGAAGACCCCTTTAACAAAGGGGACCCCCAGATCCCGCCCCCCCCTATGTGAATTGGTAAGGGGTACATTGTACCCCTACCATTTCACGAAGAAAGCGTAAAAAAATGTTTTAAAAAAACACACAAACACCTTGAAAAAGTCCTTTATTTAAAATAATTAAAAAAAAAAAAAAAACATTCCAGCGCTGAAATCCAGTGTCCCGCGGCGATCCCGATGTCCAGCGCTGTCCTTCATTGGTTGTGCCTGAGTGGACCTGATGGGGAACTCCCTCTCAGTATTTTAAATGTATAGACCCACCCCTTCTAAAGTTCCCCATCAGGTCCGCTCCCTCGGTATGTCGGACCCGCCTACGTCATTGGCTTGAGCGGGGAACTTCCTTCACTGTGTAATTTAAATTTACATAGTGAAGGAAGTTCCCCGCTCAAGCCAATGACGTAGGCGGGTCCGACATACCGAGGGGGCGGACCTGATGGGGAACTGCTCTCACTTTGGCAATACATGTATAGACCCGCCCCTTCTCATGTTCCGCATCTGGTCCGCTGAGCGGACCTGATGGGGAACTTTAGAAGGGGCGGGTCTATACATTTAAAATACTGAGAGGGAGTTCCCCATCAGGTCCGCTCAGGCACAACCAATGAAGGACAGCGCTGGACATCGGGATCGCCGCGGGACACTGGATTTCACCGCTGGAATGTTTTTTTTTTTTTTTTTTTTTAAATAAAGGACTTTTTCAAGGTGTTTGTGTGTTTTTTTTTAACATTTTTTTACGCTTTCTTCGTGAAATGGTAGGGGTACAATGTACCCCTTACCAATTCACATAGGGGGGGCGGGATCTGGGGGTCCCCTTTGTTAAAGGGGTCTTCCAGATTCCGATAAGCCCCCCGCCCGCAGACCCCCACAACCACCGGGCAAGGGTTGTGGGGATGAGGCCCTTGTCCCCATCAACATGGGGACATCCTCCCCATGTTGAGGGCATGTGGCCTGGTATGGTTCAGGAGGGAGGGGGGCCGCTCTCTCGTCCCCCTCTTTTCCCCTGTGGCCGGCCAGGTTGCGTGCTCGGATAAGGGGTCTGGTATGGATTTTTAGGGGGACTCCACGCCATTTTTTAAAAAAATTTGGGGTGGAGTTCCCCTTAAAATCCATGCCAGACCTGAAGGGCCTGGAATGGATATGTGGGGGAACCCCATGTCAATTTTTTTTTAAATTTGCGGCGGGGTTCCCCTTAATATCCATTCCAGACCTGAAGGGCCTGGTAATTGAATTCTGGGGAACCCCCACACTTTTTTTTTTATCAATGACTTTTGAATGTATTGCCGGGAGCCGACAATTCATTAATAGCCGCAAGTCAGTTTTAAATGACTTTTTTTCTTTCAAAAATGACATTTTTTGCAGGGACAGTTCTAATGCCGCGTACACACGATCATTTTTCCCGTCGGGAAAAATGAAATTATTTTTTTTCGCCGAGAAAAACGATCGTCTGTGGGCTTTATGTCGTTTTTCTCATTGAGAAAAACAGCAGAAAAAACGACGAGAAAAATTAGAACATGTTCTAAATTTTCACGCTGTTTTTCAGGTCGTCGTTTTTTTCATCATGAAAAATGATCGTGTGTAGGCTTTAACGACGTTAAAAAAGCGCGCATGATCAGAAGCAAGTGAGGAGAAGGGAGCGCTCGTTCTGGTAAAACTACTGTTCGGAATGGAGATGGCACATTCGTCATGCATGAAATTATTACATCGTTTAATGCAGCACATTCTTTTCTTCGTTCTAATGCTGCAATATTCCAATTCTCTTGCTGCTGATATTCTCCCAGAGTTAGGACAATCTTTGGTCTTTATGATTTATTGTTTTATCATGATTAATCTCTATTTTGGGGAGCCAGATCTCCCTAAATACCCAAAACTTTTTAAATTTATTTTTATATTTTATTTTTTTTGCTTTAATTTGTGGTCTTAGATTTTAGACTGTTTTTACATATTATTTGCTATTTTGGAGTGTGTCAAGTTACCACAACATTATTCTTTATTCTAATTTTGCCTCAATGAGGTTAGTGTCCCTTGTTAATTTCTCAATTTTTTATCCACTGTCCCTGCCTACTCACTTACAAACTGGCTATTTAGAAGAAAAACACATGTTAATTTTGTATCTTCAAAAAAAATTCCCATTTATTATGGCCTAATAACAAATTAAAAGGTAAGCCAAAACAAAACCATATGTAAACTACAAATCAAGAAGCCAGGAAGACAGCACTGGAGACCCTGCTGAAATTAGTGCACACCCATATCACCACAGCAAACACTAAAGCATCTGAAGACCAAAACTAGCCCCATGTGAGGCACATATCCTGTGTTCATTTTCGTCTTTTTTGTTTGACCTTCCCTGCAGCCTTCCTTGGAGGCTGTGTCCGTGGAGGAGGGACTGGAGCAGGAGCAGGGTCTGGAACAGGAGCAGGGACTGGGACGGGAGCAGGGCCTGGGACAGGAGCATGGAGTGGGGCAGGAGCATGGAGTGGGGCAGGAGCATGGAGTGGGCCAGGAACTTGGGCAAAAAAATAGGAAAGGTCCACAACATCTGTGAACTCCTTTAGTTTATTCAACAGGCCCATATTGACCACCTTCAATATAAGTGTTTCACACTTCAGCCTCTGGTCCAGTCCCATTTGTGGCAGTTTCTCCCCAATAAGGGCAGCAAATCCCTCTGCAGCGGTGGGGGGCTCTCGGAGTGCAGCAGTAGCCTCCCTAATTAGGGCCTGTGTCTCCTCCTCCATTTGAACCAGCCTCCTAGATCTTTTGGCAGGAATCCGCAGCAGAGGGATCTGGGGCCTGGTGTTGTGCTGGGTCCCACTGGGGCCTGCCTCTTCCTGGGTCCCACTGGGGCCTGCCTCTTCCTGGGTCCCACTGGGGCCTGCCTCTTCCTGGGTCCCACTGGGGCCTGCCTCCTCATCCTGTAAAAAAAAGGTACATCGAGTTAGTTTTGCCTTCATCTTTCACACACATTTGTCACCTCATGACATTTGGTAATTGAATGCTACTAAATATTAAAGTCAATCATTCTGACACCAGTATATATCCTTTTGGTGCCCTTAATTTGTGGCCACTGCTGTCTATTGATATGTCAGACACTTTTTTTAAACTGTTAACATTTTTCACACTTTTTTTTAAACGTTTACAACATTCAACTTTTATTACTCTAAATATTTTGTGAAATATTATACCTGGCTCCAAATATTTAAATCCGGCTCCTCCAGGACTTGAGGTTGTTCCTCCAAAGAGACCTCATCTTGGCTGGAGGCTTGGCTGCATGGAATGCTGGAGGGAAGGCTGGAGGGTTGGCTGGAGGGTTGGCTGAAAGGAAGGCTGGAGGTCGTTCTGGGTGGAAGGCTGGAAAGGGATTCCCTGGATTCCAGATGTTCATCTAGGAAACTCAGGTGCTGATAGTACCACAGATTTGGTATGTATCGGTCCTCTGCACCTGCTCCTGACCGCAGGGATTTTTGAACTTTATTCCTTTGAGCCCGGTATGTGCCCCTAATGGTCCCAATTTTGTTCTTCAGATCCTGTAGTGTTGCTGTGGGGATCTGAGTTTTCACAAATTCCAGCAAGGTCTCCAGTGCTCTCTTCCTGGCTTCTTTATTTTTATTATTTTTATTTTTAGTCTCCCATAAAATTGGAAGATTTTTCCATCTTTGGAGGAATTCCAGCATAAAATCGGGGTCCTTAAATGCCTTCATTATCTGTGCAATTCAAAACCCAAAAACAAAAAAGGAATGTCAGTCAGGACTACTCCAAATCTTTCTAACCATATATAGGCCACTAACGTAGCAATTGATCAGTCATCATAGAGTTGAGTGGACACCTGGATGTTTGTGTTTAACTCTTTTTAGCTAACTTTGTAAAAAGCTAGAGTTCGTGACCTGACTTTACCCGAACCCAAACCCCATTTAAGTAAATTAAGCCCTGTAAATAGGGTGAATAAAAGGACTCCCCAAAAATAAAGGAGTACCTCAAACTGTCCCTGCACCAAGTGTCATTTTTTATTAAATTTTAATTAACCCTAAATTCACTCCTGGGTATAATTAATTGTTGTCTCCTGTCAATTGCAATACATAGAAAAGTCATTGATACAAACATTGGGAAAGCATTGTGGTTCCCCCAAATATCCATATCAGGTCTGTCAAGGATTTTAAGGGGAACTCCCCCACAAATTCCATTAAAAAATGGCGTGGAGTCCCCCCCCCCCAAATCCATAACAGACCCTTATCCGAGCACGCAACCTGGCCGGCCACAGGGGAAGAGGGGGGGACGAGAGAGCGGCCCCCCTCCCTCCTGAACCGTACCAGGCCACATGCCCTCAACATGGGGAGGATGTTCCCATGTTGATGGGGACAAGGGCCTCATCCCCACAACCCTTGCCCGGTGGTTGTGGGGGTCTGCGGGCGGGGGGGCTTATCGGAATTTGGAAGACCCCTTTAACAAAGGGGTCCCCCAGATCCCGCCCCCCCCTATGTGAAATGGTAATGGGGGACATTGTACCCCTACCATTTCACCTTAAAAAATGGCATTATCTGAAAAATGACACTACACGGTTTTTGACAATTCCTTTATTATTGGTTTTGTTTTTCAACCATCTTCTTCCTTCTTCTTTTCTGCATTGGAGTTTCTTCCTCCATCTTCCTCTTCATCTTCATCTTCCTTCTTGCTTCGGGCTTCTCGTCCGCATCTTGCTTCGGCTTCTTCTTTGTTCTCCCGCTGCTCCGTTTGAATTTGAGTTTCCCGTTGTGTGACGCAAAGTTAGGCAGTTCTCCTCTAGGTCCGCTGCGAGCCGGGGGACCCGCCCCCTCTGACTGCACGGGGAAAGTACCTGTGAAATCTCTGTGCGTCAGAGGGGGGCGGGGTCGCCGGACCAAGAGGAGAACTGATGAACTGAAGCGTCACACAGCGGGAACCTCCAATTCAAACGGAGCGGCCGGAGAAAGAAGAACCCGGAGCAAGATGCGGACGAGAACACCGAAGGAAGAAGGAAGATGAAGAGGAAGAGGAAGATGGATGAAGAAACACAAAGCGAGAAAAGAAGAAGAAGGAAGAAAGACAAACTAAAAATTAAAGGAATTGTCAAAAACTGACTCTTGTCATTTTTTACATTTTGTACACTTTCTCCGTGAAATGGTAGAGGTACAATTTACCCCTTACCAATTCACATAGGGGGGGGCCGGGATCTAGGGGGCCCCTTTGTTAAAGGGGTCTTCCAGATTCCGATAAGCCCCCCCGCCCGCAGACCCCCACAACCACCGGGCAAGGGTTGTGGGGATGAGGCCCTTGTCCCCATCAACATGGGGACATCCTCCCCATGTTGAGGGCATGTGGCCTGGTACGGTTCAGGAGGGAGGGGGGCCGCTCTCGTCCCCCCCTCTTCCCCTGCGGCCGGCCAGGTTGCGTGCTCGGATAAAGGGTCTGTTGTGGATTTTGGGGGGGACTCCACGCCCTTTTTTTTCATGATTTGGGGGTGGAGTTCCCCTTAAAATCCTTGACAGACCTGAAGGGCCTGCAACTCGAATTTGGGGGAACCCCACGTTTTTTTATTTCAGGTACAAATCAGTTTTCAAAGTCTTGCCATTTGCCGGGAGGCAAGAATTCATTTAGAGCCGCGATTGACTTTTCAAAGTTTATAGTCCCAATTCAAAAATGACACTTTGTGCACGGCCAGTACTAACAGCACGGGAAGCAAGCGCCAAGTTACATGCATATTGCCCAACCCCGGCCCCGAACATACAGTGAATGAATGTTTATAGGTTTAATGCTCCTGGACACAGCCATACCAAGTAAGAAAAATGTTACGTACCCGCGATCTACACGTTCGTCTCCTCCGACCTTCTTCCACTCACTGAACGTCGCTTTCAACGATGTTTTTTGGAGTTATATACAGTGCGCATGCGTGACGCTCCGCACGCTTTCCCGCCCCTGACGTTCGTTACACTACTTTCCCCGCCCCTTCTCGCTACTCCTTAATGACGGAGAGTGTAAACATGTCGGCGAATCACCAACATGATGTGGAAAGTGGGGAAGAAAGCAGGCCCCGACCCAGAAGGTATAAAGCCACTAACATGAGCTTTGAGGAGATGGTGGAGATGGTCACCATATTGGTCCGGGATGATTATGACGCCAAACATGGGCCCTACAAAAAGCCAAATCAAGTGAAGTCCAAGATCATGGATAAAGTGGTCAAAGCGCTATGGCAGAAATTTGGTGTTCGCAGGTCGCGGGAACAGATCCGGAAACGATGGTCGGACATTAAGTTGCGTGAGCCGGATCAATATAAAAAGATTAAAAAAGTCATCAAAAAAAGTAAGTAGATCTACATTAAATGTGATTTTGCCTAATAACGTGGTGTTGCATGTGCTTTTTAAATAATGTATGTATTACAGTGAAAAATGTCATGTTTCATGTTTTTGGCCACACGAATCGATCGTATAAATGGTCGTTCAAACGTTCACTCAATCACAAGCTTTTGCCACGATTCATCATTGTTCGCACGACATTTTATCAATCACAAAATAATAGGCATGTTCGAATGTTTTTAGCAATGTATTCCACCAAAACATCGTTTGGGTGGTATTGAACGAGGATTTCAACGTTGGATTCTTGTGCCCAAGAACATGAAACAGGACATCATGAAATGTTTATGTGAGAAGTAATTATAAACATGTTTGTGTAGTTGTTGGTAATTATATTTGGCTAATGTAACTAGATTCAGTGTACGTTTACAAGAGTATGCTCAGCAGCTGCTTACACATCTGGACTCATTAGCACAAGTGTGGGCCACAAGAACAACCTTTTGATGGTGTCACACACAGGTGATCCAGTGGATACCTGGTGTGTTTCCATGTGTGAAACATGACCTAAAGAGATTAATCTACCATCTTGGGAAATGGATACAATCATGTGTTCATCTTCTCCAAAATGATCAGTAATACAATTGTAACACACTTCCCAAGAATGATTAATATTCCTTTTTCACGCCTAAATATATTTAGTTACACAAGTCGACCTTTTGGTTATATCTCCTAGGGCTTCAAAGAGCTAAGAGACACGAGGCTGCAAACCCCGCACCACCAACTCAAGACCCACAACTGCAGGATGTGGCAGAAGAGGGAAATGGCAACTCACCAGGTCAGTGTCATACACCACAGCCTCACGTAATAGATGTTTGCCTGTATATTTAGTAAGACATTTTCTTTTCACAACTTAAAGGGACTTTAATGCCTGCGGCACCAGCAACCTTCACCAGAGCCACTGCAGAGATGTTGCTTGAAGAAGTGAGGGTCTGCTCTCGGGAGGTTGAAACCATCAAACACAACCTGGTCCAGATGTACCAAACAAACAAAATGATGGAGAAAAAATTTAAAAAAATTGAGCATATTCTTGGGAGTGTTTAAAACTTGTATATATTTTTAAAAAAAAAGTTTTTTTTTTGGGGGGGAAATGTTTTATTTCTATAAAGGGATATTGTTCGTGTTGTACAGTTTTGTACTGAGTTGTAAAAAGCAAATATTTTTGAAATTCCTCAAAAAATTGGGGTTATATTTTGATACAAACCTTACCAATTTTATACTCATAAACATTTTTGAACAGTAAACAATGTGTGGCTTCTTATATCAATGTTGACCCCCCCCCCCCCCAACAAAAATTTGTGTGTTTAGACTCTATAAATGCTTGTAATTTACTTGTTAGGAAAAAACATGGGACTACAACTGCACTAGTATAACCGAGGACAGTGATGGTGAACCTTGGCAACCCAGATGGTTTGGAACTACATTTCTAATGTTGCTCAGGCACTCTGCAGTGTAGTTGAGCATCATGGAAAATGGAGTTGAAAAACATCTGGAGTGGCAAGGTTCACCATCACTGACCTAGAAGAAAGAACAAATACAACAAAAGAAAAGCAAACAAGATGTTTTCAAGATATTATTTTTTATTATGAGCAACATTGATTTAAAACTGATCAGGCATTGCAATGGCCCCCCTACCCATAAAATATTCGACATAGCGTTGCTGCACATCACGGCCGCTTTGGGGGGCCAAGCCTGTAGGGCCAGCTAACTGGGCTGGCAATGGTCCATCCAAACCCTGTGTGCCCTGAAGGTCAAGTGTAGCAAGATAATTTGTGGAGTGTTTGATTAAAAAATTGTGCAGTATGCAACAACACATGACCAAATGGTTCCATTTATACTCCGCCATGTTTATTGCAGTCAGAAAAAGCCGGAAGCGACTGGCCATGATGCCAAAGGCGTTTTCCACCACCCTTCGCCCTCTGGCCAGACGATAATTAAACACCCTCCTCTCAGGGGTGAGGGACCTTTGGGGAAAAGGCCTCATCAAATGTGGTCCAAGCGCAAAAGCCTCATCTGCCAGGAACACAAAAGGGAGGCCATGTTCATTATCTTCAGCAGGTGGCAATGCCAGGTCGTCTGAAAGAAGCCGGTCTGCAAACTCGGTCTGGGCGAAAACACCACCGTCAGACATCCGCCCATTTTTCCCAACATCAACAAATAGGAATTCATAGTTCGCAGACACCACCGCCATGAGCACAATACTGTGGAAGCCTTTGTAATTCCAAAAAAAAGACCCAGAATGGGCTGGTGGCACGATGCGGACGTGCTTGCCATCAATGGCTCCTCCACAGTTGGGAAAGTTCCACCGCTGAGAAAAATCAGAGGCCACATTCTGCCATTCCTGTGGCGTCGATGGTAACTGTGGAGTCAAAGGAAAAAAAAACAAATATATACTTTACTACCTATACATTGCAAGCATGTTAGCACAAAACACTCTGGGCAAAACATCAGGATAGCATTAATTTGGAAAGAGGATTTTAGAGCGGAGCTACGCAGCCAAAATAATATAAAATAACACAGCAGCTGCAGAGGTTTGCTAATTGTACACTTACCTGTCCTGGAGTCCAGCAACGTCCGCAGCAGAGGACGAACAATTGCTCGTCACTCTGCTGCCCCCTCTGCCATCCTTGGTGAGGGAACCAGGAAGAGAAGCCTTGCGGCTTCACTGCCCGGTTCCCAAACGCACATGCACGAGAAGCGCTGCGCAGTTCAGACTGGTCCTCCTGTGTTCTGTGAGACAAGTGTTTCCAAGAACACTACGGGTCTTCTGCGGGAAGTGACTTGGCTCAGGCAGATTTGCCGCAGAGATGACTACCGGATGTGGGTGAATATACCTGTCTTAAACAGGTATCTTCACCCCCTCCCCCCTGAAAGGTGTCAATTTTGACACCGGGGGAGGGTTACAATGAGCGGACCCACAAAATTTAGGATGGAGGTCCGCTTGAATAAGATAGAAAAATAAGCAACAAAAACATCACCCACTCTGATGGACCTGAGAAATTCGGAGAGGGTGGAGGGTTTGAGATGAGTTGGGGACATCATAATTAAAATCTATAGTACGATGTAATTTATTTGGGTAGATTAGACAAACTTAAAAAATTAGGGGGGGGGGTGTGGGAATCAGGCAATCTAAGCACTACTATGGAGCGTACAAAACAAAAATGAGGATTGACTAGGCTAGGTCTGTTTGGGCCCAGGATCTAATGCTGGAGATTGCTTGACCAAAAAATATGCATGTAGCCCAAAAACATAGAACATTCAAAGCTTACAACATGCAGGGGGACAAAGGGGACATTCACAGCATATTCAAATCATGGTAATTAGAGACAGTTAAAAATATACTATACATTATCAAGCATAAAAAAACATAGATTGTGATGTTTATAAAGGAGAAAACTTACCTTAAGATAGTCCTCCTGAAGGACCTGGATAATGGCAGAGCAGGTCTCTGGGATAATGACGCCCAGAGCCTGGGGGGAGATGCCTGTCGAGAACTTGAGGTCCTGCAAGCTTCTCCCAGTCGCAAGGTATCGCAACGTGGCGATGAGCCTCTGCTCAGCAGTAATGGCTTCCCGCATAACGGTGTCCTGCCTGGTGATATAGGGGGACACCAAAGCCAAGAGCTGCTGAAAAACGGGGTCAGACATCCTAAGAAAATTCCTGAAATCATCAGGGTTATTCTCCCGGATCTCCCGCAGCAGAGGCATATGACATAATTGGTCCCTCTGGAGCAACCAATTCTTGGTCCATGAACTCCTCCTCACCCTCCTCATGGACCGGATCTGGGACATAGCAACAAGCCCAGCAGCAAGCACAGCACGATCTCGGCGACAAGAACGTACGCGCAACATGGCTTCAAAACGGTTGTCTAATCAGAACGAACTAAAAGAACGCACTGAAGAACAGCAAGGCCTATGAAGAACGAGCTGAAAAACAGTAACACGCGGACAAGAACGCACTGCAAAAACAGATACGAACTCACTACACGCACTGAAAGCCAGATACGAACCCACAAGCACAAACTGAACTCCCGAAAACGATCTTTAAAGCACGAAGACTGAAAAGCGCGAATCGTCTCTTCCCAAACTTTTACTAACACGCGGAAACACGAAATCAGCAAAAGCAGCCAAAAGGGTGGCGCGAACAGAATGAAACTTCCCCTTTATAGTGCCGTCGTACACACCCCCCAGGTACGAAATTTAAAGGAATATTTCACTTTTATTTTTTCATTTTAAGCATTATTAAAATCACTGCTCCCGAAAAAACGGGAGTTTTTAAAACTTTTTTTTGCATTGATACATGTCCCCTGGGGCAGGACCCGGGTCCCCAAACACTTTTTAGGACAATAACTTGCATATCAGCCTTTATAATTAACACTTTAGATTTCGAACGTTCGAGTCCATTGTATTTAATAGGGTTCTAAAGTTTACACAAACATTTTGTCTGTTCGCAGGTTCTGGTGCGAACCGAACAGAGGGGTGTTCGGCTCATCCCTGCTAGCTAACTAATATGTACAAAAGAGAACACACATACATGAACAAGGCAGGGGATGAGAGACAAGGGGAGCAGAAGGCCAGGTACTGGGAGCAGTCAGCAAGGGGAAGCTGGTATCAGGGGACAGGTATCAGGGGACAGGTATCAGGGGACAGGTCTCAGGGGACAGGGTACAAGGATCAGAGTCCAGGACAAGGCAGGGAACAGATCAGGATCAGGTTCAGGACCAGGTAACGGATCAGGTTCAGGCAGGGACCAGGCTTACAGAAGGAATTCTGGAGCACTGAGCTTTGTTAAGGGCGGGTTTATATAGTCCAGCAGACCCAGATCAGGTGTGCTTGATGGCTGGTGGAAAGTCTTGGTGAGGAGACACCCGCTGGTGGTCACCAGAACTACACCCACTGCTGCCGAATGCAACAGTGCCACCAGCAGGTGAGCCCAGTAATGACACCATTCCTGACAGTTCTCTTGAGCTCTGCAAGTTGCTCACACAGATCTTCCAAATCAGCCAGGGGGACTCGCCGGACTCTCTCCCTAAAAGGTTTGTCTTCTTGTAGACGGATCTTGTGAGTGGCACTTTTCGCACATCCTACATCAAACTCATCCTTGGAGAAGATCTTCCGCCACTTTGCCAATTGGGCCCTGGCCCTCTCCTTCCATGCCGGGGACAGGGCTGGGTTCTCCAAAGTGGGTTCCCCTCCTTCTTCCTTCTCCAAGTCGGGCAAGGCAACTGGGGTAGCGGGAATCACCTGGCCCAACAGCATCCGGGCTGGAACCTTCACAGGCGTGTCAGTGGTGTTTCTGATGCTCACTGGCACCCTGCCGTTTGCCTACTTCAGGACTCTCAGCGGGACTACTGCAGGGATTATCTCCAGTCCTGGGTGGGTACCCAGAGGGTCTGGTTCCAGGACTACAAAGGGGCCAGGTTGTTCCCAGGTGAGCTTCACAGTGGCTCTCAAGCAGGCTACTTCACCAGGCTACAACACTCTCTCTTTCTTCTCCAGTCTCCAAACTTTCATCACCCCCTCTTCTGGGGCCTTCTGCTCCAAGATCAATCGCTGATAGGCCAACTGCAACATGGGGTGGATCCTGGCTGTTGAGACGCCCTGCTCTTGTACTAGAGGGGCCAGTAGTCTCCTGACCAGGTCAGTGTTTGTTCCTATTATCAGAGAACTTTTGTTGGCCCCTGGTGGGCGGGGACAGACTACTGCCAGGGTGTCAAAGACCTCTACCTCTCCTGCTACTGAAGGGTCGAAAGCCAATCTAATCGGGAGGTAACCGTCATAAGGAAAGCTCTGGGTGCCAATTCCCCATATTTCCAAGTCTTCTAACTTCTGCAAGGGCAAATGTCTCAGATGCTTCTGGTAGAAATCCCGATACAGGAGGGTTACTTGGGCCCCTGTATCCAGAATGGCCTTAGTGTAGACTCCCTCCACTTGAATGGGGACCACTGGGGAGGGTCCCACTAACTTGGCTGGAAACTTCTTCAGGGAGGCCTCTTTCCCTGGGCCCATGGTTTTGGCCTTTGATGTTTTTTTCTCGTTCCATCTTTTCCTGGATCTTAATCCCTGTTGGGCCTGGTATGCATTGATTTCTTGCGATTTTTGGGGTTTTATCTCCAGGTGAGGGGTATTAAGTGCCTTTGATGGGGAATTATTCCCCTCACTTCTTGGCTGGCGGTAGTTGCCTCAGGTCTTCCTTGGACTGGGGCACACTCGCCCAAAATGGCCAATTGCTCCACAGTTAAAGCAAACAGCTTCTCCTCTATCCCGTGGAGAGACTGGTGTTGAAACGCTCTGGTACAGCTCTTTCCCCACTTCTTCTTTTTCTCCAACTCCTGAGTTCTTGGCCATTAAAGAGTTCAGCATCTCTAATACTTGGGTCATCTGTGACTTTAAGACCGCCACCTCCGAGTCCCGTTCAGTGGCCATGGCGGATCTAACCCCAACTGAGGGGGGAGTAGTGGGTTTCTCGGTCACCTGTTGGTCTTTCAGCACAGCCTCTTCATCCCTTATTATTCGGACAAGGTCCAGGTAGTTCAGGGAGATGACCCCTCCAGTGGTTTTCAGATGGAGCCAGACTGGATCAGAACGCAATGCTCCCCTTAAAATCTGCTTCATCCTAGCCACATCTATGGCTTGTGGCAGTATCCCCTTCTTAAGGACAATTTGGCACAGCATCTTGTTTAAACTGCGAACATATTGTATTCAGACACTCTGTCTCCTGGAAGTTGAAGGGTATACTCAAACTGATAGACTAAATTGACCACTTTCTCCAATTGGCCGAACTCTTCCTGCAACATAGTTAAATAGTCATAGGCAGTACAAGCAGCATTGCTGAACTTAAGGTTCTTCACGGCTTTAGCAGCAGCACCCTTTAAACTTTCACTTATGCGCTGCTTCTTTTGGGCTTCCGGTATTTCCCATCCTTCCACAGCCTGCATCGCCTGCTCAATCCAGGTGTCGAAATCCTCTTCCCCAAGTGGTACAGGTTGTTTTCCTGAAAAGATCCTGAGCTTCCGGTACCCGGCCTCTACATGTACAGTACTACTCTTCTGCCACTTCGTGACAAGGTCCCCTAAAGCATTTTAAAGTTCAGGGCCTATAGTGGTTAGAGGTGTCCCCGAAGCTGTCATCTCTTTGGAACTCTTTGGAATTTTGGGTGACTGCTGAGGTTCCTTCTTTATAGCCTTTGCGTGCGCCAAGCGGTACGTCTTATTGCCCATGGACTGCACACTTTAAATTCTTCCGGCATTTCATCCCTCCACTCTACCAGCATGAAGGTGCCGGAATTCTCTTCCTCTGACTTGAGGTCAATTAACCATCCTTTATGGTCCGGGGACAAGAGCTCTATGAGCCGTTCTATGTCACTCCCCGACCAATCCTCTCCGGGGAGTTGAATCACTGCAGCCATGTCCAGGGAGGCATGGGTGGATAAGCACCACTGGGTCACTGTTAATGGATCCATGCCGGTACTTCTGGCGGGCTTGATTGCAGCGTACAGGTTTCCTGGACTCTGAGCCCCCACGTGTAGCGATACCCCCAGCTAAGAGAGCCGCTGGTATGATTTTCGGGCCTGTAACACACCGCTGTCAACCCCCAGCAATTGGCTCTACCCTCCCTTGGCACAGCTAGTAGGGGATGAGAGGATTGTGAGGCCTGCAACTTTAGGCAACACAATCCAGCAACAAAAGCACACACAGTGATATAGGGGACACTGACCGTTTCTTCTGCACAGTAATAACACCAACAACTAATCTGCTTTATCCTTGTACTGTTACTGAAGGAAATTATTAAACAGATTAAAACAGTACACTTTAGTATATCCAGAGCCCTGCAATCAAAGATGTTCAGCAATAGACAAATATACAATCCTGTACAAAGATAACTAACGGACCCCCTTGCAACTCTCCTCCCTCGTGGGCAAGATGGCGCCCAGAAATGTCTACACTGATAAGTCAGGCCTGACTGTAACTATGTGTAATTTCCATAGAGAAGAATCTTCGCTAGCAAATGGTGGTGCACTTTTGAAGACAAAATTGTAATCCACAGGAATAAAGATTAACAAACTTGGTGAACAAGGATAAAGTCACTAATGCTACTCAATGCACTGTCCCTCTGGTGTGCATATGACAAAATTCTAACGGGTGAGTCCCGAACAACAAACACTGGGCCTAGAGATCCTGTACTAATCTCTGAGCAGGTGCTCTCTCACCCAACCGGACCAGTCCACGTCTGTATCTTCTGTTGCTGTGTCTCGGTACACAGGTTCCACGACACACGGGTCTTCGGTCCTCCTGGAAGTAGTTGGTGGGTAGCAGGATGCGGCGTCTCTCAGGCTCCTTGGTGGAAATGGAAGGCTCTTTGGAAACACAGGGCCTAGGCTTCAGGCCCTTTCTGGAACAACAGACTCAGCAGAGTGTTCCACTTGCTGGGCGGGCGATGTCCAAAGAGACCGTACTCCGGTCCGCCCCTCGGTTAAATAGCCCACCCCAGCAGTCCTTGCGTGGGGCAATGCACCATGGGTATGGTAGTCTCTGGGTTCGTCCAGCAACACCCCGCTACACTTGTAAAGAAAGTGCTGTATGTTCCAGAACTAGAAGGCTGTCTTCTAGCAGTGAAAAGTCTTCCAAACAACGGTCTAACAGTTAAGTTCCAGGGTGATGAATGTACTCCATTCGAAAATGGCATGGATCAAAGCTTAGCATAGGGCACATCAGAGTGTTTGGATTTAAAGCTTTTGCCTATATTCCAAGTGAAAAGCAATCCAAGCTGGAGAACAGAGCCATAGAGGGCATTCTAGTAGGTTACAGTGAGCAAACTAAGGGATACAGAATCCTACACCCAAAGACTGACAAAGTGACATTAAGCCGTAGTGTTTATTTTGATGAGAGACCATAATCAGAAACACCAATCCCTGAAAGCTGTGAAGTGAATATACCCAACAAACCAGAAGAGGAGGTCGACCAAAGTGAACCTGCGCAGGAGTCAGAACAAGAGGTGGAACTCACAATGCATAAATCAAGTTCCCCACCAGATCCTGTTAAACTGTCTGAAGTCAGAAGATCCACTCTGACTACAAAGGGGATACCACCCCGCAAGCTGTCATAAACTGCCAAACAGACAGCATACTTTAACCAACATCCCGGGAAGACATAGAAAAACTGCCAAAAAGTGAAGCCAATAAATAGAGAAAGGCAGGAGAAGAAGAATTAAAGTCACTTCAAGAAAATAAAACCTGGACACTCACAAAGAAAGCTCTACCCTAACTATAGAAAGTAAGTGGACTTTCAAAGTAAAGTCAGACGCAGAAGGGAATATCCACAAATACAAAGCCAGACTAATTGCCGAGAGTTACTCCAAGAAATTTTCTGAAGATTACGTCGTAAAACAATCCACCATCAGAGCACTTCTTAGCGTTGCAGCCAGGAAGGGCATCACAAGTGAAACACCTAGACGTTAAAACTGCTTTCCTATATGGAGAAATTAAAGAAGATCTCTACATGGAGCAACCACCAGGGTTTGAGCAAAGAGCATCTACGATCTTAAACAATCTGCAAGGATGTGGCATGAGAAAGTGAACAAAGTGCTTACCAGAGAAGGATACTCAAGAAGTAAAACAGACCCCTGTCTCTACTCCAGGAATCAAAAAGACAGCTATGTTGATGACATTATAACTTGTTTTGACCAAGAAGGGGATTACAATCTGAAAGAACATTTTGAGATCAAAGAACTTGGGAACATTAGCTACTATCTGGGAATCCAAATAGAGAGAGAAGATGGAAGTTATCTTCTCAACCAATCTCAGAAAATCTTAGAAATCTTAGAACAATTCCATATGCAAGATGCAAAGGAAGTGAAAACTCCTATGGAACCAAGCTTTTAAAAGAGTAATGAAACAGAAAACTAGCTACCCAACAATGACATGTATCGCAGAGCAATCAGTAAGCTTCTGAATGTTGCCACTCTGAGAAGACCAGATTTAGCCGCAGCAGTGGGCATACTATGCAGGAAGGTATCAGCTCCTAGGGATGAGCTTCGTGTTCGAGTCGAACATACGTTCGACTCGAACATCGGCTGTTCGATCGTTCGACGAAGATCGAACGATTTGGGCCGTTCGCGCCAAATTTGAGTGACGCGAACGGCCCACAATGCACTACGCCATCGCAGTGTCATCCAGGCGCTGTGATTGGCCAAGCATGCACTGTGACCCCGCATGCTTGGCCAATCACAGCGCCGGCAGCGAGGAGAGCAATGATTGGCCACAGGCAGGATGCCTGTGGCCAATTATTGCTGATGGGGTTTAGTACACGCCCCACACTATAAAAGGCCACCAGCGCGGCGGCCTTGTGTAGTGTGTTCCGGAGCAGGGAAAGAGAAGCATAGGCAGGGACAGTGTCATTTTTTTTCCTTTACTAATCCTGGATTCCTTGTGTTTAGGGACAAATAAGGATAGGTAGGGAGAGTGTCAGTGACAGTGTGCTATTCTGTGCTAATCCTTGTTTGTAGGGACAGAGAGGTACAGTGAGGGAAACTGACAGTGTGCTATTCTGTTCTAAAACTATTTTGCTGAACCATATTTTCAATCCTTGAGTTGAGGGACAGAGAGCTACAGTGAGGGAAAGTGTCAGTGTGCTATTGTGTTCTAAAACTATTTTGCTGAACCATATTTTCAATCCTTGAGTTGAGGGACAGAGAGCTACAGTGAGGGAAAGTGTCAGTGTGCTATTGTGTTCTAAAACTATTTTGCTGAACCATATTTTCAATCCTTGAGTTGAGGGACAGAGAGCTACAGTGAGTGAAACTGACAGTGTACTATTCTGTTCTAAATCAATTTTGCTGTTCCATATTTTCAATCCTTGAGTTGAGGGACAGAGAGCTACAGTGAGGGAAAGTGTCAGTGTGCTATTGTGTTCTAAAACTATTTTGCTGAACCATATTTTCAATCCTTGAGTTGAGGGACAGAGAGGTACAGTGAGTGAAACTGACAGTGTGCTATTCTGTTCTAAATCAATTTTGCTGTTCCATATTTTCAATCCTTGAGTTGAGGGACAGAGAGGTACAGTGAGGGAAACTGACAGTGTGCTATTCTGTTCTAAAACTATTTTGCTGAACCATATTTTCAATCCTTGAGTTGAGGGACAGAGAGCTACAGTGAGGGAAAGTGTCAGTGTGCTATTGTGTTCTAAAACTATTTTGCTGAACCATATTTTCAATCCTTGAGTTGAAGGACAGAGAGCTACAGTGAGTGAAACTGACAGTGTGCTATTCTGTTCTAAATCAATTTTGCTGTTCCATATTTTCAATCCTTGAGTTGAGGGACAGAGAGCTACAGTGAGGGAAAGTGTCAGTGTGCTATTGTGTTCTAAAACTATTTTGCTGAACCATATTTTCAATCCTTGAGTTGAGGGACAGAGAGGTACAGTGAGTGAAACTGACAGTGTGCTATTCTGTTCTAAATCAATTTTGCTGTTCCATATTTTCAATCCTTGAGTTGAGGGACAGAGAGGTACAGTGAGGGAAACTGACAGTGTGCTATTGTGTTCTAAAACTATTTTGCTGAACCATATTTTCAATCCTTGAGTTGAGGGACAGAGAGCTACAGTGAGGGAAAGTGTCAGTGTGCTATTGTGTTCTAAAACTATTTTGCTGAACCATATTTTCAATCCTTGAGTTGAGGGACAGAGAGGTACAGTGAATGAAACTGACAGTGTGCTATTCTGTTCTAAATCAATTTTGCTGTTCCATATTTTTAATCCTTGAGTTGAGGGACAGAGAGCTACAGTGAGTGAAACTGACAGTGTGCTATTCTGTTCTAAATCAATTTTGCTGTTCCATATTTTCAATCCTTGAGTTGAGGGACAGAGAGCTACAGTGAGGGAAAGTGTCAGTGTGCTATTGTGTTCTAAAACTATTTTGCTGAACCATATTTTCAATCCTTGAGTTGAGGGACAGAGAGGTACAGTGAGTGAAACTGACAGTGTGCTATTCTGTTCTAAATCAATTTTGCTGTTCCATATTTTCAATCCTTGAGTTGAGGGACAGAGAGGTACAGTGAGGGAAACTGACAGTGTGCTATTCTGTTCTAAAACTATTTTGCTGAACCATATTTTCAATCCTTGAGTTGAGGGACAGAGAGCTACAGTGAGGGAAAGTGTCAGTGTGCTATTGTGTTCTAAAACTATTTTGCTGAACCATATTTTCAATCCTTGAGTTGAGGGACAGAGAGCTACAGTGAGGGAAAGTGTCAGTGTGCTATTGTGTTCTAAAACTATTTTGCTGAACCATATTTTCAATCCTTGAGTTGAGGGACAGAGAGCTACAGTGAGGGAAAGTGTCAGTGTGCTATTGTGTTCTAAAACTATTTTGCTGAACCATATTTTCAATCCTTGAGTTGAGGGACAGAGAGCTACAGTGAGGGAAAGTGTCAGTGTGCTATTGTGTTCTAAAACTATTTTGCTGAACCATATTTTCAATCCTTGAGTTGAGGGACAGAGAGGTACAGTGAGTGAAACTGACAGTGTGCTATTCTGTTCTAAATCAATTTTGCTGTTCCATATTTTCAATCCTTGAGTTGAGGGACAGAGAGCTACAGTGAGTGAAACTGACAGTGTGCTATTCTGTTCTAAATCAATTTTGCTGTTCCATATTTTCAATCCTTGAGTTGAGGGACAGAGAGCTACAGTGAGGGAAAGTGTCAGTGTGCTATTGTGTTCTAAAACTATTTTGCTGAACCATATTTTCAATCCTTGTGTTGAGGGACAGAGAGGTACAGTGAGTGAAACTGACAGTGTGCTATTCTGTTCTAAATCAATTTTGCTGTTCCATATTTTCAATCCTTGAGTTGAGGGACAGAGAGGTACAGTGAGGGAAAGTGTCAGTGTGCTATTGTGTTCTAAAACTATTTTGCTGAACCATATTTTCAATCCTTGAGTTGAGGGACAGAGAGCTACAGTGAGGGAAAGTGTCAGTGTGCTATTGTGTTCTAAAACTATTTTGCTGAACCATATTTTCAATCCTTGAGTTGAGGGACAGAGAGCTACAGTGAGTGAAACTGACAGTGTGCTATTCTGTTCTAAATCAATTTTGCTGTTCCATATTTTCAATCCTTGAGTTGAGGGACAGAGAGCTACAGTGAGGGAAAGTGTCAGTGTGCTATTGTGTTCTAAAACTATTTTGCTGAACCATATTTTCAATCCTTGAGTTGAGGGACAGAAAGCTACAGTGAGTGAAACTGACAGTGTGCTATTCTGTTCTAAATCAATTTTGCTGTTCCATATTTTCAATCCTTGAGTTGAGGGACAGAGAGGTACAGTGAGGGAAAGTGTCAGTGTGCTATTGTGTTCTAAAACTATTTTGCTGAACCATATTTTCAATCCTTGAGTTGAGGGACAGAGAGCTACAGTGAGTGAAACTGACAGTGTGCTATTCTGTTCTAAATCAATTTTGCTATTCCATATTTTCAATCCTTGAGTTGAGGGACAGAGAGGTACAGTGAGGGAAAGTGTCAGTGTGCTATTGTGTTCTAAAACTATTTTGCTGAACCATATTTTCAATCCTTAAATTGAGGGACAGAGAGCTACAGTGAGTGAAACTGACAGTGTGCTATTCTGTTCTAAATC
Organism: Rana muscosa; assembly: GCA_029206835.1. NCBI lineage: Eukaryota > Metazoa > Chordata > Amphibia > Anura > Ranidae > Rana > Rana muscosa. The sequence goes on along the minus strand of CM055117.1, from coordinate 227,477,746 downwards.
AATTTTGCTGTTCCATATTTTCAATCCTTGAGTTGAGGGACAGAGAGGTACAGTGAGGGAAACTGACAGTGTGCTATTCTGTTCTAAAACTATTTTGCTGTTCCATATTTTCAATCCCTGAGTTGAGGGACAGAGAAGGACACTCGTAGAAATTATCAGTGTGCTATTCTGTGCTAAATCTTGTTTGTAGGGAGGGACAGAGTAGGACAGTGAGGGAAAGTGTCAGTGTGCTATTCTGTTCTAAAACTTTTTTGCTGAACCATATTTTCAATCCTTGTGTTTAGGGACCGAGAAGGATAGGCAGGGGACAGTGTCAGTGTCATTGTTGCTAAGCCTCCTGCACAATATACACCTGAAGGTAGCCCTTATTGCTGTTTTCCCATCTCCCTGCAGGCCATCCATTAAAATGTCTGGAAGGCAACCAAGGAGAGGCAGACAGTCAGGAGGCAAAAAAAGAGGGCAAGCAGGCTCTGTGTCTGGGGGCAACAGTGCTGGTCGTGTACGCGGTGCATTGTCATCAGCACATGGCCATGGGACACGCTTGTCCTTGTTTTCGGCAGCTGGACATGTTGAGCCACATCATGCCGAAGACTTGGTAGAGTGGATGACCAAGCCCACCTCATCCTCCTCATCCTCTCTCACCCAGGCTCAGGGTAGTGGCAAAGCAGCTGCCAAAGCGTCCTCTTCTCTGGTATCATTATCTTCATTAGTCAATCCTTCCCTAGACCCACCATGCCCTCCTCCCGAGGGGTCCCCCGAACTGTTTGAGCACAGTGTTGGGTACATGCTCCAGGAGGATGCCCAGCGTTTGGAAGGATCTGATGATGATACCCAGCTAGAGGAAGGCAGCAGCGTGAGAGCAGAGAGAGGGGATGCTCAAGAAGGACACCAATCTGGCAGTCATGTTCCAGCAGCTGCAGCATACTGCCAGATTGGCTCCAGTGATGAGGAGGGAGGGGATGATGAGGTCACTGACTCCACGTGGGTGCCTAATAGGAGAGATGAGGAGGAGGCACATCTCCAACGAGGCAGGATGCCCTTGAGTGGCCAGCGTATGGGCAGCACACCGACAGAATCACACCGCAGAGCTCCGCCTGTGCAGGGCGCTGCCTCTGCCCGTCATTCAAAAAGTTCTTTGGTGTGGGCCTTTTTTGAGGCGAGTGCATCAGATCGCACAGCTGCTGTTTGCAACATATGTCTCAAGCGTATATCGCGTGGCCAAAACATCAGCCGCTTGGGCACCACATGCTTGATCAGACATATGTTGACCTGCCATGCAGCTCGTTGGCAAGCCTACCTTAAAGACCCACACCAAAGAACAAAGCTGACCTCTTCTTGCACCGCATCAGCTGGGATCTCCAACCCCACTATACCTTCACTCCTCTCTGAAACCTGCTCTGAGAGGAATGAAGGTGTAGAATTAGGTGTGTCACAGGCAAGTACTTGCGGGCACTCTGCTAGCAGTACACCAACGTCCGATTCTAGCAGGCAAATTTCCCTGCCCCAGCTGCTGGACCGTCAAAAGAAGTTCACTCCCAGCCATCCACATGCCCAGCAGTTGAATGCTAGCTTGGCTAAATTGCTAGCACTTCAACTGCTGCCTTTTCAGTTGGTAGACTCGGCCCCCTTCCGTGAGTTTGTGCAATGTGCGGTTCCTCAGTGGCAGGTTCCCAAACGACACTTTTTCGCACGGAAGGCTATTCCGGCTCTCTACAGGCATGTGGAAGGCAATGTCTTGGCCTCGCTGGACAGGGCGGTCAGCGGTAAGGTGCATATTACCGCTGACTCATGGTCCAGCAGGCATGGACAGGGACGTTACCTTTCTTTCACGGCCCATTGGGTCACTCTTTTGGCAGCTGGGAAGGATGCAGGACAAGGTGCAGTAGTGTTGGAGGTTGTTCCACCCCCACGCCTCCAAAATGCTACTACTGGTTGTGACACACCTCTCTCCTCCACCCCCTCCTCTTCTTCTTCCTCCATGGCCTCTTCCTGTGGTTTGTCCTCGGAACCAGCGGTGCTCCGTAGGCGTTCAAGGGGCTACGCAAGTACGCAGGCAAAAAGATGCCATGCCGTGCTTGCGCTGGTGTGTTTGGGGGACAGGAGCCACACTGGGGCAGAGGTCCTGTCTGCTCTGCAGGGGCAGGCCGAGAGGTGGTTGACGCCACGCCAGCTTAAGCCAGGAATGGTGGTTTGCGACAATGGCACCAACCTCCTCTCCGCCCTCCGACAGGGACAACTGACCCATGTGCCCTGTATGGCTCACGTCCTTAACCTGGTGGTGCAGCGGTTCTTGGGCAGGTACCCGGGCTTACAGGATGTCCTGAGGCAGGCCAGGAAAGTCTGTGTGCATTTCCGCAGATCTTATAATGCCAGTGCTCGCCTGGCTGAGCTTCAAAAGGAGTTGAACCTGCCCAAGAACCGCCTTATATGTGACATGCCCACCAGGTGGAACTCAACGTTGGCCATGCTGCAGCGGCTGCACACGCAGCAGAGGGCCATCAATGAGTACCTGTGCGACTACGGCACCAGGACAGGGTCAGGGGAGCTCGGGTTTTTTTCACCACGCCAGTGGGGCATGATCAGGGATGCATGCACTGTCCTGGCACCATTTGAGGAGGCCACGAGGATGGTGAGCAGTGACAGTGCATGCATCAGTGACACTGTACCTCTTGTCCACCTGTTGGAGCACACGCTGCGTGGAATAATGGACAGGGCACTTGAGGCAGAACAGAGGCAGGAAGAGGAGGACTTCCTTGCCTCTCAAGGCCCCCTTTACCCAGACAGTGTTCCTTCTGTCCCACCCATCGCACAGGAAGAGGAGGAGGAGGAGGAGGAGGATTGTGTCAGCATGGAGGTGGAGGCTGGCATTCAGCATCATCAGCAGCAGTCTTTTAGGGATGATTTACAGTCCCAAGAAACCAGTGGACTTGTACGTGGCTGGGAGGAGGTGGCTGCGGATCATGTCGTCCTTAGTGACCCAGAGGACTCCGGACTGAATGCCTCAGCTAACCTACGCTGCATGGCCTCCCTGATCCTGCAAAGTCTGTGGAAGGATCCTCGTATTCTTCGGATCAAGGAGAGGGACCATTACTGGCTGGCCACTCTCCTTGATCCACGGTACAAAGGTAAGGTTGCGGACCTTATCGTACCGTCGCAGAGGGAGCAGAGGATGAGACAACTCCGGGAGGCCTTGCAGAAAGGTCTGTGCAACGCGTTCCCAGAGACTGGGAGGTTACAAACTCCTGGTCCTGGACAACGAGTTGCTGAGGCTTCGGGCAGTCAAAGAAGGAGCGGTGGGGAAGGTGGCCGTCTGACCGATGCGTTCAGACAATTCTTTAGTCCGCAGCCCCAAAGTATGATCGGTTCCAGCAACCATCACCAGCGTCTGATATACATGGTGCAGGAATACCTAGGGGCAAGGTCAGACTTGGACACCTTCCCCACCGAAAATCCTCTGGCTTACTGGGTCTTGAGGATGGATCACTGGCCAGAGCTTGCACAGTATGCAATTGAGCTACTGGCCTGTCCTGCATCCAGCGTTCTTTCAGAACGCACATTCAGTGCTGCTGGAGGATTTGTCACGGATCACAGGGTGCGCCTGTCCACCGACTCGGTTGATCGACTGACTTTCATCAAGATGAACCAGTCTTGGATCACCACCAGCTACCACACACCAGATGCTGATATAACAGACTAATTGATTTTAAAATGTCACATCCCTTCAAGACTGATGCTGATGCTGAGTGCCTGTGCTGTTATGTTGTCTGGCTATCCTCCTCCTCCTCCTCAATGATACGATTAACGATGATAGCTTGGAAGATCATTTTGGTTTATGGGTGATGCCACCAGTGGCTAAGGCCCAATTTTTCAGCCCCTGTTTAACAGGGGCGTGTAATTAAAATTTTTGATGCAATACTTTGCAACAGGCCTCATTGCTGTGCTCCAAGTACAGTATCTGTGAGGGGTTGCAGTGTTGTGCCACCAGTGCCTAAGGCCCAATTTTTCAGCCCCTGTTCAACAGGGGCATGCAATTATAATTATTGATCTAATAATTCACAGCAGGGCCCATTGCTGCGCCCACCAAGAGTAACTGTCAGGCCTTACAGTGTTGTGCCACCAGCAACACCATCACCACCACCACCACCACCAAAGGCCCAGTTTTTTAGCCCCTGTTCAACAGGGGCATGCAATTATAATTATTGATCTAATAATTCACAGCAGGGACCATTGCTGCGCCCACCAAGAGTAACTGTCAGGCCTTACAGTGTTGTGGCACCAGCACCACCATCAAAGGCCCAATTTTTACTACCACTGATCAACAATTATATGTTATTACAATTCCTGATATTATACTTGACAGCAGGGCGTTCCAGCACTCACCAAGAATAACTGTGAGTGCTTTCAGTGTTGTGCCAACACCAACACCTAAGGGGCCAATTTCTGCAGAGTATATACGGAAGGTCCCTACTTTCAAACATCCAACTTACAAACTACTACTACTTGCAAACGGAAGAAGACAACAGGAAGTGAGAGGAAATCTACCCCTTGGAAGGAAAATTCTCTCCTGTAAGAATTAATATGGGAGAAAGGTGTCTCCTCTCTACTGATGCTTTATCACCAATCCTTGTTTCAATACAAACACCACATTTCAAAAACAGTTGTCATTGGGACGCAAAGTGAGGTGAAATGTTCTGAACAGGGGCACAGACAGCAAAAAAAATGTGACAGGGGTGATAACCGTTCCCTATGTTTTCCAAAAAGCTAAAAAAAAGAAATTTGGCATGGAGCTACACTTAAACAATGCAGCTGTTCAAAATTACAAACAGATTCTACATAAGAACAAACCTACAGTCCCTGTCTTGTATGCACCGCCTGTATACGGCTGTTCAGAGTATATAGGGGCTTTTTTATTTTGTGTGCGGGGTTCCCCTTAATATCCATACAAGACCCAAAGGGGCTGGTAATGGGCTGGGGTAGGGGGGGGGGGGGGTTGATGGGGTAGCTATGCCATTTTTCCTAAATATTTTCATCCATATTACCGGGACCAGACATTGCATTAAAGCCGCAAGCAGTTTTAAATGGCTTTTTTTCCTTTAGAAATGTTATTTTGTGCAGGGACAGTTCTAAACACGGGAAACACGTGGCACTTCACAGGCATACTGTAGACACCCCCCAGGTACAATATTTAAAGGAATATTTGACTTTTTTTTTTCACTTTATGCATCATTAAAATGACTGCTCCCGGAAAACGTCCGTTTTTAAAACTTCTTTTTGCATTGATACATGTCCCCTGGTGCAGAACCCGGGTTCCCAAACTCTGTTTCGGACAATAACATGGATAATAGTCGTTATAATTAGCACTTTAGAATCCGAACGTTCGCATCCATTGTATTTAATAGGGTTCTAATGTTCGCGCGAACTTTCGGTCCGTTCGCGGGTTCTGGTGCGAACCGAACCCGGGGGTGTTCGGCTCATCACTATCAGCTCCCTGTCAGCGTGACTGGAACGCAGTAAAAAGAGTAATGCAGTACCTCAAAGAAACAATTCAGATGAAGTTACGGTGCCACAATTGGGGTGCCATTAAAAGTAACAGGATCGCAAGCGTGTTTCTTGTTTTGTGGCAAATCGTGAATTGCGGGCAGAATCGCAGCAATTCTGCTCACGATTCAGAATGCCTAGGTGTGAACGGAGCCTTAAAGCGGTTGTATACCGCAAAACTTTTTTTTTTTTTTTCAACCTGCAAGGCAAAGGCATAATGAGCTAGTATGAGCTCATTATCAATCACTTACCTTAGATCGAAGCCCCCACAGCAGTCCTCGGACACGTCCTCCGTCGCCGCCATGATACCCGGAGTGACTTCCGGGTATCGCCGAACCGGCGCTGTGATTGGCCGGAGCGGCAATGACGTCACTCCCGCGCATCGCCGTAGATATCGGTACAGGATTTTTTGCAAATATCTCCGAGACCGTGTAGGTCTCGGAGATATTGCAAGCACCTACAGGTAAGCCTTAATGCAGGCTTACCTGTAGGTGCATGTAATATTTTTGGGTATACAACTGCTTTAAGGTTGCCTGAAGCTAAACACAAACCACCATGAAGAGGTCCCTGGCTGAACACCAGCTAGCCCTTAGATTCAACTCTCAGAAAAAGAAGTGGCACAGAGGAGCTGGGTCCTCATCTGGGGTTGTGACATTTATTATGTTAACAAGTATATACAGAGACTGTATATGGATGGGTAATAACATAGTCCACAGGATAATATGAAATAGTAGCCAGGGCATGACTGTGCTGATAAAAGATACTGAAATGGCACGTCTAGTAAGAGCCAATCCAGATAACAGGTAAGGTAAAGTGTGTATCCAAGATTGTTGCCAGTGTTGCAAAAGATAGGGCTGTATAGAAGCCATGTAACATCTTTCTCAGGTTTATCAAAGAAAATGGTGTTGCCATCAACAACTACACTCATAGGAATGGGGTAGAGCATGAAATTTCTTGTGATTGCAGCCTCTTAACATCTGAAATGAAACGTGGAATGTTGTCATTGGACAACCTGGGAAAGAAGGAGACTTTAGATCCATTAATGAGGATATCAATGAATTCTCAGACCAGACAACCCAGTGCTGTGGCACTATCACAGTAATTTATGTGAACAAGAAAGGGGTGGGTTAGAGAACCAGGTAGTAATAGTTTATTAGGTACTCTGTGTGCCCTTTCAACAGTTTAGGTAGGTGAGAAGGCATTGTTGCGCAAAGATATCCAAAAGCCATTGGTCAGCAAAGGCAGCTGGGTCCACACTTTTTGTGTGTTTAGGTAGACTAATAATTCATATGCCGCGTACACATGATCAAATTTTCCATCGGAAAAACCTTGGATGGTTTTTCCGATGGAATCCAGCTCAAGCTTGGCTTGCATGCACACGGTCACACAAAAGTTCTCTGAGCTTTCGACCGTCAAGAACACGGTGACGTACAACACTACGACGAGCCGAGAAAATGCCGTTCAATGCTTCCAAGCATGCGTCAAATTGTTTTTTTTTACCAAAAATATGTAGAAGAATACGTATCGGCCTAAAATGAGGAAAAAAAAAAAATTTGGGGATATTTTGGGGGAATATTTATTATAGCAAAATGTAAAAAATATTGATTTTTTTTCAAAATTGTCGCTTTATTTTTGTTTATAGCGCAAAAAATTTAAACCGCAGAGGTGATCAAATACCACCAGAAAGCTCTATTTGTGGAAAAAAAAGGACGTCAATTTTGTTTGGGAGCCACGTCGCACGACCGCGCAATTGTCAGTTAAAGCAACGCAGTGCCGAATCGCAAAAAGCGGCCTGGTCTTTGGCCAGCCAAATGTTCCGGGGCTTAAGTGGTTAATGTGACCTATAAACTGCACAACTCAATTGAAAAACAAACTTAAATCTTTTCTGGGGGGGGGGGAGTAACAATAAAAAACTAAAATAATGTGGTTGTATAAGTGTGCACTTCCTCTTATAACTGGGAATGTAGCTGTGTTCATTATTAAGCAATCACATTCAAACTCATGTTAAATAGGAGTCAGTACACACCTGCCATCATTTAAAGTACCTATGATTAACCCCAAATAAAGTTTAGCTGTTCTCGTAGGTCTTTCCTGACATTTCCTTAGTGGCATCCTACAACAAAAAAAAACATGGTCCACAGAGAGTTTCCAAAGCATCAGAGGGATCTCATTGTTAAAAGGTATCAATCAGGAGAAGGGTAAAAAATAATTTTCAGGGCATTGGATATACCATGGAACACAGTGAAGACTGTCACCATCAAGTGGAGAAAATATGGCACAACAGTGAATTTACCAAGAACTGGACATCTCTCCAAAATTTATTAAAAGACGAAAATAAAACTGGTCAGGGAGGCTGCCAAGAGGCCTACAGCAACACTAAAGAAGCTGCAGGAATATCTGGCAAGTACTGGCTGTGTGGTACATGTGACAACAATCTCCCGTATTCTTCATATGTCTGGGCTATGGGGTAGAGTGGCAAGACAGAAGCCTTTTTCTTACGAAGAAAAACATCCAAGCCCGGCTACATTTTGCAAAAACACATCTGAAGTCTCCCAAAAGCATGTGGGAAAATGTGTTCTGGTCTGATGAAACCAAGGTTGAAATTTATGGCCATAATTCCAAAAGATCTGCTTGGCGCAAAAACAACACTGCACATCACCAAAAGAACACCATACCCACCGTGAAGCATGGTGGTGGCAGCATCATGCTTTGGGGCTGTTGTTCTTCAGCTGGAACAGGCTTTTTAGTCAAGGTAGAGGGGATTATAAACAGTTCCAAATACCAGTTAATATTGGCACAAAACCTTCAGGCTTCTGCTAGAAAGCTGAACATGAAGAGGAACTTCATCTTTCAGAATGACAAAGAGCCAAAGCATACATCCAAATCAACCAAAGGAATGGCTTCCTCAGAAGAAGATTAAAGTTTTGGAATAGCCCAGCCAGAGCCAAGACCTGAATCTGATTGGAAATCTGTGGGGTGATCTGAAGAGGGCCGTGCACAGGAGATGCCCTGGCAATCTGGAAGATTTGGAGTGTTTTTGCAAAAAAGAGTGGGAAAATATTGCCAAGTCAAGATGTGCCATGCTGATAGACTCATACCCAAAAAGACTGAGTGCTGTAATAAAATCAAAAGGCGCTTCAACAAAGTATTAGTTCAAGGGTGTGCTTTTGCAGCCATATTATTTAATTTTTTTATTTTTACTTCCCTCCATCTAAAAGATTTCAGTTTGTTGTTCAATTGAGTTACACAGTTTATAGGTCACATTAAAGGTGGAACAAGTTGTGAAATGATTTATCTTTGTCTCATTTTTTTTTACATCACAGAAACCTGACATTTTAACAGGGGTGTGTAGACTTTTTATATCCACTGTAAATGCATTGCGTTGCTGCCATGGGATTGACTGATTAGCAATTTGTGTTACCAAGCAATTGAACAGGTGTACCTAATAAAGTGGCCACTGTGTGTATATGTATGTTTGGGTCATGTAGACAAACATAAACTGGTAATCTTCATATTCCAGAACAGCTAAAGCTGATATTTATCCTTTCCTTTTTTTTTTTTTTATATGTTTTTTTCCTTTTGTAGATTTCAGATTCCATATGTGAACTGTGCAGTGTGGGCATGACGATGAGGGTTTGATGGGGAATTGCTGTAATTATGTTAGGATGGTTGTGGTAAATTGCTGGGATTATGCTGGGGTGTTGCTGGAAAATTCCTGGGATTATTATATGATGTTGCCGTATTTTTACCAGGATGTTGCTGGTAAATTACTAGGAATTAACTGAGATGCTGCTGGTAAATTGCTGGGATTATGGCTTTATACTGCTATGTGATATTATATAGTGATTGTTATGATATCCTGTAACCTTCCATACTGATTTATAATAAATGGAAAACTTAAGGTGAAACTCCAGTTTTGATAAGGAAAAAATCCTCCAGGTTCTTAAAATATGTTGCAAGAGTTTCAGTAAATGTTGCTACAGTTCCTACACTCTTCTGTTTTGTAAATAATGATGCATGCCCTGCTGGACCTCAAACTGATTGCAATGTGTATGAGAATATGGCTTTACAATAATCACATACTGGTAATCATTCTTAGTGTTGTGCTACAAATACATGTAGCACCAGTAGCCATTTGCATGTGCATGAACTGAAATTATTGTACCAAAAAAGAAAATCCAGTTTCCAAGTATGCTTGCATTTTGAATGTAAAGTGTATATTCACTTTTACTGCAATTACGCCTATTTTAGTAGCCCCTCTGCCATCAGTCTTTGTGGCCATCCTTCTATCAGAATATCATCTGTCTGGTCTGCATATGCATGCCAAAGTCTACATTCAACACTATAAAGTGTTTTGACACCGCCTGAGGGTTTCTGTATTTTTAGCTGGGAATTTTTTTCTAACTGGGTGGAGTCCTCCAAGAAGTATATGCAGTAACATGAACAGGGGTGCACCTATCTGTGCACAGGAACCACTGGTCTAAAAACATAAATTTTATTCAACCCAATTAGAATTGCAAGGATACAACTGGAGGTGTCACACCTTTGGTTCATATAACTGGTCTCATGGAGTAGATTTACTAGACCTGGAGCACTCAGAATCTGGTGCAGCTGTGCATGGTAGCCAATCAGCTTCTAACTTCAGCTTGTTCAATTAGGCTTTGACAATAAAACCTGGAAGCTGATTGGTTTCTATGCAGAGACCAACCAGATTTTGCACTCTCCAGTTTTAGTAAATAACCCTCATAGTGTCCACATCTAAAGGTGCAGTGAGACTGTGGACAATAGAGGTCAAACCTGTCCCCTTCAGACTGTATAAGAAGCTTTACTAGTAGTATTCTTTGGCTCTATGCTCTAAAGCACTGCAGATGCTAAAAGGCTTAGTCTAGCTCCCTGAAGCCCAGCTTACCAACAGTGCCAGCCCTGCCCATTCATGCACTATTTGCTTGCATAATGTAGATCAGATTCAAAAACCACTTACTGTGATAGGCAGTATCTCACTCAACCATAATTATAACCATGTGTAAGAAAAGTAAAAACCTATCAAAAAATAAGTAATGTAAAATACACATACCCAAGAAGGACCTAACATGTTTCACTCTAAAAAGAGCTTTGTCAGAGGTGCAATATGCAATAAAAGTATGGAAAATATTTGTGTCACCACATGGCAAAAGAACAATGGCCCCATAATTTGACATAGGACCATATAGTTTTTGCTCCAAGAAGTATAAACAAAATCAAGAGTCCATTGTTGTATGTAAATGTCAGATGCAGAAGACGGGAATCACCCCTGCTTACTATGAAGAAAACACGTAATCACTGTATGACGATTTGTATAGGGCGGAGGGCTTATTTTCCTTTGTAAATCCCTTTAATGGCAGACAAAAACATTAAATGGTCGGTCAGTTATTATTGTACTCCTGGGATATGCATAACGTAAGATGTACTGGTTCATATTTGGACAAATTAGGTTGCTTTAGACCACTTCTGATGTTCTTGCAAGTTACCTGCAAACTCTGGGGGGTGCAAATCTGCAGAATGAAGCCACACATGTGACTGGAGACCTTTTTTAAAGCTGGGCTGTTGGCTTTTAATTGTAAGTCTGGTTATTGGCATACCAGTATACATTTTCCTTGAGGTTTTGGAGAAGTGTTATTGGTTAAGACCTATACTCCCTTTGGCATGAATATCAAATGGGATATTAGTTATTTTATTAATAATGCCTAGGATGTGTTGCTATATTCCATTCTTTCTATGTTATATTTTAATGTTGATATATGTACTGGAACCATATATACGATTTGGCCAAAACTATTTTAGATATTTATGTTTAATTATCCCTGTGATCAATATTGGTATCAATTAATATTTTTTTTGTATTGTTGGTGTACATTTGTCTTTTTACCACAAGAGGTTGCCGCCTCTTAAGTCCGCAAATTCTCAATTTTTTTGTGTGTATGTTCCTACTTCACAGTCCCTTCTTTTGTTCTTTGATTAGTTCCTCTTTTTTTCAATGTAATTATTGTTAATTGGATTATACTGTTGGATGCGTCTCCCACGGCTCGGAATGCAATTATTTCCGGCATGTGAAGCGCACCTTTAACACTTACTCTGGTTCCTGGTATGCTAGGTGTGATTTCCGGGCATGGGAGGTGATAATCTCCGGCCCGTGGAACGCACCTGACTTCTGGTATTCAAGCTGGTGTGCTCTCTATTATAAATCCCTCTGTGTGGAACGCACTGAGGTGTTAATGTTGTTGCTAGTTTGTATTGTTGGGTGGCACTATCGGGTTTGGGACCTGACAGTTTCCGGCCTGTGGAGCACACCCGACTTCCTGTATTTGAGCCAGCTCGTCCCCTATAAATATGAACGTCACACGTCAGAACCACGCCCCTGATGATGCATTTTTCATGACGAAACGTTGGGTGGAGCTAGGGACGTGTGACGTAGGACGTAGACCGAGACGTGGCGGCCATCTTGCTGGTTAGAAACGCTGGTCGTTTCTTTTATGCCTGCTAATGCTTACCAAATGTGAGTGTATATGTAATATATCTTTATTTTTATAAAAAATTTTGTCCGGATGCCTGCGCAATGAGCGTTCCTTCCTCTCTTTACTTTTATGTGGATACCGGAGTCCTTTTTAATATAAGTCCATACAAGCGGAGGTGATCTTTTGCATACCTTTTGAGCTCATGGGAAGAGGATCTGTCTAACTGAGTGTGGAGAGGATCTGTTTGTGCAGGAGGGACCGGTGGTGCTATTATCAAATACCCTTAATGTGTATACCCTATACACTGATGGTAAGAGTCAGTATTATTGGGTGATGGTGACGGTCTCGCTATCCTTAAAATATGAAGGCTTGCTAGACGTGGATCTTGATTCGATCATTCCAGCAGTCCATTATTTATGAACTTTTAAATCATTTCATTAAATTTTTTGTATTATTTCAGCGCTACACCTTCACTTTTCATTATTGGTTAAGGGTCAAGTTTGGTTTAGAAAACTTAGGATTAAGTTATACATTTTCGAGTTAGGTTAAGGTTCAGAGTTAGGTCACGAACCTGAATACCACCAGTATATCCCAAGCAGTGGGAGATGGAGGTAATTTAAAAAAAATGTGTCCACTGTTTTCAGATCCCTTTCCTACGCAAGTAGATCCCACTACTGGCTGGCTCTGATTTGGGAGGTTGTACTATATTACTGTGCATTTATCCAAATGCTAATGCCAGATTAGTTCTAGCTGACCTTTGAATGGAAGAGAAGTGAACACTTCAACATTTGAACAGTCCACAGCAATACTAAAGCCCAATAAGGAGGCTAAACAGAATTGTTGCAGCTTACTAGTAGTCCATAAGCCAGGATGCTGGGGTTTACGGGTGGCACCCCCCATCGGTCAGTTAGGGCCCGTCGATCAGTCAGGGCAGTGCTCCTAGCAGCGGTGGCTTCTCTCTGGGCTTTGGGCTCGTCTTGGTTCCCCAGCGTCTCCTCCTGCCTCCTCCTGGTGGCCAATCCGGTCGGATCTCTTTTCGGCCATTCGGGTGATGGGCCTCATGACCCGCTTCCTGATTAGCCGGGAGGAGAATCAGTGTTGCAATAGCAAATATTTATTCGCTATTGTAACACAATTGGGTGGGCTCGGAGCGCAGTGCTCTGCTCCCCAAGCCCACCCTTTTTCGAAGCCTATTTGAGCCTCTGGCTCTATTCATGTGCTTAAACCCCCCTCCTCCATTGGAATCCATGCCATCAGGGGGCCGGACGCATGGATAGGGGGGGCGGCGCCTGTGCGCCTCTAATGGACAGGCAGCAGCTGATTCCAATCCAGATTATTATTAGGCGTTCATTAAGGAAGGGGCATAACGCTGTCAATAATGTGATGCCATTATATAAGCTAACTTATATCAGTAGGGGATGTCCTCAGAAATTCGACCGGGTGTGGCTCCCCTGGACACAACAACTTTAGCTCAATTTTTTGACGGGGTTGCCGTTGCGCTGTTTACCTTGCTATGTTGGGGGGGTGGGTGGTGCTGGGATCGGGTATGGTTCCTTATTTCATGCCTGAATGCAGTTTATATCCCTGTGTGGTCTTCCCTATCTGTTGTACCGATACTGATTCTGTTTTGTATGCTTATTATTTGTTCTTGATGTTATCTCAATAAAAACCAACCTTGTTGTTAAAAAAAAAAAAAGGAAGGGGCATAACATTTTGCTATGGGGCCCCAAGATATGTAGTTACACATTTTGGCTAGGTTAAGTTGAATTTAGTGGTTAGGTAACTGACTGTTTCATTTGGGGGAGGGCTGGGGGGGTTAAATTAGGTTTTGTGTGTTTCCTGAGATAGAGCACATGGTATTGGTGAAAAAAAACTTGTGCACCTTGAAAAGCTATGCAGGTTTTTAGAAACCAATCTACATGTATAGTGTGAATCTAATACTGTACATGCCATTTTGCAGAGGATAGCAGTGTCCATTACTGCCCAAATCTGACAATAATTCTTAGCAGAAAATGAGCCTCTAATATCTATCTTTTTATGAATCCATAACATGTTGTTGAATTCAGATCGTTCAAATCGTTTAGCATTACAGTTTGATATAAGTAATAAGGTTTGTAACACCATGCTTAACTACCATCTGTGTGTGGAATACAATACCAGCTTGGTGCAGATTTTTCATTTTAAAACAATATGGGAATTAATCAAGAGAAGGAATGCAGCTTTCATAGCAAGGATCCTGCTCCTGCTGCTGGTAGGCGGGTTCAATATTCCTGCCTCCTGGAGATAATGTCAAGAGTGGAAAATATAAAATAATGAGCCAATTACATTGCTATTTGCAGGGAGTACGAAAACAATTAACTGCAAAAGAAAGAGGATTGATGGTTTTTTTTTCTAGAAAGTCAACAAAGACATGATTTTTAGAAAGTGACATTTAGTACAGAAGAATAAACACTTTGGTGAATTAACATGTGACTTTTACTTTTTTTTTTCAAGTTCTCTAAAACAGAATGATTGGATTTAGAAAGTACCAATCAGTTGAAGCAACAATCAGCAATATATCAGAGTCTATCTGCTGAGATTCTTGTTGTGTTCACTTAATGCTCCATTAGGGTAATTCAAAGCACCACCAATCTGAGTAGGAAATAATTGAGTGCTTATCAAGGAAAACCCCAGTGTTCCCTGGTGCTGCCGAGTTCCGTGACCTTTTAAACACGGTGATTAACATGCCCAATGTACGTGTGCAGCAATTGATGGCTGAGAAAACAGGTTTTCCATCATGCTCAGCTGTGAAATCTTGGCCACAGCCTCAAAAACTAGGAAAACTTTCTTTGTGAAAGGAAATTGGGCTTCATGGGGATTTGGAGCTATTGTCTGGATGCAAAGAGTGGTAACCTATCTTTCTCTATCTGAGCTCTGACATGGTGATTAAATTAAATAATCTTGCTACAAGTGACTTTGTGACAACTGCATGATGCGGTTAGAATGGGAGTCAGTTAGTGGTCTGATTAGAAAGCATAGTAGGGGCAGGGGACTTAACTGAGACTAAAAAGGAAGTGTGCTCAGGAATAACTTACACAGCTCTTCCTGAAGTTTTGGAACAGGCATTGCTGTGAGCTTATTACTTAAAGGGGAGTTCCAGCCTTTTTTTTATGTTTATTAAAAGTCAGCAGCTACAAAATGTGTAGCTGCTGGCTTTTAATAAACATATACTTACCTGTTCCACTGTCCAGCGGCGCGACGCCCGGAGCTCCGCTCCTCTCCCCCCTTCTCCGCCGGCGCCTCCATTCATAGTGTGGGCACCCGGCCGTGACAGCTTTCGGGTTCATGGCCGGGCACTCACTGCGCATGTGCGAACGGCGCATTGCTCTCTGAGTGGACAGGCGATCGCCTGGGACCTGTCACGTCCCAGGTGATCGCCTACAGGGAGGGGCCGCCAAAAGGCGATATGACGTATCGCCTAGGCGACCCCAGGGCGGAAGGAGGAAGTAGGACAGGAAGTCCCACTCCTACTGAAGCCCCCACTCCCCCCAAAAAAAATTACATGCCAAATGTGGCATGTAAGGGGGCGAGGAGTGGATTAAGCAGAAGTTCCAAATTTGGGTGGAACTCCACTTTAACGCTTAACTCCAGCTTTATCTTCAGACTTGCACAGTGGCACAGGCTCTTCTTCTGTACTGAAATAGTTTACTCTGATTTTGCTTTACACTGTGATCATCTCATAGTGTGCATCACAAGCTGCAACAAGTCATACAGGGCCATCCTCATTTTCTGGCTGGAGGACATCCAGCATCGTCTAACGCAGGGGTCTCAAACTGGCGGCCCTCCAGCTGTTGCGAAACTACAAGTCCCATGGGGCATTGCAAGGCTGACAGTTACAAGCTTGACTCCCACAGGCAGAGGCATTATGGGACTTGTAGTTTCACAACAGCTGGATGGCCGCCAGTTTGAGACCCCTGGTCTAACGCTTTCCTTCCAAATCTTATTGTCACTGGCCCTCCCATTCCATTTATTGGATTTCAGTACATTATGGAGGCTCAACATCACGTGTGAGTATTGCATAGAGCAGTCTGTATGCCAATGCAGACTGTCTAGAAACACCCACTCCTCTAGGCTGACATTCACTCCTCAAGGCATTTTTATATTTGCATAACTTCTCTCAAGGACCATTTGGCGGTTTGCATCAGGGCTGAGGGCTGTTGAGAGGAGAACTGTGGCATAATGCTCTGATGTTTTCAGGAAGTTATGTGCAGCACGCTTCCAACACCCATAATCTGCTAGCATTGCATAGAAAAGCATAGAAACACAGTGGTGGTCTGGGTCTAAAAAAAAAAGTACGTAATGAAAACAGAAATGTTTTATTTAAAAATTGTATTACTTTGTTGATGAGGAGAGAAAGGAGGAACCAGGGACAGCAAAATATAGACGAGTAAATTTCAACTTCAAAGGACATCTAAACTCAAGAACAAAAATGTAATACAATACAACCTAACAGACCTTAGTTTTAGTGGTTGGATTCGTTTTAATTTTTCAGGCTAAGAAAATGTTTTGCATATACTGAAAATACCTGTTGAGCTTGCCAAAAATACAGTAACATCCTGTGAATGGAGCTAAAATCACAAACAATGTACCGTAACTGTTTCTTCCTTCCAAGCTATCCCCTGTCAACTAAAGATTCTCATGCCCCTATTTAATACAAATATTTGTTGTTCAAATCTAGAGAGCAGCCAAGGGTTACAATGCTGCTCCCCCATAGATAAATTATGGTGCGTGAGAATTTCCACCCAAGTACTGCAAAAATTATCATGTAAAAGAAAAAAGTCTCAAAAAGAAATCTGATGCAACCACCACATCTAAAAACTGGTATATTATTATTTTTTGTTTGTTTTTGAATTATGTTGAAAAAATAAAACTTATTAAAATAATGAGAAACAGTAGTACGGCCTGCAACTGTGGATCACTGGGGAATGAGACAGAGCCCAATGAGCCAGTTAGCACACAACATAAAGTTAAACTAGCTAAGGCCGTATTTAAGCCTAGGTTCACACTGTAGTGATGCGGGAACCAGCGTGATTCCAGCGCTGGTTCCTGCATCGCATCTCTCCCGCAAGCAGTTCACACTGCGCTCTGCGAACTGCTGTGGGTGTCAATACAATGTTAATGACTGTGAATTCGGACAGGAATTGGATCGCATGGGTGAGAACACCCATGCAATCCGATTCCAGTGTGGGGAAAAAAAAAGTCCCTGCACCTTTTTTTTTTATGCAAAAATATATGTATGGCTGAACTCGCACTGCACAGACATCGCATGTGTTCAGCACCACAGTGCGTGTGCGAATCATATGGGATGTCTGACATCACACAAGTTTGAACCCGGGCTAAATAAGTATATGGCCACTGCAAAAAAGGAGTCACAATAGTGTTCTACGTTGCTAAATGATAGCTAGGCCTGTAGTACATTATGTTTCCTCAACTCAACCTATCCTTGATATGTTAACATGGTAATCAAAATGTAGAACAAAATGAGTCCTTAAAGTGAACCTAAAGTAAAATTGTACCTATTAATGCAGGTATAGAGTGGAAGGTACCTTTGGATTCATGCATGTCATTTTTGTTTTCATGTTGATTACTATAGGTGCGCTAATAGGAAAAGCTTGACTACCTGCCATGCTTGAAAGGCCTGGCCCCTCTAGTTAGTTCACTATTGGCCAATGAATCGGTCCATCACAGTGATGAACTAATGGCGAGATCTAAGGCAATTATAAGGGGTAGGACCAGGCTTTTGATAATGAGAGGTGAACCTTCCAGTGCAGATGTTAAAGTTTGTTGGTCACCACTTTGTGTTGTAATTACATATACAATGAACATCTTTTTAATTTACTGATTTGAATGAGAACCTCTTTTACCCTGGCAGGAGATTGAGAATTGCACATGCCAAACAGAGAAATACATGGTCAGTAAATATTATACTGCTTCCAGTACCCATGTGTACTGTATGTAGCCTATTTGTCCCTGTATATTTGTCTTAAAATATTTTTTTTTTCTGTAAAGCCAGTACTTGGTTCCTTTGGTGTGTCCCATGGCTTATACGTGCTTTACCCTGAAAAAGTAATAAACCTTTCTCAAAAGCCTGCAATTTTTGTTTTAATCTGTTCAAAAGTCCTCAGAAGCATGGTTAAACTCTGAATGTTCATCTAACCAACTCTCCTAAAAACGATCAAGCCCTTTGAGTTTGATACATCTTATTTATCAAGCACTGCTCTCCATTTTCACCTCAGGTGGCTAGATCATTTTTGCACTTTTTCACTTTTTATTATTTTTACTATTTTTTACTTACAGCTTTGAGGGTTTGTAAAAGGCCCCTAAAACATACATTTTCTGAAAGCACAGGACTGATAGATTAAAAAGATGGTGTTGCTCACTTTGTGTGTCCTATTTTTTGATAAACAAACAATGGTTAGCACACACAGTTACTACATTTGGAAGCTTCAAAGTAATATATGTATAACTGAGGGTCAAGCTGACTGTACAGGTTATTGGTTAGACTGGATGTGAGTCACTGTTGAAATACCATCTGAGGAATGCTGGCTTGGGCAGCCTAAGAAAAACAAACCTCTGCGATCTGCTATTTTCAGCAAATTATCTATGGCTATGCTTGGCACTATGTAACTTTGATGCTTGGCTTCATTTTTGATCTGCTATGACTTTTTGTTAGTGAGGGAAAAAAGTATTTGTACCCCTGCTGATTTTGTACGTTTGCACACTGACAAAAAAATTATTAGTCTATAATTTTAATAGTAGGTCTATTTTAACAGTGTGATAGAATAACAAAAATATCCAGAAAAACGCATTTCAAAAAAGATATACATTGATTTGCATTTTAATGAGGGAAATAAGTATTTGATCCCATTTCAATAAGCAGGATTTCTGGCTGAAACTCAAAAATAAAAACCTGTTATAGCTCAACCAACCCAAAGGTAGCGCATGTCTATGACTTCACTCACCATACAACCGTGATTACAAAAGAAGTGTTTATTGATACCAAATAGTAGGAAAAACTACATGATAAAACATCATACATACATAGCATGAAAGCTATAAAAACATGTGGTCCATCTCTGGAAGGATGGTATATAACCACCAATTGGCAATAATAATAAAGGAATACTATGAAACATGTAGTAAAGTATCCACAGGATTTAATGGCCTATTGAAGATGTAGATGACCTTGTGAGGGCTAGGTTGGACTGTAAATTAAAGAATGGGAATTGGATAAAGGGTTGAGTCGCTCCATGATGTGGAAACAAAGATATATGATCATGAACTCCCCCAGTCCATGCTCTGATGAAGTCGCGTGATGTGACGATATGCGTCGAGCTCGGAGCAATAGGCGCAAACTGGAAGTAACGCAAGCGTATGAGCTCGCTGCTGGTGGCGTGTTATCTGAGCGTTTTTAACAGAGTGTACCAACTCTGTGTATTTTTTATAAATACTTTATGTACATTAGCATTATCCATGGGTGGCACCAGATGGGTGGTTGGGGGTGCCAGTGTAAATGCTCCCATTATAATAAAGGCTAGGTTCAAATTTAGGAACCCATTACACCTGTATTTAGGGTGTAATGTAATAAATATGCCCCTACCATCAGAGCCTCCTCCCTGTAACAGCAGGTGGTGTTCATGTGTGTTTGAGCTTTGGGGTGCACACCCTAATGCAATAGGCTGCGCACACCTATGTTTATAAATCTAAGCTTTAAACAGTATTATGCTTTTTGGGATCTTACTTCCACCTATACCACCCTGATTGAGCTAATTGGGAGGAGGCTGTATCCATTCCAAGGATCCATTGCTGCATCCACCAAAAAGGGACCCTCTGAAGACCCCTGTCTGGAGCATCAGATTCAGTTTATGCTGTAACTTTACAGCAGTAAGGTGAAGGGCTAGTGGACATTAGGGTGTCACTTCAGTGGATTGGCCAGTCATCGGACGTTTTTTCTCACGGTTCACGGTGAAGGGAAGCATCACATGGTGGTTATTTATGAAAGGCAAATCAACTTTGCATTACAAGTGCACTGCACGTGCACTTGGAAGCTCAGTCACTGTAGATCTAACGGGGTCATGCAAGGAAAATAAAAAACAGCATTTTAGCTTGCACATGATTGGATGATAAAATCAGCAGAGCTTCCCCTCATTTCAGATCTTCTCAGATCTACAGCGACTGCGCTTCCAAGTGAACTTTCAGGTGCACTTGCAGTGCACTTGTAGTGCAAAGTGGATTTGCCTTTCATAAATAACCCCCATAGTCATCAATTCTGGATTGTTTTTTCATATTTTTCACTTGTGCCGATGCATTAGTTTACATTCTGGGAGTGACTATCCCATATATTGTTTAATTGCTACCTGAGCCCAGGGTGGCTCACTGGACGTTTTGTTTGCTTTGCATTTTTTTCAATGTTTACAATTATCACCATGTGCTAATTTTCTTTTCTATTTAGTGTTGCACACAACATCATTTGCACTTTGCACTTTAGCACTAGGGATGAGCCGAACACACCCCGGTTCGGTTTGCACCAGAACCTGCGAACGGACCGAAAGTTTGCGCGAACTTTAGAACCCTCAAACGTTCGAAGTCAAAAGTTCTAATTATAAAGGCTAATATGCAAGTTATTGTCCTAAAAAGGGTTTGGGGACCCGGGTCCTGCCCCAGGGGACATGTATCAATGCAAAAAAGTTTTAAAAACTGCAGTTTTTTCGGGAGCAGTGATTTTAATGATGCTTAAAGTGAAAAAAAAAAAGTGAAATATTCCTTTAACTATTGTACCTGGGGGGTGTCTAAAGTATGCCTGTGAAGTGGCATGTGTTTCCCATGTTTAGAACTGTCCCTGCACAAAATGTCCCCCCCCCCCCAGCCCACTACCAACCCCTTTGGGTCTTGTATAGATATTGAGGGGAACCCTGCATCCAAATTAAAAAAAGGCCCTATATACTCTGAACAGCAGTATACAGGCGGTGCAAACAAGACAGGGACTGTAAGTTTGTTCTTAAGTAGAATCTGTTTGTAATTTGGAACAGGTAAATTTTTTAAATGTAGCCAGCCAAAAAATCAATTTTTAAGCTTTTTGGAAAACATAGGGAAGGGTTATCACCCCTGTAACATTTGTTTTGCTGTCTGTTACCTGTTCAGAACATTTCACCTCACTTTCCGTCCCAATGACAAATGTTTTTAGAAAATGTTTTTTTTTTATTGAAACAAGGATTGGTGATAAAGCATCAGTGGAGAGGAGACACCTTTTTTCCCATATTAACTCTTACAGGAGAGAATTTCCCTTCCTAGGGGTAGATTTCCTCTCACTTCCTGTTGTCTCCTTCCGTTTGCAAGTAGGAGTCGTTTCTAAGTTGGATGTTTGAAAGTAGGAGCCTGCCGTATATACTCTGCAGAAATTTGGCCCTTAGGTGTTGGTGTTGCCACAATACTGTAAGCCCTCACAGTTACTCTTGGTGGGCGTTGGAACGCCCTGCTGTGAACTATTATATCAAGAATTGTAATTACATGCCATTGTTGAACAGTGGTAGGAAAAATTGGGCCTTTGGTGGTGGTGCTGGTGCCAAAACACTGTAAGTCCTCACAGTTACTCTTGGTGGGCGCAGGAATGGGCCCAGCTGTGAAATATTAGATCAAGAATTGTAATTACGTGCCCCTGTTGAACAGGGGCATAAAAATTGGGCCTTAGGCACTGGTGCCACAATACTGCAACCCCTCACAGATACTGTACTTGGAGCGCAGGAATGAGCCCTGCTGCAAAGTATTGCATCAAAAATGTTATTTACATGTCCCTGTTAAACAGGGGCTGAAAAATTGGGCCTTAGGCACTGGTGCCACAACACTGCAACCCCTCACAGATACTGTAGTTGGAGCGCAGCAATGAGCCCTGCTGCAAAGTATTGCATCAAAAATTGTAAATACACGCCCCTGTTAAACAAGGGCTGAAAAATTGGGCCTTAGCCACTGGTGGCGGTGCCCAGAACCAAAAATGTTCTTACAAGCTATCAGCATGATCATTGAGGAGGAAGAGGATAGTCACTCAACATAACAGTATAGTCACTCAGCATCAACATAGGCAGTCTTGAAGGGATCTGACATTTCCCAAAAAATTATTCGGTTACATCAGCATCAGGTGCTTGGTAGCTGGTGGTGATCCAAGACTGATTCATTTTTATGAAGGTCAGTCGATCGACCGAGTCGGTGGACAGGCGCACCCTGTGATCGGTTACAAATAGAGTTGAGCGGACACCTAGATGTTCGGGTTCGACGGGTTCGGCCGAACTTCGGAAAAAAGTTTGAGTTCGGGACCAAACTTGACCCGAACTTGACCCCGAACCCGAACCCCATTGCAGTCAATGGGGACCCGAACTTCTGAGGACTAAAAAGGACTAAAAAGGAAAGGGCTAGAGGGCTGCAAATGGCAGCAAAATATTGTTAAGAGCATGGGAAGTACTCTGCAAACAAATGTGGATTGGGAAATAACTTACAATAACATAAAAAAAATATATATGCTGGAGGCCCCCTTTTCAGCAGAAGAAGTACAGGAAGTTATTAAGAACCTCAGAAACTCAACGGCACAATGCCACACATATGATGGGAATGCCCCAGAATACGCAGTTTCTGTAAAAAATTATTCAATTTAATGGATAAGCTAGTGGGAAAATAAAATACTTTGAAATAAAAATGTAGCGGGGTGATAAATTTAAGGGAAGTGTTTGAGTGGTAAATAGGCTCAAACACCCTAATTCTGTAGGATTCATGGACCATTTTGTCCTCGAGGGACAGTATTGGCGTGCAGTTCCCTGTGGCCTACAGGTGGTGCTGCCATGGTAGGCTAGGGTTGAACCGCCGATACAGTGCTGTGCCTTTTGTGTCCCCTCTTGGCAGTAGTACAGCGGGGCGGGGAACCTGCTGTGCATGCCGGGAGAGGATATAAAATTGGCAGACACCTCCTGATCGGGGTCCGAGCCCCAGGCACCTTTGGCCTGGGGGCTGACGTCCAGTGGGGTCCGCGCCTTGGGTGCACGTGTTCCTGTTCCATCTCGAGCACCTTTAGCTCGGGGTGAGGTACTATCCTGGAGTTCCTGCTGCCCTGGGTATGGAGGCCTAGGGGCGGGAGTAAAGCCTGGGGTCCAGAGCCTTCATCTGGAGTCCGCTAAGGGTCGAGGAGTCCTTGGGTGCCACCTCATGTAGGGGACACTGTTCCAGGGAAGGGAGGAACCTTCCGATGGCCCGATGCTGGAGGCACGGTGAAGGAAGGGTCTGTTGACTCCCTGGAGAGATGTCTTCCCCTTGATATGGGCTGGTTCTTAGAAGGAGAAGCTCAAGGTCATCCTGACTGTATCGGAGGCCTTATTCACCCGGCCTGTGGCAGGGGCCTTATACACCCTGGTCTGTGGCAGAGACCAAAGTTCTCCAGGTCCGTGGCAGGGGCCTTGTACACCCGGTCTGTGGCATAGACCAACCTCACGGACTGTGGCAGAGACCGTGCACCTAAAAGTGTTTGAGAAACCTAAGCAGTGAAGTGAATGTGCTACGTTTGTGCCTGGACCTCCTCCACACCTTAAGCTGTCCTGTTTCTTTGCTCTAACCTTTTCTATCCGAGTACAGTTTATTTTGCCATGAGAGAATAAACTCAGAGTTGGAGTTTCAGCTGGTGTGGACATTGACTTTACTGGGAATTCAAGGACTTGCCTCTACCAACACTAGAGGTGAGAATCATCCTCTGGAGGAGTTTTGACTCCGTCTATGGACACGGCCCGTCAAGTACACCGCTCAACCTCTTTATACAGGAGGGTACGGGCTGGTAGTGTGGTGTGCCTTTCTCCCTCCTGTGAGGAGCCAACAACATAAAGGCAGGTAAGGGGGAAAGGATCTGTGCGCTACAAAAAAATAAAATAAAAATTATAATCTTGACCTAGGAGGACGAGGTTCATATGGAGTAGGAGGTTTAGGTGGCGGTGGATGTGGCTGTGTAGGTGAAAGCGGCGGTGGAGGAGGACGAGGTAGCCAACACGGGTTCAAAAATAAAACAATGGCTGGGTAAGGCTGGTGATGTGTCGAATTCTGTCCCCCGTCGGATAGTGTCCACCCTGTACTGCGTTTGCTCAGTAGGTAGGACAAAGGGGATTTCGAAAATCTCACAAGACGAACGGCGCCTGTGCGGTGAGTCCAGGTTAAAGCCACACCATCTGAGGTTCAAGCCGAGCCAAGTGAGGCCATGCCCGAAGCGTGGCGATCGAAGCGAGCCCGTGAGAGGCCCTGTTACTATGTGCTACCGTATGTCCACTTGGATGGTGGGGCTTGAACCCGCACTCACTGCGCAGGCGCCATTCATCTTCGTAGATTTTGTGAATCTCCTTGTCCTCCGTACTGCGCAAGCGCTGCGCCTGTGCAGTACGGGCCGGACAGAATCCGATGGCCGGACAGTTTTTGTCAGAACACCGGTATACATGTCTATTCTGCACAAGGTATGGACAAGTCCTGTGGGATCCATGCCTGGTTCATTTTAATGAACGTGAGCTTGTCCACATTGGCTCTGGACAGGCGGCTGCGCTTGTCTGTAATAACGCCCCCTGCCATGCTAAATACACGTTCAGATAATACACTGGCTGCAGGGCAGGCCAGCACCTCCAAGGCGTAAAGGGCAAGCTCAGGCCATGTGCCCAATTTGAAGGGGGCAGACCCGTCATCCAGTACTTGTAGGCCTGTGCACACATACTGCTCAACCATGTTGGTGAAATGCTGCCTCCTGCTAAGACGTTCCATCTCAGCTGGTGGTGCTGGTTGTGCCCCGGCTGCACTGGAGACCTCTTCCTCCTCCTCTGACTTCGCCTTGTGCTTCCACCATACGCCCGCTGTCAGGTGGGAATGCCACCAGCAGTGCATCTACCAGCGTGCGCTTGTACTCGCGCATCTTACGATCCCGCTCCAGTGAGGGAATTAAGGACGGTACGTTGTCCTTGTAACGGGTATCCAGCAGGGTGGCCACCCAGTAATCAGCACCAGTTAGAATGTGGGCAACTCGGCGGTCGTTGCGGAAACACTGCAGCATGTAATCGCTCATGTGTGCCAGGCTGCCCAGAGGCACACCCACAGTATGTAAACGCTGTATCTCACCGCCACAGAACTGCAGAAAATGCTATTAAAAAAAATGTTATTTTTTTAGGATAGCACAGTAGAAGAAGAATATATAAATGGTTTATTTCACACACCTCCAGATATGCAGAAAACACTGCAAAATATTTTTTGTGGCCCTAAATGGGTGTTTTTGGAAGAGCACAACACAACCACAGTATGTAAACGCTGTATCTCCCAGCTACAGAACTGCAAAAAATGCTATTCCAAAAAAATGTTTTTTGTCCTACAATAATTTTTTTAGGATAGCACAGTAGAAGAAAAATATATAAATTGTTTATTTCACACACCTCCAGATATGCAGAAAACACTACAAAATATTTTTGTGGCCCTAAATGGGTGTTTTTGGCAGAGCACAACACACCCACAGTATGTAAACGCTGTATCTCACACCTACAGCAATACAAAAGATGCTATTAAAAAAAGTGCCCTAAAAAAAAAAAATTGGAATAGCACAATACAAGAAAAATATATCAATTGTAAATCTCACACTTGCATATATGCAGAAAACACAGAATTTTTTTTTATTTTATTTTTTGCCCTAAATGGGTCTTTTTGCAAGAGCACAATACACCCACAGTATGTATAGGGTGTATCTCTCAACGTAACATATGCAGTGCTGGTGCACTGAGCATAAAAAGATAAAAGTTTAAATTTCTCTGACACTGGGCTCATGGCAGTCTAAGAAGACTGTGCACTGCAACACAAACAGGTAAACCTATGCAGATCGCTGAGTTATTAGATCTCTGAATCTGGACTCCTATATAAATCTCTCTCCCTGAAAGCACCAATAGGAACCTTGCCCTAAACTGTCTCTCTATCTTTTCTCTCAGATTGCAGAATCAGGACTAACTCATAGTATTTCAATCTCTCCCTAATAAGCAACAGCAGCCAGGATCCTCTCCCTATCCTGTCTAAAGCAGAGTGACGTGCTGTGCTGTGTGCCTCTAGCTTATATAAAAGCTGTGTCACATGTTTCACTGGCCAATCACAGCCATGCCATTAGTAGGCATGGCTATGATGGCTTCTAAGGGCACACCAGTTAAACAAAAGGTGATTGAATGCCCCCTGAAGCTTTTCTAAATGCGCCATTACATCGCCGAACACCGGACCCGAACCCGAACATACACGCAATTGTTCGGGTTCGGGTCCGGTACCCAAAAACTCAAATGTTCGGTACGGACCCGAACTTTACAGTTCAGGTTCGCTCAACCCTAGTTACAAAGCCTCCAGCAGCACTGAATGTGCGTTCTGAAAGAACGCTGGATGCAGGACAGGCCAGTAGCTCAATTGCATACTGTGCAAGCTCTGGCCAGTGATCCATCCTCAAGACCCAGTAAGCCAGAAGATTTTCGGTGGGAAAGGTGTCCAAGTCTGATCTTGCCCCTAGGTATTCCTGCACCATGTAAACCAGACGCTGGCAATGGTTGCTGGAACCGATCATACCTTGGGGCTGCGTACTAAAAAATTGTCTGAACGCATCGGTTAGACGGCCACCTTCTCCACCGCTCCTTCTTTGACTGACCGAAGCCTCAGCAACACATTGTCCAGGACCAGGAATTTGTAACCTCCCAGTCTCTGGGAACGTGTTGCACAGACATTTCTGCAAGGCCTCCTGAAGATGCTTCATCCTCTGCTCCCTCTGCGATGGCAAGATAAGGTCCGCAACCTTACCCTTGTAACGTGGATCAAGGAGGGTTGCCAGCCAGTAATGATCCCTCTCCTTGATCGCACGAATACGAGGATCCTCCCACAGGCTTTGCAGGATCAGGGAGGCCATGCAGCGTAGGTTTGCTGAGGCATTTGGTCCGGAGTCCTCTGGGTCACTGAGGACGACATGATCTGCAGCCACCTCCTCCCAGCCACGTACAAGTCTATGGGTGTCTTGGGACTGTAATTTATCCCTTAAAGACTGCTGCTGATGCTGAGTGCTAGGCTCCACCTCCATGCTGACACAATTCTCCTCCTTCTCCTCCTCCTCGTCCTCTTCCTGTGTGATAGGCGGGCCAGCAGGAACACTGTCTGGATAAAAGGGGCCTTGAGAAGTCCTCCTCTTCCTGCCTCTGTTCTGCCTCAAGGGCCCTGTCCATTATTCCACGCAGCCTGTGCTCCAACAGGTGGACAAGAGGGACAGTGTCACTGATGCATGCACTGTCACTGCTCACCATCCTCGTGGCCTCCTCAAATGGTGCCAGGACAGTGCATGCATCCCTGATCATGGCCCACTGGCGTGGGAAAAAAATCCAAGCTCCCTGACCCTGTCCTGGTGCCATATTGCAACAGATACTCATTTATGGCCCTCTGCTGCGTGTGCAGCCGCTGCAACATGGCCAACGTAGAGTTCCACCTGGTGGGCATGTCACAGATTAGGCGGTTGGGCAGGTTGTAATCCTTTTGGAGGTCAGCCAGCCGAGCACTGGCATTATATGACCGGCGGAAATGCCCAAAGAGTTTCCTGGCCTGCTTCAGGACCTCCTGTAAGCCCGAGTACCTGCCCAAGAACCGCTGCACCACCAAGTTAAGGACGTGAGCCAAACAGGGCACATGGGTCAGTTGTCCCTGTCAGAGGGCGGAGAGGAGGTTGGTGCCATTGTCGCAAACCACCTTTCCTGGCTTAAGCTGGCGTGGCGTCAACCACCTCTGAGCCTGCCCCTGCAGAGCTGACAGAATCTCTGCCCCAGTGTGGCTCCTGTCCCCCAAGCACACCAGCTCAAGCACCGCATGGCATCCTTTTGCCTGCGTACTTGCGTAGCCCCTTGAACGCCTACGGAGCACTGCTTGTTCCGAGAACAAAGCACAGGTAGAGGCCATGGAGGAAGAAGAAGAGGAGGGGGTGGAGGAGAGAGGTGTGTCAGAATCACCAGTAGTAACATTTTGGAGGCGTGGTGGTGGAACAACCTCCAACATTACTGCACCTTGTCCTGCATCCTTCCCAACTGCCAGCAGAGTCACCCAATGCGCCGTGAAAGATAGGTAACGTCCCTGTCCATGCCTGCTGGACCATGAGTCAGCGGTAATATGCACCTTACCGCTGACCGCACTGTCCAGCTAGGCCAAGACATTGCCTTCCACATGCCAGAGAGCCTTCCGTGAGAAAACGTGGCGTTTGGGAACCTGCCACTGAGGAACCGCACATTCCACAAACTCACGGAAGGGGGCAGAGTCTACCAACTGAAAAGGCAGCAGTTGAAGTGCTAGCAATTTAGCCAAGCTAGCATTCAACCGCTGGGCATGTAGATGGCTGGGAGCGAACTTCTTTCGGCGGTGCAGCAGCTGGGGCAGGGAAATTTGCCTGGTACAATCTGACGTCAGTGTACCAATAGCAGATTGCCCACAAGTACTTGGCTGTGACACACCTAATTCTATACCTTCATTCCACTCAGTGCAGGTTTCAGAGAGGACTGAAGGTATAGTGGGGTTGGAGATCCCAGCTGATGAGGAGCAAGGAGGGGTCCACTTTGTTCTTTGGTGTGGGTCTTTTAGGTACGCTTGCCAATGAACTGCATGTCAGGTCGACATATGTCTAGTCAAGCACGTGGTGCCCAAGCGGCTGATGTTTTGGCTACGCAAGATACGCTTCAGACATATGTTGCAAATGGCACCATGCAAACCAAAAGGCATCCGCTTATTCTGGAATGACCCCTAAGGGGTAGAAAAGGGCGTCTTCTCTTTTTCAGATTCTGTTAGGGGTATCTGCCAATAACCTTTAGTCAGATCTAGAGTAGTTATGTACCGGGCACTTCCCAATTTGTCAACAAGCTCGTCGACCCAAGGCATTGGGTACGCATCGAATTTGGACACGCTATTCAACTTCCTGAAATCATTACAAAATCGTATAGTTCCATCCGGTTTTGGGACCAACACTATGGGACTTGACCAGTTACAGCGGGACTTCTCTATTACGTCCAACTGCAACATGTTTTTTATTTTATTTTGCAACTGCTTCCTGCCTAGCCTCAGGTATTCTATAGGGCTTTATATTTACATGGAAACCTGGTTCCGTAATTATGTCATGCTGTATAACATCCCACATCAGAGGCATCTGTCTGTACCACAAACTCCTTCGTGAAATCGGGTTACGAGCACAGGTTGTGCACAAAGAGCCTGCTTCAATATTTGAAATGCCTTCTCTGCTTCAGGATTCCACTTAATCATGCCTGACCCTCTACCCTTCGTCAGATCTGTCAGTGGGGCTGCAATGGGGGCTAAATTGGGTATAAAATGCCTGTAGTACCCTGTGATCCCAAGAAATGCACAAACTTGCTTTTTATTTAAAGGTTGGGGCCACTTTTGAACCGCCTTTTGAATCTTGTTGATCTGAGGCTTGATCAGCCCTCAACCAATAATGTAGTCAAGGTATTTGGCCTCCTCCAAGCCTATGGCACAATTTTTTAGGGTTGGCAGTGAGTCCTGCTTTCCTAAAGGAATCTACATCGGCTTGCATCCGGGGCAAATAAGATTTCCAATTTGGGCTGTGGATGATGAAATCATCCAAATAGGCAGCTGCGTATTGGCAATGTAGTCTCTATGTCTTGTCTAGGTATGGGCTATCTGTTCGAGTCGAAGCCGAACAGCGAACAATTTGGGGTGTTCGCGGCAAATTCGAAAAGCCGCGAAACACCCTGTAAATGTCTATGGGAGAAATCAAAAGTGCTAATTTTAAAGGTTAATATGCAAGTTATTGTAATAAAAAGTGTTTGGGGACCTGGGTCCTGTCCCAGGGGACATGCATCAATGCAAAAAAAAGTTTTAAAAACAGAAGTTTTTTCGGGAGCAGTGATTTTAATAATGGCTAAAGTGAAACAATAAATGTGAAATATTCCTTTAAATTTCGTACCTGGGGGTGTCTATAGTATGCCTGTAAAGTAGCACATGTTTCCCGTGCTTAGAAAAGTCCCTGCACAAAATTACATTTCTAAAGGAAAAAAAGTCATTTAAAACTGATCATGGCTATAATGAATTGTCGGGTTCCGGCAATACAGATAAAAGTCATTGAAAAAAACAGCATGGGTTCCCCCCTTAGTCCATTACCAGGCCCTTTGGGTCTGGAATGAATATTAAGGGGAACTCCGAACCAAAATTTAAAAAAAAAAAAGCGTTGGGGCCCCCCCCAAATTCCATATCAGGCATTTTTTTTTTTTAAATGGCGTCCGGTTCCCCCAAAAAAACATACCCGACCCTTCAGATCTGGAATGAATTTTAAGGGGAACCCTGCACCAAATTAAAAAAAATAATGGCATGGGGTTCCCCCCAAAAATCCAATTCCAGAACCTTATCCGAGCATGCAACCTGGAAGGCCGCAGGAAAAGAGGGGGGGGATGAAAGAGCACCCCCCCTCCTGAACCGTACAAGGCCACATGCCCTCAACATGGGGAGGATGTCCCCATGTTGATGGGGACAAGGGCCTCATCCCCACAACCCAAAAATGGCGCAGGGTTCCCCTTAATATCCATACCAGACCTGAAGGGCCTGACATGGTATTTGGGGGGGACCCCCACACTTTTTTTTTAAATTGTGGTTCGGGATTCCCCTTAATATTCATACCAGACCCAAATGGCCTGGTAATGAACTAAGGGGGGAACCCATGCTGTTTTTTTTCAATGACTTTTATCTGTATTGCTGGGACCCGACAATTAATTATAGCCGCGATCAGTTTTAAATTACCTTTTTTCCTTTAGAGATGTCATTTTGTGCAGGGACTTTTCTAAGCACGGAAAACATGCGCTACTTTACAGGCATACTATAGACACCCCCCCAGGTACGAAATTTAAAGGAATATTTCACTTTTATTGTTTCACTTTAAGCATTATTAAAATCACTGCTCCCGAAAAAACTTTTTAAAACTTTTTTTGTATTGATACATGTCCCCTGGTGCAGGACCCGAGTCCCCAAACACTTTTTATGACAATAACTTGCATATTAGCCTTTAAAATTAGCACTTTTGATTTTTCATGTTCGTGTCCCATAGACTTTAACGGTGTTCGAACAAATTTTTTGCCTGTTCGCATGTTCTGCTGTGAACCGACCCGGTGTTCGGCTCATCCCTAGTCTTGTCCATCATTCTCTGGAAGGAGAAGGGTTATCAGAGGGAGGCTCTTGTTGAGACTGTGGATGCTGTGAAGTCTATGAGGAGAGAGGATCTCCTAATGGAAAGGGGTCCTCGGGACAATGCTCACATTATGGGCGTCCCTTTTATTACGTCATACTCTTTGCAGCACAAGAGTATAAAAAAGTTGATCGACAAGCATTGGCATCTAGCCACTAATGATGTTGTCCTCAAGGACGTCCTACCAGAAAGACCTAGGGTTTATATTTAGAGGGGTGCCCTCTTTACGCCCCCAATATACTTAATCCACGATCACCACTAGAGGTTTTTTTGATCAGCTTACTGGATTTTATAAGTGTAAGAGGTGCAGGGTTTGCTCACTTAATTCCTGTACTAGTAGAAAGGGTTACCACTTTTTCCTCCACGGTTACACATAAACAATTCGATATTAAGCCTTGCATCACTTGTGACACCGCGGGGGTGGTCTACATGTTGCAGTGCCCTTGTGGCCTGCAATATGTGGGGCGGACCAAACAATCCTTGAAAGTGCGTCTCAATGAGCATGTAACCAATATACTAACTGGATTTAAAAACCACTCTGTGTCTAATCATTATCGATTGGTACACAATAGAGACCCCTCAAAAACCCTCTATTTAGGGATTGATAAGTATAAACCACACTGGAGGGGAAGCTTTTTGGTTAGAGAGATCTCCAAAATGGAAATGGGGTGGATACACAGACTCAAGAACTATGCCCCCTACGGGCTCAACATAGAGACTGACGTCAACGCCTTCATTAATAATGCGTGATGTGTTATGTACCTATGATTTATGTAAACTTGATGTGGGATGCCAGTAGTGGTTCCTTTCTGATTTGGTCTACGGCAATTCTTCTATTCTATGAGGGATTTGCATATTTTCTGATCCCCATGGAGGGGTTTTAATTTTGTGTGATGTTGTATGTTGTATTCTTTATTATCTTTTCTTTTTTTTCTTTTTGTTTTTTGTTTTTTGTTTTTGTTTTTTATATTTATTTTTTATTTTTATTTTATTTTATTTTTATTTCTTATTATATTTATTTTTATTTTTATTTTCATTTTTATTTTTATTTTTATTTTCATTTTTATTTTTATTTTCATTCATATTTATATTTATTTTCATTTTTATTTTTATTTTATTTTTATTTTTATTTGTGATTTTTAAGTGTTATTTTTATTTTACTTTTTGAGAGCGATGGTCACTCATTAAAAATTAGTTTTTTCACATGAGCACATAGGTATAAAGAGTCTGTCCCTATAGGGACTTTTAAAGGCAAGGTTTACTATATGCCTTTATCACTTTTGGGTGTTTCGTTGCTTTTTATAATTTATTTTGGGCATTTGAGCTCATCATAATTTTTTTTTTGTATATACAGAATGTATATGATGCACCTATGGTCAGTAGTGACATAGGTATATTCCAATACATTCACAGTAGTTTTATATTATTTTTGCCCTTGTAGTGTTTTTTTGTGGCACGAGGTGTAATTAGCCTCTATCACATTTTTGTATTTATTATCTACTTTGGGCACTCAATAGCTCAATTCAATCACATTATTTTGCACACACGACATTTATACAATGCACCTATGGCAACAAGGGCATTTGTATACACTAATAACATTAAAAAAAGTATAGATTTCATCTATTCACAGAGTAGCATATAAGCACATATAATCCTTTTTGTGATTAAACAGCAGGTGAATGAGGTTTCACGGCGCTGGCGCTGTTTTCCTTGTTTGCCGTGCTGTCCTTTTTAATAAATATTTTTTAATAATGAAATGTCTTTAGTTAATAGGGTTGCTCTGCCCGTTTTTTTTTTTTAAATAAGGTTTTTAATATTAATATTTTAGTGTAAACTAATTGGTATGCCGCTACTCTGCTAGATAGAGGAGTAGTGGCAGGGTGCCCATAATCAAGATGGCGCCTGTTGAACCTAGTACTGGCATCTCAGAGCGAGGCTTGGTTTTGTCCATATATTGCGGTGAGTCAGTGCGTGCCCTATCCCATTGAGAACGTCTTATATGATGAAACGCGTCTGGGTAACATGCAGTGACGTCACCACGCAGCTCGACGAAGGAAGGGCTTCTGTTTTAATGCCGGCCGGCATGTTTTAATGCTTACTAATATCGTATTCTTGTTAGTACGTTAACCTTTTTTTCTACAATAAATCTTGAAGATACTACTCTATGGCCTCTCCCCCCTCTTTTTTTGTTATCATATATGGAATGTCGGTGGCGTGTGGTACCATTGAGTAAAGTTCCGTTGATCTAAGCCGGGTAATTCATATAGGATAAAGGCTGTGGCTAGGTTATAGCCAATCGTGAGTTTCTCTCTTGCGTCCGGTAAGGAGCCATCAATACCAGGGTGCTATTCACGATTTCTCTTTTCTATTCACGGTGGTGGTGTTTTCACTGTCCTATAATATCCAAACGATATTATCCTATATTGTTTTCCCTTTTGTGTTATTGAGCCATCAAGAGGTCTAGAATCACTAGAGCAGTGTTTCTCAACTCCAGTCCTCAAGGCGCCCCAACAGGTCATCTTTTCAGGATTTCCATTATTTTGCACAGGTGATTTGATCAGTTTCACTGCCTTCGTAATTACCACAGCCGTTCCATCTGAGGGAAATCCTGAAAACATGACCTGTTGGGGCGCCTTGAGGACTGGAGTTGAGAAACGCTGCACTAGAGGAGCGTCCCTGCCAATTCCTGGATTCCCCTTCTACTTAAAGGCCGCGGCTGGGTCATAGCCGACTGCGATCATTTGGCTGTTATCTGGTAAGCAGGCACTTTTTATGGTGTTGGTGTCTGGCAGGATGTGCTAGGATACAGGACTGTTGGACCAAATACAGCATATTGTCCTTTTTTCTGGTTCCTTTTTCTGGAGGATGCATGATTGGACTTTTATATCATTTATTCAGATAATTTAAATTTATTTTTCTTGGCACAGTTTTTTTCCCTTATTATTCTCTGGAATGAGGCAGGAGCACCATGCAAACCAAAAGGAATCCGCTTATACGGGAATGACCCCTCAGGGGTAGAAAAGGCCATCTTCTCTTTTTCAGATTCTGTTAGGGGAATCTGCCAGTATCCTTTAGTCAGATCTACAGTAATTATGCACCGAGCACTTCCCAATCTGTCAACAAGCTTGTCGACCCGAGGCATTGGGTACACTTGAATTTGGACACGCTGTTCAACTTTTTGAAATCATTACAAAACCTTATAGTGCCATCTGGCTTTGGGACCAACACTATGGGACTTGACCAGTCCTTCTGTTGGGCCACTGCCAAGGTTTCAGTTATGGGTACCTCAGGTGTCACGGGGGTCATGTCCTTTTGGGGGGTTGGCACTGCCAGTAAAGACTCTCTGTCTTTCCAAGGTTTCAATAGATTAAGGTGATGTATTTGCTCTGGTTTCCTTTTACCTGGCTGGTAAACTTTGTAGTTTACCACCCCTAATCTTTCCATAATTTCAAAGGGACCCTGCCTGAAATGTACTCTCAACTGTGGGGACTATTACAGCACTCTATCCCCAGGGTCGAAGGTTCTGGTCTTGGCACCCCAATTATAAACCCTTCTCTGGGCCTCCTGGGCTTGCTCCATATGTTCCTGTACAAGCGGCATGACAGTGGCAATCCTATCTTGCATAAATGAGATATGCTCGATGACGCTTCTATAAGGCGTGGTCTATCCCTCCCACATGTCTTTTGTGACACCTAGCAATCCGCTGGGATGTCTACCATACAGTAGTTCAAACTGGGAGTAACCTGTAGAGGCCTGAGGTACCTCTCATATAGCAAACATGAGGTACAGCAGCAAAAAATACCAATTTCTCCCATCTTTGTTCACCACCTTTTTTAACATGCTTTTGAGCATTTTGTTAAATCTCTCCACAAGACCATCAGTTTGGGGGTGGTAGACAGAGCTACGGAGATGGGAGATTTTGAACAACTTGCACAAATCTTTAGTGACTCTGGACATAAATGGTGTGCCTTGATCCGTTATTATCTCTTTTAAATACCTGGACAAGCTCTTTGGCAATAGCCTTAGCTGAGGTATTACGCAAGGGAATGGCTTCAGGATACCGTGTGGCATAGTCCAGCATTACCAGTATGTGCTAATGGCCCTGGGCAGACTTTACTACTGGTTAGGGATGAGCCGAACACCCCCCCGCTTCGGTTCGCATCCAGAACATGCGAACAGACCAAAAGTTCAAGCGAACATTCGAACACCGTTAAAGTCTATGGGATTGGAACGTGAGAAATCAAAAGTGCGAATTTTAAAGGCTAATATGCAAGTTATTGTCCTAAAAAGTGTTTGGGGACCCGGGTCCTGCCCCAGTGGACATATATTAATGCAAAAAAAGTTTTAAAAACTGACGTTTTTTCGGGAGCAGTGATTTTAATAATGCTTAAAGTGAAACAATAAAAGTGAAATATTCCTTTAAATTTCGTACCTGGGGGGTGTCCATAGTATGCCTGTAAAGTGGCGCGTGTTTCCCGTGCTTAGAACTGTCCCTGCACAAAATGTCATTTTTGAAGGAAAAAAGTCATTTAAAACTACTCGCGGCTATTAATGAATTGTCGGGTACCGGCAAAACAGATAAAAGTCATTGAAAAAAACTGCCGTTTTTTCTGACTTTTATCTGTATTGCTGGGACCCGACAATCCATTAATAGCCGCGAGTAGTTTTAAATGCCTTTTTTCTTCAAAAATGGCATTTGTGCAGGGAAACAGAATTTTAAAAAAATGCGTGGGGGTCCCCCCAAAATTCCATTACCAGGCCAGTCAGGTCTGGTATGGATTTTAAGAGTAACCCCGCACAAAAATGAAAAAAAAATGGCGTGGGGTTCCCCCAAAAAATCCATACCAGACCCTTATCCGAGCACGCAACCTGGCAGGCCGCAGGAAAAGAGGGGGGACGAGAGAGCGCCCCCCCGAACCGTACCAGGCCACATGCCCTCAACATGGAAAGAGGGGGGATGAGAGAGCGCCCTGCCCTCCTGAACCGTACCAGGCCACATGCCCTCAACATGGGGAGGGCATGTGGCCTGGTACGGTTCAGGATGGGGGCGCTCTCTCATCCCCCCTCTTGGCCTGTGGCCTGCCAGGTTGCGTGCTTGGATAAGGGTCTGGTATGGATGTTTTGGGGGAACCCCACGCCATTTTTTTTTTATTTAGACGCGGAGATCCCCTTAAAATCCATACCAGACCTGAAAGGGAACCCCACGCCATTTTTTTTTTATTACGCGGGGTTCCCCTTAATATCCATACCAGACCTGAAGGGCCTGGTAATGGAATTTTGGTGGGACCCCCACGCATTTAAAAAAAAAAAATTTGGTTCCCTGCACAAAATGTCATTTTTGAATGAAAAAAAAGTAATTTAAAACTACTCGCTGTAAATTGTCGGATCCCGGCAATACAGATAAAAGTCATTGAAAAAAAAACCGCAGGGGTTCCCCTTAATATTCTTACCAGACCCAAAGGGCCTGGTAATGGACTGGGGGGGACCCCTGCCGTTTTTTCAATGACTTTTATCTGTATTACTGGGACCCGACAATTCATTAATAGCCACGAGTAGTTTTAAATGACTTTTTTTCCTTCAAAAAGGACATTTTGTGCAGGGACAGTTCTAAGCACGGGAAACACGTGCCACTTTACATGCATACTATAGACACCCCCCAGGTACGAAATTTAAAGGAATATTTCACTTTTATTGTTTCACTTTAAGCATTATTAAAATCACTGCTCCCAAAAAAACTGCCGTTTTTAAAACTTGTTTTTGCATTGATGTATGTCCCTTGGGGCAGGACCCGGTCCCCAAACACTTTTTTAGGACAATAACTTGCAAATTAAGCTTTAAAATTAGCACTTTAGAATTCTCCCATAGACTTTTACAGGGTGTTCCGCAGCTTTTCGAACGGCGAACAGTCAATGTTCGAGTCGAACTCATGTTCGAGTCGAACATAAAGCTCATCCCTACTACTGGTCCCACCAGATCCATGCCAATTCTTTCAAAAGGCACTTCAATGATCGGTAACAGTACCAGCGGACTGCGAAAATGGGTTGATGGCGCAGAATACTGACACTCTGGGCATGACTTACAAAATTCTTTGACATCTGAATATAACCCAGGCCAAAAGAATCTCTGGGTTATTCTCTCTTTAGTTTTCTCTATACCCAGGTGTCCACCCAATATATGACCATGGGCTAAATCAAATACCATGTGACAATAGGGTTTGGGTACCACTAGTTGCTCTACCCCCACCTCCAAGGTACTGTTGTACCTTGTTGCATTTGACCACTGAGTTTTGAGTAAAGAGTATTTCAACTGCCTTGAGTTTGGTCTGAAGTTATTCAAGGGTTGCATGTTGTGTCTTGGCGTATTCCTAAAGAACCTAGGTCTGTAATTGCACTATGGGGTATATGCAACACCACCACAAAAGGTTAGCTTGCTATGCAAGGAAGAGGAGGTAGTTGCCAAGGGTAACAGAAAGGAAGAACAGCTACAGCAACCAGTCATTTGGCGTGGAACGTGGTTCAGTGACAGGTCCTCTGGTAGTGAGGGAGTCGGTGCTCTAACTCCCGCTCTTGCTGTCCGTCTCCTCCAGTCACTGGGAGAAGACTATTGTTATGGAGATTTAAGGCCTTATAACTAGTTACAGAAAGGAAACTACATATTAGTACAAGTGTGTAGTGACATGGAATAAGACATCTTCCAAAGAAGCTCTAAACATTATTGCTGCCTTGATGTTTGAGTCTTCACATGACTGTAACCTCTACCTAGTCTCAAGCATTGGTAAGCACGTCCTTGGGCAAAATGTTACTGCATGTGCACGGGCACAGTAGACCCCGCCCACAGGCTTAAAGTGATTGTAAAGGCATTTCTATGCATTAAGATAAAAAGCCTTCTGTGTGCAGCAGCCCCCCCCCAGGCCCCCTAATACTTTCCTGGTGCCTCTAGATCCAGTGATGCTGCACAAAACGCGTGGCTGGCCATTGCTCCTCCTCCTCATTGGCTGAGATAACAGTGAGGTGCCATTGGCTCCAGCTGCTGTCAAATAAAGCCAGTCAGCTAATGAGGAGAGAAAAGGGGCCGGGGTCAGGCCATGGCTTGAATGGACACAGAGAGCTGTGGCTTTTGTGAGAGACGGGGGGGGGGGGGGATTTCTGATAGGTAAGAGTGCTGGGGGAAATTTGAGAGAGCTGTACTGGGGGGGGGGGGGGGTGGTTACTGGGTAGCGTGCACATTAGTGCTTTTTTCTTTGGAGGAGAGGGAGTGGGATTCTTTGCTGAAAGGGAAAAGTGGGGGAGAGCATTGCTTGTGGGGAGGGGGTGATTTTGAACTCTCCTTACCCCGACACTGTGTATTACACACTCCTGACTCCTGCACTGTTTTTGTTTTACTTCTGACTATTACTATGCATTACACACTCCTGTCCCCTGCATTCTGTACATTATGTACTCCTGGACCCTGCTCTCTGTGTGTCATGTACTCCGAAACCCAGCACTGATTACAGTCCTCTCTGCATTACATACTCCTGATTCTTGAACAAATTACATTACACACCCTGGACACCTGCAGTCTGTGTTATGTATCCTAAACCCAACACTGACTGCAGCACTGTGCATGGGACATTCCCAACCCCTGTGCTCTGCCTTACATACTCCTGCACACTATATACACAATACTGTACATTATAAACTTTTCATAGTGTTTATTGTCTCAACAGTTGCTGGTTGCTATGCAGTCCCTTACAATTTTAATGAAGTTCTTCTTTAACCACTTCCCACCCGGCCTATAGCAAAATAATGGCCAGGCGATGGTTCAGTTATCCTGACTGGGCATCATATGATGTCTAGCAGGATAAGCTGCGATCGTGCGACCAAGGGGGGCGCGGCGATCGGTGGTGCGATGTCTCAGTCTGACCGCAACACTGATCTCGGTAAAGAGCCTCTGATGGTTTACACTGTGATCACGGCTGATCAGAGTGTAAACAGGAAGAGCCGTTTATCAGCTTTTCCTCACTCGCATCCGACAGACGCGAGTAGAGGACAGCCGATCGGTGGCTCTCCTGACAGGGGAGGGGTCTGTGCTGATTGTTTATCAGCGCAGCCCCCCCCCGCGGATGCCTGCCCAGGACCACCAGGGATGCACACAAAGGAGGCCCACCAGGTATGCCACCCTGGACCCCCAGGGATATACCAATCAGTGCCCAGGCAGATGCCAATCAGTACCCTACAGCAATTTCTGCCAGTGCCAGTGCCATCAGCGATGCCTATCACTGATGCCTATCAGTGCCATCAATCAGTGCCCATCAGTGCTGCCTATCAGTGCCACCCATAAGTACCCATTAGTGCAGCCTTTTAGTGCCCATCAGTGTCACCTATCAGTGCCCATCAGTGCCACCTTTGAGTGCCCATCAGTGCAGAACATGATGATAACTGTTTAATATTAATTAATTAAAAAAGAGGACAGAAGATATTAACAAAAATTACTCCTAAGCTAAAAGGAAGGGAGATGGTAGGTGACCAGATCTATCTATTGTCAATATAGCAAATAAAATCCCATTCTATGTTGAGGCCCAGGGGACTATATGACTATAAGTCATATATGCACTAGGTTTCTCCATGGGAAATGTGTCTCTTAAGATTATTGTCCTTCCAATGTGGGGTATATTTTTCAATAGCTATTACTTGAAGAAGAGAGGGATTTCATCCATCATGGTAACCAAAATGTTTGGACTGTGTTCTATAAACCCTTTGCGAATATTTGTTAGATGTTCCCCTATTCGGACATTTATTTATTTTTTTAAAATTTTATTTTATATCAGGAGAAGCTGGTCCACATGGACCACAATAACAAAAACAAAGTCAAAGTACCATAGGAGAAACAAAACGCAGAACATCAACACAGGTGAGGTATACATGCATATAAAACTCCACGATGGCGTTGGAGGTGTGAAACGCCTTCCCCTCCCAGTTAATAACCACTACGTCTGTCCAGCTCGTGTAGCAATGCTTCTGGGTGATGTCCAACATAGGGACGGGCCAATGCGTAGAGTATGGCCAGGCCACCTGTGGAGGTGACCGTCTCTCCTGGTTGAAAGTGGTAAGGCGAAGTGCCGTAGTCCTGTAGACCCAGCCTCCCGTTCTTTTTTCAATACTTATTTATCAGAGAGAGAAAATAGAAACACTTAGACAGAGTCCAAGAAAGAAAGGAGAGGTAGAGGAAGAGGAAATACAGTAGAGAAGAGGGGAGGGGTGAGAAGGGACCTCACTGACATGGATCTGAGTTGTCGTCCGCTAGGTATAGCCTATTTGTATGACATGTGGTGGTGGTGGTCACTTCAAGGTCAAAGTGGGGGGGGGTGGGGGAGGGATGGGTCTAGTAAATGTGTGTAGAATGTATCCAAACTTTCAGGGTGGCGGGTCTACTCCTCTAAGGAGTTGTCCTTCCTCTGAATATTTAAATATAGTCCAGAGTTGCCACGTCTTGGAGTATCTCATCTGTCTATTTTGGCTAGTTAGAATCAAGTCTTCCATCCTACTGATGTCGTCCACTTTTTTAAGCCAAGTGGTTACAGTCGGTGGGTGAGGGGACTGCCATGCAAGTGGAATACAGGCTTTTGCTGCGTCCAGTAGGTGGCGTACTACTGAGTGTTTGTAGATGCGTGCCGGTGTGTCATTAGCGTGGAGAAGGAAGTATGCAGGATCGTTCGGAACATTACGATCAGAAATTTTTTGGGTTATCCTGCGTACCTCTCTCCAGAAATTCTGGAGTCCAGGACATGACCAAAAAACATGCAAAAGGGTGCCTTCTTCCCTTTGACATCGCCAGCATAAGTTTGACGTTGTTGGAAAAAATTTATGTAGTAAGGCAGGTGTTCTATACCAGCGTGTGAGGAGTTTGTAGTTTGTTTCCTGAATTTTGGTGCAAAGGGAGGACTTGTGCGTGAACCTGAGTATGTGTTGTTTGCGGTCATTGGTAAATTGGCAATTCAGGTCTCGTTCCCATTTGGCCAGGCTAGGTATCTGGTAGTCTCCTGGTGGTCTGATAAGCATGTCGTAAGTCAGGGAGATCGTGTGTGGCAGAACTCCTGTCTCTGTACAGAGTTCCTCGAACTTTGTGAGGGGTTGGTTTGTGTCATTGGGAGGAGGCAGGCTGGCAAGGAAGTGGCTAAGCTGCAAGGCCCTCAGGAAGTCCAATCGGTACAGGCCGCTTGGGTCTGAGAGCTCCTCCACTGTTCTCCATCTACCCCTGATGCTGAAGTGAGACGCTTGATGTATGCCCGCGTCCCGTAAGTCTTTGAATGGTTTGTCCTGCATTCCCGGTTCAAATTGAGGATTACCCAGTATGGGCCTCAGTGCCGAATTGCAGGCAGAAAGGGAAAAGCGGTTCAACAGGTGTGTACATAGTTTGATGGTGTTCCCAATCAACGGATGTCTTTTGAGGTTAGGTGGTATGGCTGTTGGGCACCACAGGGATCTATGGAGGGGTATGTCACATTGTGCCTGCTCTATTTGTGGCCACAGCTTGGTGTCATTATGTCGGCACCAGTCGAGGAGTCTGCTAAGATGCACTGCATGGTAATAGGTGCGGATCTCTGGCATTGCCAAGCCTCTGCACCGCTTGGGGAGTGAGAGTATCTTTTTGTGTAGGCGAGGCTTTTTCCCCGCCCAAAGAAATTTAATGAAGGTAGACTGTACCTGTTTAAAGTAAATTCCGGGTATGTGTATCGGGAGGGCCTGTAGTAGGTAGAGGAATTTAGGTAGAATTGTCATTTTAATAATGTTACAGCGCCCAAACCACGAGTGTAGGCCGCTGTTCCATTGGTCTAGTAATTTTTGAACAGTTTTGAGGAGGGGAGGGAAGTTAAGTTTGAAAACTCCTGAGATAGTCGTGGGGATATGGGTTCCCAAGTACTTTAAGGCTGTATCAGTCCATTTTAGGTTTAAGCTAGTACGCAGGCGTGTAAGTAAGGGCAGCGGGATACCCACACCCATCGCCTCCGATTTACTAAAATTTATCTTCAGGTTGGAGAGTTGTCCATATTTATCGAA
The DNA here is from genome assembly GCA_029206835.1 of Rana muscosa. Taxonomy (NCBI): domain Eukaryota; kingdom Metazoa; phylum Chordata; class Amphibia; order Anura; family Ranidae; genus Rana; species Rana muscosa. Next base: position 227,435,393 of record CM055117.1, on the reverse strand, counting down.
TTCCCGTATTAGGTTAGGTAAGGATATGGCTGGCTTCGTAAGTGAGAACAGCAGATCATCAGCATATGCCGATACCTTGCACTGTGTTCCGTTGACTTCTAGACCGGTGATGTCTGGGTTCATTCTAACATGACAGAGGAAGGGTTCTAGGGATAGTGCGAAAAGGAGAGGTGAGAGTGGGCATCCCTGTCTGGTTCCGTTTGTGATTGGGAAAGTAGTGGATAAGACCCCGTTTGCTTTGACCCTAGCCGTCGGTTCCGAGTACGCCGCTAGTATCCAGTTCGTCATCCTAGTTCCCAACCCTATATGTTTCAGTGTTGCTAACATAAACGCCCAGCTAACCCTATCAAACGCCTTCTCGGCGTCCGTTCCCAGGAATACACATGGCACCTTGCTGCCATTCGCTATTTGCAGCAAGTTTAGTACTTTTGTGGTATTATCCCTAGCTTCTCTGGTAAGGACAAAGCCGACCTGGTCTAAGTGGACCAAGTGTGGTAGATGTTGTTGCAGTCTAGAGGCAATAATCTTGGTAAAAAGTTTAAGGTCAGTGTTTAAAAGTGAGATAGGGCGGTAGCTCCCGCAATGTGTCGGGTCCTTGCCGTCCTTTGGTATAACCGAGATTTGCGCCTGTAGCGTGTGCTTATTAAACGTGTTTCCAGAGCTAAGGTCATTGTAAAGATTTAGCATGTGTTGTCCTAGGGATGGGAGCAGGGTCCTGTAGTAAGGGACAGTAAGACCATCCGGGCCTGGGGCCTTGCCCGATTTAGTGGCTTTAAGTGCTAGTTGCAGTTCTGGTAATGTGATGGGGTCTTCTAATAATTCTTGCGCCTCCGCCGGTAGTGAGGGCATATGGGATTCGGCTATGTACGTCGAAGTCGTGTCAGGCGTGTGAGGTGTTGTTTTCAGGTTGTACAGGGAGTCATAAAAGGATCTGAACTCCTGCGTGATGTGCTGGGGTAAGGACGCCTTCTGTCCAGAGGCGGTTATGATGTGCGGAATGTAGGAAGCCAGCTTCTGCGTCTGCAGTGATCGGGCTAGGAGTCTACCACATTTGTCCCCGGATTCGTAAACTTTCCTCCTACAGACCTGTAGTGCTGCCTTAGCTTTAAAGTTTAACAGGTCTGTGACCTGTGTGCGGACAATGTCAAGTTCAATACCGAGCTGCTTGTTGGGGGTTTGCTTGTGGGCCATCTCTAAGCCCTGTAGTCTATGTAGCAGTTGGTTCAGTTGGGCCGTTCGTTTTTGTTTCAGGCGTGAACCGTGTTTAATGAGCACCCCCCTAATCACCGCCTTGTGCGCCTCCCATATAACCCCGGGGCTACAGTCAGGAGTGTTGTTAGAATCAAAGTAATGTTTAATTTCCGTAACTACTTCTGTTAGAGTATCTGGGTCTTGCAAGAGGCTCTCGTTGAGCCTCCAGGTTGGTCTGCCTGTCGTGTGTACGTCTGAAATGGCGTAGCGCAAGCTGATAGGGGCGTGGTCAGACCATGTGATTGACCCGATGGAGGCGTCTCTGATCGCATGCAGTTGTCCGTGTGGGACCAGAAAATAGTCAATGCGTGAATAGGACAGGTGTGGCTTAGAGTGGAAGGTGTAGTCCCTCTCCCCTGGATGCAAAAGTCGCCAAGCGTCAATCAGTTGGGCGGAGTGTAATGCCATACTGACCCGTTTGCGTGTGTCACGTGAAGTAGATGAGGTGCCAGAGGAAGTGTCTTCCGTCGGTGTCAATGGTATATTAAGGTCCCCTCCAACTATCAGTTGCCCGTCTGAATATCTTGTGAGTCGTTCTAGGTGTCGTTTAATAAAAACGTCTTGTCTTTCATTCGGGGCATAGAGGTTCGCTACGGTCACCTTTACGTCTCCGATCTGGCCCTTCAAAAACAAGGACCGTCCTTGCGTGTCTGACTGTGTGTCTGTGTGCGTCCAAGGAACCCGGGCTGAAATGAGGATGGATACTCCTCTAGATTTAGCTTCCGTGTACATGGAATGATAGGCATGGGGGTGATATCGGTTTTTAAGTACCGGTAGAGTATCGTCTCTAAAATGTGTTTCTTGCAGTAGTACGACGTCCGCCTTCATGCGCCGCATGTCATGAAGTAGCATCCGACGTTTTTCAGGCGTGTTTAGGCCCTTGGCATTCAAGGATACAATGTGCAGTACGTCCATGTCAGTGAGGTGGGGGGGGGGGTAGTTTTAGCAGGAACAGAAAGATAGGGGTGTAAGAGTGTGTAGAAGCAGAGCTAGGAAGATACCAGAGAATATAGTGGGCGGGAGTAAAATTGTCCCGCTTGTGAAGTATATGGAAAGTTAGGAAGCTATCACTAGGGCGGATAGCTTGTAGAGAAGAAAACTAAGGGTAGCCTAACCGGCTATGGCGCTCGCCAGTTAAATCCTGGATATTGAGCGCAGTCCTAATTGGGGTGGTGGACAGACAGGGCCAGTGAGCGAGCCCCCGGCACCCTCCGCCCACCCCCGGCCAATATGAAATCTTGTGTCTTGTATCGGTACATCATATTTTGTAACTATATGTTGACCAGTCATATGCATAACATACAATAAGACAAGTGCAGAACAATAAGGCAATAACGAAAGTAAATAAATAAATTTTGTGCAAACAGTACTCTTAGTTATTTGAAGGTAAGACAAAGCTGTCCCAATTTTTAAAGTGTGTGAGCACACTCCCCCATCCCCCAACAAAAGTATAACCAGCACGCCAGTATACCAGTCTCCCCCCTGTAACTCCGGCAAGATCTCTCATAAGTGCGTGAGAACCTGTGTGTCACCAAGTACTGGAGTATCATCCAGACCATGCAGTTGCGTCCTTCTCCATAATGGGGCTTTACTTCAGGTTCTTATGGGAACACAGGGGACAGAACCGTGCGAATGCCTCCCCCTCCCTAACATAGCCTCCCCCCTCAGCCAGCGTGCGATCCCCATTTCCATACCTCCGTGTCCTCCAGGTGGCTGTGGGGTCCAGTTTTTAAAACCCGCACAGGGGGGGCCCCCAGGAGACCACTTCTTTCCATCCAGTCTCCCTGTAATGCGTCCGAGTCAAGGAAGGAGGGGGGGTCCCACCGCCCCCAAAAAACTCCTGCCTCAAATAGTGTGAACTAGAACGTGAAGTGCAGCAGGGTTACCATGTCACCCCGGGAGCCCGTGAGGGGGGGGTTCGACCAAAAAACAGTCATGGTGTAGGGACCAGGGGGTACCCACTGCAGGCGTGGCTGGGGCTGAGGGTCGGAGAAAGGTGGCTCACAGCCTACTCACGCGGCGCGTCTCCATCTCCTGAGGCATTCCGGGGTCTCCGTCTGCCCCTCTGCTGGCGTGAAGGTCCTGAGCCGCGGTAGGCGGATATGCCCGATCTCCCTGCCAGCCGCGGTAAAATCTGCAGCCAATCAGGGACTGGCATCGGGTCTGCATCCATGTAACGAAAGAGTGCCGGTAGGTCCGCCGTGGTTTGCAGAGTGAAGTTACTTGCGTCTTTGCGGAATGTCACCGCAAAGGGGAACCCCCAACGATATGTGAGACCTTTCTGCTTGGCAAGGTCCAGCAGGGGTCTCAGGATAGTTCTGCATTTCAGCGTCGCCCTGGAGAGGTCGGGGAGGATCCTGATGCGTGCACCCTCCACTTCTACATCGCCATAGTCCCATGCCCGGCGTAGGATGTCCTCCTTCTGCGAGTAACGGTGAAGTCTGCAGACCACATCACGGGGTCTGCTCAGGTCCATTGATTTGGGACCTAGGGCCCTGTGTGCTCTGTCTAGGACGATCTCTGCTTCCGGGTCCTCCAGCACTGTTCTGAAGATGTCCTTCACAGCCTCCCCGAGATTCTCCACCTCCGTGTCTTCTGGAATACCTCGGAGCCGCAGATTGTTGCGGCGGCTCCGGTCCTCAATTTCTTCCAGATGTAGCTGAAGCGCTACGGCAGTGTCACGGTGCTGGTCCTGCGAATGCTCCAGTGCCAGTACTCGGCCCTCCAGTGATGTCACTGAAGCCTCACCATTAGTCATCCGGTCTGCAATGTTGGAGATCTCCCCTCTCACCTCTTGTATATCTCTTCTGTGTGTTTCCTCCAAACGGAGGATGAGGGTCTCTATGTCAGATCGGGTGGGGAGGGCAGCAATGTCCGACCGGGTGGGTAGGGCCTGCAGTATTGCCCTTATGTCTTGGTCCATAAGGTTAACCTCCGCTGGCTGGTGAGAGGACATCGTGCTGGGCAGTCTGTCCTGTAGTACCGGCTGGTGCTGGGTGGGTGAGACGGGGGCGTCGGGTAGAGGAGAGCCGGTGTCTGGCTGTTGGGCCTTCTGCGTTGCTCCACGTGCAGGGCCTCGCGGCGCTGCTGCTCTGCCTCCAGGGGATTTCTCTTGTAAATGCTGAAAATATCTGTGTATTTCGCCCGGGTTCTTGCCTGCGGGTGTCCCCCTCGTTGCTGCTCTCGTCTTGTACTTTTTAGCCGAGTTCATACCGACATTTAGTTGCTATTTAGCCGGGTATGTGGGGTTCGGGGCCGGGAGCTCTAAAGGAAAGCAGCTTCACTCAGCCATGACCAGGCCACGCCCCACCTATTCGGACATTTAGTGCCCTTGTGGCCCTCCCAACATACTGAAGGCCACAAAGACACTTGTTTTATGGAAAAATCATTTTTATGTATATCGTCACAGGGTGACACTGTGGATATACTAGTAACAGTGTGCCAACATCCAGATATTATGCAGAAATTGAATTAGAGACTAAGGATTTAGACAAAGACAAAGACACTTGAGCAAATAAATGACCCCTATAGTTCCACATGTAATAAAATCTTTAATATTATATGTTTTAGAGGTTACCTGTGGGAAAAAAGAGGAAGTCCTTGTGGGACAACCACAGATGTCCCACTATGTTCATATGTAAATCTAATACCCCACTGATTATCATTAACAGTTCTCTGGAATGTAGAGGAATGTAGAGATTCCTCATCCCCTTTCCATAAAAAGAAGGCATTGTCTATATAGTGACACCAAAAAAAGAGGTGGGGACATCTCCAAGAAAAAATATGTTAATTGTCCCATAAAAGGTTGAAGAGGCTAGGGGCAAATTTAGCACCCATCGCCACACCTGTACTTTGTAAATAGTAATCTCCTTCATAAAAAAAATAATTGTGCTCCATAGCAAATTGCAACAACCCCAAGATAAATTCCAAGGAAGAAGTATCTAAGGATTCATCTCTGGTTAAAAAATATTTAGCCGCCTGGTATCCCAACTTGTGTGGAATAATCGTATATAGAGAAGAGACGTCTGCTGTAACTAGCAAGACATCTTGCAAGTAGCGATGAGCTTCGAGTTTGAGTCGAACATCGCCTGTTCGGTTGTTCGTCGAATTGGGAACATTATGGGCCGTTCGCGCCAAATTCGAGGGGCGCGTCATGGCCCATAATTCACTGCGGCATTGCAGTGCATTGCTGGCTGATGATTGGCCAAGCATGCACGCATGCTTTGGCCAATCACAGCACGCAAAAAAAGTGTCATTTATATTGAGTTAGATAGAGCAGGCAGGCGAGTCAGTTAGCTGCAGTTACAGTGTGTAGAGGATATATATGCATCCTAGGTGCTGTATATATATTTATACACTGTATTCAGTTTAGCTAGATATGTTCCTTTTTATTCTCTATACTGTGACAGGCAGGCAGGTGATTGTGCTAGCTGCAGTCAGTGTTTCACTTAGTGTACTGTGTGCTTTGCATAGCGTTCACCTAAAGCTTACCTGAATACAGTTAGTGACTAATAGTGGTGTTCTCATAATAAAACCACAGGCAGAGAGCTGCAAGTATTTTCAGTTAGTGTACTGTGTCCTCTGCACAGTTTTCACCTAAAACTAACTGAAGACAATTTCTGCTTTTCTCATAGTAATACCACAGTAGGCAGTTGATTCTGATAGCTGCATTATAATCAGTATAGCGATATATATATATATATATATATATATATATACATCCCACCTTTGTGCCGCTACATCTCACTGCAGGCCATTAGTATGTCTGAAAGGCAAACAAGGAGAGACAGACAGTCACAAGGCAATAAAAGAGGGCAAGCAGTCTCTGTGTCTAGAGGCAACAGTGCTGGTCGTGGACACGGTGCATCCTCATCAGCACGTGGCCGAGGGACACGCTTGTCCTTCTTTTCGGCAGCTGGCCATGTTGAGCCGCAACATGCCCAAGACTTGGTAGATTGAATGACCAAGCCGTCCTCATCCTCTTCATCCTCTCTCACCCAGGCTCAGGGTACTTTGTCTGGCAAAGCAGCTGCCAAAGCGGCCTCTTCCCTCGGCTCAATGGCATCAGTCACTCCTTCCCTAGCCCCACCATGTCCTCCTGAGGAGTTCCCCGAACTATTTGACCACAGTGTTGGGTACATGCTCCAGGAGGATGGCCAGCGTTTTGAAGGCTCCAATGATGGAACCCAGCTAGAGGAAGGCAGTAACGTGAGCCCAGAGAGAGGGGGTAGTAACATGAGCCCAGAGAGAGGGGGTGCCCAACTAGGACAGCTATCTGGCAGTCATGTTCCCCCAGTTGCAGCATACTGCCAGACTTGCTCCAGTGATGAGGAGGGAGGGAATGATGAGGTCACTGACTCCACGTGGGTGCCTGATAGGAGAAAGGAGGAGGAGGAGGCACATCTCCAACGAGGCAGAATGCCCTCCAGGGGCCAGCTTAAGGGCAGCACACCGACTGCATCACACCACAGAGCTCCGCATGTGCAGGGCGCTGCTGTCTCTGCGCGTTATTCCAAAAGTTCTTTGGTGTGGGCCTTTATTCAGATGTGTGCAGCAGATCGCACCGTTGCCATTTGCAACATATGTCTCAGGCGTATCTCCCGTGGCCAAAACATCAGCAGCTTGGGCACCACGTGCTTGACCAGACATATGTCGACCTGCCATGCAGTTCATTGGCAAGCCTACCTAAAAGACCCACACCAAAGAACAAAGCGGACCTCTCCTTGCTCCTCATCAGCTGGGATCTCCAACCCCACTAAACCTTCAGTCCTCTCTGAAACCTGCACTGAGAGCAATGAAGGTGTAGAATTAGGTGTGTCACAGCCAAGTACTTGCGGGCAATCTGCTATTGGTACACCGACGTCAGATTGTACCAGGCAAATTTCCCTGCCCCAGCTGCTGCACCGCCGAAAGAAGTTCGCTCCCAGCCATCCACATGCCCAGCGGTTGAATGCTAGCTTGGCTAAATTGCTAGCACTTCAACTGCTGCCTTTTCAGTTGGTAGACTCTGCCCCCTTCCGTGGGTTTGTGGAATGTGCAGTTCCTCAGTGGCAGGTTCCCAAACACCACTTTTTCTCACAGAAGGCGATTCTGGCTCTCTACCAGCATGTGGAAGGCAATGTCTTGGCCTTGCTGGACAGGGCGGTCAGCGGTAAGGTGCATATTATCGCTGACTCATAGTCCAGCAGGCATGGACAGGGACGTTACCTATCTTTCATGGCGCATTGAGTGACTGCTGGCAGCTGGGAAGGATGCAGGTCAAGGTGCAGTAGTGTTGGAAGTTGTTCCGCCACCACGCCTCCAAAATGTTACTACTGGTGATTCTGACACACCTCTATCCTCCACCCCCTCCTCTTCTTCTTCCTCCATGGCCTCTACCTGTGCTTTGTCCTCGGAACAAGCGGTGCTCCGTAGGCGTTCAAGCGGCTACGCAAGTACGCAGGCAAAAAGATGCCATGCGGTGCTTGAGCTGGTGTGCTTGGGGGACAGGAGCCACACTGGGGCAGAGATTCTGTCAGCTCTGCAGGGGCAGGCTCAGAGGTGGTTGACGCCACGCCAGCTTAAGCCAGGAAAGGTGGTTTGCGACAATGGCACCAACCTCCTCTCCGCCCTCCGACAGGGACAACTGACCCATGTGCCCTGTTTGGCTCACGTCCTTAACTTGGTGGTGCAGCGGTTCTTGGGCAGGTACTCGGGCTTACAGGAGGTCCTGAAGCAGGCCAGGAAACTCTGTGGGCATTTCCGCCGGTCATATAATGCCAGTGCTCGACTGGCTGACCTCCAAAAGGAATCCAACCTGCCCAAGAACCGCCTAATCTGTGACATGCCCACCAGGTTGGCCATGCTGCAGCGGCTGCACATGCAGCAGAGGGCCATCAATGAGTATCTGTTGCAATATGGCACCAGGACAGGGTCAGGGGAGCTTGGATTTTTTCCCCACGCCAGTGGGCCATGATCAGAGATGCATGCACTGTCCTGGCACCATTTGAGGAGGCCACGAGGATGGTGAGCAGTGACAGTGCATGCATCAGTGACACTGTCCTTCTTGTCCACCTGTTGGAGCACACGCTGCGTGGAATAATGGACAGGGCACTTGAGTCAGAACAGAGGCAGGAAGAGGAGGACTTCCTTACCTCTCAAGGCCCCCCCGTTATCCAGACAGTGTTCCTGCTGGCCTGGCTATCACACAGGAAGATGAGGAGGAGGATTGTGTAAGCATGGAGGTGGAGCCTAGCACTCAGCATCAGCAGCAGTCTTCAAGGGATAAATTACCGTCCCAAGACACCCATAGACTTGTACGTGGCTGGGAGGAGGTGGCTGCGGATCATGTCGTCCTGAGTGACCCAGAGGACTCCGGACCAAATGCCTCAGAAAACCTACGCTGCATGGCCTCCCTGATCCTGCAATGCTTGCGGAGGGATCCTCGTATTCGTGCGATCAAGGAGAGGGATCATTACTGGCTGGCAACCCTCCTTGATCCACGTTACAAGGGTAAGGTTGCGGACCTTATCTTGCTGTCGCAGAGGGATCAGAGGATGAAGCATCTTCGGGAGGCCTTGCAGAACGGTCTGTGCAACGTGTCCCCAGAGACTGGGAGGTTACAAATTCCTGGTCCTGGACAACGTGTTGCTGAGGCTTCGGTCAGTCAAAGAAGGAGCGGTGGAGAAGGTGGCCGTCTGACCGATGTGTTCAGACAATTTTTTAGTACGCAGCCCCAAGGTATGATCGGTTCCAGCAACCATTGCCAGCGTCTGGTTTACATGGTGCAGGAATACCTAGGGGCAAGATCAGACTTGGACACCTTTCCCACCGAAAATCCTCTGGGTTACTGGGTCTTGAGGATGGATCACTGGCCAGAGCTTGCACAGTATGCAATTGAGCTACTGGCCTGTCCTGCATCCAGCGTTCTTTCGGAACGCACATTTAGTGCTGCTGGAGGCTTTGTAACCGATCACAGGGTGCGCCTGTCCACCGACTTGGTCGATCGACTGACCTTCATAAAAATGAATCAGTCTTGGATCACCACCAGCTACCAAGCACCTGATGCTGATGTAACCGAATATTTTTTTTTGAAATGTCAGATCCCTTCAAGAGTGCCTATGCTGATGCTGAGCGACTATCCTGTTATGCTGAGTAACTATCCTCTTCCTCCTCAATGATCATGCTGATAGCTTGTAAGAACATTTTTGGTTCTGGGCACCGCCACCAGTGGCTAAGGCCCAATTTAACAGGGGCGTTTAATTAAAATTTTTGATGCAATACTTTGCAGCAGGGTTCATTGCTGCGCTTCAAGTACAGTATCTGTGAGGGGTTGCAGTGTTGTGGCACCAGTGCCTAAGGCCCAGTTTTTCTGCCCCTGTTTAACAGGGGCGTGTAATTACAATTTTTAATGCAATACTTTGCAGCAGGGCTCATTGCTGCGCTCCAAGTACAGTATCTGTGAGGGGTTGCAGTCTTGTGGCACCAGTGCCTAAAGCCCTGTACACACGATCGGTTTAACTGATGAAAAACGTCCGATGGATTGTTTTCATCAGACAAACCGATCGTGTATGGGACCCATCGGTCTTTTTTCCATCGGTTTTAAAAAATAGAACATGTTTTAAATTTTTCCGATGGATAAAAAACCGATCGAAAACTCCGATCGTCTATGGGCAAGTCCATCGGATAAAAAACCCATGCATACTCAGAATCAAGTCGACGCATGCTCAGAAGCATTGAACTTCATTTTTCTCGGCTCATCGGAGTGTTTTACGTCACCGCGTTTGGAACGGTCGTTTTTTTGACTGATGGTGTGTAGGCAAGACTGATGGAAGTCAGCTTCATCGGATTACCAATGGACAAAACCATCGGATTAGAATCCATAGGATATCTGATCGTGTGTACGAGGCTTTAGGCCCAATTCTTATGCCCCTGTTTAACAGGGGCATGTAATTACAATTCTTGATCTAATAATTTACAGCAGGGCCCATTCCTGCGCCCACCAGGAGTAACTGTGAGGGCTTACAGTGTTGTGGCAACACCACCACCACCACCAAAGGTCCAATTTTTCTGCCTCTGTTAAACAGGGGCATGTAATTACAATTCTTGATCTAATATTTCACAGCTGGGCCCATTCCTGCACCCACCAAGAGTAACTGTGAGGGCTTACAGTGTTGTGGCAACACCAACACCTAAGGGCCAAATTTCTGCAGAGTATATACGACAGGCTCCTACTTTCAAACATCCAACTTACAAACGACTCCTACTTGCAAACGGAAGGAGACAACAGGAAGTGAGAGGAAATCTACCCCTAGGAAGGGAAATTCTCTCCTGTAAAGCCCTGTACACACGATCGGTTTTACCGATGAAAACAGTCCGATGGACTTTTGTCATCGGACAAACCGATCGTGTATGGGCCCCATCAGTCTTTTTTCCATCGGTGTTAAAAAATAGAACATGTTTTAAATTTATCCGATGGAAAAAAAAAACGATAGCAAATTACTATCGTCTGTGGGGAACTCCATTGGATAAAAAACCCACGCATGCTCAGAATCAAGTCGACGCATGCTGAGAAGCATTGAACTTAATTTTTCTTGGCTCGTCTGAGTGTTTTACGTCACAGCGTTTGGGACGATCGGTTTTTTGACTGATGGTGTGTAGGCAAGACTGATGGAAGTCAGCTTCATCGGATTTCCGATGGAAAAATCCATCGGTTTAAAATCCATAGGAAATCCGATCGTGTGGACAGGGCTTTAGCGTTAATATGGGAAAAAATGTCTCCTCTCCACTGATGCTTTATCACCAATCCTTGTTTCAATAAAAAAAAACAAATTTTCAAAAAACATTTGTCATTGGGACGGAAAGTGAGGTGAAATGTTCTGAACAGGTGCACACTGCACAGACAGCAAAACAAATGTTACAGGGGTGATAACCCTTCCCTATGTTTTCCAAAAGTTTAAAAATAGATTTTTGGGCTGGAGCTACACTTAAAAAATTTACCTGTTCCAAATTACAAACAGATTCTACTTAAGAACAAACCTACAGTCCCTGTCTTGTTTGCACCGCCTGTATACTGCTGTTCAGAGTATATAGAGCCTTTTTTTTATTTGGGTGCGAGGTTCCCCTTAATATCCATATGACATCCAAAGGGGCTAGGGGGGGGTACCCATGCAATTTTTCTCAATGATTTTCATCCATATTGCCGGGACCAGACATTACATTACAGTCGCAAGCAGTTTTAAATGACTTTTGTTCCTTTAGAAATGTCATTTCGTGCAGGGACAGTTCTAAATCACTTTTTTTTTCACTTTAAGCATTCATTAAAATCACTGCTTCCGAAAAAACTGCAGTTTTTAAAACTTTTTTTTGCATTGATACATGTCCCCTGGGGCAGGACCCGGATCCCCAAACCCTTTTAGGACAATAACTTGCATATTAGCCTTGATAATTAGCACTTTTGATTTCGAACGTTCGCGTACATTGTATTTAATAAGGTTCTAAAGTTTGCGCGAACTTTCGGTCCGTTCGCAGGTTCTGGTGCGAACCGAACCGGGGGGGGGGGGGGGGGTGTTCGGCTCATCCCTACTTGCAAGTGATCATTAGCAAAGTGATTTATCACTTTTCTAAACACCGGAGCACCGGACGAATACTTTGTTTCAATTTGTCACGCTTGGATGTTTATGGACTTTGTTTTTTACACTTATATGAACTGCCAGGTTCAAATTTTGTTTATAATTTTTTTTCGATAAATTTATTTGTTTTGCACATTTCGTGTGTGATTATTCACATGCACCCTTTTTGTCCTTCCAGGTTATAATTTATTAATTTAGTCATATATGTATATACTTTTTTATATATTTGCTCACTATTGGATGCGTGCTTTTACATAAATAACTGAAATCAGTCGCTTCCTATAACCATCAATAAGCTTTCCGGGAGAGAGGTGTAAGAAGCTTATTGATGGTTATAGGAAGCGACTGATTTCAGTTATTTTTTCCAAAGGGTGTGCAACCAAATATTAAGTTAAGGGTGCCAAGAATTTTGAGCAGCCCATTTTTGAAGTTTTGTGTGACATTATGTCCAATTTGCTTTTTTTCCCTCCCTTTTTTTGATTTGTTCCAATACACACAAAGGGAATAAACACGTGTATAGCAAAACATGTGTTACTGCAATACTTTTCTGTGAGAAATACTTGATTTTCTGGAAAAATTTCTGGGGTGCCAACAATTTCGAGCATGACTGTATATATGTAGCACACAGACCCCTTCTCCTTACCTTAGGCTCACTTGTAGGAAAAGGGGCACACCGTACCACATGCCCGTACCCTCCAAGGACTGGTGTGGATCCCAGGGCTAAAGGTGCCCGGGGTGGCTAACGAACAGAACAACACACTCCCCGGGGTACGACCCCCGGGAATCAACGAACCTCCACAGGCAGCGTCCGCCCCTTTTATATCCTCTCCAGGCATGCACAGCAGGCCAACCACGCCCACCATACCACCGCCGAGAGGGGACATCCAAGGCACAGCACTATACCAGCGGTTCAACCCTAGCCCCTGATGGCAGCACCATCCACAGGCCACAGGGAACTACACACCAGTATCCCACCTCTGGTATAAAATGGTTTAGCAAAGCCCTATCAAATAAGGTGTTTGAGTACAACTACCACTCAAACATTCCCCTAAATTTGAAGACCCCGCTACACACTCCCCCAGGACAGATAGACACTGTCCCCAGTGTCTGGAGTAAACTCACGTACCTCAAGCCTGAGTCTACGCAGGTTTATTCCTGAACTATGTACAAAAAAAATAGTTTGTTTGTGCCGGAACCTGAATGTGGGGAAAGGGATGGAATAAAGAGATGAAGGAAGATCAACAAGGAGAAAAAAAATGTGTACATCCCATTCTCAATGTCACATATCAATATAAAACACATTATAATATTCACATTTACATCTCCCTCCCCTCCTATACTAGCTGACTCACCCATGCTCAGTGGTTGCCAGTCGTTCACCTGCAAAGGGAGAAAACACACATAAAACCGGCATAATAAACATCCTATACTACTATCTACATAGGAAGGGAACTATCCTCCCCGAGGGAAGGACATTTTCCTTCTAAAATAAGTTCCTAACACACTAGTCCTAGTGTGAAATAGACATTAGTTTTTTTTTTTCTGGGCGCACAGAAAACCTTTACGAACACTGCCACCTAGTGGAAGTGCTACCGTCATAACACTGTCCCAAAACATTTTGAAATACATCTTCTTCTTTCCTTGGACTGTGGCCCTAACTGTATCTACCCCCAAAGTCTCTGTCTTTGTGGCGCTGTGAGCGGAGAGAAACAGCAACAGCTCTCCTGGCTCTCCAGCTGAGCAGACCACCCCGATTCACAAGGGTAAAGTCCCTGGACTCCAAGAGAGTACACTCCGGGAAAAAAAAACACAATAGAATCTAGTCTTTTTAAAGATAGAATTTTTGATCGGGCAAAACAAGGAGCTTCCAGTTCTTATCGAAAGTCTCAATAGAATACACGGCATCCTCACGCTCCTTCCGACACACAACCACCCGATCCGTGTGTATGTGCCGACCAAGTACCCATTCCTGCTTACACCCCTTGTACCTCTCAGCAACAGTAGCAGAAGAAGAGAGATACCTGCGGGCATTGGGCACCTTCAAATAGTTCCACAGAAAGTCAGCGTACCATCTCTCTCTGTAGGCCTCTACTTCAAACAGCAAATCTCTTCGGACATACGGGTACTCCCATCCGTAATCAGCAGCCACTCTCTGGTTGAACAGCTGCTGCATCCTGGAAAGCAGAGGAAGAGTAGCACGATCTCCCACACCCAGTAGGACAATGGCATTTGGATGTCTAGACACTTTCACTGCCTTAAGATGCTACATAGCAGCCCGCAATGGCGCATACTCAGCCACAGCGGTAGGTACAGGCAACACAGATATGGATATTGCAGGCATGGGGTCAGGTCCCTCCTCAAGCACCTGGGCCTCCACCCGAGGTGTAATGTCCCCAGAGTCCATGGGTGAATCCCTTCTACTTTTGGATGAGGATAGGGGTACTCTATCCCAGCCCTTTTTGGCAAACAGTTCGTCAATCTCCACATCATCTCCCACATCAGAGGACGATTCCAAGTCAGAGGTATCGCACTCCTCTGCTGGCATGTAGTTCTTGGTGGTGGAGGAATCACTGTCCCTTACAAGTTCTTTCGGGTCGGGAACCCAAGCATCCCCAATATTACGGACACTAATCTTTGTCCCTTTCCCCGGCTTACCTCGGCCCGTATCTGTCGTGGATTGTCTGGAGGTCCCTCCGACAAAACAATCCGATCCAGGCAAGCGCTGGGGTGTACCTCGACCACGGCTGCAGGAGGCTTTCACATAGCCCACTTTCCGCTTGGGCGGTGGGAGAGAAGACTCCGTAATGATAGAGGCAGCATCCGCCGGCTTCTCAGTCTCCGTTTCCTCAACTACCGGAACATCAGCAACGACTTCCTCCGAAGTCACGACAGTGCGCGTGGGGGTGACTGTAGAAGCACAGGTTTCCTCCTCTAGAGTGGTGGCGCCCATCAGGCAATTCAAATGGTAGGCCCGAGGCTTCTCTGTAGGTTGCTCCACCTCGAAGATAAACTCTTTGCACTTATCACATCTTCCAAAGGGCCGAATGTGCACCACCAGTCCCTGGCATCCGGGACAAACCACTCCAAGGGCCTCCGCATCTCGGCAGACATAGAGAGCGAAGCGACCCAGAGGCTTCAGCCGAATCCCGTTATCCATCAAGGGAGTAGCCAGTGAGGCAACGTTCATGGTTGTAGGAACAGAAATCCATGGGGCAGTCACCATGTTGCTCACTCGCTGATCCATCACGCACTGTTCACTTGGCGCCAAAGCCACCACGCACATCTCACCGCATGGCAAGGCTTCTCCCATTTTCCTGCAATGTTCGCGGGCTTTCTCAACTCTTGACACGCCCACGAACTACGCAGCTTGGGCTCTCCTCGTGGCACAGTCAAAATTCTTTCAAAGATGGCCGACCTCCACGGAGCCTCACAAGGGGAACAAAGTTCAAACTCTGGGGGGTTTTAGCTATAGAAATCCCGTACGACATGCCCGTACCCTCCTGTGTGAAGAGGTTGAGCAGTGTAAATGCAACTGGGTCTCCACGGCTAGATTCTCCAGAGAATGGTTCTCATCTCTACTGCAATAAAGACAAGTCTCTATTTCCCCCATTAACTCCAAGGCACAAACGAATGTATGACTCACTACCTGTCTCTTCAAGTAGGTTCAGCTCACCCGGATAGTCTCCCATTAGAGTGGATCCTAGCAGCGGAGTGATGCTCGAATTAGATTACACACAGTCTCTGCTCGAACTGTTACGGGTGAATTTGGGTCTCTGCCACAGACCTGGTGAACTTTGGATCTCTGCCACAGACCTGGTGAACTTTGGGTCTCTGCCACAGACCTGGTGAACTTTGCTTGTGGTATTAGGCCTCTTTCAGGGAGGTCTCTCACCAGTCCCTCGGAACGGTCCTCCCCCAGCCTCCTCTTCTAGATACGGGTCTCCTCGCAAGGCAGCACCCTGGGATTCCTCTTCCCTCCATGGGCCCCAGCCAAAGGTGCTGGACCCAAGGCCTTCAGTTGCAGCCCCAGGGCTAAAGGTGCCTGGGACTGATCCGCCAGTGTACCGGCCAAGAGGACCCGGTACTCTTGAGCCTGGAACCCCACCCCAGGGCTAAAGGTGCCCGGGTGGCCAACGAACAGAACAACACACTCCCTGGGGTAGGACCCCCGGGAATCAACGAACCTCCACAGGCAGCGTCTGCCTCTTTTATATCCTCTCCCGGCATGCACAGCAGGTCGACCACTCCCACCATACCACCGCAGAGAGGGGACATCTAAGGCACAGCACTATACCAGCGGTTCAACCCTAGCCCCTGATGGCAGCGCCATCCACAGGCCACAGGGAACTACACACCAGTATCCCACCTGCGGTATAAAATGGTTTAGCAAAGCCCTATCAAATAAGGTGTTTGAGTACAACTACCACTCAAACATTCCCCTAAATTTGAAGACCCTGCTACATATACATATATATATATATATATATATATATATATATATATATATATATATATATATATGTAGCGGCCTCACCCCATCTCCTTTTGCTAGGGGTATGTCACATGACAGGGTGAGATGCGCTACGGCCCATGTCCTCCCCATAGCTGTGGGTGAGGTGAAGGCCAGTATCAGTACATTCCTCGGGTCAATGTGTGTTAGTTATGAAGCTCAGTCCTGCTATGCTGAAACCTCCCTTGCTCCCATTAACCAGAGTCCATACACCGATGCAGGGTCCAACACTTGTTTATTATACTTCCACAACAAACAGTCCTTTCACAGCCGACTGGTTGCGACCCATAACATAACGCAAACGGTGGGATGAGCAGGTCGAGGCACTATCCTGATTTCAATCTAAACCCCTGTGGTTTCACCAGGGGTTATAGCAACTTTGCTTAGCACAGAACATAGAACTTGTGAGTCTCTACCAGCAACTCCATAGAACATAGATGGGAGTACCTTCGCTGCGTTGCGGCCCCAATCAGGAGAAGATGTCCCTCTAAGGGAGTTACCGGAGGTCCATCCATCACGGGTTGATGCTGCTCCGGAATCTCCGGACGGGTGACCTCCCCGGCCTCCTCACCTCAGATGCGGGTCCCCTCGCAAGGCGGCACCCTCGGATCACTTTGCCCTCGCGGGACCCAGTCGAAGTTACTGGGCCCCAGGCCTACGATATAGTACCTCACCCCAGGCTGAAGGTGCCTGGGATGGACCCCAACTTCATTCCGGTCAGGCCTAGGGCGCCTGGGCCGGAACCTTGAACCGCCCGCACCCAGGCCTAAGGTGCCTGGGTGCGTGAAGAGAAAATCCTCGAAGACCTCGTGGCAAGGGCCTCTCCCCCTTTTATCTCTTCCCTTCAACACCACGGCGGGTTCCCCACCCCAGCCGTACCATCTCCGGAAAGGGACAAAAAGGGTAGCACTGCGGCAGTGATTCTACCTTGAGCCTGTAGGTACCCTGCCACCCACAGGCCAAGGAAAATAATACACCACCCAATCCTCCACGAATTACAAAAGGGGTCCAGAACCTTTCACAATTACACACCTGGGTCACACTACCCCCAGGTGTACCCCAACTAAATTTAAAGACCCCGCTACATATATATATATATATACTTGTGTAGCTCAGTTTTCAGGCTATTGAAGCAGCAGCACCTTTTCTATCCCTTTTTCTTTTGGGTTAAAGCAGATGTTTTTTATACACATAAAGGTTCCAGATGAGTAGGAAAAGAATAGGGATCCACCACTTCTACTGGAAAAACCTCCACCCCTCAAGAGAGACACTGTCAGTTCAGTTGAGCTCTGCCCTGTTACAATCTGCTGTACACCTGTGAGTGTTCCTGGTTGGGCTGCCTTCCACTGAGCTTGTTGTGATTTCTTGTATTCTGACTACAATACAGGTTCTTTCTATTTGCAACTGGACTGTGCGTGAGTTACTGCTGCCACACCACGCTGCACCCTCCCACATCCGCACCTACCTCCTAACTTCCTTTTAATTTTCCAGAGTTTGCTTCTTTGTACCAAGCATGTTCAAGCTTTTCACACTGTAAAGTGCTTTAGATCAATCCCATAACATACAGTACAAATGCACAAAACACAATTAAAATGTTAAAAATGCAGTCTTATAAATACCAGAGACTGGAGGAGCTTGGACCTTGGCTTGATGTATCCTTAAAACATTTATTTAATGCAAATATGTTTTCCTTTTACAACTTTGAAAAATTGGTAATGTACCTGGACTGGTTTATTACTACTGTATATGGCTGATTTACTACTATAAGGCTGTAATGCTCTTGTCAGCGTCATAAAGCAATGCTAGGAATTGCAACAGAGCAAAACATTTTAACAAAAGCCCTTTAGCATACTACTGTTCTAACAGTGTAGGCTTTCAATATGAGGTCAGTGTAAAAAGACAGCCAGCTAGGAAAACAGAATGTGACACGTGTTGTTTGTAGACTCACACCTGTCTGCGTCTCTTCCACCAAATTGCTCTTGGAATGTCACGCACTACATATAACACTTGCCAATCGGGACATCAAAAGGACATCATAGTTCTACTACATATATTAACCACTTTCCTACCGCACGCCGTCATATGACATTGTTGACTTTGTGCAGGGATATCTGAATGATGCCTGCAGCTACAGGCATCATTCAGATATCATTCTTTCAAGCAGGCAATTCTGTGCACGATATGAATGATCATAGCGGCAGTTCCACTGCTTGATCGTTCTTATAGGCGACGGGAGGGGACATCCCTCCCTCCCGCCGCCATCCGGTGCTTCTCCGGGCTCTCCCGTGCCATTGGGGACCCGGAAAAAGAATCGTCCGGCGCTGGATGACGATCATAGAGATTTTCTCTATGACTGTCGGAGGCCCGGCGCGACGTTATGACGTCACGCCCGGGCCCTGGATGTAAACAAAGCCGCAATTGCGGCTAGTAAACATGAGATCGGTGATTTTTTTTTTCTCGATTTCATGCTTTACAGCCTGGAGGAGAGATTTGGGGTCTTATGAACCATTCCTATTACAAGGGATGTTTACATTCCTTGTAATAGGAATAAAAGTGATAAAAAAAAATGAAAAAAAAAGTGTAAAAAAAATTTAAATTAAATAAAATTAAAAACATAATAAAAAAAAAAATTAAAACGCCCCTGTCCCCGGTAGCTCACGTTCAGAAGTGAACACACACCTAAGCCCTCCCCACATATGTAAACGCCGTTCAAACCACACATGTGAGGTATCGCAACGTGCATTAGAGCACAAGCAACAATTCTAGCACTAGACCTCCTCTGTAACTCTAAACTGGTAACCTGTAAAGAAATTTAAAGTGCCGCCTATGGAGATTTTTAAGTACCGAAGTTTGGCGCCATTCCATGAGTGTGCACAATTTTAAAGCGTGACATGTTGGGTATCTATTTACTCAGCGTATGATCATCTTTCACATTATACAAAAACATTGGGTTAACTTTACTGTTTGTTATTTTTTAATTCATGAAACTGGTTTTTCCCCCAAAAAAGGCGCTTGAAAAATGATTGCGCAAATACCGTGCGAGATAAAAAATTACAATGACCGGTATTTTATTCCCTAGGGTGTCTGCTAAAAAAACATATATAATGTTTGGGGGTTCTGAGTAATTTTCGAGCAAAAAAATTATGATTTTTACATGTAGGAGAGGAGTGCCAGAATAGGCCCGGTATGTGGGTGGTTAAGGATGGAAGAATGCCTGCATTTTTATTTAGATATACAGTGGGGAGAACAAATATTTGATACACTGCCAATTTTGCAGGTTTTCCTACTTACAAAGCATGTAGAGGTCTGTAATTTCTATCATAGGTACTCTTTATCTGTGAGAGACGGAATCTAAAATCCAGAAAATCACATTGTATGATTTTTAAGTAATTAATTAGAATTTTATTGCATGACATTGTATTTGATACATCAGAATAGCAGAACTTAATATTTGGTACAGAAACCTTTGTTTGTAATTACAGAGATAATATGTTTCCTGTAGTTCTTGACCAGGTTTGCACACACTGCAGCAGGGATTTTGGCCCACTCCTCCATACAGACCTTTTCCAGATCCTTCAGGTTTCGGGGCTGTCGCTGGGCAATATGGACTTTCAGCTCCCTCCAAAGATTTTCTATTGGGTTCAGGTCTGGAGACTGGCTAGGCCACTCCAGGATCTTGAGATGCTTCTTACAGAGCCACTCCTTAGTTGCCCTGGCTGTGTGCTTCGGGTCGTTGTCATGCTGGAAGACCCAGCCACGACCCATCTTCAATGCTCTTACTGAGGGAAGGAGGTTGTTGGCCAAGATCTCGCGATACATGGCCCCATCCATCCTCCCCTCAATACGGTGCAGTCGTCCTGTCCCCTTTGCAGAAAAGCATTCACAAAGAATAATGTTTCCACCTCCATGCTTCACGGTTGGGATGGTGTTCTTGGGGTTGTACTCATCCTTTTTATTCCTCCAAACACGGCGAGTGGAGTCTAGATCAAAAATCTCTAATTTTGTCTCATCAGACCACATGACCTTCTCCCATGCATCCTCTGGATCATCCAGATGGTCATTGGCAAACTTCAGACGGGCCTGGACATGCTCTGGCTTGAGCAGGGGGACCTTGCGTGCGCTGCAGGATTTTAATCCATGACGGCGTAGTGTGTTATTAATGGTTTTCTTTGAGACTGTGGTCCCAGCTCTCTTCAGGTCATTGACCAGGTCCTGTCGTATAATTCAGGGCTGATCCCTCACCTTCCTCATGATCATTGATGCCCCACGAGGTGAGATCTTGCATGGAGCCCCAGACCGAGGGAGATTGACCGTCATCTTGAACTTCTTCCATTTTCTAATAATTGCACCAACAGTTGTTGCCTTCTCACCAAGCTGCTTGCCTATTGTCCTGTAGCCCATCCCAGCCTTATGCAGGTCTACAATTTTATCCCTGATGTTCTTACACAGCTCTCTGGTCTTGGCCATTGTGGAGAGGTTGGAGTCTGTTTGATTGAGTGTGTGGGCAGGTGTTTTTTATACAGGTAACGAGTTCAAACAGGTGCAGTTAATACAGGTAATGAGTGGAGAACAGGAGGGCTTCTTAAAGGAAAAATAACAGGTCTGTGATGGCCGGAATTCTCATTGGTTAGTAGGTGATTAAATACTTATGTCACGCAAAAAAATGCAAATTAATTATTTTAAAATCATACAATGTGATTTTCTGGATTTTTGTTTTAGATTCCGTCTCTCACAGTTGAAGAGTACATATGATAAAAATGACAGATCTCTACATGCTTTGTAAGTAGGAAACCTCCAAAATCGGCAGTGTATCAAATACTTGTTCTCCCCACTGTACATGTGAATGGCCACTGGTAACTTTTCTGCACAGTTTTTTCATTAGTTTATTAGTGTATTTTACCCAAGAAGTCCAATTTCCTTTTACATTTCAAAAGCTTAACATGACACTCAACTCTGGTTTAAAAAAAATCTATTAAAGTATTTATTCTTAAATAAGAACTTCACCCAAAAGGAAAAATTCTGGTTTAAGTCTTCCTCCACCCCTCCTCTGCCACATTTGGCATGTCATTTTTTTGCAAAGGAGCAATTCAGTATAATCCTTTGATTGGATGTTATAGCGCCTATGCCGCAATGCTTGGATGTACTTGATGAGACAGATCTATACAGTTCATATCCAATGATGGAACAAAGTGCATGAATAATAACAAAGTGGATTATATCCAAACAGCGTTAGAATGGTGCAGTGGTCTAGAGGAGGCTGATTGAACAAGGTTCTGAAAGTGCAGTGATGTTAAGGACCCAGCCACAGGTCAAATATTATCTGCTGTACCTAAGGAAATCTTCATTCCTTGAGTTCCTCCCTCACACTGTTCAGTTGGTCACACTGGTAGGGCACACAATGGTCTATTACCCTCAAGAACAGTTCCAAAGATAATTGTATTCCATGAAAAGCATGATATGAAGAAAAGTCCCACATCCTTGAAAATTAAGGTATAATTATCAATTCCAATAATTGGTAAATCTCCTATATCCAGTAAGGAAGATGTGGATTGCAGGGCATGTCCATTCCATGCAGTATCATTGCATCATCTTAGAAAGAGGTGGACAATGGCAATTTCCTGACCAGTTTTGCTAGTCTCCACCGGCTGCTTCATTGGCTGATGAGAGTATGATCTGCCACCATGTATACGTGGGGGCTCGAGCTCGGGATTTCTGTGGTCGGAAACCCCCAGAGTTTGGACTTTATTCCCCTTGTGAGGCTTCGTGGAGATGGGCCATCTTTGGAAGAATTTTGAATGCGCCACGAGGAGAGCCCAAGCTGCGTAGTTCGTGGGTGTGTCAAGAGAAGAGAAAGCCCGCGAACATTGCAGGAAAATTGGAGGAGCCTCGCCATGCGGTGAGATGTGCGTGGTGACTTTGGCACCAAATGGACAGTGCGTGATGGATCAGCGAGTGAGCAACATGGCGACTAATGTCCCATGGATTCCAGTTCCTACAACCATGAATGTTGCCTCTTTCGCTGCTCCCTTGATGGATACGGGGATTCGGCTGAAGCTTCGGGGTCGCTTCTCTCTCTGCATCTGCAGAGACGCAGAGGCCCTTGGAGTGGTTTGTCCCGGATGCCAGGGACTGATGGTGCTCCTTCGGCCCTTTTGGAAGATGTGACAAGTGCAAGGAATTTATCTTCGAGGTAGAGCAACCTACAGAAAAACCTCGGGCCTACCGTTTGAATTGCCTTACGGGCGCCACAACTCTTGAGA
Organism: Rana muscosa; assembly: GCA_029206835.1. NCBI lineage: Eukaryota > Metazoa > Chordata > Amphibia > Anura > Ranidae > Rana > Rana muscosa. Next base: position 227,412,762 of record CM055117.1, on the reverse strand, counting down.
AGGAAACCTACGCTTCTACAGCCACCCCCACGCGCACTGTCGTGACTTAGGAGGAAGTTGTTGCGGATGTTCCGGTAGTTGAGGAACCGGAGATGGAGAGGCCGGTGGATGCTGCCTCTGTCACTACAGAGTCTTCGCTCCCACTGCCCAAGCGAAAGGTGGGCTATGTGAAAGCCTCCTGCGGCCGTGGTTGAGCTACACCCCAGCGCTTGCCTGAATCGGATTGTTTAGTCAAAGGAATCTCCAGACGATCCGCGACAGCTACAGGCCGAGGTAAGTCGGGGAAAGGGACAAAAGTTAGTGTCCGAAGTATCGGGGGATGTTTGGGTTCCCGACCCAAAGAACTTGTTAGAGACAGTGATTCCTCCACCACCAAAAATTATTTGCCGGCAGAGGAGTACGATACCTCTGACCTGGAGTCATCCTCTGAGGTGGGAGACGATGCAGAGATAGACAAACTGTTTGTTAAGAAGGGCTGGGATAAATTACCCCTATCCACCGCCAGAAGCAGAAGGGACTCAGCTAAAGACTCTGGGGATATTGCACCCCGGTGGAGGCCCATGTGCTTGAGGAGGTACCTGACCCCAGGCCTACATCACCCAGACCTATATTGACGGTGCCTACTGCTGTGGCTGAGTATGCGCCATTGCAGGCTGCTATGTTGGGTCTCAAGGCAGTGAAAGTGCCTAGGCATCCGGATGCCATTGTCCTACCGGGTGCGGGAGACCATGCTACTCTTCCTCCGCTTTCCAGGATGCAACGCAGGGGCGGATCCAGAGTCTTTTCTCAGGAGGGGCACTGCCAAAAAATGTTTTTTTTGTGGGAAATGTATCGGGGAAATGGCTGGTGTTGGCGCTTCAATCATCCCGGCACCATGGTTGTTATGGTGTCAGGATGATTGAAGTGCACTATTTCTATTATTACATTGTAATATAAAATTAAATGGTTCAATGCAGAATCAGTGGGAGCCCCGAGTGTGTCACTTGCCACCGTCGCCTGCAATTAGTGGGAGCCCTGAGCGTGTCACTTGCCACACGTTGCGGATTGTCACTAGCCACGTCACCTGCCACATCTTGTGGATTGTCACTTGACACACCTTGTGGATTGTCATTTGCCACATCACCTGCCACACCTTGCGGATTGTCACTAGCCACACCTTGCGGATTGTCACTTGCCACGTCACCTGCCACACCTTGCAGATTGTCACTAGCCACACCTTGCGGATTGTCACTTGCCACGTCACCTGCCACACCTTGCTGATTGTCACTTGCCTGCCACCAGATGCAGATTGTCATTTGCCACGTCACCTGCCACAATTTGCGGATTGTCACTTGCCATGTCGCCTGCCACACTTTGCGGATTTCACTAACTTGCCTGCTAAGGTGTAGTTTTGGTTGTCTCTTGCTGTGTCCCAGACTCCCAGAGTCAGGCAGCAGAGAGATAATGTAATCTCTCTGCTGCCTGCACAGTGAGGGTGGAAGTCACTGCAGGAATGCAGGGCAGGCATGGGCGGTGATAGATGATCTCATCTCTCTGCTCCCCCGCTCCCGGATAGCTGATTGGTCAGCTGCCACACTGAGCCTGCTCTCTCACTCTCACCTGCGCTGCCAACACACTGAGCAGCATGGTCTGCCCACGAACCGTGCCGCCCCCCCCACAAACCGCGCCGCAAGCGGAGCCGCCCGCTTTCTTAACCGTCTGTGGAGCCGCACGCTATCGCACCTGCCCGCAGAGCGGCCCGACGTGACTCACTGACGTCACTCATTGCTAGACGCCAAACGGCCCAGGCGTTAGCAACAAGTGCAGGGAAGAGGCTCCACCCACCTCCTCCTCCGCTCCTGGTATCGTGTCAGTGCGCAGCATAACTACATTAGACGAGTCTCTCTCTCAGCGCCGCTGATCGGCTGATGTGAGAAACTGAGAGAGAGACTCAGAGAGGCAGCGGCAGCCGCAGAACAAGTACTGTATATACTCGAGTATAAGCCGACCCGAATATAAGCCGAGGCACCTAATTTTACCCCAAAAAACTGGGAAAACTTATTGACTCAAGTATAGGCCTAAGGTGTCCATCTGCATGCCTCACTATGCCTCACTGTGCCCATGCCTCACTGTGCCCATGCTTCACTGTGCCCATGACTAGACTGATGTTTAACATGGGAGTCTATGGAAGGAGTGCCCGGGTTTGAAAAATCGGTACCCCCCGGCCGTAGGTCTCCTAGACACCAAACTTTGCACACTTTTAGAGTAGACATGGGGATACATGTGTGCCAAGGTTGGGGTCCAGGAGACCTACGACCGGCCGGTACCGGGTCCGCGAAATCACCGGAGAAATGACCGTTTAACATTGGAGTCTATGGAAGGGGTGCCCAGATTTAATTTTAAAAAATCAGTGCTCCCCGGCCGTAGGTCCCCCAGACACCAAACTTTGCACACTTGTAGAGGAGAAATGGTGCTACGTGTGCGCCACGTTTGGGGTCCAGGGGACCTATAGCCGGCCAGTACCGGGTCCCCAAAGTTTGGAAGATCAGGCACAAAAAAAAAAAAAACCAGAGCAAGCAAGTGAGTGTGACAGATGGTCTCGGGGGGCAATTGCCCTGTTGCCCCCCCTGGATCTGCCCCTGATGCAACGGCTGTTCAATCAGAGGGTGGCCGCTGATTACGGATGGGAGTACCCGTATGTCCCAAGAGACTTGCTTTTTAAGGTGGAGGCCTACAGGGAGAGATGGTACGCTGACTTTCTGTGGGACTATTTGAAAGTGCCTAATGCCCGCAGGTATCTCTCCTGTTCTGCAGCTGTTGCTGAGAGGTACAGGGGGTGTAAGTTGGACTGGGTACTGGGTCGGCACATACATCGAGTATAATCAATCGGTGGTTGTGTGTCGGAAGGAGCGGGAGGATGCCGTGTATTCCATTGAGACTTTTGACAAGAACTGGAAGCTCCTTGTTTTACCCGATCCAAAGTTTTACCTCTAAAAAAAAAAAAGACTGGACTCTAATGTGTTCTATTGTTTTCTGGAGTACTCTCCTGGAGTACAGGGACTTTGCCCCTGTGAATTGGGGTAATCTACTCCGCTGGAGAGCCAGGAGAGCTGTTGCCGTTTCTCTCCGCTCACAGCGCCACAAAGACAGAGACTTTGGGTACAGGTAGGGCCACAGAAGAAGAAAAGGAGAAGATTTATTTTCAAGTGTTGGGACAATGTTATGACGGTAGCACTTCCACTAGGTGGCGGTGTAGCGAAGGGTTTCTGTGCGCTCAGAGAAAAAATAATAATAATAACATATATTAATGTTTTCTTTATTTACACTAGGACTAGTGTAATAGGTACTAAATTTAGAAGGAAAATGTTCTCCCCTCGGGGAGGGTAGTTCCCTTCCTTTGTAAATAATAGTATAGGATGTGATTATGCTGGTTTTTTATATGTTTTCTCCCTTTGCAGGTGAAGGACTGGCAACCGCTGAGCATGGGTGGGTTAGCTAGCATAGGAGGGGAGGGAGATGTAAATGTGAATGTAATAATGTGTTTTATACTAATATGTGACATTGAGAATGGGATGTACACATTCATTTTTTGACCTTCCTTCATTTCTTTATTCAACCCCTTTCCCCGCATTCAGGTTCCGGCACAAACAAACCATTTTTTCTATTATGTTTTTTTTTGTACATAGTTCTGAGGTAGACATGCGTAGACTCAGGCTTGAGGTACGTGGGTTTACCCCAGACACTGGGGACAGTGTCTATCTGTCCTGGGGGAGCGTGTAGCTGGGCTTTTAAATCTAAGGGAATGTTTGAGTGGTAGTTGTACTCAAACACACTATTTGATAGGGTTCTGTTAAAACCATTTTGTACTACAGGTGGGATACTGGTGTATAGTTCCCTGTGGCCTGTTGATGGCGCTGTCATCAGAGGCTAGGGTTGAACCGCTGGTACAGTGCTGTGCCTTGGATGTCCCCTCTTGGCGGTGGTATGGTGGGCGTGTCGGCCTGCTGTGCATGCCGGGAGAGGATATAAAAGGGGCAGACCCTGTCTGTAAGGGGTGAGTTCCCGGGGGTCCGACCCCGGGGAGTGTGTTGTTCTGTTCGTGGCCACCCCAGGCACCTTTAGCCCTGGGGTGGAGTTCCAGACTTGGTACACTTGCGGATCAGTCCCAGGCACCTTTAGCCCTGGGGCTGCAACTGAAGGCCTTGGGTCCAGCACCTTCGTCTGGAGCCCACTGAGGGAGGAGGAATCCCAGGGTGCTGCCTTGTGAGGAGACCCGTATCTAGAAGAGGAGGCTGGGGGAGGACCGTTCCGAGGGACTGGTGAGAGATCACAGTTAGGGAAGGGGCCCGGTAAATCTCTGGAGGGATGTCATCTTCCTGTTAGAGGCCTAATACCAGAACCAACGTTCACCAGGTCTGTGGCAGAGACCTAATGTTCACCAGGTCTGTGGCAGGGACCCAACGTTCACCAGATCTATGGCAGAGTTTGTGCAGAGACTGTGTGTAATTTAATTCGAGCTTCACTCCGGCTCCTAGGATCCACTCTAATGGGAGACTATCCGGATGAGCTGAGACTACCTGAAGATATGGGTAGTGAATATGTATTCGTTTGCGCCTGGACCTACTCCAACACCTCTTGCTGTCCTGTTCTTCCTCCATCCTTTCCTTTTTAATGACTATGCATATGAGAAAATAAACTCTACGTTGGAGTTGCAATTGGTGTGGACCTTGAAGTTATTGGGGAATAGAGACTTGTCTTTATTGCAGTGAAGACGGGAACCATTCTCTGGAGAACCTGACCATAGAGACCCAGGTACATTACACCGCTCAACCTCTTCACACAGGAGAGTACGGGCATGTGGCATTGGTGTGCCCCTTTTCCTACAAGTGAGCCAAAGGTAAGGAACAGGGGTCTGTGTGCTATATATATATATATATATATATATATATATATATATATATACACACAACAATGTATTTAATTTCTCATAATGATACAATGAGTTTGAGAGGAGAAAAAACTGAATAATACAAAAATAATTGTTATAATTAAATTAGATATTAAAGAGGAAGTAAACCCTGATGGGTTTTACTTCCTCTTTATTCCCCTGCAAAGTAAAAGCATAATGGGCTAGTATGCATCGCATACTAGCCCATTATGTGTCACTTTCCTGCAAACGAAGCCCGCTATATCTGCGATGTCCCCGCTGGTGGAAGCATCCATCTTCACCCCTCTTCCTTCCCGGGCCACAGACTCCAGCTCTGTGACTGACCAGAGCCACGTGATGTCACTCCCGCGCTTGTGCCCAGGAGCCGCCAGTCACGGCACGCGCTGAGGCAAAAATAGCACGGAGGGCCATTTCTTCACTGCGTATGCGCTTATGACATCATTGGTGCACTACAAGTCAAATATCTCCCAAACAGCGCACGTTTAGGAGATATTTTCAGTACATATAGGCAAGCCTTATTATAGGCTTACCTATATGTAAAAATAGGTCGGGGGGGGGGGGGGGGTTAAGTCTTTAAAAAGGGAACAAAGTGAAGAATTAGCCGGGTGAGAACAGCGCTGTATCCCTGGACAGGTTAGTTAGGTTAATTTCAAAAGCCTTCTCCAAATCTCTGAAATCCTCTTTTTTTTGTGATCCAACTCCCTGGGGGGGGGGGGGCACAGAGATGAGGCCTGAATATTTATGGAGTCTCCTCCAATCCCTGGGTGGGGATGGCTCAGAAGGTGGAGAGATAGCCCATAAGTATTCTGGAGCCTGGCCATGTAGGGGTCTAGGGTCCCGTGGCCTGGGAGGGGACCCCAGTGGGGGTTCTGCCTCCAGGCAGAAGGAGCCAGAGAGGAAGAGAAAGAACCGTTAAGGAAGCCTTACACCCTTTCAGCCTCAGCTAGGCTTAGCGGAGTCACCCTGGGATTCATTGGGACCTGTCTAGCAGGAGGCCCGTTCAATGGTCACCACATAAGCTACAGAATTTTTACAAGGGACTGAGTGAGTAGCTTCAATTCTACACCCCAGAGTCTATAGAGAAGAAACAGCCAAGTGCAATACCCAGCTAGCTATAAACAAGGGACAGCTTAGAGCCACCAAAGCCCCTACAGCTACCCTGTACTTCTTGCTTGGGAATACTAAACAGAAGACAGATGCCTTAGCATTATTCTACACAGATAGAGTGCAGAAGTTTGAGTTGTGCTTTACCAGTTGGGCTGATCAGTTGTCCTAAGGGAAAACAGCACTGTGATCTTTTCAAGCAGCCAGAGACAGTTTTCCTAGTCCTCAAATTCCATTTAACTACATTTCTGGGTATCCCATATCTTCCCATCCCCATCCAAGTTTATTCCCCAATAAACTAAAAACAAAACAAAAACCCTGGACTGGTTTTTTGACTACTGACTGGATGCTAAAAATACCTGTTGCCTGGTTGTGCTTGCAAAGGGGGACCCAAAAAATCCAGCAGCCTTTAAGGGGAAAGTGCTACACAGAACAGTGCACATGACTGCAACTAATGTGCACTGGCTGGAGGAGAGGCACAGGAGCTCAGAGGACATTACAAAGAATCAGATAAATAAGAAATGTGTAGCACCCTCTAGTTGTGCTAGCTGTTAGTGTAAGCAAATTTCTTTAGCTCAAGGTTAAGCTTGAGCTGTGAATCTGGGGCAGGGTTCAGTGACTCAGGGCAGGATTTCTCATCCTAGCAGCCTCTCTGGTGCCTCCCCCTGTTTTCTTGGAATTGGAAAATGTTCTAGCAGAGAACAAGAAGAAGCACACCGCTCCAGGCAGAATCAGGTGCAAGGTAGATCACAGGTGCAGACCTCGGCTCACCACCGTGGAAGATGAATAAAACAAGAAATTGGTTGCACACTGGAAGTCCAACTCATCTTGATCAGTGGCGGTGCGTCCATAGTGGGCGCAGGAGCGCCACCCCCTCTCTCCTGCACCGTCATTCAACAATACATAGATTCATGCATTGCATGAATCTATGTATTGTCGCCGCTGCGCTGCCGCCCACTATTCAGGTGGCCGGCCACCTGGTGAGCGCCGGCCATCTGAATAACAGCAGTGGGTGTGTTTTGGAAGTGCCTATCAGAGCCAGCGGCTCTGATAGGCTTCCCGCTTACAGCCTGTGGGCTCTAATCGGCTTCCAAATGGTTAACCAGAGGGCGCACAGGGTGTGCGTTCCCTGATTAACACTGACACGCGTCTCAGCCAATCAGGTTCACCGGGTCTAGTTACCGGTCACCTGATTGGCTGAATCGACATCAAGGGCGGGAGAAGACATTGAGGGAATGTGGAGAGGATGGCTGACCCGAGAAAGGTAAGCGCCGGGTGGGGGGGGGGGGGGGGGCAAACTGGCGGTATTTGATGGGGCAATCTGGCGGCATTTGAGGGGACAATCTGGCGGTATTTGAGGGGGAAAACTGGTGGCATTTTAAGGGGAAACTGGTGGTATTTGAGGGGGCAAACTGGTGGCAATTGATGGGCACAGTGGCGACAATTGATGGCACAGTGGCAACATTTGATGGGCACAGTGGCTGCGTTTGATAGCACAGTAGCTGCGTTTGATGGCACAGTGGCTGCGTTTGATGGCACAGTGGCTGCGTTTGATGGCACAGTGGCGACAATTGATGGTACAGTGGCGACAATTGATGGCACAGTGGCTGCGTTTGATGGCACAGTTGCTGCGTTTGATGGCACAGTGGCGACAATTGATGGCACAGTGGCTGCGTTTGATGGCACAGTGGCTGTGTTTGATTGCACAGTGTCGACAATTGATGGGCACAGTCGCTGCGTTTGATGGCACAGTGGCTGCGTTTGATGGCACAGTGGCGACAATTGATGGTTTTTTTTTTGCACCCCCCCAAAAATTTTGAGCACCAGCCACCACTGATCTTGATGTCATCTTTATTGTCAACAGGGTCAGACAGATACAGGCAATGGTAGGCGCATTTCACAAGCGATAGCTTGCTTGCTCACAACAAATGTGACACTAAACAGACAGGATTTTTAAAGGAGTTCGACCAAATTGGGCTACACCCAAAAACACACCTGGCTCTAATAGTACCACATACAAACAACATTTCAACCAACGTATTTAACCACTTCCTTACTGGGCACATATACCTCCTTCCTGCCCAGGCGAAATTTCAGCTTTCAGCACTGTCACGCTTTGAATGACAATTGCACAGTCGTGCGACGTGGTTTCCAAACAAAATTTACGTCCTTTTTTTCCAACAAATAGAGCTTTCTTTTGGTGGTATTTGATCATTTCTGCGGTTTTTATTTTTTGCGCTATAAACAAAAAAAGACTGACAATTTTGAAAAAAAACACAATATTTTTTACTTTTTGCTTTAATAAATATCCCAATTTTTTTTAAAAAAAATATTATTTTTCTCAGTTTAGGCCGATACGTATTCTTCTACATATTTTTGGTTAAAAAAAAATCGCAATAAGCGTATAGTGATTGGTTTGCGCAAAAGTTATAGTGTCTACAAAATAGGGGATAGAATTATGAAATTTTTTATTTTTTATTATAATTTTTTTACTAGTAATGGCGGCGATCTGCGATTTTTATTGTGACTGCGACATTATAGCGGACACATCGGACACTTTTGACACATTTTTGGGACAATTCACATTTATACAGCGAACAGTGCTATAAATATGCACTGATTACTGTATAAATGTGACTGGCAGGGAAGGGGTTAACACTAGGGGGCGAGGAAGGGGTTAAATGTGTTCCTTATTAGTGATTCTTACTGTGGGGGGAGGGGACTGACTGGGGGAGGAGACCGATGGTTGTCCCTATGTACAAGGGACACACCATCGGTCTCCTCTCCCTAGCAGGACGTGGATCTCTGTGTTTACACACAGAAATCCACGTCCCTGGCTCTGTGACAGAAGATCGCGGGTACCTGGCGGACATCGTGGCTGCCAGGCACGCTCATCGGCACCCGCATGACACGGCGGGCACAGCTTTTCCCCCATGCGTGCCCGCGGCGGCGCGCAACGCGGAAGTAAACAGGAGGACGTCCATGGACGTCCTCCTGGCAGGAAGGCGCCGCGCTGTAGATGTCTTTTGTCTATAGCGCGGGCGCCAAGTGGTTAAAAACATTGCAACGTTAAAAACGCATGCATATGTCTAAACAAATGCACACAAAAACAGTAACAGTCATGATAAAATATATACATGTAAGCCTGTGGCTCATTAAACAAAAATTAAATCACAGGCAAATCATGAAAAAAGGAAAAAAGTTAAAAGGACAATAAAGCCTAGAAAAAGGACACAATAGTGTCTAAATCCAGGCTTATTGTTGCCCAAAGGGGTTAACCCAAAACACACCTATTCATTAACCACTTGCTTACTGGGCACTTAAACACCCCTCCTGCCCAGTCCAATTTTCAGCTTTCAGTGCTCTCACACTTTAAATGACAATTACTCAGTCATGCAACACTGTACCCAAATGATTTTTTGTCCTTTTTTTCATACAAATAGAGCTTCCTTTTGGTGGTATTTGATCACCTCTGGGTTTTTTATTTTTTGCGCTATAAATGGAAAAAGACCGAATTTTTTTTAAAAAAATGCATTTTTCTTAATTTCTGTGATAAAATTTTGGTAATTAGTACTTTTTTTTCATACATTTTGGCCACAATTTATACTGCTACATATCTCTGGTAAAAATAACCCAAAATTTGTGGAAATTATTTGGTCTGTGTGAAAGTTTTAGAGTCTATAAGCTATAGTGCAAATCATAAAAAATGTATTGACATCTGATGTACTGGCGGCCTATCTCATTTATTGAGACCCTAACAAGCCAGGAAAGTACAAATGCCCCCCAAATAACCCCTTTTTGGAAAGTAGACATTCCAAGTAAGTTATGGGCACTTATGTGCACTGTATGGGCACTTATGGGCACTGGTAAAGATCACTCACTGTGAAACAAAGTAACAGATCGCTCTCCCTCCTCACACGGTTTCTGTGTGAGGAGGGATAGCCGGCAATGAGAGATGATCTCATATGTTTACATTTGAGATCATCTCTCATTGGCCGCACAGATTGCATAGTAAATGGCCACTCTGATTGACCATTCACAGCGATCTGTGATTGGTTGTGTCCAAGGGACACGGGCAGCACAGAATTTCCCCGCTGCGCGTTTGGAAACGCGCGCGGGGAACGAGGAAAGGGGAGGCCTTCTATTGACGGCCTCCCGGATTTTCAGGGCCGCGCTGAAGCTGTCATTTGACTATAGCGCGGTCCTCAAGTAGTTAAATGTATAAATGCAAAATGTCTATGCACGCATAGTGAACATTCGTGGATGTATATAGAAAAAGGTGTGTAGAGCAAAATATCATTGGGTATTAAAAGTTCAGAACCAAACCTTGTTGAGCTGAACTAAACCTCAATGTGATCGGACTCTTGGTAAAATGAAAACGCATAGAGGAGACTGGTGATGAAAAATGGCCATCAACAGCCAAATTAAGAACATCAGGACAAAAGGAAACACTGTAAAATAGTAAATTCTGGTGTAAATATAGACATCAGAATTTACAAATTGCAACAGGGACAAAGTAATGGAAAATACATACATGTGTGAAATTATTCACATACAGTATACTGCGTGTATATATGGACCTGAATGGAACAAAGACTGGTTTAATTATGAAAATGTGTGATCTCCCATTCATGGTTCATTCCGAAAGGTTTTCTGGTGTTAAAATAAAATATCCAAAAAACCTCCCTTTTGCAGAGAAGTTTAAAAATATCTCCTCCTCTAGTGGGTGTCAGGACCTTTTCTAGAATCTGTACACCTGCAGAAGTGTTGCTGCCATTATGGTATTGGTTAAAATGTCGAATGTCGAGCGACATTTGTTGACAAATTCTTATCAATGCTGTACAAATGTTCTTGAAATCTGTCCCTGAGTCTCCTAGAGAATGGAGAATGTTCTAGACATAGTGGGTAGAGGTAAACTGGAGCTGCTTGGCATATTTATGAGGGCCTCATCCAATCCCCAGTAAAGGGCTAGCAGGCCACCTCATTATTAGGCATAAGCCATGCCAGCAGGGGGAGTCAGGTGGAACATGGAGTGCTGAGGAGGCTGTCAGTGGCCCTCAGGGGTGCCCCAAGTCTGGGGGGTGACCTTCAGCCAGGGTTTAGGGGCTGGAAGGATCCTGCCATAACACATGGAGGAAGCCCTTCCTGGAGGCACAGGAGCAAGGAGAGAAGACAGCAAGAGCAGGTCAGCACTACTGGGAGATCTCCTGAGAGTCAGCTAGTAAAAGGGGAAGCTGCAGCCAGGTAGGTTAGCAGTGCCCTAAAAGGTGGTGCTGGGATCAGCTGCCACAGGAGGAAGAGTACAAGCTGGACACTGTAATCTTTTTGCTACACAACCAAGAGGCATAGGGTTCCTGCCTGTAATGGGCCATTGTCTTTAATCTGACTGAGTGACTGTCAGATCTTCACACAGTGATCCAGCTGGGTTCTGCAAACAAGTGTGTGATGAAGAAAGAAGTGGAGCTGTATATAGAAACTGTATGTAGAGACTTTATATAAGAAGAATGTCCCTGAAGTTCTGCTAAAGTTAAGTGGGCATCCCATACCTTCCGATCCCTATCCACGTTATAACCCTCTAATTAAAAAAACAAAAATAAAGTCACTGACTGTTCTCTGTCTCAGGAGTGCCTGTGAAGATTTGTTGTGCCTGGCTGTGCAGGGTGGGGGATCCCAGTTTAACTGTGGCTCCTTAGGGGGTGCACTACAAATGATTTCATGATAAATAGATTACAGTGCTATTAAATAATGTGAGGAATCGGCAACGTGACGCTACTGCATGCTGGGACACGGTGGCCATCTTTCTGGTGGGGAGAGGCTTTATACATACAAACAGAGATTGCTTTTGTTTGTCAGTAATGTGAGTACAATTTCAATTGTTTTTATCTGAATAAATACTGTTTTAATGTACTGCGCAATGAGGTTTATCTCCTTTTGTCAGCATGGGATGACATATATTTGATGATTATCGCTGGAGTAGGGTGACCAGACATCCCCGGTTTCCGGGGACAGTCCTCAGATTGAGGACACTGTCCCCAAACCAAGTCTGTCCCCGGTTTCGTCCCCGGATTGGATTTGAACAGGGGCTGGGGCAATTTCAAAGAGAGTCAGTGCAGAATTTAAAAAAAAAATTCTGAATTACACACCCCAGCTCCGCTATTTTTTTTCATTATCTGTGCCCCTTTCTGATGATCATGTGCTGGTCAGAGCGAATATTTTTTCAGTTTTTGGGTGCATGCTCATTCAGCTCTGCTCGCTTGTTCTGCCTTGGCTCAAGTCCCGGCCAGCCGCCTGTCTATCTCCTTGCCTTCCCTGACAGAGTGATCTTCCTCTGCTCCCCACCCAGTAGTAGCCGGGGCCCAGAGAGTAATGCCGCGTACACACGATCGAATTTCTTGCCATTTTTTTTCTTGACGTTTTTGACGTCGTTTTTTTTCCTGTTTCCTCTCAAGCCTGTCTTGCGTACACACGATGATTGTAAAAAACGATGAAGCAAAGCGCAGTGATGTACAACACGTACGACGGCACTATAAAGGGGAAGTTCCGTTCTAATGACGCCACCCTTTGGGACGCTTTTGCTATTTCCGTGTTACCGCGTGTTAGTAAAAGTTTGGTGAGAGACGATTCGCGCTTTTCAGTCTTCGTGCTTTGAAGATCGTTTTGTGGAGTTCAGTTTGTGCCTGTGGGTTCGTATCTGTTTGGCAGTGCGTGTAGTCAGTTCGTATCTGTTTATTCAGTGCGGTCTGCTCTGCTCGTTCCTGTTTTTCAGCTTGTTCTTCATTGGCCTTGCTGTTCTTCCGTGCGTTCTTCTAGTTCGTTCTGTTCAGCCGACCGTTATCTAGCCATGTTGCGGCTACATACTCGTCGTAGAGTTCGTGCTGTAGTTGGTGCAGGGGTTCATGCTGTATCCCGACTCCATGCCATGAGCAGGGTCAGGAGGAGTTCATGGACCAAGAATTTGTTGCTCCAGCGGCACCAATTCTGTCACATGCCTTTGTTGTGGGAGATCAGGGAGAATAATCCTGATGATTTCAGGAATTTTCTCAGGATGTCTGACCCCGTATTTCAGCATCTGTTGGCTTTGGTGTCCCCCTACATTACCAGGCAGGACACCGTAATGCGTGAAGCCATCAGTGCTGAGCAGAGGCTCATTGCCACGTTGCGATACCTGGCGACTGGGAGAAGCCTGCAGGACCTTCAGTTCTCCACAGGCCTATCCCCCCAGGCTCTGGGTATCATTATACCAGAGACTTGTTCTGCCATCCTTCAAGTTTTGCAGGAGGACTATATTAAGGTAAGTGTTCTTCTTAAAAACTGCACATTGTATGTATTTTTGTTTTGGATACTTTTTATTTTGCTTTATTAGCAGTCCCTAATTCCCATGATTCTTAGCTGCAGGGAATGTCCCCTTTCTCCCCATGTTTTAATAGTAAAAGTTTTGGCTTTGAGGCCTACCTGTAAATTTGGCTTACCTAACCTCTCCAGCATGCTATCCTGGGGCCATACCTACCTTGCCTAGTCATTTCCATGTATTTTATTCTATGTTCCATCGTAGTGCTTTACCCAAAACGCAATCTAAAGATTGCCTAGGAATGTTCCTTTTTTTTAACTTCATACAGAGTGCTACAGCCTTCATTTGTGATATTCCCAACTCATCTTCAACCCCCCCCCCCCAATTTTTATTTATTGTTTTTTTTAGGTTTGTTGTTGCTTACTAATCTTTTTTTTTTTTTACAGTTTCTACCAATGTTGGACATGAATGTTTTTATGAAATCAGCTTTCAATGTTTCTGGCTCAAAGTATTAATTTATTCTTTCTTTAATTCCACAGTTCCCTTCTTCGCCACATGAATGGCAGAATGTGGCTTCCGAGTTTGCCTAGCGATGGAACTTTCCGAACTGTGGAGGAGCCATCGACGGCAAACATGTTCGGGTCGTCCCACCACCCCATTCGGGATCCTTTTATTACAACTATAAGGGGTTCCACAGCATCGTGATGATGGCAGTGGTGTTGGCCACCTACGAGTTCCTCTATGTGGACGTTGGCAAGAATGGCAGGATGTCTGATGGAGGAGTATTTGCCCAGACGGAGTTTGGGGAACGGCTCCTTTTGGATCTGCTGGCCTTGCCACCAGCGGAGCAGAATGTGGAGGGACTACCTTTTGTGTTTGTTGCGGATGAGGCGTTTGGCCTGGGACCCCATTTGATGAGGCCATTCCCGCAACGCACCCTCACCCCTGAGAGGAGGGTGTTCAATTATCGGCTGGCCAGAGCCAGAAGGGTGGTGGAAAATGCCTTTGGCATCATGGCCAGCCGATTTCGCCTCTTCCTGACTTCCATCCACCTTGCCCCATACAAATGGAACCATGTGGTAATGACTTGCTGTGTGCTTCATAATTTCCTACGGGTGCATTCCACCAGTTATATAGCTTTGAGTGGGCCTGAGGCCTCTTTACTCAATCAAGAAACTTTAGTGGCCCTGGAACCTGGCCGTCCTGGCTTGGCCCCCCCAACCGGACGTGAGGTCCGTAACCAATATGTGGAATATTTTATGGGTAGGGGGGCCATTGAAATGCCAGAAAATGTTTAAAATTTTGTTTTCAAATAAATACATTATTTTATGGAGTAAAGTTTGGTTTGGTGTTTTCATTTTATAATGTTTTATGTTTCATGTAGGTTTACCTAGTGCACTTGTATTGCCATGTGTATTTATCATTCTTAATTAGCCTTCATTGTCAGTGTAAACACAAAACATTGATTAGTTCACTCAGCACCACATTTACATAATGAAGCCACAATTATTTGGAATGTAAAAATACCTTTATTTCTTTTTTTGGTGGTAAACTTCCTTTGAAATGTGGATGTTCCCTTAATTTTTGGGGTATTAAAACGCATGACCAGCCATGCATAAACAAACTATATTCTAAAAAATTGTGAAAAAGCTAAACATGTGCTAGTCATTAAAGGGTAAAACAACAAAAACCTTCCAAAACTCAGCTATTTAAACGTTCTTTGGTGTAAAAACATTAGACACGCCCAAGCACAGCCATGATATTTTGGAGCCTTTCCTCCACCCGCTTGGTATTTGCCCTGATCTCTATCAAGTCTCCCTTAATTTTTTCGAGGTCACGACAGCAGACCATGAGGTATTGGATCAGGATCTGGGCACTGTGATGTGTCAACTTTTTGGGGTCTTCGGCCAGAACTGCACCTAAATGTAAAAAGAAAAATGTAGGATAGAATATGTAGGCCTACATCTATTTAACATGCATGTGTCTGGTTTCTCTCTGACCTGTTGTGGTGCCACTTTCCACTTCCACAACATCACGTTCCTCTCCATCCTGGGGTTCTGGGGGTATTGTTGTAGGTGTTGCAATTATCGGCTCATCTGAGGTAGCTATTGGAATCCCTAGGGAGATTGAAATAAAAGGTATAGTTTCATTAGTAGCGACTCAATTTTTCAAAAAAACTAAACATGATAAAATACTTTGTAAACATTCTTTTGAAGCCTGCTCCATTTTAAAATGGACCCCCAGTGCCAACCAGAACACATGATTGGATACATAGCCAAAACCATAGCATATACTTTTTAAACACAAATTTGACACATTGTAACACCCCAAAGTATCTACACTGGATCACCTGTGTGTGACACCCTCAAGCTTTTTGGCTTTAGGTCCACACTTGTACTACTGCGTTCAGATGTTTCATCAGCTGCTGAGCATTCACTCCCTTAACATTACCATGCATATCCTTTTTTCAAACGAACAAATGTCCTTTTGGATTAGCACCGAAAAAATAAGTGATTACAAAATTTGCTCCCCCAAATAAAATAAAATACATGGGTGTTCACACTGGATGATCCTAAAACATCGTTTGAGGAACTGTACGGAGAAAGAGGTTTAATACGTCCGTTTACTGTGCGGACGAACCTGAAAGATGGTATCTTTCACTGTACTATATCAAAGTCAAAAATACACGACAGAATACAAGTAAATAATATGTACCATGGAAAATATAAAAAAATAACTTACTTTTTCCTAAAACTTTCTTTATTCTTTTGTATTGGTCGGGCTCCCGCAACTTCAGATCAGACCAACATTTTCGGAGCTGTTCCTTCGTTCTGCACACCCCAAATTTTTTGCGAAGACTTTTGACCACTTTGCCCATAATTTTTGCCTTGACCAGATTAGGCCTTTTATACTACCCATGCTTGGCATCATAATCCTCCCTCTTCAAAATGGCGACCATCTCCACCATTTCCTCGAATGACATGTTGGATGCCTTATATCTCCTGGATCTGGATTTGGGCTCCTCTGGAATTTCCTCCTCTGTAGAGGTAATCTCAGCCACCTGTGTCTCCGCCATGTTTTGTTAAGCACTACGACGAGTGAGAAGGAGCGGGGAAAGTGCAATATCGAACGTCAGGGGCGGAGAAAGCGTGCGGAGTTTCACGCATGCGCAGTGTATATCAAGTGAAGATCCATGTCTCGAAAATACGTTCATTTGGCGGGAGAGGGAGTTAGCAACGAACGTCTTGACGAAGGTACCTAACAATTTAAGCATTTCAGGTTCATCAGACGAGGAGATTTGTGCGTAAAAAATATGTAGAAAATGCACATTTAAGGAATGTTGCCTGAAAAATATATATTTTGTTGTTTCTCGCTTTTACAGATATCATGAATACTTTCAAAAACCCGGAATTCATGGGGGAGTTCATAGACAAATGGCAAGAGCTACCTATACTATGGCAAACCAAAAGTGGCGCTAATAAAAATAAAGACGCCAGGAAAGCAGCACTGGAGAGCCTGCTTGCATTTGTGCAAACCAAGATACCCACAACAACTCTCCAAGATGTGAAAACCAAAATAGCGACCATCAGAGGGACATACAGGACCCAGAGGACTATGGTCCTGAGGTCCCAGAGGTCAGGTGCTCCAGCAGATAAGGTTTATAAACCCAGTCTGTGGTACTACAGTAAGCTTTCTTTTCTGGATGACCAGCTGGAAGTGCGGGAATCTCTCTCCACCCTTCCCCCCAGAGGTCAATCCAGCCTTCCTTGTAGCCAACCCTCCAGCCTTCCCTGCAGCCAGTCCTCCAGCCTTCCTGGCAACCCTGCTCTGGCTTCCTCTGAGGTTCAAGATGAGGTCCCTGAGGAGGCAGATTTGGATATATGGAGCCAGGTAAAGTATTGATATCTATATTTATATCTTACAAAATTGTAGAATTTAAATAGATGTTAGTATTGTTAGGTATGTAAACTTCTACCAATAATGTTTTTTAAGAGCAAGATACAGTAGTGGCCTAATTTTATGTGGACAAGGCAACAAAACCAGGATGCGGAATCATTGAAAATGACATAACTTTTGACATTGATTTCAAGAATGTCTAGAGGTGAACAATGTCTGTGAATGATGGTGGGCCAAAATAAATAATGTCCCTTTCTTTTTTTACAGCCAGAGCAGAGCCAGGAAGAGGGTGATGTTGGGGATCAGGAGGAGGCAGGGCCCAGTGGCACCCAGGAGGAGGCTGGGCCCAGCACAAGAGCCCAGATGCCTCCCCTGGTAGTTAAACCACAAGGGCCAAGGAGAGGTAGGCAGGTGGAGGAGGAAACCAGGGCCTTCATCAGAGAGGCAACAGCGGCCCTCAGAGAGGCACCCTCTGTTGATGAGGGATTTGCCGCAGTCCTCGCCCACAAACTAGGGCAAATGGACTTACAGCAAAAGATATATAGTGAGACCCTGCTTTTAAAAGTGATCAATAAGGGCTTGCTGGGTGAACTCACCATGTACAGCGATATAACGGAGGTTGTCCGTACTCCTCCACCTCCTCCTCCTACTACTCCTCCTGCCACAACCTCTCCTCCTGATCCCCAGCCTCCAAGGAAGAAACCAACCAAGGCTGCAGAGAAGGCTGGAGAGAAGGCTACAAGGAAGAGGAGAAAATAATGCCTGCTGTAGTACCACAGACTGGGGACATATAGGACTTATCTGCTGTGGCTCCTGACCTCTGGGAGCTCAAGACAAGATTGGGCTCCTTTTTTTTGGGGATCTAATCTCTATTTTGGTTTTCACATCTTGGATGGTTGTTGTGGGGTCAAAGGGATGCACAAATGCAAGCAGGCTCTCCAGTGCTGCCTTCCCCTTTAATTTGTTAATGTTCCGAAATAAAGGTTTTTTTTTTGGCCTTAAAAAACTTGACTATGTGATTTGTATTTCAAAAGAGAGCTTGCTAGGGAGCAGGCAGGGACATCTCAAATAATATTATTGTTATTTTCAAGGGACACAAACCTCCCTGAGGCCAAATGAGACACATTTTGAAGGTTGGTGTGGTAACTTTACACAAGAATAATTTAAGCCCAAAAATAAAAAACAAGGCCCCAAAAATTTAATATACAATAGTAAAATATAATTTCCAAAAAAAAGGATATTTAATTTTTTTTATTATTATTAGTATTATTTAGGAGGGAGGTGCGGCTTAGAAATAATATTTTACAATCATTAGAGCAATTTGGAATTACTTTAGAAACAAGTTTGGCATAACTCTCAATGTCATTAGCAAAAGAAGGTAATTTTTAAGCATTATCAAAAGAAGAACGGAATGCGCAGCATTAAAACGATGCTATTAATTCCACCGTGACGAATGTGCCATCTCCATTTCCAACGCTAGCTTTACCAAAACGAGCGCTCCCATCTCATAGTTGCTTCTGAGCATGCGCGTTTTTTTTCACCTCGTGAAAGCATACACACTATCGTTTTTCACGTCGTTAAAAAAAAACGACATGAAAAACGACGTGAAAAAAGAGAGCATGTCCGAAATTTTTTATGGCCGTTTTTCACGTCGTTAAAAATGCTCTGGAGCATACACACGATCATTTTTCAGGGCCATTTTTAAAAATGGCAATTTTACCGGCATGAAAAACGATCGTGTGTATGGGGCATAAGACTTGACAGGCTGTGAGGCGGGGGGCTACGGGCAGATAGTCGCTGATTGCCGCCATTACTAGTAAAAATAAATAAAAAATAATATGTCCCCGGATTTCATCCACTATCCGGTCTGCTGCCACTAAGTGTATGAAGATTGATGGGCTTCCTTCTTACCTGAGTTTACTTTATATAAGCTGAAGTGACCTTTGTGATGAAGGTCCACTACATGGGGTAAGAGCGGCTGTATTGTCGGGTGCTGGTGACGGGTCTCCTTAGTCCCTGCATATCGCAGATTGAACTACTGTTGAACTTTTGTTCTTGGATTGTCCGTTTGGGATTTAAAGCGCTGCACACTTACCATATATATGCTATTAAATAGTGTCTGTGTATCAGGCCTTTTTTTTCAGCTACAACACGGAGATACGTAATTTCGGCAACTCCAGCCCTGAAAGTATCTAATGGCAAGGTGTGTTGAAGTTTGCTGGAGGGTCTATTGATGCTGGCTGCTAAAGGGATCTATTGTCCCTGTGGAGGGGCCTATTGTTGCTAGGGGGACTTATGCTGCTTTCGGGGGGGTCAATTGTTGCTGGAAGGGATTTACTGTTGAGGGAGGGGTCTAATGTTGCTGGCTTTTGGATGATATATCGATGGTGACAGCTGGGAAATCTATTTTTGCTGGCAGAGTCTATCATTGCTAGGGTGGATCTATTGTTGCTAGATAGCCTATCGTTGCTGGCTGCAAGAGATCTATTTTAATGCCTATTTTGTTATTAGAAAATTACCGCAAAACTATACTAGGTTCAGTATTCTCTAAAAGAGGTGGAACGAGTACCTGCATCTATTCTCTGAGAAAAAAAATCCTGCTGTGTAAGGATATTGTTCAAGGTCACTTTAAAACAAAAAAGGCATCTGCTTTGCTGGTCTTCAAATTTGAAGCTCTCAGTTTATCCAATAATAACAAAGTGTGTGGCTTTACTAAATGCAAACCCCTCCTCTGTTATGAGTTCTCCCCTTAAGCCCTGTACACACGATCGGTTTTACCGATGAAAACAATCCGATGGACTTTTTTCATCGGACAAACCGATCGTGTATGGGCCCCATCGGTCTTCTTTCCATCGGTGATTAAAAATAGAACATGTTTTAAATCTATCCGATGGAAAAAAAAAACAATAGCAAATTCCGATCATCTGTGTGGAACTCCATCGGAGAAAAAATCCACGCATGCTCATAATCAAGTCGACGCATGCTCAGAAGCATTGAACTTAATTTTTCTCAGCTCGTCGGAGTGTTTTACGTCACGGCGTTTGGGACGGTCGGATTTTTGACTGATGGTGTGTAGGCAAGACTGATGGAAGTTAGCTTCATCGGAAATCAGATGGAAAAATCCATCGGATTTTTTTCCATCGGAAATCCAATCGTGTGTACAGGGCTTAAGGCTTGATTCACACTGGATGCGGAATCGGCTCCCAGCAGGGGTCCTGTGCATCCTGGTTCACCATTTCAGGTCCGATTTCAGCCCGAATTTTGGGCTGAATTCGGACCTGAAACAGCTCAAAAAACACATAGGGCTCCTGTGCAAATTTGCACCGGAGCCGCATCAGAGATATGTGAACTGGCTCCATAGAGAGCCGGTCCCATTCTCCTGCTATTGAATCCCGCATCCAATTCGCAATAGTGTGAACCCGGCCTTAGAGTAAAGAGTGTCCCCTAATTTCAGAACCATTTAAATTCTCTCATTACAAATAGCAAAATATTGCCTTCTGAATAATTACCGATATTTTTATCTTGAAATGGAGGTCACCATGGAACGGTTTTGCGGTTGTGCAGTAATTACTGTATGCATGAGATTTTTTTAAGTTAAGTTTTGTTGCAAAAAAAAACAAACAAAAAAAATCTATTAAAAGGGCATATTAAAATGGTATTCTACTAAAATACCTCTCCACAATCACAAAAAATATCAGCTGCTCCCAAATATCCTTTATACAATTTATGGAGCATTCCTGTGCTGCCTTCAAATTACCTGAATAGTAGCATTAAAATGTGACTGTTGGTTAGCTGAATCATGCCTGACAGCCAAAAAATATTTTCCTGAC
Organism: Rana muscosa; assembly: GCA_029206835.1. NCBI lineage: Eukaryota > Metazoa > Chordata > Amphibia > Anura > Ranidae > Rana > Rana muscosa. Next base: position 227,391,716 of record CM055117.1, on the reverse strand, counting down.
GGCTCCATGTTAGCACAGCTGGGTGAGGCTCCGCCCACCCCTACGTGATCAGGACTTAACTATACATTTTTTACTCACCTCAGCCTCAGCATTCTTCTCTTTTCCTCCTACCTGCAGGACAGAGGTGTGCGCCTCTACCTAGCTGGTCTAAATAGCTGGGGGACCGTCCATACGTGTGGATGAAGCTGGACGAAGTCCCTGGTGTCTAGTCTAAATGACCATAATCCAGGGAGCCCCGCTGCTGGTCCTCGGGGCGGCTTTTATCATGGCTAACAGCCGTGTCTGGGGTCCGCTTGGTCCAAACAAGATGGACAGCGGTTGTGGCAGAGTACTCCCCTATGCACGCGCACCCGCGCTGTGCCAACGTCGACGGTCGGATGACGGAGGTTGGGTGAGCTAAATGCTTTGTATCCAATGTATGCTGCATTACTGGACAGGGAGTACTCTGCATAACAGATACACAAAGTAACACTTTGTCTGTTCACACATGGATATAATCTGTTGGAGGCTGCTCATGTTTGCTTACTGTCATGACATTATGCGAAACCCCTCCAAAGACCAGCATTTTGCAGAGAAGGTAGATGGAACCACCTTGAAACTGTCTACTGAATCCAGCCATGGCCTTTGGATGGGATATCCTTGTATTTTTCTATGTGATCTTTGGTCTTCCTTAAAAAAAAAAAAAAAAAAAAGAATATGGAGAAGCATGTTTATGATGTCTACAATTCCCTTGGTTTGTGTACACTGCAGATGGTTGTAATTTTGTTACAAATTCCTACCTTTTTGTTTGATGTTCTAAAACAAACTTTCATCATAACCTGATTCCTCCCAGGATTAGATCCTAGCCAAATTAACCTCCATCTGGTTGACAGGGCTGTAGATGGAAGCTTCTGCCTCCCTCTAGCTGTGTTTAACCCCTCAGGGTTTGTTACTAAGCAATCTATTTACTGCATTTAACCGTTTTTTTCCCTAGTCAAGGGTCGCACTGGGTTGCGGGAATGAGGCTGTGCTATTCAGCTTTGTCTCCCGCTGGTCAGTCTCGGTTCCGGTCGCGATTTTTAGAGACATCTGTGCAAGTCTCAGTGCGGATGTCAATATAGGTCGCAACCCGAAATCGCAAGGTAGTACAAAACTGCCTTTTTGAAGTTGGTGTGGCGCCGCTGATTAGGGCGGTGCAATTGCCGCATATTATTTTCATGCGATTTGACTGGTTGGGTCGCATGTCAAAAATGCACTAGTGTGATCCGGGGCGATGGGTCGGTTTGCTGAATGGTGCACAAGCCCTGTGGTGAGGTTATCTATTAGTGTTTACCAGGGATGAGCCGAACACCCCCCTGTTCAGTTCGCACCAGAACCTGCGAACAGACAGAATGTTCGCGCAAACTTTAGAACCCTATTAAATACAATGGACGTTCGAAATCTAAAGTGCTAATTATAAAGGCTAATATGCAAGTTGTTGTCCTAAAATGTGTTTGGGGACCCGGGTCCTGCCCCAGAGGACATGTATCAATGCAAAAAAAGGTTTAAAAAATAAAAGTTTTTACGGGAGCGGTGATTTTAATAATGCTTAAAATGAAAAAATAAAAGTGAAATATTCCTTTAAATTTCGTACCTGGGGGGTGTGTATGATATGCATGTAAAGTGGCGCATGTTTCCCGTGCTTAGAACTGTCCCTGCACAAAATGTCATTTTTGAAGGAAAAAAAGTCATTTAAAACTCACTCGCGGCTATTAATGAATTGTCGGCTTTTATCAATACATAGAAAAGTCATTGATAAAAAAAAAAAAATGCGTGGGGGTTCCCCCAAATTCAATTACCAGGCCCTTTAGGTCTGGAATGGATATTAAGGGGAACCCCGCCACAAATTTAAAAAAAAATGGCGTGGGGTTCCCCCTAAATATCCATAACAGGCCCTTGAGATCTGGCATGGATTTTAAGGGGAACTCCACCCCAAATTTAAAAAAAAATGGCGTGGAGTCCCCCCAAAAATCCATACCAGACCCTTATCCGAGCACGTAACCTGGCCGGCCACAGGGGAAGAGGGGGGATGAGAGAGCGGCCCCCCTCCCTCCTGAACCGTACCAGGCCACATGCCCTCAACATGGGGAGGATGTCCCGATGTTGATGGGGACAAGGGCCTCATCCCCACAACCCTTGCCCGGTGGTTGTGGGGGTCTGCGGGCGGGGGGCTTATCGGAATCTGGAAGACCCCTTTAACAAAGGGGACCCCCAGATCCCGCCCCCCCCTATGTGAATTGGTAAGGGGTACATTGTACCCCTACCATTTCACGAAGAAAGCGTAAAAAAAAAATTAAGAAAAAACACACAAACACCTTGAAAAAGTCCTTTATTAAAAAAAAAAATAAAAAAAAAAAAAACATTCCAGCGATTAAATCCAGTGTCCCGCGGCGATCCGATGTCCAGCGCTGTCCGTCATTGGTTTTGCCTGAGCGGACCTGATGGGGAACTTCCTCCTCAGTGTTTTAAATATATAGACCCGCCCCTTCTGAAGTTCCCCATCAGGTCCGCTCAGCGGACCAGATGCGGAACATGACAAGGGGCGGGTCTATACATGTATTACCAAAGTGAGAGAAGTTCCCCATCAGGTCCGCCCCCTCGGTATGTCGGACCCGCCTACGTCATTGGCTTGAGCGGGGAACTTCCTTCACTGCATAATACATGTATAGAGTCTATAGCAGTGAAGGGGTCTATAGACTCTATACATGTATTACGCAGTGAACGAAGTTCCCCATCAGGTCCGCCCCCTCGGTATGTCGGACCCCGCCTATGTCATTGGCCTGAGCGGGAAACTTCCTTCACTGTGTAAATTTAAATTACACAGTGAAGGAAGTTCCCCGCTCAAGCCAATGACGTAGGCGGGTCCGACATACCGAGGGGGCGGACCTGATGGGGAACTTCTCTCACTTTGGTAATACATGTATAGACCCGCCCCTTGTCATGTTCCGCATCTGGTCCGCTGAGCGGACCTGATGGGGAACTTTAGAAGGGGCGGGTCTATACATTTAAAACACTGAGGAGGAAGTTCCCCATCAGGTCCGCTCAGGCAAAACCAATGACGGACGGCGCTGGACATCGGGATTGCCGCGGGACACTGGATTTCATCGCTGGAATGTTTTTTTTTTTTTTAATAAAGGACTTTTTCCAGGTGTTTGTGTTTTGTTTTTGTTTTTTTACGCTTTCTTCGTGAAATGGTAGGGGTACAATGTACCCTTTACCAATTCACATAGGGGGGGTGGGATCTGGGGGTCCCCTTTGTTAAAGGGGTCTTCCAGATTCCGATAAGCCCCCCGCCCGCAGACCCCCACAACCACCGGGCAAGGGTTGTGGGGATGAGGCCCTTGTCCCCATCAACATGGGGACATCCTCCCCATGTTGAGGGCATGTGGCCTGGTACGGTTCAGGAGGGAGGGGGGGGCCGCTCTCTCGTCCCCCCCTCTTCCCCTGTGGCCGGCCAGGTTACGTGCTCGGATAAGGGTCTGGTATGGATTTTTGGGGGGACTCCACGCCATTTTTTTTAAATTTGGGGTGGAGTTCCCCTTAAAATCCATGCCAGATCTCAAGGGCCTGGTATGGATATTTGGGGGAACCCCACGCCATTTTTTTAAAAATTTGCGGCGGGGTTCCCCTTAATATCCATTCCAGACCTGAAGGGCCTGGTAATTGAATTTGGGGGAACCCCCACGCTTTTTTTTTTTTTTTATCAATGACTTTTGTATGTATTGCCGGGAGCCGACAATTCATTAATAGCCGTGAGTGAGTTTTAAATGACTTTTTTTCCTTCAAAAATTACACTTTGTGCAGGGACAGTTCTAAGCACGGGAAACATGCGCCACTTTACATGCATATCATACACACCCCCCAAGTACGAAATTTAAAGGAATATTTCACTTTTATTGTTTCACTTTAAGCATTATTAAAATCACTGCTCCCGAAAAAACGGCCGTTTAAAAAAAAAAATTGCATTGATACATGTCCCCTGGGGCAGGACCCGGGTCCCCAAACACTTTTTAGGACAATAACTTGCATATTAGGCTTTATAATTAGCACTTTAGATTTCTCCCATAGACTTTTCGAATTTGCCGCAAACACCCCAATTTGTTCGCTGTTCGGCGAACAGGCTAACAGGCAATGTTCGAGTCGAACATGAGTTCGACTCAAACTCGAAGCTCATCCCTAGTGTTTATCAATCTCAGAACGAACATGCTTCAGGCCCTTCAATAAGAAGACATGGATGAACACGAAGGAGCAGTCTCATGGCTTTCCCAAGCCAGCAAACATCCCTCCTCAAGCTCTATAAGAGGAATACACGGATGGGCATGACAGTATGTATCCCACTGGCTTAAACAGCCAGGGAGGAGGGTGACACCTAAAAGGTGTTACACCCAATAAACAAATTGCCAATACACTCTAAAGGGGTGTTTCTGACTCACCCTGTGAAAGGGTCATCTGCTCTGACAGTGAGAAGCTGCCTGTCCACACCAGGTGAAGCAGCCAATTTTCTGAATTTCCGGATGAGCATGACAGTATGTATCCCACTGGCTTAAACAGCCAGGGAGGAGGGTGACACCTAAAAGGTGTTACACCCAATAAACAAATTGCCAATACGCTCCAAAGGGGTGTTTTCGGCTCACCCTTCATTCAGCATCCGACAGGCTCAGGCTGATGGCCTGGGTCGAGAGAGGCAGAGCCTAATGGATGCAATGTCGAATGCTCGGTGAAGATTTGAACAGTTCTACGAAATGAGAAAGGTCAGCACTAAGCATGCCTGAAGTAGAACAGGACATATATGCCCAGTATATTTGCTGATCAAGGTTTTACGCTGGACTCTTCAGAAGCCTGCTTTGAATGCCTACAGGCATGGCTTGGCTTAATTCTATGCTTAAGCATGCTATAGGCAAGCTTTTTGGCTATCGCTGTCTTCACCGGCATTCAGCAAGCTTCCAACGCTTAATTATACAGTTTTTCAAGATTTAATTTGGTGGAAACCTCAAACTTGTTTCCGGAATGAGATATACCAAAGCTGATGGATGTTCTTTCATCGGATGCCTTCAATCACCCTGTGGTACTTTCTCGCTGAAACTGATTTACTGGTGGCAATTACATCAGCATTGGTGTCCTTGGGTTTAAAGAACCCATACTCGCGTACTTCCCAGGCAGGATGGTGCTCATACCAATGCTCTAATATGTGCCTGAACTGACCTTCATAGTTCATATCACACAAGAGGTTTCCCTCCTACGTTCCCTTTGGGGAGTACTCAAGAAGTTAGCCCATCTGATGTGGGCTAAGCGCTAAAATATTTAATCAAGGCGACTCCTGCCATCAGGAGCCCTGTACATCTGTTTGTCCTTTTCAGGTGGAACACATAATAATCTTGCTGGGAGCCGTAAAATCATTATCTCTTGGTTGATAACCTCATCTCCTTGGCCTGCAGGTTGTAAGGCTGGCTGTGCCAGGAGAATCACGGCACTTTCACTAGAAGGGTCCAGACCTTGAGGGTGACAGCAGGCCGGGTGTCTCAAACTATCCGCAATACAACTATGTGGACACCAAAATATTCATATTCATGACAATTGAGTTTGTCAGAGACATTATGTTTTCTGTTACCGTTTTAGTCAGAATTGGAGTGTGTAGCATTATCCCTCCCCTGTTTTGGCTAGTTAATTCCCAGCCGTGCTGACATGGAGCCGCCAGGAAAACGGAAAATTGAATTCAAATACTTACCGTAATTTTCCTTTCCTGACGAGCTCCATGTCAGCACAGAACCCGCCCAGTTAAGTAGTGAGGCCTCATGCCCACTGGCGTTTTTACAGCTGCGTTTTTTGCAGCTTAAAAACGCCTGTCCATGTTATTGTAAATATTTATTTATTTTTTTTTTGAAAAAAAACAAAAAAAAACCGTCAGAGCTAAAAACGCGACCGCGCGTTAGTGCGCGTTTTTGCGCGTTAGTGCGCGTTAGTGCGCGTTTTTGCGCGTTTTTTGACGCTCGCGTTTTTTTCTGCCTAATTCTGACGCTGAGGAACGCACTGGTCCTGGGTTTTTTTTACAGCTTAAAAACGTCTATGCTATTTGCAGCTCAAAAACGTCTAGGTGGGCATGAAGCTATAGACTAACATGGACAGGCGTTTTTAAGCTGTAAAAAACGCTCAAAAACGCGGCTGTAAAAACGTCCGTGGGCATGAGGCCTAATAGTTATGAAACGCTGAGGCTGAGGTGAGTGAAAAATGTATAGTTAAGTCCTGATCACGTAGAGGTGGGCGGAGCCTCACCCAGCTGTGCTGACATGGAGCTCGTCAGGAAAGGAAAATTACGGTAAGTATTTGAATTCAATTTTCCGTTTTAGGTAATGGCCCGGGGATACCTAATTATGTTTCCAAACACAGTACCACTAAACTGATAGGTACATCCTCAATAAATGCACAGCCTCTGGTCTAACTCTCATTTAGAAAAAAGCACAAAGTGTGTTATAATAGTTTTTAATTATAATAATTTTGAATGACACCCTACCTCACCTAGTCAGTGCAGCACAAAATGCATGCGTTGTAACTTATTGCAGCATACAGATGAGAAACATTGGTGCATTGTGGTGCACTGTGCTTTTCTGTGTTACTGTACTGTGTACAATTGTAGGTATTAATGCAGTGCATGGTAGTGAACGACAACATTAAAGCGCTAAACCACATGGTTCTAAGCAGCACTTAGTCGCACACTAAAACCAGTGGCGTCTCTAGGGGGTGAAGAGGGTGCGGGCCGCACACTGGTGACACCCGTCAGTGGGGGTGACACCCAGGGCCGTCTTTTACTTGGTGTAAAAACCTGCACCAGTGGCAGAACTCCTAGAATGTCCAAGTCCTGCCTGTCAAAATGATTGGTTGCTGGGCCCACCTAGCAACCAATCAGGTGCATGGAGGCCCTGGCATTCAGAGGAGGAAGATGTAACTTTCTCCTCCTGAGCTGCTCCGCCTCCACCTACTTCCTACTGATAATAGAAGGGTCGGTAGTCTGATGAGACTTTCTAGCTGGACCAGGATGGTGCTGCTGAGCTGGATGGCCAGGAGTCTGAGGGGACCCCAGAGAAATCCAGACCAGGACACTGCTAATGTAAGTGAGCAGAGCTCAAGCACTTGCTGCACACAGAGGAGGGGGGTGGGGGCAGGGATCACACAGGGGTATTCTAGAGGGGGGAAGGACAGGCTTCCCCAGAACCGTGTACATTGACTGCAACATCACCACACCATCCACAGTCTCTGACTGTCTCCTGTATAATGCCTGTAGTCTCTGACTGTCTTCTGTATGATGCCTGCACTCTCTGACTGTCTCCTGTATGAAGCCTGTAGTCTCTGACTGTCTTCTGTATGATGCCTGCACTCTCTGACTGTCTCCTGTATGATGCCTGCAGTCTCTGACTGTTTCCTGTATGATGCCTGCAGTCTCTGACCATCTCCTGTATGATGCCTGCAGTCTCTGACCATCTCCTGTATGATGCCTGCAGTCTCTGACTGTCTCCTGTATGATGCATGCAGTCTCTGACTGTCTCCTGTATGATGCCTGCAGTCTCTGACCATCTCCTGTATGATGCCTGCAATCTCAGACTGTCTCCTGCATGATTCCTGCAATCTCTGACTGTCAGATTAGATACTTATCAATCATCATTCCCCCCCCCCCAATTTTGTGTAACACTGCTGGTGGTCTTGTTTTTATCTGGCATGTAGTGTGGACAGTGTTACTTTTGTTGTTTAGAAAAATGCAGCATGTCTGCATTTTTCTGCACTGTAACGCGCATCACTCCAGCATTGTAGTGTGAACAGGGCCATAAAACAAAATTGTTCTGGTGTTTTATCAAGTTTTATCAAGTTGGCCAGGCAGAATTCAGTCCTGTTGTTGAGTGCACCATGACACAGGGGAGCGGGGGCTTCTGTGACTGCAGAGGAGTGGATTGAAAAAAGATATGTAGTGGGGGTCTCAATTTAGGGGACAGCTATGCTAAATTTAGGGGTGATTCGAGTGGTAGTTGGCTCGAATCTTCCATTTTGTTGGACTCTGCCTTGCTGCTGTTTCACCTGGCGTGCAGTTCCCCTTAGAAGAATGGGTGGCGCTGTCACTTGTACTCAGGGTTGAACCACAGGTGATGGAGTGGCGATTTGGTGTCCTCTCTCGGCAGCCGTGCAGTGGGTGTGATCTACCCGCTGTGCATGCCGGGAGAGGGTACAAAAGGGGCGGACGCCATTAGAGGGAGAGCAATTCCCGGGGCCCATGCCCGGACGGAGAACCTACGGTCCAAGTTCAAGTGCATGGCCCTCCAGGCCATGGGGCCACATGCGTCTCAGTCCCAGGCACCTTTAGTCCTGGGACTGCGACTTCAGCCCTGGGCCCAGCACCTTTAGCTGGAGCCCACTTCGGGAAGAAAGAATCCCAGGGTGCCGCCTTGCTTGGGGACCTGCATCTGGAAGAGCAGGCTGGGGGAGGACTGTTCCGAAGGACTGGTGAGAGATCACGGTAATGGAAGGGGCCCAGTAACTCTCTGGAGGGATGTCATCCATCCGAAAAGGGATTTAACCAACGGGACCATTAGAAGGTTCGGGACACTATAGATTCTGTGGCAGGGGATCTCCCGATCGCATCCATTAAGGGAATCTGATTGACTGTTCGGGTGAGCTATACCCACTCGGGATCGAGTGGCGAAGAAGCCGGGAGTGTCTGAATCTGATCTGCTCTTCAAACACCTTTCTCTCTTCTTAACTTTGTGGTTATTCGTGCATAAGAAAAATAAACTCTACGTTGGAGTTGATACTGGTGTGGACCTTGGAGTTACTTGGGGATATAGAGACCTGTCCTTTACATTCTAAGGGATGAGAACCAACTTTGAGGAGAACCTTGCTGCAAGACCCGTAAGTTATAAGTGTGCCTAACCTCTGCAAACCAGAGGGTACTGGCATGGTGGCACCGGGCACCTTTTCCTCCTGTGAGTGAGCCAAAGAAAGGGAGAGAAAAGTGGTCCGGGTGTTACAGATATTTACACAGATCTTTTTTTATTAACAGTATATAGCATAGATAGGAGGAGGAAGAAAGCAGTGGTTTTAAGCAAACATACAGGGCCTTGAAAAAGTATTCCTACCCCTTGAAATTTTCCACATTTTGTCATGTTACAACGAAAAATGTAAACTTATTTTATTGGGATTTTAAGTGATAGACCAACACAAAGTGGCACATAATTGTGAAGTGGAAGGAAAATGATAAACCCCCTGAGTCAATACTTTGTAGAACCACCTTTCACTACAATTACAGCTGCAAGTCTTTTTGGGGATGTCTCTACCAGCTTTGCACATCTAGAGAGTGAAATTTTTTCCAATTCATCTTTGCAAATAAGTTCAAGCTCTGGCAGATTGGATTGGGGAGCATCTGTGAACAGCAATTTTCAAGTCTTGCCACAGATTCTCAATTGGATTTAGGTCTGGACTTTGACTGGGCTATTCTAACACATTAATATGCTTTGATCTAAACCATTACATTGTAGCTCTGGCTGTATATTTAACCGTTTCCCGACCGCCGCACGAACTTATACGTCGACAGAATGGCGCGGCTGCGCAAATGGGCGTATATATACGTCCCCTTTAATTTGCGAGCCGTGTGGTCGCACGCGATGTCCGCTGGTGTCCTGCGATCGGGTCACAGAGCTGAAGAACGGGGAGATGTTAGTGTAAACACAACATCCCCTCGTTATGCCTAGTGACATGTCACTGATCGTCTGTTCCCTGTCATCGTGAACTGCAATCAGTGACGTGTCTCGGCAAGCCACGCCCCTAAAAGTTAGAAGAACTCCCTAGGTCACATTTAACCCTTTCAGCGCCCCTACAGGTTAACCCCTTTACTGCCAGTGTAATTTTTACAGTAATCAGTGCATTTTTCTAGCACTGATCGCTGTAAAAATTACAATGGTCCAAAAATGGTGTCAAAAGTGTCCGCTGTGTCCGCCATAATGTCGCAGTTACGATAAAAATCACTGATCGCCGCCATTACTAGTAAAAAAAAAATGTATTAATAAAAATGCCATAAAACTACCCCCTATTTTGTAGACGCTATAACTTTTGTGCAAACCAATCAATAAACGCTTATTGCATTTTTTTTTACCAAAAATATGTAGCAGAATACGTATCGGCTTAAACTGAGGAAAAAATATGATTTTTTATATATTTTTTGGGGATATTATAGCAAAAAGTAAAAAATATTGAATTTTTTTTCAAAATTGTCGCTCTATTTTTGTTTATAGCGCAAAAAATAAAAACCGCAGAGGTGATCAAATACCACCAAAAGAAAGCTCTATTTGTGTGAAAAAAAGGACGTCAATTTTGTTTGGGAGCCACGTCGCACGACCGCGCAATTGTCAGTTAAAGCGACGCAGTGCCGAATCGCAAAAAGTGGCCTGGTCTTTGGCCAGCAAAATGGTCCAGGGCTTAAGTGGTTAAGGTCATTGTCATGCTGGAAGGTGAACCCTTGCCCCAGTCTCAAGTCTTTTGCAGACTCTGTAAAAGATTGCTCTGTATTTGACTTCATCCATCTTCCCATCAACTCTGACCAGCTTCCCTGTCCCTGCTGAAGAAAAGCATCCCCACAACATGATGCTGCCACCACCATGTTTCATGGTGGGGATGGTGTGTTCAGAGTGATGTGCAGTGTTTAGTTTTCCGCCACATATAGCGTTTTGATTTTAGGCCAAAAAGTTAAATTTTGGTTTCATCTGACCAGAGCACCTTCTTCCACATGTTTGCTGTGTCCCCCACATGGCTTACTGCAAATGGGACTTATTATGGCGTTCTCTCAACAATGGCTCTCTTCTTGTCACTCTTCCATAAAGGCCAGATTTGTGGAGTGCACGACTAATAGTTGTCCTGTGGACAGATTCTCCCACATGAGCTGTGGGTCTCTGCAGCTCTTCCAGGGTTACAATGGGCCTCTTGGCTGCCTCTCTGAATAATGCTCTCCTTGCCCGGCCTGTCAGTTTAGGTGGATGGCCATGTCTTGGTAGGTTTGCAGTTGTGCCATACTCTTTCCATTTTTCAGATGGTGGTTTGAACAGTGCTCTGTGAGGTGTTCAAAGCTTGGGATATTTTTTTATAACCTAACACTGCTTTAAACTTCTACAAAAACTTTATCCCTGACCTGTCTGGTGTGTTCCTTAGCCTTCATGATGATGTTTGTTCACTAAGGTTCTCTAACAAACCTCTGATGGCTTCACAGAACAGCTATATTTATACAGAGATTAAATTACACACAGGTGGACTCTAGTTACTATTTAGGTGGCTTCTAAAGACAATTGGTTCCACTACATTTTAGTTAGGGGTATCAGAGTAAAGGGGGCTGAACACAAATGCACGCCACACTTTTCAGATATTTATTTGTAAAAAAGTTGGAAAACCATTTATCATTTTCCTTCCACTTCACAATTATGTGCCACTTTGTGTTGGTCTATCACATAAAATCCCAATAAAATACATTTATGTTTTTGGTTGTAACGTGACAAAATGTGGAAAATTTCAAGGGGTATGAATACTTTTTTGAGGCACTGTATATACAGCCTTTACTTTGACTTTAACATCTGATGCTTAGTCTTCTTAGAGCAATAAAGCTTGGTTCCTGGCGCACCCCCAGCCTGTTAATTGTTAGCAAAGAAACATTACCACGCTGATGAGATCATCACTCTGCTTTCTTTTTCCCGTCAGATTGACAGTTCTATGCAATGCACTATACTAAATGACTTGCACGACTAGCTCACACCTGCTCAGTCTGAATCATAATGTTCAAGGGATTTCTGCCTGGAATTAAGCTTAGGCCTCATGTACACTGCTGCTGGTAAACGGATCTTTAGGAGCAGTTGGGCATTTTTTTCAACTGCCCCTGAACTCTCCTCTATGTTATCTTATTAGTACATGTACACTGGGTCGTTTATAGTTGTTTCTAGGCAATTGAGTTTGGAGGCATTTTTTGGAACGCAAAAAAATAGGTTCAGAATCTGAGTTTAGAGGCATTTCAAATGCCAAACCCTTCTAAACGCGGCTAAACGCGGCAACTCACGTTTAGCCGCGTTTCGTTTACAGACGTTTTTCATTTTTTGCCTATTTTAAAAATATATATTTTTAAACACTTCTAAGCGCAAACGCGGCATGTAAACCCGGCAAAACAGACGTTTTAAACACGGGTTACTATCCCTCAAGTTAAATCGTTCAGGAGAGGTTGTAAAAAGTCCAGTGTACATGAAGCCTTAGGCACACCTGTGCACATCCCATACTGCTATGTGACACCTCTGGAAACCTTATACCTTAATGCTGGTCACCTACTCTTAGATCGTATCTCAGATCTGATATTCTAGATTAACATTTACCAGCAACTACTGTACACAGGGCCGGTGCAAGGATTTTTGTCTACTTAGGCGAAGGTGCATTTTGCCGCCTGCCCACCCCCCTCTTACTGTCCTCCCACCACCCCCTCTACCCACTACCGCCTCCACAACGGCAGTCCTAAAACCATTTTTTAAATTTTAAATTTTTTTTGTTTACATGTTTTAAAAATCCTTTTAGGCCTGAAGATTACAGCTTCAGTCCAGGAAGTGACGTCATACACTGGTCTGTGTACAGAAGGGAGGCTGAGCAAAAAGGATGTCCACTGAGTTCCTGCTGCCCTTCCCAGCAACACCCGCAATTACAAGACCATTGGAACAGCAGAGCCCGGTGAACATGGCAGGGGGGGTTGCGGTACATTGCGGTGGTAGTGGAAGTGATAGGCGGCTTCACAGCCGCTTGTATCACTTCCTCAGTAAAGTCGACAGATGGCTTCACTAAAGTACACACACACTCTCGGCCAAAAAAAATCAGATTTGACTGTTACAACATTACAGTTTCTCCTGATGAAGCAGTTGTATTGAATGGTTCACACTTGTGGTGGAGATTTTTCAAATCCATATTTATAACATGAAGCTTCAAGGGAACTCTCTAATTAAAAGGACTCTACGTGTATATATGGTTGTATATGTTTTTACAATACTTTATTATTAAGGTGACTTAAAATTATCTTTCAATGACTCTATAGTGGTAGAACATGTTTAGAATCAACAGCATACACAGCTGTGGAATTTCATCTGACAAAAGGCTTATCTGACCATTTGTTGGCATGATGAGGTGAATTCAAAGGAGGTGGGAGGTGACAAAGGAACAGGTTGGGTCCTGGCTTAACTGAGTCCCTCACCCAATCTAGCAACCCCCTACCCCTCAAAGGAATGCAAGGTCTTAGCATATGGAAAGGGGGGGTGAGGAGGGGTGGGGTTTTACAAGGGTGTGTATATATCTGGATGTCCACCCAAAGCTCACTCTCTTAGAATGAAGATCTGACGCAGACGACATGGTGACGTAATAAGCTCTCTCTCTCTCTCTCTCTCTCTGTCTCTGTCTCTGTCTCTCTCTGTCTCTCTCTCCCTCTCTCTCTCTCCCTCTCTGCCTCTCTCCCCCTCTCTCTCTCTCTCTCTCCCTCCCATAAGGGTGCCGCTGCTTCTCTTTTTGCTCTCTTGTTCCTATTGGTATTATCATGTAACATTGGTATCAACTTCATCATAGGTAGTCATAGCAATATTCCTATTATGTATCGTGTAACATTGGTATCACCTTGCTATTAGGTGGTATCGTTTCTGTATAAAGAAATGTCATTGTTTTCTCTTTTCCCACCGCTATCGTTTGATTTCATTTTATATAGACAAAAGGTTTTTAATCACTTATTTTAAGCATTTAAGCGAGACTTAGATTTCCGTAACACACTGTACAGGCAGGGCCGGTAACTTCTGCCTTACTGGAGGTGAAATTACTGGAAATACTACAGCACAACCAATTACTTCAGCCCCTTTTGGATATTTGCAAAAGGGCCCTTTAACTGGATTTAAATCCACCTCCGTGAGACAGAGATAATAAGTATACAGTTCATAACGCTCATCCTCCTCTCTTTTATCCACAAGAGGGGCAGACTGCCAGGTTTCATTTGCTTTTAGCGTCTCCTGCAGTCTATGGGCGCTCACAGTGATAGGTACATACAAAATAGCAAATGTCCTCTTAGGTGGAAGTCTCTCTTCCAGGGCCCATTGCCTCTCAGCTTCTGTTGATAACAATGACATGGTCGTTCCTTAACCACTTAACGTCCGCTCACTGTATATATACGTCGGCACAATGGCACCGACAGGCACAATCACGTAGAGTGTACGTGATTGCCTTTGTACAGTTGGGGGGTCCAATCGGACCCCCCTTCTGTACAGTGAGCGGTCGGAATTCGTTGGGGAGCGATCCGACATGAGGGGACGGCCGTTCGATTCCGGCCACCCCCCCGCGATCGCTCCCGGCGAATAGAAATGCCCCCTCTGTCTGTGTACTGTTTACACAGATAGAGAAAGCAGGAGGAAGTGATGTCATCCCCTGTGCGGCGCTCACATATACCGAGCGCCGTACAAGAGAAGACACACAGGTCAGTGCACTAACACTACACTAACACCAGCACACATAGGCACATAAATCGCCCCCCCAGATCACCCCCCAGCCCCCAGTCACAGTGTCACTGATTGCAGTGACCATTTATTTACTGATCACTGCAATCAGTGACATTTGTGACTGTAAAAGTGTCACTACATTTAGTTTTAGGTCCAGTGTAGCCCCCTAACCCCCCCTAATAAAGGTTTAACCCCTTGATCACCCCCAGATAACCCTTTCACCCCCTAGCACCGCCGTCGCTAAGCGATCATTTTTCTGATCGCTGTCTTAGCGTCGGTGATGCAGATCGGTACCCAGTAATTTTTTTTAGGTTCGCCGCAGGTTTTTATAGCGTCGGGTACCCCCATAAATTATCTAATAAAGGTTTAACCCCCTTGATCGCCCCCCAGGTATCCCTTTCACCCCCTATCACCACTGTCGCTAAGCGATCATTTTTCTGATCGATGTCTTAGCGTCGGTGATGCAGATCGGTAGCCAGTATTTTTTTTTTAGGTTCGCCGCAGGTTTTTATAGCGTCGGGTACCCCCATAAATTATCTAATAAAGGTTTAACCCCCTTGATCGCCCCCCAGGTAACCCTTTCACCCCCTATCACCACTGTCGCTAAGCGATCATTTTTCTGATCGATGTCTTAGCGTCGGTGATGCAGATCGGTAGCCAGTATTTTTTTTTTAGGTTCGCCGCAGGTTTTTATAGCGTCGGGTACCCCCATAAATTATCTAATAAAGGTTTAACCCCCTTGATCGCCCCCCAGGTAACCCTTTCACCCCCTAGCACCGCCGTCGCTAAGCGATCATTTTTCTGATCGCTGTCTTAGTGTCGGTGATGCAGATCGGTACCCAGTAATTTTTTTTAGGTTCGCCGCAGGTTTTTATAGCGTCGGGTACCCCCATAAATTAACTAATAAAGGTTTAAACCCCTTGATCGCCTCCCAGGTAACCCTTTCACCCCCTATCACCACTGTCGCTAAGCGATCATTTTTCTGATCGATGTCTTAGCGTCGGTGATGCAGATCGGTAGCCAGTATTTTTTTTTTTAGGTTCGCCGCAGGTTTTTATAGCGTCGGGTACCCCCATAAATGATCTAATAAAGGTTTAACCCCCTTGATCGCCCCCCAGGTAACCCTTTCACCCCCTATCACCACTGTCGCTAAGCGATCATTTTTCTGATCGCTGTCTTAGCGTCGGTGATGCAGATCGGTAGCCAGTAATTTTTTTTAGGTTCGCCGCAGGTTTTTATAGCGTCAGGTACCCCCATATATTATCTAATAAAGGTTTTAACCCCCTAATTGCCCCTAGATAACCCTTTCACCAGTAATCATCATATAAGTGTTACGGGTGACGCTGGTTAGTTAGTTTGCTTTTTATAGTGTCAGGGCACCTGCCGTATATAACCCAATAAAGGTTTAACCCCCTGATCGCCCGGCGGGTGATATCAATTAGGTTTTAGCGTCAGAGAGGGTCTGCGTCACACCCCAGGCAGCGTCAGGTTAGTGCCAGTAACGCTAACACCCACGTGTGAAGCATACACCTCCCTTAGTGGTATAGTATCTGAACAGATCAATATCTGATCTGATCAGATCTATACTAGCGTCCCCAGCAGTTTAGGGTTCCCAAAAACGCAGTGTTAGTGGGATCAGCCCAGATACCTGCTAGTACCTGCGTTTTGCCCCTCCGTCCAGCCCAGGCCACCCAAGTGCAGTATCGATCGATCACTGTCACTTGCAAAACACAACACACATAACTGCAGCGTTCGCAGAGACAGGCCTGATCCCTGCGACTCCAGTGCTGTAGGAGGTGATTTCACCACCACAGTTAAAAAAAAAGCAAATATGCCGAAGCATTGGGGCAGCAGGGGCAGAGGAGTGATTTTGCTCCTAATGCCGCGTACATACGGTCGAAATTCCGACGGAGGCTTGCCCGTGGAAAAGTCCGACCATGTGTGTGCGGCATAACTTTTTTGCGGGAGGATGCCCCCATGCTTCGGCATATATAAATGGTGCATGTATGCCCATCATTAGAAGTGGGTGGATGAAGGGCGGTATTCTAATGGTGGGCATACCCACCGATCAATCTCTTTTTTCGTTCAGCCACCTGGCTGCATGAAAAAAAAAGATTACAATACATGTCCAACAAGGACCAGCAACGTACTGGTATGTTGCTGGACTTTGAATGGTTATACCAGATTGATGCCTGCGGGTTTAGGTATCATCTTGGTATCATTCTTTTCAGCCAGCGGCCGTCTTTCATGTAAAAGCAATCCTAGTGGCTAATTAGCCTCTGGACTGCTTTTACAAGCAGTGGGAGGGAATGTCCCCCCCCCGGATATAAAAAGCGCCATTGGGAAATTGGGAAAGCATTTTATCACACCGATCTTGGTGTGGTCAGATGCTTTGAGGGCAGAGGAAAGATCTAGGGTCTAGACCCCAGTTTTTTCAAAAAAAGAGTACCTGTCACTACCTATTACTATCATAGGGGATATTTACATTCCCTGAGATAACAATAAAAATGATAAAAAAAAATAAAATATGGAAGGAACAATTTAAAAATAAAATAAAAAAGCAAAATTAATAATAATAATAAAAAAAAGCACCCCTGTCCTGCCCTGCTCTTGCCCAATGGCGAACGCAAGCGTCGGTCTGGCATCATATGTAAACAGCAATTGCACCATGCATGTGAGGTATCACCGCAAAGGTCAGATCGAGGGCAGTAATTGTAGCAGTAGACCTCCTCTGTAAATCTAACGGGGTAACCTGTAAAGGCTTTTAAAGGCTTTTAAAAATGTATGTAGTTTGTCGCCAATGCGCGTTTGTGCGAAATTTTAAAGCATGTCGTGTTTGGTATCTATGTACTCGGCCTAAGATCATCTTTTTTATTTCATCAAACATTTGGGCAATATAGTGTGTTTTAGTGCATTAAAATAAAAAAAAGTGTATTTTTTCCCCAAAAAATGCGTTTGAAAAATCGCTGCGCGAATACTGTGTAGAAAAAAAAATGCAACACCCACCATTTTATTCTGTAGGGCCTTTGCTTTAAAAATATATATAATGTTTGGGGGTTCAACATAATTTTCCTGCAAAAAAAAATATGTTTTCATGTAAACAAAAAGTGTCAAAAAGGGCTTTGTCTTCAAGTGGTTAGAAGAGTGGATGTAAGCTTCCTAATGTTGTGTATAAAATGCCAGAACAGTTCAAAACCCCCCCAAATGACCCCATTTTGGAAAGTAGACACCCCAAGCTATATACTGAGAGGCATGTCGAGTCCATGGAATATTTTATATGGTGACACAAGTTGCGGAAAAAATTAATTATTTTTTTTTTTGCACAAAGTTGTCACTAAATGACATATTGCTCAAACATGCCATGGGCATATGTGGAATTACACCCCAAAATACATTCTGTTGCTTCTCCTGAGTACGGGGATACCACATGTGTGAGACTTTTTGGGAGCCTAGCCGCGTACGGGACCCCAAAAACCAATCACCGCCTTCAGGCTTTCTAAGGGTGTAAATTTTTGATTTCACTTCTCACTACCTATCACAGTTTCGGAGTCCATGGAATGCCCAGATGGCACAAAACCCCCCCAAATGACCCCATTTTGGAAAGTAGACACCCCAAGCTATTTGCTGAGAGGTATTGTGAGTATTTTGCAGATCTCACTTTTTGTCACAAAGTTTTGAAAATTGAAAAAAATAAATAAAAAAAAATAATTCTTTCTTCATTTTCAAAAACAAATGAGAGCTGTAAAATACTCACCATGCCTCTCAGCAAACAGCTTGGGGTGTCTACTTTCCAAAATGGGGTCATTTGGGGGGGTTTTGTGCTATTTTGGCATTTTATGGCCTTCGAAACTGTGATAGGTAGTGAGGAGTCAAATCAAAAATTTGTGCCTAGAAATCCTGAAGGCGGTGATTGGTTTTCGGGGTCCCGTACGCGGCTAGGCTCCTAAAAAGTCCCACACATGTAGTATCCCCGTACTCAGGAGAAGCAGCAAAATGTATTTTGGGGTGCAATTCCACATATAACCATGGCATGTGTGAGCAATATATCATTTAGTGACAACTTTTTGTAATTTTTTTTTTTGTCATTATTCAATCACTTGGGACAAAAAAAAATATTCAATGGGCTCAACAGGCCTCTCAGCAATTTCCTTGGGGTGTCTACTTTCTAAAATGGGGTCATTTGGGGGGGTTTTGTGCTATTTTGGCATTTTATGGCCTTCAAAACTGTGATAGGTAGTGAGGAGTGAAATCAAAAATTTGCGCCCTTAGAAATCCTGAAGGCAGTGCTTGGTTTCCGGGGTCCCGTACGTGGCTAGGCTCCTAAAAAGTCCCACACATGTGGTATCCCCGTACTCAGGAGAAGCAGCAGAATGTATTTTGGGGTGTAATTTCACATATAACCATGGCATGTGTGAGCAATATATCATTTAGTGACAACTTTTTGTAATTTTTTTTTTTTTTTTGTCATTATTCAATCACTTGGGACAAAAAAAAAATATTCAATGGGCTCAACATGCCTCTCAGCAATTTCCTTGGGGTGTCTACTTTCCAAAATGGGTTCATTTGGGGGGTTTTGTACTGCCCTGCCATTTTAGCACCTCAAGAAATGAGATAGGCAGTCATAAATTTAAAGCTGTGTAAATTCCAGAAAATGTACCCTAGTTTGTAAACGCTATAACTTTTGCGCAAACCAATAAATATACACTTATTGACATTTTTTTTTACTAAAGACATGTGGCTGAATACATTTTGGCCTAAATGTATGACTAAAATTGAGTTTATTCGATTTTTCTTATAACAAAAAGTAGAAAATATCATTTTTTTTCTAAATTTTCGGTCTTTTTCCGTTTATATCGCAAAAAATAAAAATCGCAGAGGCAATCAAATATGATTAAAAGAAAGCTCTATTTGTGGGAAGAAAAGGACGCAAATTTCGTTTCGGTACAACATAGCATGTCCGCACAATTTACAGTTAAAGCAGCGCAGTGCAAAATTCTGAATTCACCTCTGGTCCTTTAGCTACCAAATGGTCCGGGGCTTAAGTGGTTAATGTCCTGATCCAAGATATTTATCTCAGCAGTGCCTCCAAATGTAGCGCTAATCTTTTCTACTCTCTGTGGCTACAAGGGTATGATGGCGCCACCTGTATAGTATTTAGGAGCAGAGTCTTTATAATCTGTGTGATCAGGACAGGATCTCTAACAAGCGCTAGTGCCTCCACTCAGTTGGGGCTTGTGAATAGCAAGTGAAAGCCCAATTGCGTAATGTATCATCCGCATAGACAGTAATCCCCACAGCATTGTATTTGAAGAAATAACATTCAGTGAACCATCCAACATATGGTATTTTCCAAACAGGAACATGAAATCATCAACAGTCTCTATGCATGTCTCAGTGTGGGGAGGCTGCAGCAACTTACAGTCTGTGCTCTCTCAGGAGCAATCCACTGCTCTCTCTCTCTCTGAAAAATGTGCTCTCTCTTCCCCCACACCTACCCAAGAATTCTTTCCATACCTCTGCTCTTCTTGATTACCTCGTCCTCAGTGCAGAGTGAGAGCATAGCAGCCATATTGGAAAAGGGAAAAACAAACACTGCATAACAGGAGTATACACTTGGCAATTGGGCAAATAAATTATCACATCACTACATACTAAAGCATTTGCTTTGTGTAGAGTGAAATATACCTGATTTATTCTGCCTTCAGCTGTCCCTCCCATCTGTGTCCCAATTGTGTAGACCAGCTGGTGTCCTCTATGGAGCATGCTCCAATTTCAGTTCCCTTCTAAGCTCTTAATTTCCTCCTTTTTCTTATCTGTGTAGCCCACATAACTATAGAGTCAAACATGTGGCCATATACACAGTGGTAAATGACACTCTCCTCCCTCCCTCCTTCATGGCCTCCTATTGCTAAACTCTAAGGTGGTGGGATATAGTATGCTGATTGATTACATTCACTAAGATACTCACAAAAAGCGTATTTTTATTTGCTAATACCTGTAAAGTAAAAAAAAAGCCTTGGGTGCATATGCCCTCTGAACAAAATGAAAGCTAGTGTTAATCATCCTTCACTCAGCCTACACTATATTAATGCACAAAAATTACACATTCGATGTTCAATAAAGATTAAGAAAAAGATCATGTGACCACACAACAGCGCTACAGGAATAGGATACTTTGATTAAACAAAAAAGAAATACAGTGGCATGATATATATGATTTATGGAAATTAATAATGGTAATTTAACACTTTTCTGTTTAGTATCACTTTAAATCTAGAGACTGCCTCTGTATTTTTGCTATAGTTCCTAATCATCATTACTAGAGAGTTGGCACTATACAGCCCTGGCCCATTAACTCTCCCAGCACAAAAGTAGCCAAAATCTCCTCTTCTTTTTAAAATATTTTTTCAGTTTTTTTGTAATTTTAGATTTCATCTTACTATTTATTTCACTTGCGTTACGATTATTTCTGTAATGTGAAGCAGCGCTTCTCTTCATTCCCCCAATTAAATACACAATATGTTTGATACAACTGACCAGTACCAATTTCTTTATTTTTCTTCTAAAATCACCAAAAGAATATATTGTATGGCAGCTACCGCCTGATAATAAGGATTGATGCAGGTGATCCTAAAACCAGTCTTTACTGCCATCTGGTGGCAGATTGTTATACTACGCTAAAGTCAATCAATGAGCACTTTACTAAATAATTTTTAACTAGTTTTTCAACAATGTTGTACTCAACTTTTTATAGGAAGGAATTATGAGACCAGTTTGTAGTATTTTTATGTTAGCATATCCTTAGTGCTTTAAAGTATAACTAAAGGCAAAACTTTTTTTGGATAGAGTGGAGAGGAATTAGGACACCTGTCAGGTTTTTATTACTGTCCGTGCTCCGTTAGGGAGACTGAGGCCTCGTACACACGACCGATTTTCTCGGCAAGAACCAGCAAGAAACTTGCTGGCAGAGAGGTCTTGCCAAGTAAATCGGTCGTGTGTACGCTGCTATCGGGTTTCTCGTCGAGAAAACCGACAAGAAACCTCGACGAGAAAATAGAGAACCTGCTCTCTATTTTCTCGTCGAGATTCTCCTCGGCATGTTTCTCGACGAGAAAAGTGAGTGTGTGTACACTTACCTGTCCTCCCGGAAGCCCGCGCATGTTTGAAATGAATTCGACGCATGCGCGGTAGCTTCCTAGGCATACGTAGGGTAGACCAAGATGGCGGCGACGGCATCGAATGTGACGAGCACATGCTCGACGTAGTCGATGACGTCACCGCGTACACTCCTTTCAAAGAACCGCGGGTTCTTTGAAACGAGCGTGTGTACACTCGGCCGGGACAAGTTTCTTGTCCAAGAATCTCGTCGAAAAAAACGACATGTTTTTTTCAACGAGAATCTCGGCCGTGTGTACGAGGCCTCACTCTCTCTAATTGTCCTGTATAATATTCTCATTGAAAGTGAAAGTAAAAGAAAATCCCAAACTTTTGAGTTGCCCCAAGCAAAGTAGGAGATGGGAAATTTTCCAATATGGACATTAGATCTGGCGACCCTGCTGACAACCAGGGACTCACTTTAAAGAGATTTCCTCTCACTTCTTTGTGCTATGGTAGAAGAAGTGAATGAAAATCTTCCCAATGGCAGGGGTTTTAAAACTTCATTACTTTATTCAAAATGAGAACAAATCTTTGCCATTAGTTCTATTTTAAGTTTAAAAGAATATTATTAAGTAGATTCTTTTTTTTTTTTTTCCTGCAGTTCAACTTTAACCACTTCCTTACTGGGCACATATACCCCCTTCCTGCCCAGGCGAAATTTCAGCTTTCAGCACTGTCACGCTTTGAATGACAATTGCGCGGTCGTGCGACATGGCTCCCAAACAAAATTGACGTCCTTTTTTTCGCACAAATAGAGCTTTCTTTTGGTGGTATTTGATCACCTCGACAGTTTTTATTTTTTGCGCTATAAACAAAGATAGAGCTACAATTTTGAAAAAAAAGCAATATTTTTTTGATTTTTGCTATAATAAATATCCCAATTTTTTTAGAAATTTTTTTTTTTCCTCAGTTTAGGCCGATACGTATTCTTCTACATATTTTTGGTAAAAAAAATTGCAAGCGGCGTTTATTGATGGGTTTGCGCAAAAGTTATAGCGTTTACAAAATAGGGGGTAGTTTTATGGCATTTTTATATATTTTTTTTTTTACTAGTAATGGCGGCGATCAGTGATTTTTTACGTGACTGCGACATTATGGCGGACACATCGGACACTTTTGACACTATTTTGGGACCATTCACATTTATACAGCGATTAGTGCTATAAAAATGCACTGATTACTGTATAAATGTGACTGGCAGGGAAGGGGTTAACACTAGGGGGCGAGGAAGGGGTTAATATGTTCCCTAATGTGTGATTGCTACTGTGGGGGGAGGGGACTGACTGGGGGAGGTGACCGATCTGTGTCCCTATGTACAAGGGACACAGCATCGGTCCCCTCTCCCTGACAGGACATGGATCTGTGTGTTTACACACACAGATCCATGTCCTTGTCTGTGTAACCGCCGATCGCGGGTGCCTGGCGGACATCGCGGCCGCCAGGCACGCGCATCGGCATTGCAGTGACGCGCCGGGTACGTGCGCGCGCCGCCGGCGGCGCTCGCGCGCCCCCCAGTGGCCAAATTAGCGGAGGCCGTATAATAACGGCCTCCCGGCATGTAACAACCACCTCGCTGCCGTATATACTCGTACGGCGGGCGCGAGGTGGTTAAAGCCCAACTCCAGCTTATTTTTAAATAAATAAAATATTTTTAACCTCCAATTAAAGGAGAAGTATAGCCAAAGCTTTTTGGCTGTACTGCTCCTATGGATCACAGGAGTGCAGTTCATTCTGCACTCCCGTGACCCCTTTTCAGCGGACAGCAGGCATAAGCCCACTGGCGGCTGACATCACAGAGCCGGTCCAGGCTCTGAAAAGATCCCGACCATATGGTAGGGATACACCCATATGTCTGGACCGGAAGCTGGCTCAGCCTCTCAGCAAGCCGCTGAGAGCCTGAGCCAACCGCTCCCGCCCTCTCCAAGGCCCAGCGCTTCAGCAAGCATTGGAGAGGGAAGAGCAGAGGGCTGGTGACTGACAGTCACTGGCTCGCTGCAGGGTGAAGACCAAGAGCTGAGCGATCAGTGGTGGTTTACAGTCTTAGAGACGGCAAGGGACTGATGCTGCATCCGCCTAGGTGAGTACATTTTTTTTTTTTACCTATACCAATAACTCTCTTTTAATAATAATTAAAAAAATACAATGCAATACTCATCCACTCTATGCTCCAACACTGCTCTCTGTATCATATTCAAACAGTAGTCAACACTCAACTTCCAAATTGAATGACACCCAGCTACATCCAACCCCTTCCTATGAACTCATGTCATAGACACACCCCAGGCCTTAGTGTCATTGTACAGCTTGGTTTCCTGATGTTGACAACAGTGTACCATGGTTGCACAAAGCATGGCCACTTGTAACCTCCATCAGAAACCCCTGTGACAGGGTGACAACTCAGGAACACAACTGTGAAAGAAGAACCTTCATGACAGGATCGGTAGGTATTACTTTAATGAAATTTGCACACCTTTAAAA
Organism: Rana muscosa; assembly: GCA_029206835.1. Taxonomy (NCBI): domain Eukaryota; kingdom Metazoa; phylum Chordata; class Amphibia; order Anura; family Ranidae; genus Rana; species Rana muscosa. Next base: position 227,367,546 of record CM055117.1, on the reverse strand, counting down.
TGTAATTTTGAAATGAAATTTGCATGGCATAGTCTATAAGCAGTGACAGGCTTCACATTTGCTTTAAAGCAGTATTAAACATAAAAACAAAAACATAATATATTGCAGCTTACCAACTCTTAGATGTGGTGGCTGTATTAGTTTACTTTTTTTTTTTAGGCTTTTTCCTTTATTTATTATTTAATAGCTGCAATATAATTCATTTTGTTTTGGAGTTTAATACTATTTTAAGGTATATATGCTTTAATGTATTAAAATTTGGGGACAGGGAGGTTAATGGAATCCTTTTGGACTTGGTATTCATGTGGTCATGGTTGCTGAAGTCCTCTGTATATTCAAATATCCTTAAAACACACATTAGCGTGCACATTATGCCATTTATATTGTTCTTCATATTAGATATCGTGATCATTGCTCCTTTCAAGCCTTCGTTCATTTTATAATAGATATGTTTAAGTGATGTTTTCAGGAATTTGCATCTGTGCTATCTTTGTGCCTCATTATCTCAAGGACTTTCTTGATGCAATGAGCATAATTTCATTACGAATCATTTAGAAACCGCAACTCCTTATATCATTTCAAGGTCACTTAATTATACAAAGCTTCAAATCATAATTATGTATTAAACTATGAAAATTAAATACAATTCTCTTGGGTCTATCTATGTGAATCAGGTGGCCTGGTGACACAACTATCTTACATTTTATTTCCTTCAGTGGTATTAAAACTTAACTTTGTGAATGCTGCTAATATGCCCAACTTATCAGAGTTTATAATCTTTATATGGCACTTATAAGACAATATTCAATGCGGTGTGCTTGAAATGTACTTTGTGTTCTTAAAAGATATGCTATGAATCATTCCAGATTGCTTTGTACTGTAGTTGTGCAATGAATTTAGTTTCTTATTTCTGTTTGTTTTTTATAGTAGATACTTTTGTAATAGTTTCTTTGGATGTATATGTCCTGACTCACCTTCTGTAATTTATTTTCCATGATAGCAGATAAAATATTGTCCACCCTACAACTAAAGCCTTACCCCAGATTTGGGGTTTTAGATAGAGTGGTGAGGTTTAAACACTCATTGGTGAAATATTGGGGAGATATTCCCTCACTTCCTGTCTCTGTAATACAAGGAATGGAACAGTTGTCCCCCCGAGGTAGGAAGTCATGGACATTAATAAAAAAAGGCCAAATGTTTAGACCCTTTCCAAATCTACAAAATATGTTTTTTGATTTTGACTGTGTCCCTGTGGAATAGATTGGGGAAATCTTCCCAATGGGAACACAAAAAGTTAATAAAATCCTGACAGAGGCCCTAACTTTGTCCCTGCTCTATCCAAAACAAAATAAAAAGTTAGTCTTCCAGCATTTAATATTTAGATTTTTGTTTTATAATGGCAGGGTCAGTCACCAATTGCCTTCTTATACAGTGGGTACTGAAAGTATTCAGACCCCCTTAAATTTTTCACTCTCTGTTATATTGCAGCCATTTGCTAAAAATATTTAAGTTCATTTTTTTCCCTCATTAATGTACACACATATTGACAGAAAAACACAGAATTGTTGAAATTTTTGCAGATTTATTAAAAAAGAAAAACTGAAATATCACATGGTCCTAAGTATTCAGACCCTTTGCTGTGACACTCATATATTTAACTCAGGTGCTGTCCATTTCTTCTGATCATCCTTGAGATGGTTCTACACCTCCATTTGAGTCCAGCTGTGTTTGATTATACCAATTGGACTTGATTAGAAAAGCCACACACCTGTCTATATAAGACCTTACAGCTCACAGTGCATGTCAGAGCAAATGAGAATCATGAGGTCAAAGGAACTGCCTGAAAAGCTCAGAGACAGAATTATGGCAAGGCACAGATCTGGCCATGGTTACAAAAAAAATTCTGCTGCACTTAAGGTTCCTAAGAGCACAGTGGCCTCCATAATCCTTAAATGGAAGATGTTTGGGATGACCAGAACCCTTCCTAGAGCTGGTCGTCCGGCCAAACTGAGCTATGGGGGAGAAGAGCCTTGGTGAGAGAGGTAAAGAAGAAGCCAAAGATCACTGTGGCTGAGTTCCAGAGATGCAGTCGGGAGATGGGAGGAAGTTGTAGAAAGTCAACCATCACTGCAGCCCGATGGAGCATACACACGGTCGGATTTTCCGACAACAAGCTCACATCGAACATTTGTTGTTGGAAATTCTGACTGTGTGTACGCGGCATAACTCTAGTTACTCTGGCAAAGGAAATGTTACTTTTACAGCTCTCTCTGTAATGTTATATAAATGTAAAACTAAATAGGGAGAGCAAGATATTCTGCTACTAGAGTCTTAAAAAAATAGGAAGCCAGTGGTCAGTCTAGCATTCTGTATGCATCTGGGTGTACTGCTGCTGTGCACCACTATCTTTGGTAGCAGTGGCTCCAGCAGAATCAGAGCTGTCAATCAAGTAACACTCTGAAGTATTTTACTTTGTTCTTCCCCCTGCTACTACATAAAAGATTTTGTAGGGAGGCAAGAAGAAAAGGAGCTGGGCCAGTGAGAACAGTATAAAGACTTTCCAACAAGAGTAGAGGGCTATGACATACAAATAGGGAGGTCCTGTGCTGGAGAATTGACTCTTCTTGGGGTAGTTACATTTTTTCAACTGATTTAAAAAAAAAAAAATAAGTACTTCATCCCAAATATGGCTAAATAGTAGGGGATTTTCCTGTAGGGGAACTATGAAGGGGACTTTACTGGTATCAATGGAAGACACATGAAATAAAAAAACAGATATCTTTATTTACAAAATGTTAAAAGAACATAGTATTAAAATTAAGGGATCATATATTGTCCCATATATACTTGCTTTTTCCAAATAACAAAGAATTTGTAGAAATGTTTACATATATCTTCACCACACATAGAGGTCAACGCATTTCGCAAAATTGCTTCTTCAGGACCCTTCATATGCTTTATAGAAGCGAGACCTGGCTAAAGAGACATATATCAATTATGAAATCTCAAATCTTTACATAATTTTTAAATCATAAGTGTTGGTACACTCATGTTTTCTTAAAGAAAAAGGAGAAGACTGCAATCGGTGGTGTCCCCAGACCCATGCAAAGTAAGTATGCTAAACTGTCCAGCCACTTCACAATAAATCCCCAAAATACCAGGGGAATACTCCATTGTATGACTGAAAATTAAGATGTAATATAGGTAATACTAAACCAATACAGGTGGTAGCGGTATAATATACAGTAAGTGTCAAAATACTAAAATGCATAAAGAAACATACCGTATATACTCGAGTATAAGTTTTTCAGAACATTTTTTTGTGCTGACATTCTCAGAGCGCTGGGAAAACCATAAACGCCGATCAGGGCTGATAATAACTAGGAAGCCATATAAGTTGACCTATAAGGGGGAAAAAAAGAACCCCAACTCAATACCAATATGGCAGCAACAAGCCCATCATTTTCAGTATGGTGTCAACAGGCGGCATTACTAATCCCGAACAATAGGTATATGCAAATTAATAACCATATATAGATCAATAATTGGTAGCCACCCTTTAATAGTTACCTTTTGTCTGTTGACACCTGAATCGCCAACTAGTTAGGAAATAGCCTGTCCTTATACACGGCCCATATCCACTGGCCACCTACAGAAAAATATAATGATCACCAATTTAATATGAGCAACTGCCCCACTAAGTTAGCCCAAAAAAGCTGGTAAACCACCATACCAAACGCTCTCTCACCCTCCCACTGGATACAGGTAATCATGGGAGCTGCCACCCCAGATCCACAATAGCATTTGTGTCCACCTTTGGCGCCAAAAGAAGGCACGTTGCCAAGGGCTGGCATTTAAGGACACATTGGCTATAGTTTCAATTTGGAGCCAGTTTTATCTTTGCCTCAGGAAAACCAGAATTTCCTTGCGTAACCTGTATTTCTCAATCCAGGAACATAAAAATGATCTGATTTAGTATGTTTATGTGCATACTTCCTAGACTGTAAGCTCTAACGAGCAGGGCTCTCTGATTCCTACTGTATTAAATTGTATTGCAATTGTTCTGTCTGCCTTTATGTTGTAAAGTGCTGCGTAAACTGTCGGCGCTATATAAATCCTGTATAAAAATACTTCAACGTGTCAACAGAACAAACAATCAAGCTGTATTTTCACAGTATGTAGGCCTCATGCACACTGGATGTTTATCTATCTCTCCAAGATGCCTTTCCTTCTGGCAGCAGTGTTTTGGCATAAAAAAAAGCTTGAAGCCTATAAATGCAATAACTCGTTTAGGCGCATCAGGTTCGATAATTATTTTAATTGCCCAGAATAATGTTTGAATGTTTGAAACATAGTCCAGTATATACCATAAACCACTGGTCAAAGAAACATAGCCCAATATATACCATAAATCACTGGTCAGAAAAACAGAGTCCAGTATAAACCATAAACACTGGTAAGTAAAACCTAGTCATCCTCCTGTTAATTCAGGGTTTTGATTAGTGAACTGTATAGTCCAGTATGAGCCAAGGGTAGAATAGTTACTTCTTAGGCTTAGGGCTCAGTTCACACCTATGCGGATGGCTGGGGGTGCGGGAATCACTGCGATTCCCACAGCCACCCACAGTGAAAATGTGCTGCTGTGAGAAAACGCGTTGGGGCTGTCATTCATTCTGAATGACAGCCCCATGCTTGTTAAAACGCAGCACCTTTGCAGGGGCAGGGAAATCAAATGGTCAATATGGTATTCCCCAAGAATTATTTGTATTGCACATGTAGCACCTGGACCCCTTCCCTTGCTTTGGCTCAATTGCAGGAAAAAAGGCACACCGTACTATATGCCCATACCCTCCTGGATGAGGAGGTTAAGCGGTGTTATGTATTTGGGTCCCACAGCTAGGTTCTTCCATCAGTTGGTTCTCATCTCCTAGGATATAGGGACAAGTCTCTGTATTCCCCCCAGTAATTCCAATGTCCACACCACTTTAAACTCCAACGTTGAGTTTATTTTCTCAATGTTCAACAGACAGGTAAAGGGTGGAAGAGAAACAGGACAGCAAGGTTTGGGAGGTTAGTCCAGGCACAATGGATAGAACAATCACTACTCTATCCCTGAGTAGGGTTGGCTCACCCGGATAGTCTCCTACAAAGTGGATCCTAGCAGCCGAAGTGATGCTCGGACGTTTGATCAAGTTCTTTCCTAGATGCGATCGGGAGACTCTCTGCCACAGAATCTATCAGACCCCGAACCTCTTATCTTCTGGTACTTAAGGACAGGTGCCAGCAGCAGCACATTTCTAGGCCCTTGGTGAATAGGAGAATCCCTCCAGAGAGTTACCGGCCCCGTACTTCACCGTGAACTCTCACAGTCCGTCAGAAAGGTCCTCCCCTGGCCTCCTCCTCTTAGAAGCGGGCTCCCTCGCGAGAGACACCCTGGGACTACTCCTCCTCGAAGCGGGCTCCAGCTAAAGGTGCTGGGCCCAGTGTTGAAGATGCAGCCCCAGGACTAAAGGTGCCTGGGACTGATGCACACATGGCCTGGAGAGCCATGCGCCACGCACCAGGACTCCGACTCTGGAACGAAGACCCCTCCCAGGCGGCGTCTGCCCCTTGTGTATCCCCTCCCGGCATGCACAGCAGGTCGACCACACCCACCGTACCGCTGCTGAGAGAGGACACCCAAGGCACAGCACTAATACCAGTGGTTTAACCCTGACCCATTATGGCAGTGCCACCTATAGGTCACAGGGAACTGCACACCAGTATACCATCCTGGAAATAAACAGCACAACCTATAAATTGAGAACGGTCTGAGCCTAACTACTATCTCAGACCAGCCCCTAAATTTGGGTATATAGCACCCCTAAATGGGGTGGGCGCTACACACACATATGGTGTACATTGGTCCAGCTTGGTATAATGTACTGTGGACCATTTTGAGACCTGCTATAGTAGTCAGTGATGCCACACAGCTACCCACAGGGGATCACTTGCTTGGCACTGCCACCAATCATTGAGTGACTTGTATTTTTTTTTTCAGTAAATGCAGATTAGGCTAGATGAAAAAGATGGGCATCCCATCAGGCATGAGAAATGTATACTTGCATTATGCCAAGCTGGACCAATGTAAGTATGCAATACAAAAGTTCCTGGAGTTTAGCTTTAAGGACACACAGGCATTTTTAACGTTCATTTTTATTGGGTATAATCACATCATATGGGTGTGCATGAAAGGTGAGAGGTCCATAAGGTGTGTCATTGTCATTCACATGTTCATATTGCATCATAAACAATAAACACAACACTATCTTTGATGCAGCTGAAACAAGTGAGCTGCTATAAAATATTGCTCTTAGAGCTTTTCTGAGATAAAAGATTGATTTAGTGATAAAGAACAGATACCCAAGTCATTATCTACAACATGTGGGTGTGATGACCCTAAGCTGAGACCTAAAATCTAATTATAATGCTCTTCAGAATTTCACCTATGCCACATTCTTTCTGTAGGTATCTATCATATTTGTGGTCACAGGTAATGAAGTATGAAATGGAGCTCATTACTTTTTTATTTATTACAGGTATTTACATAGAGCCAACCGTTTACCAATCTGTAACTTTGTTCATTCTCTTGTAAGAAGGAATTTTTGCTGTATTCACCTGCAGCTCCATTGGTTAGTCTTTAATAAATATCTGGTGCTTCCAGGTATGTGGGAGCATGCAGGCCTCCTCCCAAGGTGCAGTTATCAGGCCAGTTGCAAGTCTGAATTATTTTAACTGACAAGGTGAAGAAAAAAAAAAAACTCTGTATAAGCTCAGACACCATCCAATGGGGAACTTATACAAGGTTAGGACTCCATCAGAGAAATTAGGCAGTAGAGAAGTGTGAAATACTGTAGGTGAGTATCAGTGGGTGAGTGACAGAGCCCATTTTAAGCAGTACAGTTAGGTCACCTTTCGACCCTCATCCTGTGATTTGGCAGCAGAATTAGGAAGTATTTTCTCTTTTCCCTTTGTATGTAAATATGTTATTTTTTAGAACACATTTACGTGCTTGCTGAATTCAGGAATAAGCAAATATTGTCTAATGCCGCGTACAAACGACCATTTTTCTCGTCGGGAAAAATATTTTTTTTTTCTCTTTGACGAGAAAAACGACCGTGTGTGGGCTTTTGGTCATTTTTCCAGACGAGAAAAACGGCATTAATCACGACGAGAAAAATTAGAACATGCTCTAATTTTTTTCGTCGTGATTCACTGCATTTTTTTCCACGGCAGTTTTCCCATAGGGAGGGAAACACTGCCGGGGAGCCTACACACGGTCGTTTTTCTCGACCAAGAAAAAAAATGACGGGAAAAACGGCCGTGCGTAGGGAAACAAGCCGTTCCTCATTTTTCCCGTCGATTTTCTCGACGGTGTTTTCACCGTCGAGAAAATCAATCGTGTGTACCCGGCATGAGGCGAAGGCCTCGTACACATGACCTGTTTTCTCGGCAAGAAAACTGCTGGCAGAGCTTTTTGCCGAGAAAAGCGGTCGTGTGTATGTTTTCTTGTCGGGAATCTTGACGAGAAAAATAGAGAACCTCTATTTTCTCGTCGGGATTCTCGACGGCCTGTTTCCTGACGAGAAAACCATGTGTGTGTATGAGGCTACAAGCTTACCTGTCCTCCGGTAAGCCCACGCATTCTCGATGAGACTTTCGACGCATGCGTGGTAGTTTACAAGGGTAGTGTAGGGGGAAGCAAGATGGCGGCGACGGCATTGAATGTGATGAGCGCATGCTCGTCGTAGTCGATGACGTCACTGCGTTCTTGCCATTCAAAAGAACGGCGGTTCTTTTGAATGGCTGTCTGTATGCACGGCTTGGCAAGAAAAGCTTGCCAGGAATCTCATCAGGAAAAACGAAAAAAAAATTCTGACGGGATTCTGGGCCGTGTGTACAGGGCTTTCGGCTCGGCTAAGTCATTTCTCTTTTCCCTTTGTATGTAAATATGTTATTTTTTAGTATAAATATTGTCTAAGGCTAAGGCTCGGTTCATACTATTGTGAATTGGATGCGGTTTCCTGCATCCAATTCGCATGACAAGAGATTGTGACTCTCAATGGAGCCGGTTCACATATGTCCGTTGTGGCTGCGTAGCGAATTGCACAGGGGTCCTGTGCGTCTTTGGCTGAGTTTCAGGTCCGAATTCAGGCAAAAATTGACCCATATCCCTGCTGTGAGCCGCTACAAATAGCAGTGTGAATCCAGCCTCAATGCATGAGATAAGTGGTTCTAAAAGGCTTAAGGTTTTTTTACTTAATGCATTGTCTGTATTAATATAAAAGCCTTTCATGATTACTTTCCACCAGCCCCTCTTCTGTAAATACTTACCTGAGGCCGATCTCGATCCAGCAGTGTGCCCAAGAGCAGCATAGCTACTGACACACTCTCTCCTTACAGGCTCAGAGATAGCAGCCATTGGCTCCCACTGCTGTCAATCAAATCCAATGAAGAGGGAGCACAGGCCAGGCAGCGCTATATGTGTCTATAGCGAGTCAGCAACGTCTGCCCCCATAGAAAGTGTCTTGCAATGGGGCAAACACAAAAGAGCAGACAGCGTTGGTGGGGGACCAAAACCATTGCACAGAGCAGGTACAGTAAGTATAAGATGTTTATTATTTTAATAAAAAAAATTGCTTTTAGTAACACTTTAAAGTGGTATTAAAGGTTCAGCTTTAAAAAAAAAAAATTATAGCTAGCGGCTATAGCCATGGAAAATAATAGCAGAAAATATCTGGAAAAATTTGATCGATTAACTTGGGTAAAATCAGCCTGCCCATACATGGTTCAAATCTCAGCCAGTCCCTACTGAACTGGCCGAGATTTGAATCGTCTATGGCCTCCTAAGTCTGTTATTTTTTACAGAGTTTGACAGAGTTTGATTGAACAGTTGTTTTGTTAACAAAATGCAGCAGCCATCTTAAAGAAGACCATTAGTTGAACATTTAATAATACAGATATGTGGTTCCCATCTTTAAGGAGACCACTTGGTTCAACTATTTTGGCGGTGTCTTGTGCTATCTAAAAAGAGAAGAGGAGGAGCTGGACAGGACAGAGGAACGAGGACACACTAGGTGAGTGGGTGCAGGAATGTGTGCATTGACCGAGCTGCCTATCTGCAAGGTACCCCACCACTGGAGATCGCCCCTTAGTGCACTTGGAATTGGAGACAGTAACCAAATATGCCCAGGGCCCTGTTGTGGGTAGCTGTCGCCTAGGGACACTTCCAGGAAGCCAAGGGACAAACCACTGTTCAGAGCTTTGACTTGGAAATCTTGAGTCTACTCCCTGGGATGGTATGAGGGATTCGGTGAACATCTCGTGTGACTGGTCTGCCTGATAAAGCCTCCCCTTCCTTTGCTGATGGCTATACCAAACTGAATTTGCATGAACGCATAGAGATTCTGGGAGTGAGTGTGGTGATTATCTCATCTACCACTGGCCAGTGAGGAAGGGTTTGTTTAGCCGCTATAATTGTTTTCCTGTTGGAACTAAGTATACAGTTGCAGATTGCTAAAAAAAAAAAAGCTAATGCTTAGCTATTATTCCCTTCATACAAAATATGTTATTTTGTTGCTTTTGTGCTCTTTAACCACTTGCTTACTGGGCACATATACCCCCTTCCTGCCCAAGCGAAATTTCAGCTTTCGGCACTGTCACGCTTTGAATGAAAATTGCGCGGTTGTGCGACGTGCCTCCCAAACAAAATTGACGTCCTTTTTTTCCCACAAATAGAGCTTTCTTTTGGTGGTATTTGATCATCTCTGCGGTTTTTATTTTTTGCGCTATAAACAAAAAAAGAGCGACAATTTTTAAAAAAACACAATATTTTTTACTTTTTGCTATAATAAATATCCCAATTTGTTTTAAAAAAAACCTATTTTTCTCAGTTTAGGCCGATAGCTATTCTTCTACATATTTTTGATTAAAAAAAATCGCAATAAGCGTATAGTCATTGGTTTGCGCAAAAGTTATAGCGTCTACAAAATAGGGGATAGAATTATGACATTTTTTATTATTATTTTTTTTTTTTACTAGTAATGGCGGTTATCTGTGATTTTTGTCAGGATTGCGACATTATGGCAGACACATCGGACACTTTTGACACATTTTTGGGACCATTCACATTCATACAGCGAACAGTGCTATATAGGGTGACCACATTTCCAAACTACCATTCAGGGACACCCTCCCTTCCCAAAAATCAGCTTGTGATATAACGAATCACAGCACAGTGATTGGACACAAGAGGCGGGATTTATGCTTTCTCCAATCAAAAGCAGGGGGCGGGATTGTGCTCCTCCAGGCATTCCCGGCCAGGACAAGTACTGTCAGTGAGTAAAGCGGTGATGTGGCGCCCTTTTTTGGGGGCATCAGATTGGCCCGGGGGGTGGCTGTGCCAGTTTCATTCCGGGACACTGCATTGTCCTGGAATGAATGTGCCCGGGACAGACCTGCAAAATGCGAGACTGTCCCGGGCAAACCGGGACATGTGGTCACCCTAGTGCTATAAATATGCACTGATTACTGTATAAATGTGACTGGCAGGGAAGGGGTAAACACTAGGGGGCGAGGAAGGGGTTAAATGTGTTCCCTATTAGTGATTCTTACTGTGGGGGGAGGGGAGTGACTGGGGGAGGTGACCGATCTGTGTCCCTATGTACAAGGGACACACCATCGGTCTCCTCTCCCTGACAGGACGTGGATCTGTGTGTTTACACACAGAGATCCACGTCCTTGTCTGTGTGATGGCCGATCGCGGGTACCTGGCGAACAAGGTTAAAATAAAGGAAAAATGTCAACTAATGCAACCACTACATCTAAGGCCTCAGGCACATGGACAGTGAGAGGCTGGAACTATGCTGGACATAAAATTCTAGACATTTTCCCATGCCCAGGAAGCAGCAGGTGCGGAATACAGTTTACCATACAAGTGAATGGCTATATACAGTGGTACTCTTGTACAAAACAATGCTTCAGTGCATCTGTGTTTACTTATGCATTACAAATGCAAGACTTCTGGCAAATGTTTAACCACTTGACCTCCGAGTGGTTTCCCCCCCTTCATGACCAGGGCAATTTTTGCTATTCAGCACAGTAATAATTTAACTGTACTCAAATTAAATTTATGATTTTTTTTTTTTCACACAAATAGAGCTTTCTTTTGGGGGTATTTTATCACCACAGGGTTTTTTATTTTTTATTACATAAATGAAAAACAACCAAAAAAATTTAATTTTTTTTCTTCTTTCTGTTATAAAGCATATTCAATAATACAAAAAAAAAAATATCGAATTTCTTCATAAATTTATTCTGCTACATGTCTTTGGTTAAAAAAAAAAAAAAAATCACAAGTGTATATTAATTGGTTTGTGTGAAAGTTTTAGCTTCTACAAACTATGGTATACAGTATCTCACAAAAGAGAGTACACCCCTCACATTTTTGTAAATATTTTATATCTTTTCACGTGACAACACTGAAGAAATTACACTTTGCTACAATGTAAAGTAGTGAGTGTACAGCTCACAGTGTAAATTTGCTGTCCCCTCAAAATAACACAACAAAAGTGAGTACACCCCTACGTAAAAATGTCCAAATTGGGCCCAAAGTGTCAATAGTTTGTGTGCCCACCATTATTTCCAGCACTGCCTTAACCCTCTTGGGCATGGAGTTCACCAGAGCTTCACAGGTTGCCACTGGCATCCTCTTCCACTCCTCCATGATGACATCACAGAGCTGGTGGACGTTAGAGACCTTGCGCTCCTCCACCTTCAGTTTGAGGATGCCCCACAGATGCTCAATAGGGTTTAGGTCTGGAGACATGCTTGGCCAGTCCATCACCTTCATCCTTAGCTTCTTTAGCAAGGCAGTGGTCATCTTGGAGGTGTGTTTGGGATCGTTATCATGTTGGAATACTGCCCTGCGGCCCAGTCTTCCGAGAGGGGACCATGCCCTGCTTCAGTATGTCACAGTACACATTGGCATTCATGGTTCCCTCAATTAACTGTAGCTCCCCAGTGCAGGCAGCACTCATACAGTCCCAGACCATGACACTCCCACCCCCATGCTTGACTGTAGGCAAGACACACTTGTCTTTGTACTCCTCACCTGGTTGCTGCCACACACGCTTGACACCATCTGAACCAAATAAGTTTATCTTGGTCTCATCAGACCACGGAACATGGTTCCAGTAATCTATGTCCTTAGTCTGCTTGTCTTCAGCAAACTGTTTGCGGGCTTTTTGCAGACCAATTTGATGCAGTGTGCGGCGTATGGTCTGAGCACTGACATGCTGACCTCCAACCCTTCAACCTCTGCAGCAATGCTGGTAGCACTCATACATCTATTTACCAAAGACAACCTCTGGCTATGATGCTGAGCACGTGCACTCAACTTCTTTGGTTGACCATGGCGAGGCCTGTTCTGAGTGGAACCTTTCTTGTTAAACTGCTGTATGGTCTTGGTCACAATGCTGCAGCTCAGTTTCAGGGTCTTGGCAATCGTCTTACAGCCTAGGCCATGTTTATGTAGAGCAACAATTATTTTTTTCAGATCCTCAGAGAGTTCTGTGCCATGAGGTGCCATGTTGAACTTCCAGTGACCAGTATGAGAGAGTGAAAGCGATAACACCAAATTTAACACACCTGCTCCCTATTCACACCTGAGTCCTTGTAACACTAACAAGTCACATGACACTAGGGGGGGGATTGCTAATTTGGGCCCAATTTGGACATTTTCACTTGGGGTGTACTCACTTTTGTTGCCAGCGGTTTAGACATTAATGGCTTTGTTGAGTTATTTTGAGGGGACAGGAAATCTACACTATTAGGCCCCTTTCACACGGACGTTCCGTATGTCCGTTTTTCATCCATCCGTTTTCGGATGAAAAACGGACATACATGTATCCTTATGGGATAGCGGATGCCAGCGGATGAACATCTGCTGACATCCGACTACATCAGTCTCCGCTATGGTCCGTTTAGCATGACGGAGGAAAATCCTACTTTTCCATCCGTCTGCGGATCGGATCGGATGAAAACGGACAGACGGTCCGTTTTCATCCGATCCACCCATAGAGGAAAGCGGCGATCCGACCGGTCCGTTTATGCACAGTGTGCAGAGACGGACAAGTCATCCGCCGGCTCAGCGGGGATCAACGGAGCAATCTCCGCTGAGCAAGCGGATATTCACAGGGCGGATCATGACGGGATCCGCCCGTGTGAAAGAGCCCTTATACAAGCTGTACACTCACTACTTTACATTGTAGCAAAGTGTCATTTCTTCAGTGTTGTCACATGAAAAGATATAATAAAATATTTACAAAAATGTGAGGGGTGTGCTCACTTTTGTGAGATACTGTATATATATTGGAAATTACGCAGCTATAGACGCTGTACTGTAATGGCGTGATCAGCTACTTCTAGTGTGACTGTAATAGGGTGGCGGGAAATCTAGCGCTAATAGACACAGGCTGGGAGGGTCACTAACTGACACTGACCTCACTAAGGACACTAATACGGTGATTAGTGATAATACTGTACACTGACTCTGTACTAATGACACTGGTTGGGAAGGGGTTAACATCAAGGGTCAATCAAGGGTTAACTGAGTGCCTAACACGTGTAATGTGTGCTGCCTTTACTTTCTAAGCTGGCTGTTTTTTCTCCCTGTTTTTCATACAGAAGGAACAGCCAGATATCTGTTCACTGCACATAGAGTTTTGTGTTTGTGATTGAACATAGCCGATCAGTAGGTTTCAGACAAAAACATTGGCTGAAATCTGCTGCCAAACTTGTATTGTGACCAATCATAGAAGGGCCAGCAGGGAAACCTGAAAGCAAGGATAATTTTCTTTGCTAGGCACGCGCGTTTTCAGTAACAGAGTTTCCTGAGTGTGGTGAAGGGCGCCCATGATGATGAAAAGTTGCACATTTGCAGTGTATTTGAGATTGACTGTGCTGGACATTGCCACAAAGCTTCCTGGGATGGGTAATGTAAGTATCCCATGGGACTTCAGCAAGGGGGGGTCGCCCCTCCCCCCTAAGTGAGAAAGGTGTAAGAGTAGGGCCAGATCTCACAGAACGAGTATTTAGAGAGAATTTTTTTTTTCACTATTTGATTGTGTAAGAGTAGTGAGGGAGGAGGAAAAATGTCTTAAAGTGGAGTTCCACCCTCTTTTTCAACTTTGTTGCATCCTCTTTATTTCTGTCCCCTTAAGAATAATTGGCATATTTTTTATATATTTTTTAAAAACTCACTGTTTTATTGTCCTTTATTTGTTTCTCCCGCCGCGGCCGCAGCAGAATCCTCGCTTCATCCACTGACCGCTATGCCTCCTGGGAGATGTTTGTCATCAATCCCAGGAGGCCCTGGGCTGTAGCATTGCGTTCCCATGGTCATCAAGGCACGCCCATCCTGCCCTCCCTCGGTCCGCCTGGTGTGTGTGTCCTTCTTCCTCCGCTCCTCCCTCCCTACCCAGCGAGCCTCAGCCTGTCACATCTCACACTGCACTGTGTGATGATGTGACCAGGCTCCACAGAGGTGGGGGCGCTGAAGTGCCAGAGTGCTCCCCTCCCTCCTCCTTCTCCTCTCCTTGTCCGTAGGCGGCTCTCTCTGCTGATCACCGCCGCCGCCACTGCTGTGTTCCCTGCCGAAGCCCACCCCCCCTCCCTCCTCCTGTCAGAGGAGGAGAGTGAAACAGCTGGAGATTGGAGCGGCTGTCTCTGACCAGCCGCGCAGTGACGTTACTGGGGGGAGGTCTATGCCCGACGTGTTTCAATTCTCCTCCTCTGTACTAATGGAGGGGGGTTGTTTGTCTGGGGGGGTCTGTACTAATGGAGGGGGTGGTTTGTCTTGGGGTCTCTACTAATGAAGGGGTGGTTCGTTCTGGGGGGGTCTGTACTAATGATGGAGGGGGGTGGTTTGTTCTGGGGGGGGTCTGCACTAATGATGGAGGGGGTGGTTTGTTCTGGGGGGGGGCTGTACTAATAGAGGGGGTGGTTTGTCCTGGGGGTCTGTACTAATGATGGAGGGGGGTGGTTTGTTCTGGGGGGGTCTGTACTAATAGAGGGGGGGTGGTTTGCTCTGGGGGGGTCTGTACTAATGGAGGGGGGTGGTTTGTCCTGGGGGGGTCTGTACTAATGATAGAGGGGGGGTGGTTTGTTCTGGGGGGGTCTATACTAATGGAGGGGAGGTGGTTTTTCCTGTGGTCTGTACTAATGAAGGGGGTGGTTTGTTCTGGGGGGTCTGTACTAATGATGGAGGGGGGTGGTTTATTCTGGGGGGCTGTACTAATGATGGAGGGGGGGTGGTTTATTCTGGGGGGTCTGTACTAATAGAGGGGGTGGTTTGTCCTGGGGGTCTGTACTAATGATGGAGGGGGGTGGTTTGTTCTGGGGGGTCTGTACTAATAGAGGGGGGTGGTTTGTTCTGGGGGGGTCTGTACTAATAGAGGGGGGGTGGTTTGTTCTGGGGGTCTGTACTAATGGAGGGGGTGGTTTGTCCTGGGGGGTCTGTACTAATGATGGAGGGGGGGTGGTTTGTTCTGGGGGGGTCTGTACTAATGATGGAGGGGGGTGGTTTGTTCTGGGGGGTCTGTACTAATGGAGGGGATGGTTTGTCCTGGGGGGGTCTGTACTAATGGAGGGGGGTGGTCTGTACTGAGGGGGGGTCTTTACTAATAGAGGGGGGTCTGTACTAATAGAGGGGGTGGTTTGTCCTGAGAGGGGGGCTGTACTAATGGAGGGGGTGGTTTGTCCTGAGAGGGGGTCTGTACTAATGGAGGGGGGTGGTTTGTCCTGGGGGGCTCTGTACTAATGGAGGGGGGTGGTTTGTCCTGAGGGGGGGGCTGTACTAATAGAGGGGTGGTTTGTTCTGGGGGGGCTGTTCTAGTGGAGGGGGGTGGTTTGTCCTGGGGGTTTGTGCTAATGGAGGGGGGTGGTTTGTTCTGGGGGGGTCTGTACTAATGGAGGGGGGTGGTTTGTTCTGGGGGTTTGTGCTAATGGAGGGGGGTGGTTTGTTCTGGGGGGTCTGTACTAATGGAGGGTGGGTTTGTCCTGGGTGTCTGTACTAATGGAGGAGGGTTTGTCCTGGGGGGGTCTGTACTAATGGAGGGGGGTGGTTTGTCCCGAGGGGGGGTCTGTACTAATGTAGGGGGGTGGTTTGTTCTGGGGGGGGTCTGTACTAATGGAGGGGGGTGGTTTGTCCTGAGGGGGGTCTATACTGATAGAGGGGGGAAAAATGTAATTAACCCAGTTTGTAGGCAGGTGCGGTCTATTTTCTCTATTGTAGGTGGTGCTCGACTGCAGCTGAATTGCAGTTGGAGGAGAAGTCAAGAGGAACATGATTCTTCTATAGTTTCCTGGGTCACTGGGGAAGCTATCCGATTGGATGCTGCCACCCCATCTCGGGTCAGGGAGAGCCTATTTTAGGCCCTGGCTCCCAGGCTTGGAACTCATTTTGGGTGTGGGTAGTGTAGGGATAGGTCACCCATCTGACAGGGACAGTAATTAAAGGCAGGGAGAGGTTCCAGACAAGTAAGGAAGGATAGGGCATGCCATCCTTTGTGGACACCAACCCATTTGGGTACAGAGCAGACAGTTTCCTAACAGTGAGGCTGCTTAAGAGGTAGTCAGTGGAAGGATTGCCCTTTTTTATTGGTGGTCAGAAGAAAGAATGTCCTTTATATTTGTGGTCAATTGTACAGATATGCATTGCAACTGTTTTATAAGGAATTGAAGGCAAATGGAAGATTTTTCAGGGTATTGCTTAGCTTTGCTACATATTCTCTATAAGGCAACAAATCTTTACAATTTAAATTTAGGTTTGCTTTAAAAATAATCATGAAACCTCCTACAGGTCTATTTCTCTATTAAACTATGACCTAAAAATTCTGGCCAAGGTCCTCGTCACTAGGACCTTGGCAGGTCAGAGTCCTGCCTGAACTGCTTGACACTGATCAAACCGGGTTCATGCCAGGAAAATCCACTGACATCAACCTGCAAACAGTTCTTACTCATCTGCAGCTCCCAAATTCTCATTCCCAAACCCCTGTAATGGTTGCATTAGATATCGAAAAAGCCTTCGATATGGTAATATGGCAATACATGAAATCAGTCCTTCAGACCTTTGGATTCGGTCTCTCCTTCTGCAAGTGGATAGACATATTATACAAATCCCCAATAGCACAAGTCAAACTAGGGGGCCTGCTGTCTGATCCTTTCCCAGTAGAGAGAGGTACTAGGCAAGGGTGTCCCCTCTCCCCATTTTTGTTCGCCCTAGTCATGGAACCCCTGGCTACGGCCCTCAGGAACTCAGACTCAGAAAAGGGCATTAAAGTAGGCTCTATCACTGAAAAACTCACTCTATACGCGGATGACCTCATGCTTTTTCTCAATGACCCGGGACCCTCCCTCCATGCTGCTCTGAATATTATTTCTGAATTTTCCAAATTATCGTTAATTGGGACAAATCTCAAGCACTGCCTATTGACTCTCAAGCAAAACTTCATGCAGACCCCTCTGTCTCACTGACCTGGACCTCCTCTTCCCTATATTTGGGCATTAACATTACCCCTAGAGTCTCTGACTTTGCTAAATGAAATCTATACCCCTTACTCACCCAACTCAAACTAAAACTCCAAGCTTGGAATAACCTGCCATTATCCCTCATGGGCAGGATAAATCTACTCAAAATGGTTGCATTAGATATCGAAAAAGCCTTCGATATGGTAATATGGCAATACATGAAATCAGTCCTTCAGACCTTTGGATTCGGTCCCTCCTTCTGCAAGTGGATAGACATATTATACAAATCCCCAATAGCACAAGTCAAACTAGGGGGCCTGCTGTCTGATCCTTTCCCAGTAGAGAGAGGTACTAGGCAAGGGTGTCCCCTCTCCCCATTTTTGTTCGCCCTAGTCATGGAACCCCTGGCTATGGCCCTCAGGAGCTCAGACTCAGAAAAGGGCATTAAAGTAGGCTCTATCACTGAAAACTCGCTCTATACGCGGATGACCTCATGCTTTTTCTCAATGACCCGGGACCCTCCCTCCATGCTGCTCTGAATATTATTTCTGAATTTTCCAAATTATCGTTAATTGGGACAAATCTCAAGCACTGCCTATTGACTCTCAAGCAAAACTTCATGCAGACCCCTCTGTCTCACTGACCTGGACCTCCTCTTCCCTATATTTGGGCATTAACATTACCCCTAGAGTCTCTGACTTTGCTAAATGAAATCTATACCCCTTACTCACCCAACTCAAACTAAAACTCCAAGCTTGGAATAACCTGCCATTATCCCTCATGGGCAGGATAAATCTACTCAAAATGGTTGCATTAGATATCGAAAAAGCCTTCGATATGGTAATATGGCAATACATGAAATCAGTCCTTCAGACCTTTGGATTCGGTCCCTCCTTCTGCAAGTGGATAGACATATTATACAAATCCCCAATAGCACAAGTCAAACTAGGGGGCCTGCTGTCTGATCCTTTCCCAGTAGAGAGAGGTACTAGGCAAGGGTGTCCCCTCTCCCCATTTTTGTTCGCCCTAGTCATGGAACCCCTGGCTATGGCCCTCAGGAGCTCAGACTCAGAAAAGGGCATTAAAGTAGGCTCTATCACTGAAAACTCGCTCTATACGCGGATGACCTCATGCTTTTTCTCAATGACCCGGGACCCTCCCTCCATGCTGCTCTGAATATTATTTCTGAATTTTCCAAATTATCGTCAATTGGGACAAATCTCAAGCACTGCCTATTGACTCTCAAGCAAAACTTCATGCAGACCCCTCTGTCTCGCTGACCTGGACCTCCTCTTCCCTATATTTGGGCATTAACATTACCCCTAGAGTCTCTGACTTTGCTAAATGAAATCTATACCCCTTACTCACCCAACTCAAACTAAAACTCCAAGCTTGGAATAACCTGCCATTATCCCTCATGGGCAGGATAAATCTACTCAAAATGAAATTCCTCCCAGTTTTTCTTTATGCTCTGAGGCACTCCCCAATTTGGATCCCTAAAGCCTTCTTTCAAAACTTTGACTCTGCTATAACCTCCTTTCTGTGGAAGTCTAACCCCCCAGAATAAATTAATCTATACTCAAAAGGCCCTGGACAGAGGGCGGTCTAGCCTGACCGGATCTTCAGAAATACATCTTTGCTGCACTACTATCACACGCCCATAAATGGATAGCCTCAGACGACACCAATGCTGCTGTAGTCCTTGAGTCCGCACACCTCGGTTCCCACGAGATGCTGATAAATGCTTTATATAGGGGTGTCAGGGCCCCCTTTCCTCTCACACTTTCCATGAAGGCAGTGATCAGGGCTTGGCAGCTAGTGGTATGTAAACTACAAGGGGACCCCCACACTAGTTCTCCATACACCGCCTTGTGGCTCAACCCACATTTATCAGAGTTTCTGATTATCCCGGACCCAGGGTTTTGGGCTGCTAGAGGTATCAAAAAACTGGAGCATATCTGTATTAGTGGCTCCCTTCTATCCTTTGATTGCTTTAAGCGGGAATTTGGGCTCACCAACCGACAATTCTTTAGATTTCTTTAAATTCGCCATGCCTTCGCTACTCAATTTGGATCCACCCCGGTGCTTCTCCTTCGGTCCAACCTTGAATCCACATTAGGGGATATCTCTCTGGTCAAACCCACTTCTACCATCTATAAAGCTTTATTACCCTCAGTCCATTTTAGTCTAGAGGATTTGTTCTCTAAGTGGCAGGGCGAGATTCCTGATCTGGATTCGGAGGACTGGAAAATGCCTGGGAGTTTTCTTTTTCTACAACTTATCTCTGTAAGAGATTGGTTGATACAATTTAATCTGATTCAAAGGGTTTATTTGTTACCCCAAAGATTATCCAAAATTTACACAAATTCTTCCTCCAACTGTTGGAAGTGTGGTATAGCAGATGCTGACTTCAACCATATGTTATGGTCCTGTCCCAGGATCCAGTCCTTTTGGACGGAGGTCACAAAATTCATTGAAACTCTGCTCATGATCCATGTTCCCCTGAATGTGTCGATCTGCTTGCTGGGCCCGGTGGGCTCCCTGGCTCGCCGCCGAGCAACCAGAACTCTAATAGGAATCCTTTTAATTTATGCTAGGAAGGCTTTACTCATAAAATGGAAACAACCAGAGGTACCCACTTTGAATTCATGGAAATCGTTGATCAACTCAGCAGTGCCATTATACAAAGCGGCCTATCTCGCCAGATGCTGCCCAGCTAAGTTTGACAACATTTGGCACGTGTGGTTAGAATCAGACACCACGAACGCAACATCTAGATCCCTTTGTTTGTTTACCTGCCTTGTAGCGGTGAAGACCTAATTTTGCTGTTATTTGAAGGTACACCAAGATGCATTATCCTCAACCTCAGCTTCCCTCCCTGAAGTGGTCACCTGAAGTATAAGATCCATTATCCTCCCCAGTATCGCTCGCGACCCTGTCCGAAGCTCCATGACCGCACCCGCGGGACCCGATCGCCGCCGGTGTCCCGCGATCTGGTCACAGAGCTGAAGATAAGTGTGAACAAACCTTTCCCCGTTCTTCCTAGTGGCATGTCAGTGATCGTCTGTTCCCTGTCATAGGGAACAACGATCAATGATGTCACATGCCAAGCCACGCCCCCCTACAGTAAGAATCACTCATTAGGTCACACTTAACCCCTACAGCGCCACCTAGAGGGTAACCCCTTCACTGCCAGTGTCATTTTCACAGTAATGAGTGCATATTTATAGCACTGATCGCTGTAAAAATGACAATGGTCCCAAAAATGTGTCAAAAGTGTCCGATTTGTCCGCCATAATGTCACAGTCATGATAAAAATCGCTGATCGCCGCCATTACTAGTATAAAAAAAAAAATATTAATAAAAATGCCATAAAACTACCCCCTATTTTGTAGACGCTATAACTTTTGCGCAAACCAATCAATAAACGCTTGTTGCAATTTTTTTACCAAAAATATGTAGAAGAATACGTATCGGCCTAAACTGAGGAAAAAAATAATTTTTTTTAATATATTTTTTGAGGATATTTATTATAGCAAAAAGTAAAAAATATGTAATTTTTTCAAAATTGTTGCTCTATTTTTGTTTATAGCGCAAAAAATAAAAACCGCAGAGGTGATCAAATACCACCAAAAGAAAGCTCTATTTGTGGGAAAAAAAAGGACGTCAATTTTGTTTGGGAGCCACGTCGCAAGACTGTGAAATTGTCAGTATAAACGACGCAGTGCCGAATCGCAAAAAGGGGCCTGGTCTTTTAGCAAAAAAATGGTCCGGGGCTTAAGTGGTTAAGTTTGTAGTTGTTTCAATAGATGTATTAGAACTTATAGGACCGTTGGAGCCCATTCACACAGGGGCGGCACGACTTGTCCCGCGACTGTGCTGGGCGTCTTCAAGACGACTTCAAAGGTGACTTCAAAAATGACTTCTGTATTGAAGTCAATGGAAATCGCCCTGAAGTCGTCTTGAAGTAGTACAGGAACCTTTTTCTAAGTATGAGAATGGGACGCGACTTGTCAGGCGGCTGAGACGCCTGACGAGTCGCCCCTGTGTGAATGGGGTCTTACAATGTATGTTATCCAAGCCGGGGTATGCCCAGAGGCTTTATTTTGTGACTCTTTTTTTTTTTTTTTTCACACAAAAACTCAATAAAAAGTATTTAAAAAAATAATAATAATCATGAAATGTGGAACAGTAAGTGAAATGTAAAAATCACAACACAGTTACTTTCAGACAGTAATTTTTTAAATATAAACATTCTATTTATAAAAAATTTGCATAGCTATTTGTCAAGTGAAATTGCATGTGTGCTCATTCTGTGTGACTTAACCAGCTTTTTTTGCACAAGCTGGGACTGTTGTGCGAATGAGGCAAAATACAGGGTATTTTCTCTTTTAGTTAAATGTCCTTCTAGGCTTCTGATCAAATGTTCTTAGGCTATTGTTTTAGGCTATTTTGGTCAAATGTTCTTAATCACTTTAAGACTGGGCCTAATTTTCAAACTTGTTTACAAGTTAAAATCTTTTTTTTTTTTGCTAGAAAATTACTTAGAACCCCCAAACATTATAAAAAAAAAATCTAACACCCTAGAGAATAAAATTGCGGACGTTACAATACTTTTTGTCACACCGTATTTGCGCAGCGGTCTTACAAGCGCACTTTAAAAAAAAAAAAAAAAAAGACAACAGTAAAGTAAGCCCAATTTTTTTTTTATATTGTGAAAGATAATGTTACACCGAGTAAATTGATACCCAACATGTCACATTTCAAAGTTGCTCCCGCTCGTGGAATAGCGACAAACTTTTACCCTTAAAAATCTCCATATGCAACGTTGCATATTTTGAGTTACAGAGGAGGCGATACCTCATATGTGTGGTTTCTACACTGTTCTCATATGCGGGGGCTACTCACATATGCGTTTGCTTCTGCACGCGAGCTCGGCGGGACAGGGCGCGTAAAAAAATTTTTTTTACATTTATTTTACCTTTTATTTTAAATTTTTACACTGTTCTTTAAAAAAAATTGTGTCACTTTTATTCCTATTACGAGGAATGTAAACATCCCTTGTAATAGAAAAAAAAGCATGATCGCTGTAAAATAACCTCTTAAAGATGAGATCTGGGGTAAAAAAAAGACCTCAGATCTCATATTTACACAAAAATACACTAAAATGCAATAAAAAATAGATAAAAAATTAAATGTCATTTGAAAAAAATAATAAAAAATATTGCTTTAGGAGCTATGGACGGAAGTGACGTTTTGACATCGCTTCCGCCCTGCAATGGTATGAAGACGGGTGGGGGCCATCTTCCCCTCACTCATCGCCATACCTAAAAGGGGAGTGGACATGATCGTCTCCGCCAGAGGCGGCTCTCTAATTAGGCAAATTAGGCGATCGCCTAAGGCCTCACCCTCACAGGGGCCTCGCGGCCACCTAATTTGCCTGTGGTCAATACTATTGACGGCGCCATTGGATCTCTATCACCCCTCTCTCTTTATCACCTCCAACTCTCTACCCCCTCTTGCATTGGCTGCATATGTCTGATGGGTGAGGAGGGTGCCCTGGAAGTGGTGCTGATCACCTGTGTGCTAGATCCGTGCATTTTCTGCAGCCATTTTTATTGCTTGAATTATTTTCCCCATTATGGGTGTGAGTGGGGCCTCATGTCTAAGTTTTGCCTAAGGCCTCACAAAGCCTAGAGCTGCCTCTGGTCTCCGCCACTGACGGCGGCTCCGATAAACGGTGGAGGGCACCAGAGAGCGGCGGGAGGGGGGGCCCTCTCCCGCCGCCGAAAAAAGTGATCTTGCGGTGAATCCGAAGAAGAGGATATCGGGTTATGGTAGCTAGCTACTGCCATAACAACGATATCCCTCTTCAAAGAGCCGCCATATAATGGCGGCGGGCGGTCCGGAAGTGGTTAATCTATCGTTTTAGACTATTTTCTCTTGTGGTCAGATGTTCTTGAGCTTTTGTTATAGTCTATTTTTGCTTCTGGTTGAATGTTCTTAGACCATTTTCTCTTAGCATTGAATGGTTTTAGAGTATTAGGGTATGTTACAGTCACCCTGCGAAAGACAACATCAATACTGGGCACTTTTACCCCCTTCCTGCCCAGGCCAATTTTAAGCTTTCAGCACTGTCACACTTTGAATGACAATTGCGCAGTTATGAAACACTGTACCCAAACTAAATCATAATCATTTTGTTTACACAACTAGAGTTTTCTTTTGGTGGTATTTAATCGCCACTAGGTTTTTTTTTTTTTTTGCAAAATAAATGAAAAAAGACCAACATTAACCACTTAACAACCGCCCACCGCCGATTTACGTCAGCAGAATGGCACAGACAGGCAGAATCACGTAGATCTACGTGATCGCCTTTGTGCAGTTGGGGGGTCCATCCGGACCCCCCTTCACTGCAGTGAGCGGCCGTTAAGTGTTCGGGAGTGATCAGGCATGAGGGGGCGGCCACTCGATTCCGCCCCCCCCCTCGCGATCGCTCCCGGCGAATGAAATTGCTTCCTCCTGCCTGAAATGTAAATACAGGCTGGAGGAAGTGATGTCATCTCCCTCGCTGCGGTCTTTTCGTTCCCGGCGCCGAGGACAGAAGAAGCAGGTTAGTGCACCAACAGTCCACTGACACGTAGGTACACATAGGCACACAAATCACCCCCCAGTCACCCCCAGATCACCCCCCAGGTCACCCCAAAGCCCCCAATCACAGTGTCACTGATTGCAGTGATCATTTATTTTACTGATCACTGCATTTAGTGTCATCTGTGATTGTAAAAAGTTGCAGGGCAGTTAGGATTAGGCCCCTTTAGGTCCAGGGTAGCCCCCTAACCCCCCCTAATAAAGGTTTAACCCCTTGATCACCCCCCAGGTAACCCTTTCACCCCCTAACTTCAGCGTCACTAAGCGATTGTTTTTCCGATCGCTGTATTCGTGTCGCTGGTGTTTTAGATAGGCAGTTATTTTTTTTTAGGTTCGCCGCAGGTTTTTATTAGTGTCAGGTACCCCCATATATTATTTTAACCCCCTGATTGCCCCTAGAGTTAACCCTTTCACCAGTGATCGCCGTATAAGCGTCACTGGTGTCACTGGTTAGCCAGTAAGTTATTTAGTTATTTAGGTTACCCGTCAGGTTTTTATATAGTGTCAGGTACCCCCATATTTAACCTAATAAAGGTTTTAACCCCCTGATTGCCCCTAGTTAACCCTTTCACCAGTGATCACCATATAAAGGTTACGGGTGACGCTGGTTGATTAGTTTGCTTTTTATAGCATCAGGGCACCCGCCGTATATAACCCAATAAAGGTTTAACCCCCCTGATCGCCCGGCGGGTGAGATCAATTAGGTTTTAGCGCCAGAGAGGGTCTGCGTCGCCCCAGGCAGTGTTAGGTTAGTGCCAGTAACGCTAACACCCACGCGCAAAGCATACACCCCCCTTAGTGGTATAGTATCTGATCAGATCTATACTAGCATCCCCAGCGGTTTAGGGTTCCCAAAAACGCAGTGTTAGCGGGATCAGCCCAGATACCTGCTAGCGCCTGCGTTTAGCCCCTCCGCCCAGCCCAGCCCAGCCCAGCCCACCCAAGTGCAGTATCGATCGATCACTGTCACTTACCAAACACAACACACATAACTGCAGCGTTCGCAGAGACAGGCCTGATCCATATCAACCAGTCCATAGCAAACGTCCATAGCAACCAGTCCATAGCAACCGTCCATAGCAACCATCCATAGCAACCAGTCTATAGCAACTGTCCATAGCAACCATCCATTGCAACCAGTCCATAGCAACCATCCATAGCAACTGTCCATAGCAACCATCCATAGCAACTATCCATAGCATCCAGTCCATAGCAACTGTCCATGGCAACCAATCCATAGCAACCGTCCATAACAACCAATCCGTAGCAACCGTCCATAGCAACCGTCCATAGCAACTGTCCATAGCAACCAGTCCATAGCAACCATCAATATCAACCAGTCCAAGGTGAATGTTTTGAACGCTACCACTCAAAAGTGAAGTTTTAGCGTAGGGTACAGCATTTCACAGACAAGGACACACTTACACAGGGTCTCCCAAGAGGCCATTACATTTTGAGAGACCCGAACCATTACAGTTGTAAAGTTACAAAAAAAAGTGTAAAAAAGAAAAAAAAAACGTAAAAAACAAAACACAAAAAAAATATAAAATAAAAAAACCAAAAATAGTTGTCGTTTTATTGTTCTCTCTCTCTCTATTTTCTCTCTATTGTTCTGCTCTTTTTTACTGTATTCTATTCTGCAATGTTTTATCATGCTTGCTTTTCAGGTATGTAATTTTTTGTTTTCAGGTGCGCCATTCAACTGCAGCGCGGAATTATTTATCTTGACAGCAACAGCGTTTGCTCCCACGATACATAAAGCCTTGACACCACAGTTAAAAAAAAGAGCATATATGCCGAAGCATGGGGGCAGCAGGGGCGGAGGAGCGATTTTGCTCCTAATGCCGCGTACATACGGTCGAAATTCCGACGGAGGCCTGCCCGTGGAAAATTCCGACCGTGTGTACGCGGCATAACTTTTTTGCGGGAGGATGCCCCCATGCTTCGGCATATATATATTTTAGGCACAGGTTGCGTTAAAACATTTTTTTATTTTTTACTAGGTTTTGTTTTGGTATTTGCTTTGCAGGTATGGCATGGTAAGGTCTTACTGTTGTACTGTAATGTTACTTTGTTTTAATGTTAACCACCATTTGCTTAGCAGGTACGCCATTCAGTTGCAGCGCGGATCTATTTATCTTGACAGCCGTGACTCCAACGCTGTAGGAGGTGATTTCACCACCACAGTTAAAAAAAAGAGCATATATGCCGAAGCATGGGGGCAGCAGGGGCGGAGGAGCGATTTTGCTCCTAATGCCGCGTATATACGGTCGAAATTCCAACGGAGGCTTGCCCGTGGAAAATTCCGACCGTGTGTACGCGGCATAACCTTTTATGCCGCGTACATACGGTCGAAATTCCGACGAAGGCTTGACCGTGTGTACGCGGCATAACTTTTTTGCGGGAGGATGCCCCCATGCTTCGGCATATATGCCCATCATTAGAAGTGGGTGGATGAAGGGAGGTATTCTAATGGTGGGCATACCCACCAATCAATCTCTTTTTTTCGTTCAGCCAATAGGCTGTATGAAAAAAAAGATTACAATACATGTCCAACAAGGACCAGCAACGTACTGGTATGTTGCTGGACTTTGAATGTTTATACCAGAATGATGCCTGCGGGTTTAGGTATCATCTTGGTATCATTCTTTTCAGCCAGCAGCCGGCTTTCATGTAAAAGCAATTCTAGCAGATACTTAGCCTCTAGACTGCTTTTACAAGCAGTGGGAGGGAATGCCCCCCCCCCCGGATATAAAAAGCGCCATTGGGAAATTGGGAAAGCATTTTATCACACCGATCTTGGTGTGGTCAGATGCTTTGAGGGCAGAGGAAAGATCTAGGGTCTAACCCCCCAATTTTTTTCAAAAAAAGAGTACCTGTCACTACTTATTGCTATCTTAGGGGATATTTACATTCCCTGAGATAACGATAAAAATGGTAAAAAAAATAAAATATGGAAGGCACAGTTTAAAAATAAAATAAAAAAGCCAAATAAATAATAAAAAAAAAAAAAAAGCACCGCTGCCCCCCCCCCCTGCTCTTGCGCAAAGGCGAACGCAAGCGTCGGTCTAGCGTCATATGTAAACAGCAATTGCATCATGCATGTGAGGTATCACCGCGAAGGTCAGATCAAGGGCAGTCATTTTAGCAGTAGACCTCCTCTGTAAATCTAACGTGGTAACCTGTAAAGGCTTTTAAATGCTTTTAAAAATGAATGTAGTTTGTCGCCGCTGCGCGTTTGTGCGCAATTTTAAAGCATGTCGTGTTTGGTATCCATGTACTCGGCCTATGATCATCTTTTTTATTTCATCAAACATTTGGGCAATATAGTGTTTTTTAGTGCATTAAAAATAAAAAAAGTGTGTTTTTCCCCCAAAAAATGCGTTTGAAAAATCGCTGCGCAAATACTGTGTGGAAAAAAAAAATGCAACACCCACTATTTTAATCTGTAGGGCCTTTGCTTTAAAAAAATATATAATGTTTGGGGGTTCAACATAATTTTCTTGCAAAAAAAAATTTTTTTTCATGTAAACAAAAAGTGTCAGAAAGGGCTTTGTCTTCAAGTGGTTAGAAGAGTGGATGATGTGTGACATAAGCTTCCTAATGTTGTGCATAAAATGCCAGGACAGTTCAAAACCCCCCCAAATGACCCCATTTTGTAAAGTAGACACCTCAAGCTATTTGCTGAGAGGCATGTTGAGCCCATTGAATATTTTTTTTTTGTCCCAAGTGATTGAATAATGACCAAAAAAAAAAAAAATGTACAAAAAGTTGTCACTAAATTATATATTGCTCAAACATGCCATGGGCATATGTGGAATTACACCCCAAAATACATTCTGTTGCTTCTCCTGAGTACGGGGATACCACATGTGTGGGACTTTTTGGGAGCCTAGTCGCGTACGGGACCCCAAAAACCAAGCACCGCCTTCAGGATTTCTATGGGTGTAAATTTTTGATTTCACTCCTCACTGCCTATCACAGTTTCGGAGGCCATGGAATGCCCAGATGGCACAAAACCCCCCCAAATGACCCCATTTTGGAAAGTAGACACCCCAAGCTATTTGCTGAGAGGTATGTTGAGTATTTTGCAGATCTCGCTTTTTGTCACAAAGTTTTGAAAATGTAAAAAAAGAAAAAAAAAAGAAAAAAAAATGTCTTTCTTAATTTTCAAAAACAAATGAGAGCTGTAAAATACTCACCATGCCTCTCAGCAAATAGCTTGGGGTGTCTACTTTCCAAAATGGGGTCATTTGTGGGGGTTTTGGGCTATTTTGACATTTTATGGCCTTCAAAACTGTGATAGGTAGTGAGGAGTGAAATCAAAAATTTATGCCCTTAGAAACCTTGAAGGCGGTGCTTGGTTTTTGGGGTCCCGTACGCGGCTAGGCTCCCAAAAAGTCCCACACATGTGGTATCCCCGTACTCAGGAGAAGTAGCAGAATGTATTTTGGGGTGTAATTTCACATATAACCATGGCATGTGTGAGCAATATATCATTTAGTGACAACTTTTTGTACATTTTTTTTTTCTTTTTGTCATTATTCAATCATTTGGGACAAAAAAAAAAAAATATTCAATGGGCTCAACATGCCTCTCAGCAAATAGCTTGGGGTGTCTACTTTCCAAAATGGGGTCATTTGGGGGGGTTTTGTGCCATCTTGGCATTTTATGGCCTTCAAAACTGTGATAGGTAGTGAGGAGCGAAATCAAAAATTTATGCCCTTAGAAACCTTGAAGGCGGTGCTTGGTTTTTGGGGTCCCGTGCGCGGCTAGGCTCCCAAAAAGTCCCACACATGTGGTATCCCCGTACTCAGGAGAAGCAGCAGAATGTATTTTGGGGTGTAATTTCACATATGCCCATGGCATGTGTGAGCAATATATCATTTAGTGACAACTTTGTGCAAAAAAAAAAAAGTTTGTCATATTCCCGCAACCTGTGGCAAAATATAAAATATTCCATGGACTCAACATGCCTCTCAGCAAATAGCTTGGGGTGTCTACTTTCCAAAATGGGGTAATTTGGGGGGGTTTTGTGCTATTTTGGCATTTTATGGCCTTCGAAACTGTGATAGGTAGTGAGGAGTGAAATCAAAAATTTGCGCCCTTAGAAATCCTGAAGGCGGTGCTTGGTTTCCGGGGTCCCGTACGTGGCTAGGCTCCTAAAAAGTCCCACACATGTGGTATCCCCGTACTCAGGAGAAGCAGCAGAATGTATTTTGGGGTGCAATTCCACATATAACCATGGCATGTGTGAGCAATATATCATTTAGTGACAACTTTTTGTAATTTTTTTTTTTTTTTTGTCATTATTCAATCACTTGGGACAAAAAAAAAAAATATTCAATGGGCTCAACATGCCTCTCAGCAATTTCCTTGGGGTGTCTACTTTCCAAAATGGGGTCATTTGGGGGGGTTTTGTACTGCCCTGCCATTTTAGCACCTCAAGAAATGAGATAGGCAGTCATAAATTTAAAGCTGTGTAAATTTCAGAAAATGTACCCTAGTTTGTAAACGCTATAACTTTTGCGCAAACCAATAAATATACGCTTATTGACATTTTTTTTACTAAAGACATGTGGCTGAATACATTTTGGCCTAAATGTATGACTAAAATTGAGTTTATTCGATTTTTCTTATAACAAAAAGTAGAAAATATCATTTTTTTTCAAAATTTTCGGTCTTTTTCTGTTTATATCGCAAAAAATAAAAATCGCAGAGGCAATCAAATACCATTAAAAGAAAGCTCTATTTGTGGGAAGAAAAGGACGCAAATTTCATTTGGGTACAACATTGCATGTCCGCACAATTTACAGTTAAAGCAGCGCAGTGCCGAATCCCAAAAACAGGCCTGGTCCTAATGGCCCGAAATGGTCCGGGGCTTAAGTGGTTAAAAAAAAAAAAAGTTTTTCTTTGTTTTTGTTATAAAATTTTGCAAATAAATAATCGTTCTTCATAAATTTAGGCTGAAATGTATTCTGCTACAATTCTTTGGTGAAAGTAACCTAAATCAGTGTATATTATTGAGTCTGTAGGAAAGTTACAGAGACCCCAAACTATGGTATATAAGTAAAAATTGATCAATCCTGATGCATTGACGGTTCATTTATTGGGCCCAAAAATTTAAGAATAGTGCAGATATCCCTCAAATCACCCCTTTTCGGAAAGTAGACAGTCCAGGGTATTTAGTAAGAGGCATGGTGAGTTTTTTGAAGTTGTAATTTTTTGTCTGAATTTTTTGTGAACAGAGCAATATAATGTACTACTCTGGGGAATAGATAAGGATTTTTATTTTTTACTCATTATAGTGAATTTTAATTGCTATAAACAAGCATTTTACTGAATTAAATCGATTCATTCAGCTTGTTTTGTTGTGATTAGTTGTTGTTGGCCAGAACTAATCACATGGTACAGATGGGCTGTAATTGGCCCTGTGTGTACCATGTGATCACTGTGGCCAATCACAGCTAGCAACACAATTGTACACAATGGATGGCATGAAAGGAATCTATTTTTTACAATTGTCATGTGATCTGCTGTGATTGATCACAGTGTTCACATGGTACCGGCAGCAATCTGGTACAGTGATCAGTCATCTGACAGCCGCAGCACGGCCTCGTGCGAGGCGCAATCCAAGAGTAAGTCATATGACGTCCATCCGGATTGACGAAAGGCCCACCCGGCCTAGGTTAAAGTGGAAGTTCAGTCAAAACCTAACTAAGTTTAAATCTACTCCCACCCCCATTCTTATGCCGTGTACACA
Organism: Rana muscosa; assembly: GCA_029206835.1. Lineage (NCBI taxonomy): Eukaryota > Metazoa > Chordata > Amphibia > Anura > Ranidae > Rana > Rana muscosa. Next base: position 227,336,564 of record CM055117.1, on the reverse strand, counting down.
CGATCGGTTTTACCGATGAAAACAGTACGATGGACTTTTCTCACCGGACAAACCGATCGTGTATGGGCGAGAAAAAATAGAACATGTTTTAAATTTATCCGATGGGAAAAAAAACGATAGCAAATTCCGATCGTCTGTGTGGAACTCCATCGGACAAAAAACCCACGCATGCTCAGAATCAAGTCGACGCATGCTCAGAAGCATTGAACTTCATTTTTGTCGAAGTGTTTTACGTTACGGCGTTTGGGACGGTCGGATTTTTGACTGATGGTGTGTAGGCAAGACTGATGGAAGTCAGCTTCATCGGATTTCTGATGGAAAAATCCCCCGGATTAGAATCCATAGGAAATCCGATCGTGTGTACAGGGCTTAAGTTTAAATCTACTCCCGCCCCCATTCTTAGCCTATTCTCTCTTCCCTGTAAAAGGAAAGATGCCTATACTTACCTATCCTGAGGGCTCTCCAGTCCAGTCACATGATTGGGTCATAGTTGGGGATTCAGTGTGAAGGATGGATAGCCCACAACGTATGCCTCATAGTAGGTCTATGGGTGGGTGACATCACCACATAGACTCTGTAGCCGTTGTCGGCGATCTCTCCTCTACTTTGAAGCTGGTGCTGGAGAGATCATGTGACTGGACCGTAGCACCTTTCTAGATAGAATAGGCTTAGAATGGGGATGGGAATAGATTTAACCTTAGTTAGATTTGACTGAACTTGCACTTTAATTAACAAAAAAATAAAATTTCGCACATATTAAAAACATTTGTTAGGGTATTATTTGTGGCTTTTGCATGAATACTGATACAATCATACAGCACATTTTTTAAATAAATACAGTGTTTTATATCGTATGGTTTCTGTTCTTTAATACTTTATTTTTTTAATATGCAACAACATTGTAGTATGTTGACAAATAAAACTTTATTTTGTGTTGTATTTTGTAGCACTTAATTTTCTCTTCAGTTTTCAGTAGACACAATGTTACACTCATTAACAATAATCTACAAGGCAACAGTGTAAAATGTGTTCCTTGGTGTGGAAATGCTCAGTAAATTAGGGTGTAGATGTGCACCCCTGGTCAATATTCACATGCTTGATGTGTCCTATTGAAGTCTCCAGGAAACAGTTTCACAATACAGAATGACTGGCAAGAGGCTGCAGTCAAACCCTGATGTATAATGAAGGCTCTCTTTACAAATGTGAAAATTATATACAAAGCTCGAAATATATATGTTTGATGGTTTTTTGGCAGAGTGGCAATGTTTTTTTTTTCAATGACATTAACATTTACCGAATGATTTTACTTGTCTCCTCTAGATGCTTTTTAAATGCTTATTGCTTCTTCGAACAGCTGTCACTCAGAAAAGCTGGAAGGGTCTTGTATGGCAATATTTGATTTAATTAGAACCAAAAAGGAGAATGAATGATTAGTGGTTAACTGAAAACCAATCAACCTGGCATTCTGCGGGATTGAAAACACTTCCTCATATCAACATCCTTCTGGCTCACTGCATGTAAAAGCATCCGGATGTTACTAGGAGCACTGGCTATATATGTTAGCTATAGCATTCCATGTATTCTTCACCAATGAATATAAAATAGTATAAACCATGACAATTCAGTCATGTGTAGCAAAAAAAAAGGAAAATAATGATTACGCAAAGTCTTTGTAGTCTCCCAAGAGATACAACAAAAGTATACGTAGACATGCAAAACCAAATATTATATACAAAAGTATAAGTATATATAAACGTATGTCTAATAGTCTATTGGAAGCTCAATTTTAAATTATCTTCCAAATTCCAGTGAATTATTGTTAAATATTCCATGTATATTCCATGATGGCGTTTTGCTTTAAACCTTTTCTGGACCATCATCTATTATCTTTCCGTTTAGACAGAGTGTGCTGTTTTGCAGATTATCTTTGGCAGCTTCATCATTGGCAGGATTGACATCATATCGCCTTCGGTAAAGCATTCTACAGATAACTGTGGTGAGGAACATTTCCATGATCATGAGCTGTTGATTCATATCTGTAAGACATGATATTCAAGAAATGTGGCGTTAGATGTTATTAATAGCCATTACTAATTTAACAAAAATAAAAAAAGATTGAAACTAGAATGTAAAACCAAAGATGAGCAAATCAGATGCACTATTATTTAATCTGGGATCTTCATGGTTGATGGTGATATATCTATAAGAATAACATTCATATCTGAAATTTATTATATATGTGGTATTCCACTGCCATTTACAAGATTTGTCTTTCACAATAAAATGAGAAAAATTTGCATCTTACCTCCAATACTTTCTGGTAAACAACAATGGAACCCTAGTCATGCTTATAGTACTAGGCAAGGTAATCTCTCACTAGTGAAATACAATCTGAAGACATGAAAAGGGACTGATCTGATAGTAGCAAACATGGAGATTGTAAAACTGTTTGTTATGATATGTCCTGGACAGGGGTACAGGGATGGGGGAAGCCCATTAATATTTAATGAGCATTGCACAAAAATCATACAGCACGCTTGCAAATTAGTGCAAGAACCCTAAATTCCCTAATCCGGACACATGTAACAACTGTGAACAGCATACAGCCTCTAAAATCCTACTCCTGCCACCAGATGTCAAGCAATGATGCCCATGGCAACTCTCTAATCAGAGTGAGAACCTTGTATGGTGGATGAGGAATGAGGAGAGCTTACTTTAAAAGGTTAAAACAAGCTGCGATAAAGATATTACTGCTTGCAATACCGTTGTCCACCACTGGAGGGTGACTTGGCCAAATCTAGCTGGCTGGACACACAGGTAGATACAAATCTTGCATAAATCTGGTGCCCGCTAATGACTGTAGGGGAGCCAAGTGATTCCCACACACTTTAGTTAGAATCATGATGTTATCACAACCTTTCCCGATGCCTGTTCTGTTGGTGTCAGTGGCGGCTGGTGCTCAAACTTTTTGGGGGGGCACAAACAAACTGAAAAATACTGAAAAAAAACATCAATTGCAGCCTCACTGTGCCATCAATTGCAGCCACTGTGCCCATAAAAATGCAGCCACTGTGCCATCAAATGCAGTCTATGTGCCATCAAATGCAGCCACTGTGCCCCATCAAATGCAGTCACTGTGCCATCAAATGCAGCCACTGTGCCATCAACTACAGCCACTGTGCCCATCAAATGCAGCCACTGTGGTCCATAAAATGCAGCCACTGTTCCTCATAAAATGCAGCCTCTGTGCTCATCATATGCAGCGCATGTGCCCATCATATGCAGCCTCTGTGCCCATCATATGCAGCCTCTGTGCCCATCATATGCACGTTGTGCCCATTATATGTAGCCTCTGTGCCCATCATATGTAGCCTTTGTGCCCATCATATGCAGCCTCTGTGCCCATCATATGCAGCTTGTGCCCATCATATGTAGCCTCTGTTCCCATCATATGTAGCCTGTGCCCATCATATGTAGCCTGTGGGCCCATCATATTTAGCCTGTGTGCCCGTCATATGTAGCCTCTGTGACCTATCATATGGAGCCTGTGCCCATCATATGTAGCCTCTGAGACCCATCATATGTAGCCTGTGCGCCCATCATATATAGCCTGTGTGTCCATCATAGGTAGACCGTGTGCCCATCATATGAAGCCTCTGTGCCCATGATATGCAGCCTCTGTTACCCCCCTGCTCGCCGTCTGACCGCCACACACTTACCCCATCCTGGTGGTGGGTGACGGGCTGGAGAGAGGGGGCGGTGCCCGTTCACCCTTAATGGACGCACCGTCACTGGTTGGTGTGCTGTTGGGTGCACACCAATAGAACAGACTCCAGATTAATTACCTTTGGCCATTTTTTTATGCTCCTCAATTTATGGTGGTATGGATGTGGGACAGACTCTAACCCTTGGCCACTCACTTTTGGAGGTGTCACCTCACCTCACCTCACCATTAGTAGAGGTTCTTCCCTCCTGAAATGGACATAAGTTAGGCTGACCACAGTTTGAATCTTGGCCACTTCAGCAGGAACCAGCCGACATTTGAACCGTATATGGGTAGGCTGAATGTACCAAGTTAATCGATCGATCAACTTTGGTACAACAAGCCTGCTGGATTTTATTACGATTATCGTTGGCGGCTGGGATAGCCTCTAGCAATAATCACTGTCTTCTCCCGTCTTCTCCCGGTGGGGACAGCTCCCCCCCCCCGCCCTCAACCCCCACACCAGGAAAACACGGTAGGAGGGATTCCCCTGTCAGCACTGTCTATGTTGATGGGGGAATCGTGCAAATTCAAACACGTTTCAGAGGCCCCGCCTCTTTTGTCAGGTTCTTGACAAAGGAGGAAGGGCCTCTGAAACGCATTGTACACACCCTCTGCACACCCCAGGTGCTCGCCCGGTTCATTCGAGGAGGTCTCCAGGTGCCGCTGTTGTTCCCGCTTCATACGGCAGGCCTGGATTCCAGTGCATGACAGTTATTGCAAGTCTGCTGACTGTATCACTTCCCTCCACGTCCAAGCAGCACTTCTCTTACTTGATTGTAAGTGTGGATTTGTGTTTTTTAATAAATGTACAATGTTTTTATTGATTCCCGCACCCTGGCCCCTTTGTTGTCTTCAGCTGGTTTTGATGACTTAAGTTAGGATTTCTGACATCAGCGCATTATCCTAATCACAACAAGTCCAAACACTCCATGACTGGTGGGATCCATAATGACTGTTTTATCTGTCTCTAGGGGTCTCTGTCCCTAGGGGACTCTGTACAACTAGAATGCTATTTTTCAATTGCACATAGTCTAAAATGCATACTATTAGAAAAAGTAGTTTCAATCTCCCAGAGACTAATATAGATTTTAATTAATATAAACATTTTCCTCTGATCTTTAGGAAAATAAGTTAAGTGACAAATAGTTTGCAGACAACATGGAGACCAATGTAAACAGATCTCTCCCGCCCTGCTTCTTTTGGAGTCATCCTGTCTAAACGATTCCTTTGAGTGCTTCTGAAATGATAGTTCTTGTTGCCTTTTCTACAGCCACATGCCCACAGATCCTGGCAGAAAGTTAGCAGCAAGATGTTAGTTCCTCCAATGCCCAGGCCTGAGAAATCTTTTCAAATTCAAACTGTGGACATGTGTCTACTATTGACCAATAAAGAAAGAAAGAAATAAGTTACCGCTCAGACGTGGCTGTTGATCTGCTCACTGGATCCGAAGCCGTGGGTGCAGGCGATTGCATATCACAATGCAGAAACTAAAGAGAAGCTTGGACAGCCGCACTCCAAAAAATTTGTTGGTTCTTTATTTAAAAACGTAAGGTCACATCAACACATATGACAGCAAAAAACAGCAAGGGGAGCTGACATGTTTCACACTGCAAATCAGTGCTTAATCAAAGCTATGATTAAGCACTGATTTGCAGTGTGAAACATGTCAGCTCCTCTTGCTGTTTTTTGCTGTCATATGTGTTGATGTGACCTTACTTTTTAAATAAAGAACCAACAAATTTTTTGGAGTGCGGCTGTCCAAGCTTCTCTTTAGTTTCTGTATTGACCAATAAAGTTTAAGCCCTTAACTTCATACAAAGTGGCCAGTGGCACAACAGTTCAGAGAGGCAACAGTCCTTTAATGGACTACCACCTCTTTGTGAAGAGGTGGTAGTCCTCTCATCAAAAGAGCTGCAGGGTGGGGTGCAGTAAAGCTGAAATGTTTGAGTAGATTTTAAGGTCATTTTTCTAATTATATCAATATTTCTGGACAAACATGTTTTACAGTCAGGCAACCAGCAACACACAGCAAGATACTTACATAACATTCTGTAAGTGATTACATCTACAGTGCCTTGAAAAATTATTTATACTCTTTTGAAATTTTCCACATTTTGACATGTTACAACCAAAAACGTAAATGTATTTTATTGGGATTTTATGTGATAGACCAACACAAAGTGACACATAATTGTAAAGTGGGAGAAAAATGGTAAATGGTTTTCAATTAAAAAAACAAAATAAACATGTGAAAGTGTGGCGTGCATTTATATTCAGCCCCCCTGAGTCAATTCTTTGTATAACCACCTTTTACTGCAATTACAGCTGCAAGTCTTTTTGGGTATGTCTCTACCAGCTTTGCACATCTAGAGAGTGACATTTTTGCCCTTTCTTCTCTGCAAAATAGCTCAAGCTCTGTCAGATTGGATGAAGAGCATCTGTGAACAGCAATTTTTAAGTCTTGCCACAGATTCTCAGTTGGATTTAGGTCTGGATTTTGTCTGGGCCATTCTAAACCATCCCTATCCAATTTGTTAAAGCACTCCTTCTGCTTTCCCTATCACAGCTAAAGCACATTGTCACTATTGTTACAGTGACCTCATCCTTTTATAGTAAGTGGGCTGGCTTATCCAAAAGTCTTGTTATTAGCCCTTCTAAGCAAGTGAACCCAAATTCAAAGGCCAGGGAGTGTATGATGGTTACAAATGTAGCGGGACCCCCAAAAATGGGGTCGCTATGCTGAAAATTTAGGGGCAGCCTAAGCAATAGTATTGCTCAGATTCTACAATTCTGTTTAATATGGACTCTGCTCTGCCATGTTGTTGCCTGGTGTATAGTTCCCCTGGGCCTGTGGTGGCGCTGTTGCCCAGGTCTCGGGTTGAACCACGGGTGGCATTGTGGTGTGATTGGGTGTTCTCTCTCGGCTACCGTGCGGTGGGTGGGTTCGGCCTGCTGTGCATGCCGGGAGAAGGTACATAAAGGGCAGACGCCATGATCTAGAAGGAGAGTGTGCCCCATTGGGGTGGTGTGTCGGGGGGGAGGATTCCAAGGAGGATCCCTGGTGGTGAAGTCACGTCAGTTGGCCTTGCTGGCCTGGGGTGCGTGAATTCGCCCGAGGAGTCTTGGGCACCTTTAGCCCGAGGCTACAGAGTTCCAGGTAGGCCCAGTACCTTCAACTGGGTCTACAACCAACACACTGGAGTCCCAGGGAACCTGTGTGAGGGTGGCCCGCTCTGAAGGAGAGGAAACCAGGGGAGGACCTGTCCGATGGATCGGTGAAGGAATTCACGTTGAAGGAGAGGCCTGGTTGCCTATCAGAGGGAAGGATTCGTGAGTTGCAGTATATCTCCTGTAGTGTGTCCCATTTGCACCTATGGTCTCTACTAATCTATGGGGGTTTCAAAGTTCTAATTCAGTAACTAAAGGATTCTGTGGCAGAGGATCTCTTGGACTTGTCCGTGAAGGAGACTAAATGAAAGAAACTGTTTGTGCTTCACTCCGGCTGCTAGAACTGTGAGAGGGATCTATCCGGGTGAGCAATTCACACTCAGGCTTGAGTGAAGAATAGGGTAACTGGGTGCCGCGTGCCTGAACCTGTCTCCCTACCTGCTTCTGTTGCTATCTTCAACCTATTCTCAAATCTGTTTCAAGCAAGATAAAATAAACTTGTCTGTTTGGAGTTTAAACATTGTCTGGACATTTGGCCTTCTTTCGGGGAAAAGAACAGACTTTTCCCTATATTCTGGGGACGAGAACCAATGGACGGGAGGTAACTCGCTGCAGGACCCAAAATTGTAAGAACACCGCTCAACCTCTTATACCAGGAGGATACGGGCATGTGGCACGGTGTGCCTTTATCTGTGCAAAGTGAAGGTAAGCAGGAGAAAAGGGTCCGTGTGCTACACAAAGAATTCAGTATTGTGAATGCCTGTATTAGTTTGCCAGGACCAGACCACAAACCCTGAACATGCTTTTTTTTTACCATGAACCCATGGTGGAGGTGAACCGGAACCTCATCCCTAGTTTTAAAACGGTTGTAAAGCCTAAACATTTTTTACCTTAATGCATTCCTTGCATCAAGGTAAAAAATGTTTAGGTGTCAGCATCCCCCCTCACCCCCTTTTACTTACCTAAATCCTCATTCAATTTAGCGTCGTGCACATCTACAGCTCTTCTATTCCTCACTTCTGGGTCTCGCTGGCTTTGCTGGGGCACGAGAGCCATTGGCTCCCAGTGCTGTCAATCAAAGCCAGTGAAGAGGAGCGGGGTGCAGGGCTGAGTCCCGCTGTCTGTGTCAATAGATGCGGGCATGCACAAGTGCTCCTATGGGAAACGGCTTCCCATGGGGGCACTGGAAAGAGGGAAGGTTCCATGAGCGCCGGCGGGGGACCCAAAAAGAGGCGGTTCACGCCCGCCCTTTTTTTAAAGTTTACCTTTACATTGACTTTAATCCTCCCCTATGCTATCCAAAAAAAAAGGTTTTGCCTCTAGATAAACGAAACTTTAAAAGCCGGCCATACATGGATCAAAATTTGTCTGGTTCAGCAGAAACTGGCTGAATTTCGATCCATTGATGGGCACCCTGGTTGCACACAAGTCGATCCATTGATAGACTTGTGTACAACCAGCCGGTCAGGTTTTCCCCGAGCAAATAGTGCAACAGGCTCTAAGCCGGCAGCACTAATGTTGCCGGGAGGGAAGACTCCCCGCCGGGAGAACATAATAGCACTGCGGGAGAGATTCCCCTATCAACACCGAATATGTTGATTGGGGAATTGAGCAATTTCCTTTTTCTGCAATCCGTGATAGAAGGAAAGAAAATTGCATTATGGTTTCTTTAGTCCAAGCGATGACAAGGAATTTGAAAAATCTAAAGTGCTGGTTAACACACAAAGATTTTAAAGTGGTTGTAAAACCTTACACATCACTTTTACCTACAGGTAAGCCTATAATAAGGCTTACCCGTAGATACCATGAATATCTCCTAAACTTGCACCATTTAGGAGATATTCACTGTATTAGCATGTGCGGACGTCATCGCCACATGCGCACTGAAGAAACGGCTCGCTTGTGCAGTTTTTTCAGCTGCTGTGACGTTACCGGCAGCTCCAGCGCGCATGCGTGACTTTATTGTGGCTCCGGCCAATCACAGCGGCAGAGCCCGCGAACCCGGAAGTAACTCCTGGAGACATGTTGCCAGCCACAGCGGTGTACGCAGACCGCTGCGGGTGCTTCAATCTAAGGTAAGTATTTCATAATGAGCTAGTATGCTATGCATACTAGCTCATTATGTCTTTATCTTGCAGGGTTTTTTTTTTTTTGCCATGGGTTTACAACCACTTTAAAAGCCTTTTGAAATATGTTATGTTATTGTGTAGATATCCAAAGAGAAAAAGACATCAACAATCCCTTTATTGTCGGGAACAACAGTGTCAGTCAATTCAAAGGCTTGATGGTGAGACACCTGCCTGTTCAGGGCTGGTCTGTGAATAGCTATATCATAGGTGTGCGCAGCCTTTGGCATTAGGGTGTGCACCCCAAAGCTCAAACACACTCTACCGATCACTCACCATGTTTATTCAGAAAGGGAAGTGGCCGGTAAATGGCATATTTACTGGCCCCTTCCCCCACTTTGCTAAAACATCCACAGCAACAACCGGTGGGAGAGGAGGGAAGATGGTAGTGCTGAGGGAGGAAGGAGGGGGAGCCAGGTCAGTAGGGGGAATCTGTTCTGCACAGGGTAATTAGGGTGTGCCTGGGCACACCTGGCATACCCTGTGCGCACGCCTATGAGCTATATGCTACATACATTCCTGCAGATCCCAGGTCCAGCTAGATATCTTATCTACTAATGCTTTCCTTATAGTTCACATAGAAGAAGTTAACTATAGCTTGCTCTTTTGTTGTAGAACTATAACCAAACATTGATTACACTACCAAAGTACACAGTAGTCCTGTCTAGCAGAACCTCCCAGCAATATTGTGTGCTGGAATGAGATGATAATAGGGAGAGGACAAGAAGTAGCCAGAAAGCCTTGTCTGTGTGACAGCCGATTACGTGTTGTAGAGCTATTGAGGACAGAGTTAAACTATCAACCACTTCTCTAGTTCCTATTATTAGTATTGTTACACAATCAAACATTTTCCAATTCCCTTTGTTACAAAATATAGCACATCCACAATAACAGGTTAAAATAATGACACCTTTGACTATCCTCTGTCGTACAGTCTAGGTGGTATTTTTCATTTATATTGCTACGTAAGTGTTATTTCTTTTCTCTATTTGATTGTTTATATTGTATGTGTTTTTGTCTTGAGAGTAAAACTTATCTTTGTTGGGTTAAATGTTATTTACACCTTTGTACATTTTATTTATCTATAGCAAATACAATAACCCAAGATTAGGGTCTGCAATAGTTATTTGTCTCTGGGCTAAAGTCTGTTATTGAATGGTTAACAGGCTGAAAAAAAATTGAGCAAAAAATAGAAAATAAAAAAATTGATGAAGATTTATAGCTTTTTTTGTAGTTAAGGATATCTAAAGCTTTGTGTTTTAAAAGACAAAAAATTACAAATATGTCATACTTACCTCCTCTGTGCAGTTGGTTTTGCACAGAGTGTCCCCAATCCTCCTCTTCTGGGGTCCCTCAGCGGCGCTCCTGGCATCTCCTCTTCTCGAGTGCCCCGTTGATGAGCCGCTCTCCCTCGGGACCATTATGCGGGCGCGCTCCCATGTCCTGCTGCTGCCGTCTATTGACACAGACAGCAGGACTCGGCCCTGCCTCCCCCCCCCAGGCTCCCGCGTCATTGGATTTTATTGACGGCAGCGGGAGCCAATTGATGCGCTGCTATCAATCTATTCAATCAGGACCCGAGACACCGGCTGGAGCTAGTGTGCTCGTCCCCATCACTGGAAAGACCCTTCCAGGTAAGTATAAAGGGGGCTCTGGGGGAATGCATGGAATGTATTAAGGTAAAAAACCCCAAGGGTTTACAACCCCTTTAAAATTGTTTGTTATCTTCACACTCTGAAGAATGAGGTGAGAAAATCCGGTCTGTCCACTAGGGCAGAAATGCAACTATTAACTTATCAAAAGAGTAATCTAAGTATCTTAACTTTTGTCTGTATGTTGCTTTATGTTTATTTGTACTGTATACTATAGCTTATCTGTAGGCAGAGATAAAATTGGAACCAGTTACACATTTATTTAAAATTATGAAATGTAATGTTAGATTCAACTAATAAAAGTGCCTGGATCTGTCTTAATTGTAATCTTTGGTAATCTTTGGTAATCACCTGCACAGCAATACTCCTCGTGGGAGGGTCAACACTCTGAACTATTCAGGACTTTATTTCTGTATCCCCCTTGTCCTAAACAGGGACTACTATGTCAATTTAGTTTTGGGCTGAGCTGTAGTTAGCGCACACTGACCGTATAGTTTTGCATCTGGTTTTACCCTAAGATTAAAAGAGAAGTAAGATTTTTTTTTTTTATAATTATACTTACCTAGGTGGATGCAGCATCGGTCTGATACTGCATCTGTCTCTTGCTGGCTCTTAGGTTGAAAACAGAGTGATTAAACAGAACTGATCGCTCAGTCACTGCTGGCTGCTCTGCCCCCCCTCTCACTGGAGCGCTGGGCTGTGGAGGGGGCGGAAGCAGCTGGCTCAGGTTCTCAGCGGCTCACTGGTAGGCTGAGCCAGGTGTTGGTCCAGAGTTGTGGGTGGATCGCGATCATGTTGTCTCAATCTTTCCCCAGCCTGGACCGGCTCTGTGACGTCAGCCGACAGTGGGCTTCAGCTCGCTGTCTACTGAAAACGGGTCACAGGAGTGCAGAACAAACTGCACTCCTGTGATCTACAGGAGAAGTATAGCCAAACAAGCTTTGGCTGTACTTTTCCTTAAGGTTCGCTTGTGATTTCTCATTGTCACCGGTAGATGTCACTGGTATCACAGGTCATAGTATAAGTTTTTACATACAATAAATTATGAGTGTTTATACTTTCTTCAGCCAGTCTGTTAGGAGGTTCATGCCACTGGTGTATGCTGGGGGAGGATATACATATTTAAGACAGGCCATGTGCTTGCTGCTCTCTTCCCCTGGGCTGAGACCTAGGGAAGTGCTGCTGGATTGAGCTCTGCTGTTTGGCCCCATAGCCTGGTTTGGGGCCAAACATGTGCTGAAGTGGTTCTGAAGCTGCCTTGCCTGGTCTGGAGAAAGCTGTGCCAAGGAGGAGCCCCATGGGAGGCCCCTTGCTGGAGACAGCCAGGAAGAAGGCTGGTCTCTCAGGAGGGCCTGGTGACTCACTTGGAGGATGCACTGAAATTTGGGAACGTGCTTACAGTGTTGCCAGGTCGGTGTTAAGGTTCTGACTGTGAAGCTGGACATTGATCTGGATCTGGAGAGTCTGTAAGTGATCTGCTACCGTATCTGAGACCCCTAACCTCTATCTCCTTAAGTTTTCTGCAATAAAACTTTAAAAAGGAAAAAGTGACTGGTGCCCATTATCCCTTTCCAGCCCCACCATTTTAGCCATTCACTCAACCCTGCGGTGAAATGCTAGCCCGCCCCTGTCTCTGGGGGTACTATCCTGCCTTTGGGGTGTTAGAGGGGTGCTACATTTTATTTCGCACTACTGTCAATCGGAAACACATACTGTGCCTTGAAAACTTATTCATACCCTTGAAATTTTCCACATTTTGTCATGTTGCAACCAAAAACGTAAATGTATTTTATTGGGATTTTATGTAATAGACCAACACAAAGTGGCACATAATTGTGAAGTGGACGGAAAATGATAAATGGTTTTCATATTTCTTTACAAATAAATATCTGAAAAGTGTGGCGTGCATTTGTATTCAGCCCCTTTACTCTGATAACCCTAACTAAAATCTACTGGAACCATTTGCTTTCAGAAGTCACCTTATTAGTAAATAGAGTCCACCTGTGCGTAACTTAATCTCAGTATAAATACAGCTGTTCTGTAAAGCCCTCAGAGATTTGTTAGAGAACCTTAGTGAACAAACAGCATCATATGAAGGCCAAGGAACACACCAGACAGGTCAGGGATAAAAGTTGTGTAGAAGTTTAAAGCAGGGTTAGGTTATAAAATAAAAACCCAAGTTTTTAACATCTCACGGAGCACTGTTCAATCCATCATCCAAAAATAGAAAGAGTATGGCACAACTGCAAACCTACCAAGACATGGCCACCCACCTAAACTGACAGGCCAGGCAAGGAGAGCATTACTCAGAGAAGCAGCCAAGAGGCCCATGGTAACTCTGGAGCAGCTGCAGAGATCCACAGCTCAGGTGGGAGAATCTGTCCACAGGACCACTATTAGTCGTGCACTCCACAAATCTGGCATTTATGGCAGAGTGACAAGAAGAAAGCCATTGTTGAAAGAAAGCCATAAGAAGTGCCATTTGCAGTTTGCGAGAAGCCATGTGGAGGACACACAGCATGGAAGAAGGTGCTCTGGTCAGATGAGAACAAAAATTAACTTTTTGGCCTAAAAGCAAAACGCTATGTGTGGCAGAAAACTAACACTGCACATCACCCTGAACACACCATCCCCACCGTGAAACATGGTGGTGGCAGCGTCATGTTAGGGGGATGCTTTTCTTCAGCATGGACAGGGAAGCTGGTAAAAGTTGATGGAAAGATAGATGGAGCCAAATACAGGGTAATCTTAGAAGAAAACCTGTTAAAGTCTGCAAAAGACTTGAGACTGGGGGGGAGGTTCACCTTCCAGCAGGACAGCAACCCTAAACATACAGCCAGAGCTACAATAGAATGGTTTAGATCAAAGCATATTCATGTGATAAAATGTCCCAGTTAAAGTCCAGACCTAAATCCAATTGAGAATCTGTGGCAAGACTTGAAAATTGCTGTTCACAGATGCTCTCCATCCAGTCTGACAGAGCTTGAGCTATTTTGCAAAGAAGAATGGGCAAAAATGTCACTCTCTAGATGTGCAAAGCTGGTAGAGACATCCCCAAAAAGACTTTTGTAATTGGAGTTACTAATGCGCTAACCACACCGGGTATAAATACACAACTACTAAAATATATATACACAAGCAGCAGCCATAGCAAAGGAAGTGTTCACACACTAAAAACCGTTTGTTAAAGAGGGGGTGAAATGGCGCTTACTCAAAATTATCTATTAATAAATAATATATGGCAAAGATTCCTGTGCAAATAAATACTGTTCCTGTGCAAATAAATTCCCGTGCAAAAAATCTGGTAAATCTTAAATAAATAAATATAAAATTTCCTTGGTGCATAAAAGCATATGCGGATGAGTGCAAAGTAATAAAAGTACTAATAAGTATTTCTTCAGTGCAAAATGCAAAATAAAGTGCAAAATCAGGCACAAAAAGTGCAGCAATAATGTGCAAAGTGAAAGTAAATAAAAATTGAAAATCTGAAAATAAGAAATTGATTATTTCTGTGCAAAAAAACGTTCCGTGTCAAAACAGTCTTAAGTGCAAACAAGCAATTTTCAATAAAAAAGTGCCAAAAAATTAAATAAAATAAAAACTCCTCCGTGTTGGAAAATTTCTGAAACAGTCCAAACAATGTGCATAAAGATCCAAGTGCAAAATTGCAACAAATCAACTTTTGAAAGGAAATATTCTCCAACTGCCAAGAAAACATGCAAAGTGCTTCAATCCTGTACAGGTGCCCTCATTTCCCCCAGCCTCTCACCTCATCTGGCTTAAAATTAAGCCTTTCTGCTAGCCTCCAATAGCTGAGAGCTCTCTTTTCTTGTTCAATCGCCCACGATCAGGTTTGCCATTTTAGGTACTCAGATAACAAAGAGAGGGAAGGGGGGACTCCATAGTGTAGTATTTCAGATATACGTTTATTAATAAAGGTTAAAAAACGTACAATTCAGATGATTAAAAACAGCATGACACAGTGTGTATTCCAGCTTCCGGACTCGGCCGCGACCGGAAGTGATGTCACCACAGCTCTGTACCCTGACGCGGTGCGTGACTGCTCAACGTCACTTTCTCAAAGGCGATGAAGAATTGGCAAAAATGTCACTCTCTAGATGTGCAAAGCTGGTAGAGACATCCCCAAAAAGACTTACAGCTGTAATTGCAGCTTGTGACGGGAGGGTCACTTTGGACACAGGGTGAGCCAGGAAATAATGGACATTAAGAAATATATCTTGGGCTACCTAAAATGGGTCTGTAATATTTATCCACCATATCCCCAAGGATATCTGTAAAGGACTATTTACTGTTTCTGAACTCAACAGGTTAATTGAGAAATACTGAGGTGTTCAGCCTCAATCACCTGTCTAGTGTAATGCTAATGAATTCCAGCTTCTAGAAGACCTGTTCATTGTTTGTGGTGATGTGGATTGGAGAAATTAAGTCTGTCCTTGTGTGTATTGTAAAGTATCAGACAGTCTGGTGACTATAAAGGTCATGCATAGTCATTCAAACATAAATTCAAACATAAATTAGAACCTGCTGTCTCCTAGCAGACGTCAAAATAATGTGTGGAGTCTTGTAATGTGTGGGTGGAGCTGGGCCATTGTTCATGTTAAACTACTGTGTATTAGATGTATATAAAAGTTACAATGTTTCTCAATAAAATGCATTCGATCTTGGGAAGATACAGAGCGTGTGTCTCGTTCTTCCAGAAGGATTAATTCCTATGGGAAGGGGTCGTCTGACTGTGGAGGATCGGCAGCGAATGTGTGTCCAGGAGAGGGAAGATATCTAAACAGCGTTACCCCCTTTCATATTTGGGGTGCCGTTACATTGGTTGGCAGCAGCAGGATTTTCCCTCCAGTTCCTGGGACACTCCAAACCACCACAGTGAATGACCTGCTATGCAGCCTGCAGGAAAGTCACGCTGAAAGACCTACTTGAGAGCCGAGATGGACCAGAAGAAGGGTGATGCAGGACCCCGGTCAGTTGAAGATTTGTTTCAGCAACGAGTTCAACAGCGCTTGGCATTATATGGTGCTAACCCATCAGAGACCGCCATACAGGAAGCCATTAGAGGCATCCAGCTGCAGGATGCGCGACAAGAGAGAGAACGAGAGCGACAAACTAGAGCGGCAACATGAGCTGAGAATGGCGGAAATACGGCAATCGGAGATCGCCTACAGACAGCTGCTAGAATCTGCTCAGCAGCAGGGTGGGGCCCCCTTTGCCTGGGACTATCAGGAAATACCAGTGGACAACTCTGAAATCCTGGCTGAAGAATCGGCAGTGGAAAATCTGGAGATTGCCATCCCTAAAGCCGAAGTGGATGATATGGAGTTCCAGGGAGCTAGCCTGGCTGAAGAATCAGCAGTGGAAAATCTGGAGATTGCCATCCCTAAAGCCGAAGTGGATGATATGGAGTTCCAGGGAGCTAGGGCAGTTGGCTCATCTCCCCAGCCACAGATTACAGAAGGTATGGACTTAAGGGACTGTTCAGAGGATGTTAGGGATTATGCATCGCCTGCCCAAGTACTGGCAGCAGGACAGAGTACTGCAGACCCCGGCTCTACACCCGTGGCAGTTTTGGAGGCCCGAGGTGAGAAGGTGATGGTTCCTCTGTCCCAGGGGATTTCAGAGATGCAGGGAGGAGAAGCAGCCCTTTTCCCTCCCCAACAGTTAGCCAGAGCAGATGGTGTGAAGTCCCCAGCAGAAGTGCTGGCAACAGGGCAGAGTGATAGCAACCTCTGCCCAGCACCGGAAGCAACTGTGGAGTTTCAGGGAGCCGGGGCAGTTGGCCCCTCTCTCCAGGAACAAGCTGAGGTGGTAAAGCTCTTACCCCCAGCTGAATCACTGGCAGCAGGGCAGAATGCTACTGGCCGCTGAACACAACTGCCACTTGAGCGGATATCGGTGGATGGGACTGCGGTCTCCACTCACAGCAACCCAGCACAAGAGCTGGCAACAGAGCAGAGTGCCGCGGGCCTCTGCTCTCAACTGTCAGAAGAGGGAGTTCCTGTGGTATTTGATGGGACTTCGGTCCTCACTGACACAACCCCAGAAAATGGTGTGACACTGAGACAGGAGGATGTCAGCCTTGCTTTGCAAGCACTGGGGGATTTTCACCTGCCACAAGGGGATGGGACTTCAGCCTCCACTTGTATACCCCAGGGATGCCGGGCAGTCGACCCAGATCCCCAACAGCATGACGGACTGAGCCCAGTCACCCTGTCTTCTCTCCAGCGGCTGAAAGGACTCCAGGGAGAAGGGCCAGTCCAGGCCTCTCCCCAGCGGCGGGTATGTTCTCTGAGAGAGGCAGAGGTTGGCTGGGTAAGTAATGCTCTGTTTGGAGCAATTTATTTGGGGTACTGTGTGGATACCGGCATTAGAGGAATGGACCTATGGACTAACTTCGGAGTCAACCCATCTGGGGTCGCCTCCTCTGTTAGTCTCCTGCCGAAAGGGGAGATGTGTGACGGGAGGGTCACTTTGGACACAGGGTGAGCCAGGAAATAATGGACATTAAGAAATATATCTTGGGCTACCTAAAATGGGTCTGTAATATTTATCAACCATATCCCCAAGGATATCTGTAAAGGACTATTTACTGTTTCTGAACTCAACAGGTTAATTGAGAGATACTGAGGTGTTCAGCCTCAATCACCTGTCTAGTGTAATGCTAATGAATTCCAGCTTCTAGAAGACCTGTTCATTGTTTGTGGTGATGTGGATTGGGGAAATTAAGTCTGTCCTTGTGTGTATTGTAAAGTATCAGACAGTCTGGTGACTATAAAGGTCATGCATAGTCATTCAAACATAAAGGGGATTATTAGAACCTGTTGTCTCCTAGCAGACGTCAAAATAATGTGTGGAGTCTTGTAATGTGTGGGTGGAGCTGGGCCATTGTTCATGTTAAACTACTGTGTATTAGATGTATATAAAAGTTACAATGTTTCTCAATAAAATGCATTCGATCTTAGGAAGATACAGAGTGCGTCTCGTTCTTCCAGAAGGATTAATTCCTATGGGAAAGGGTAGCCTGGCTGTGGGAGATTGGGAGCGGATGTGTGTCCAGGAGAGGGGAATATTTAAACGGCGTTTAATAACCCTTGATATTTGTGGTGTCGTTACACACTAAAGGTGGTTCTACAAAGTATTGACTCAGGGGGTCTAAATACAAATGCACGCCACACTTTTCAGATATTTATTTGTAAAAAAAAAATGGAAAACCATTTATATTTTTCCTTCCACTTCACAATTATGTGCCACTTTGTGTTGGTCTATCACATAAAATCCCAATAAAATACATTTACATTTTTGGTTGTAACATGACAAAATGTGGAAAAGTTCAAGGGATATGAATACTTTTTTAAGGCACTGTAGCTAAGGGGTGCAATCACACAGGCTTGATCTCATTGGTGTGCTGCTAATACAGGGGGTCTCCGACTTACGAACACCCGAGTTACGAACTTCTCCTACTTACGAACTGGGCGCTGCGTGGACCCTCTGCCATTTTGGCCGGACCGTCTGCTGTTCTGCGCATGCGCGGCCAGATGGAGCCTCGGGAAATGTCGGAAATG
Organism: Rana muscosa; assembly: GCA_029206835.1. Taxonomy (NCBI): domain Eukaryota; kingdom Metazoa; phylum Chordata; class Amphibia; order Anura; family Ranidae; genus Rana; species Rana muscosa. The sequence continues at coordinate 227,318,266 of CM055117.1, read as the reverse complement.
TCCGTAATTGGCCGCGCATGCACAGAACGGCATTCGACGGAACATCGGAAAACATTGGAAATGTCCGTAATTGCCGGTCTGCGCATGCGCGGCTGACTTACGAACATTTCCGATGTACAAACAGGAGGAAAGTCCCTAACGGGTTCGTACTTAATTGCCAGTTGCAGACTGAGATATGGTATTTAAGTGGGTTGTATTGCTGAACTGAAGAGTAGTTCACAGAAAATTCACAGACATGGCTGTGCTGTATGTCTCTAGTGCAAACTGTCCAAATCTTTGCTAAAAAAAAAAATCGGTGGGATAACATTATTTATAAAGGGCCACAGTCAAATGGAAAAAAATAAGACTTGACCATTTGTGTTTTTATAAAAGCAATAGATTATATGTTATCTTATATGTACATCGAGAAGTCTTTTTTGTTGTTGAGGTATAACCAAAGACAAAACTTTGTTTTTTAGTTTTGGACAAAGTGGAGAGGGATTAGAACAGGTTTTTATTTCTGTCTGTGCACCTGTTAGAGAGATTCACCCTCTCTATCTGTCCTGTCTAGCATTTTTTTTTAAAAGTGAAATGAAAAGAAAATCCCAAATTTTGGGTTGTCCTCAGAAAACTAATAGAGGGGATATCTTCCAATAGGGACATTAGTACTAGTGACCTTGGGAAGGCTCAACGTATTTGCGGGGATTTCCCCTTACTTCCTGTCTTGGCTTTTGGAAAGCAAGAGAAGGTAAATCTCCCCAATGGGACACAAATGGCAATAAAAAATCTGACAGGGGTTATAACCCTCCCTTACTTTATCCAAAATTAAAAAAAAAAAAACGTTTTTCCTATAGTTCTACTTTAAGTTTTGCTGGGAACTTCTCTTCGCTATAACTAACATGATATGTAAAAATACTTTTAATCTTCCAGAAATTAGATATACTGTACATGCAAAAAAATTCAGGACACAGAAAATGCTTCTGTAGGGCATTGTAGGGAGGGGATATAAAAAAAGATAGAAGAATGTATTGACTAGGAAAAGAGACAGCTCTAACGTTATGCAATCCCTATAAACTATGGTTATGCCTCAATCTAAAGAACATAACTTACATTTTTTTTATTAACATGACATCTGCTTATACTGCAGTCAGAAGCATCATATGATATTAAAGGGATATTCCAAGCAGAGAGCTTTTGGTCATATCTGTCGGGACCACCAATATTAACCATTCACAGTATACAAGGCATTGTGTGAATGGACAAGGGGGGAGAGGGGGGAAGATAAACGACACTACTGCTTCTCTGTATGAGAGTCGCAGCTCTCAAAGCTGTGGAAGTACAGTGAGACTATACTATCTGGAATTAATGACAGAATTAATTTCAGACTAATTAGAAGTGACCCATATGTGACAAATACATCAGCAAAAGGTAACTTTTTTTTATCCCAACAGATATAACCAAAGGCTCTCTGGCTTGAGTTTGGCTATAACTACAATTAAATAACAGAATTCTACTCTATAAAAAGACAGTTATAATACTAACTTTTATTAGTCACACAGTGTATCGATATATAATTGAAATTGTTTGCTGTCGTATGGTCCTATATTAAATGAAAGGTACTCACATGATGCTCTAGATGGTCCTGAGAGTGGAGGAACACAGGTAATCACTGCAAGATTACCAAGCATAGTAATGATTGACGTTTGCAGTTGGCTCAAAATAACAATAAACTGTAAAAAAATAAATTAAAAAAAAAAAACGATTTTAAACAAGATAAAAATCAGTGGGATCCATTCACAAAATGAATTTGAGTTATATAGGACACATTTTGCTGAAATATCGCATGCAATCCTGAAATTAGACCGTTTGCAGTAGTTACAGAGAACCTTTGAAAACACTCAGTAAATACCACATGAAAATGTGTTAAAATCCATTCACAGAAAGAAAAAAAGAATTAAATGTATGCAGAAGTAGTGGTCCAGGCATGTGGTATGTGTGGAATGTGGAATGTGTACTGTTTGTTAACTAACGGGCGGCTGCCCACTCCTTAACAGCCAGTAAACAACATGGTTGTTAAGGAGCAAGCAGCCGCTGCGTCCTTAACAACTGATCAGTTATCAGTGAAATGTGAACAAAACGACTTGGGCCCCCCCCTCAAAATTCATACCAGGCCCTTTGGGTCTGGTAGGGCTTTTAAAGGGAACCCCCACGCCAAAAATGGTGTGGGGTCCCCCTCAAAAGCCATACCAGACCCTTATCCGGACATGTAGTCCGCCAGGTCAGTAAAGAGAGGGGATGAGTGAGAACCCCCCCTCTAGAACCATACCCGGAAAACAAAGAGGTCCGCTCGTATCGAAGGCTCCCGCCGTCTGACAGTTCTTAAATAACTAAGGGGTGGGGTGACCCCACCCTTAGTTATTTAAGAACTGTCAGACAGCAGAGCTGGCAGACAGCGAGAGCATTCGGCGCATTCACACAAGCCTGATTACTTTCCAATATCTTACCTGATAAGCAGCAAATTTTGGAATAATATTCTTATCAGTTAAGTGAGGTCTGACGAGATTAAACATAATTCCAACTGCCCAAAGTGCACTGAGCGTAGAAACTGCGAGCAAAACACTTATATAAATTGTAGCCGATTCTCCTCGTGCCTGCAAAGAATATATATTACAGAAGTCATTCTCCTGGAGTTATTTGCACAATGATGTCACAAATAAGCAACAATTAGTGACCTATGTTCATAACTGAATTTAGAAAATGTCTTTTTTTAAGCACAATAAAAGTTAAAAACAAAACGTTTGCATTCTTTTACACACTACTTAGGTCTTTGCAGCTTTATTCTACATACAGAAAAGGACAAAACAGTGAGGGAGATTTACTAAAACTGGAACACTCAGAATCTGAGGCAGCTGTGCATGGTAGCCAATCAGCTTCTAACTTCAGTTTGTTCGGTTAAAGCAGAGGTCCACCGACCATTCATTTTTATTTTTTTTCAGCAATTATGACACTTTCATAGGTACAATATTACACTCACTTGTTAGCTGTATTATCACCCCCGATGTCCGGTTTGGCATAAAAAACGTAGTTAAATTAATTGATGCCGGCCAGTTCCATCTTGCTTGTGGGCTTGTGAAGCCCACAAGCATTTATTTCCTGGATGCGGTGAATGCTGAGCTCCCAGCATGCACCGCTCGTTCCCATGCATGCTCAGTGTTGACGGGGGAAGCGCTGTAATCTTCCAGGTTGCCATCACAACAGGCGGCGGCGGCATAAGTTTCCGCCCCGTTGTGATGGCAACAAAACAAACACAGATAATGATAAGCGTTCACGTCACTTCCGGTTTTACGAGATTTCTCGGCGGCGATCCGCACTGACTCCTGGAAATACTGACACTTAGCTCCCAGGAGACAGTGCGCCGCCAGGGGAAAAAGAATAGACACGCCTACTCCCGCAGGATTGAAAAGCAGGAAGTGCCACTAAAAACAAACGATACCAAGGTAATTACAGCACAAAAAATTTTTTTTTCTTCATTGGCACATCTGTGCAATGCACTTATGGGGTTAAGCTGAACTTAATATTTGTGTGGACTACCGCTTTAAGCTTTGTCAATAAAACCTGGAAGCTGATTGATTTCAATGCAGAGCTGCACCAGATTTTGCATACAGTACACCAGTTTTAGTAAATCTCATCCAATATGCACCCAAAATGCTAATAATAATGGTCTGGAGTTTACTCTATACTCGGTTGTGTTTACTGATCCAAATGTTGGAAAACCCAACGATAATGTGAAACATTTCAAGTTTTAGTTGACTAAAATCAAATCAGAGAATGGTGAATTCTTATTGTTTGCTGTGAGTTACTGCAGGTTTTCTTACTGAATATTTTTGTTTAATACTAAAGATAGAGACAGATAAATGTTAAAGATAGAGACAACAGATGACTTTGATATTAATAAGATTTGTAGATGACCGAGCTGCTAAGGGAATGCCTTATGCCGCGTACACACAACCGTTTTTCATGACGAGAAAAATGCAATTTTTTAATTTGGTCATTAAAAACGATCATGTGTGGGCTCCAGAGCATTTTTTTAGACGTGAAAAATGCCCATTAAAAATTTGGAACATGCTCTAATTTTTCTCGTTGTTTTTCACGTTGTCGTTTTTCTCGTCATGAAAACCGGCCGTGTGTAGGCTTTAACGACGTGAAAAAAACACGCATGCTCAGAAGCAAGTGATGAGACGGGAGCGTTCTTTCTGGTAAAACTAACGTTCGTAATGGAGATAGCACATTCGTCACGCTGTAACGGACTAAACAGCACAAGGCTGAAAAGCGCGAATCGTCTCTCACCAAACTTTACTAACACAAGGATTAGCAAAAGCAGCCCAAAGGGTGGCGCCATCCGAATGGAACTTCACCTTTATAGTGCCGTCGTACATTTCGTACGTCACCGCGCTTTGCTCGAGCATTTTTTTTCATGATCGTGTGTAGGCAAGGCAGGCTTGAGAAGAATCACGTCAAGAAAAACTTTGTTTTTTTCAATGACATTAAAAACGGTCGTGTGTATGCGGCATTAGGGTTCTTTCACAAAAATCCGCTCCATTTTTAAATTTTTCCAGATCTAAACCTGATGGATCGGAGGTAACCTAATGTAAATGGACACAAGTTAATTTACATCCATCTGCCCATAGAGCTATCACTGGTCCACCATGTCATCCAGACACAAACTGAATGGGCACCCATATCAAAAATCTGACATCTGTCCCGTTCAGCTCTGATTCAGCAGAGGATCCGCTCAGGGATCCGCTCAGGGATTCGTGGTTGGACGGAGCAGAGTGGATCCACATGAAAGAGTCCTTACAATCCTGGGTACCTGATGACTACGCCTCTATAGGGAATGTGGCCTGCTCATCTTAGAGCACTTGGAAATTCTGAAGACATCCCTGGACTTCTTGGGCAGTCTGATAAGTTCTTAAACATTTTTACAAATGTTTACAAAACAAATAGTGAAAATTATAAGCACAAGCAGTGAAAACAATAGAAAAATTGCATAAAGACAAAAACTAAAAGCATACATCTACTTAGGCTGTCCTATAGAAAGGATAGTAACATGTAGGGCTCTCCAGAAGAGGGTAAGGTTACATAGTTACATATAATACATGTCCAGCACTGGTTGTACTGGCCAAAATAGTAACTGAAATAGACTCCACTTTAGTGAGGGTTGATCTGAAACAGTGTCCCCTGAGCTTAATTATTGCAGGAGAGGCAAAGTTAAGAAAAAAAAGGGGGGGGGTACTGAGGGAAGAAATAGGGGAATGAGAGGGGAGGGTATTCTCCTTGGCCAACGCCGAGCCTGAGAGTCTCTATGGGGTTGATTTACTAACACTGCAGAGTGCAAAATCTGGTGCAGCTCTGCATAGTAACCAAATCAGCTTCCAGATTTTTTTGTCAAAGCTTAATTGAACAAGCTGAAGTTAGAAACTGATTAGATACCATGCAGAGCTGCACTAGATTTTACCCTCTCCAGTTTTAGTAAATCAACCCCTATATAGCTTATTTAAAGCGGAGCTCCGCTGTAAAAAAAATATTAAAATCCAGCAGCTACAAATACTGCAGCTACTGACTTTTAATAAATGGACACTTACCTGTCCTGGAGTGCAGCGACCTCGGCAGCAGAAGACGAGCAATCGCTCGTCTCTCGGCTGCCCCCGCCTCCATCATCGGTGAGGGAATCAGGAAGTGAAGCGTTGCGGCTTCTCTGCCCGGTTCCCTAGTGCGCATGCGCGAGTTGCGCTGCGCCATCCTCACTGGTCCCGGCTGTGTTCTGGGAGCCGAGTGTTTCCCAGAACACAACGAGGGGGGGGAGTGATGAACTACCCGCAGTTTCCTGCAGAGTGTATGCCCGGACGTGGGTGCAAATACCTGTCTTGGACAGGTATATGCACCCCCCTCCCCCTGAAAGGTGCCAATTGTGGCACCGGAGGGGGGGAGGAATCCGATGAGCGGAAGTTCCACTTTAGGGTGGAGCTCCGCTTTAAGTTAAGGAAACAGATATTCCACTCCTCTCAGTGCATAGTGCAACAGCATGGGTGACAACTGCAGACCTCGAGACCACTGAGCACCTCACCGGGCAAAGACAGAAATCTCACTATGTCTTCAGCTTGCGTAGATTTGTTGGAATTCTGTGGTGCAAGAATAGGCTTTCTAGTGGAACCATATTTTATGTGTTTTCTCCTACATACCTTTAAGACACTTGTCAAGTTTTCCATTGTCCATTTATCTTCAATCTTACGAGACCAAAGTGACAAGGAGGGCAATGTGGAAGATTTCCATAGTGAAGGATACAGGAGCAGGCTGCGTTAACTAAATGTCTAACGGCTAAGGCTCTCATTCCGGTGCTTTGGGGTCAATCTACATCTCCGTCCACTAAGTGCTGGCTGCAAAGAGTCTCTGACGTTTACCTCATGGAAGACCTCACCCACATTGCGAGAGACACTACCAAACAATTTACTCTAACCTGGGCCCCGTGGTCCTCCTTCCTATCTACCCAATGTTATAAGGACATAATTTCTTCTTCCCCCTGAACAACCCAGGTCCTTGATGTCTCAGTCTTATATATGTAAATGCTGTGGATTTTATTTCTATATAAGTTAAATTCAATGTTAGCACATGCCAATTATTAATCTTTTGCTGCCATGTGTGCCAACTTCCTTCCTTCTTCTCCCTCCCCCCCATCCCACCTTTCTCTCTTGCACTTCTCTCTTTCTCCCCCCTTTTTGTTTCTCTTTTTATGCTTTTTATATTGTTATTTTAATTTGGTTTGCTGGGTCACTCTTAATGTCTCTACTATACTCATGAGTGATTATTTTCACACGTTTGCCCAGTGTACCCCTCTCTGTTCCAATGTACTTCATTTGATTGAGATGCTTATATATCTTTCTCAATAAAAATATATTGAACAAAAAAAAACTAAATGTCTAACAACAGACCGGTCAGTCAGTAAACTTCTGTATTATGAAATGTATTTGTTTCCAAAATGTTTGGAGCATTGGGCAAGGCCAAAAGATGTGTATCATGTCACCCATGCCCATTCCACAGGGCAAGCAGGTATCTGGCACAGAAGGGTATATATGGTGGAGCACGTCTGGAGTGCGGTACCACTGCGTGACTGTTTTATAGCCAGTTTCCTGATATTTACTGCAAATAGAAGATTTGTGGAAGAGGTTTAACATTTTGGTCCGGTCTTCTAGCATCAATTTGAGTTGGAGACCTCTTGGGATCCCATTGGGTTAAGAATTTAAGCGGTGCGTGGGGGGACTCCATGAGCAGAAGTTTATAAGTGAGAGAAAGGACATGTTTAGTGGGGACTTCCTTTTGGCATTACCTTTTGAATGCTGTCAGGAGGCAAACAGAGATGACGTAGGTAAGGATTTAAAGAAATGGGACAACTGAAGCAAATGAAACCAGCCCAGGTAGTAGAACGGCTGTATCTGTGACAGCTGGTGGACATCCTACCAGTTTGATTGTTGGATGTAATATTGTGCAGAGTGCATATCCTGTTTAAGGATGAGCTGAACACCCGCGGTTCGGTTCGCATCAGAACATTCTAACGGACCGAAAGTTCGCGCGAACTTTCGAACCCCGTTAAAGTCTATGGGACTTGAATGTCAGAAATCAAAAGTGCGAATTTTAAAGGCTAATATGCAAGTTATTGTCCTAAAAAGGGTTTGGGGACCCGGGTCCTGCCCAAGGGGACATGTATCAATGCAAAAAAAGTTTAAAAAAGGCTGTTTTTTTCGGGAGCAGTGATTTTAATGATGCTTAAAGTGAAAAAATTAAAGTGAAATATTCCTTTAAATATCGTGCCTGGGGGGTGTCTATAGTATGCCTGTAAAGTGGCATGTGTTTCCCGTGCTTAGAACTGTCCCTGCACAAAATGACATTTCTGAAGGAAAAAAAGTCATTTAAAACTTCTTGTCTGGTCCCGGCAATATGGATGAAAATCATTGAGAAAAAGGGCATGGGTAACCCCCCCCCCCCCAGCCCATTACAAGCCCCTTTGGGTCTTGTGTGGATATTAAGGGGAACCCCGCACCCAAATTAAAAAAAGAAAAGGTGTGGGGCACCCAGGCCCTATATACTCTGAACAGCAGTTTACAGGCGGTCCAAACAAGACAGGGACTGTAGGTTTGTTCTTAAGTAGAATCTGTTTGTAATTTGGAACAGGTACATTTTTTAAGTGTAGCTCCAGACAAAAAATCTATTTTTAAGCTTTTTGGAAAACATAGGGAAGGGTTATCACCCCTGTAGCATTTGTTTTGCTGTCTGTGCACCTGTTCAGAAGATTTCACCTCACTTTCTGTCCTAATGACAATTGTATTTAGAAAATTTGGGGTTTTTAGGGAAAGAAGGATTGGTATTATTAGGAAGAGAACACCAGGAATTGTCTGCAGTTAGCTTTAGTTGCACACTGCGCACAGGATACAGTACACTGACTGAAAATACTGCAGCTGCCTGCCTGTATATATATATATACACACACAACACCTAGGATGCATATATATACTAAATACACTGACTGCAGCTAACTGACTCGCTGGCCTGCCTGCTCTATCTAATTCAAATGAAATGACACTGTCTCTCTCTCTCTGCCTTATATAGTGTGGGGCGTGTACTAAATCCCCTGAGGCACAATTGGCCAAAACCACCCTGCCTTTGGCCAATTATGGCTCTCCGCTCTTACCGCGCTGTGATTGGCCAAAGCATGCGGGTCATAGTGCATGCTTGGCCAATCATCAGCCAGCAATGCACTGCGATGCCCCAGTGAATTATGGGCCATGACGCGCCACTCGAATTTGGCGCGAACGGCCCATAATGTTCGTAATTCGACGAATGGTCGAACGGCCGATGTTCGACTCGAACTCGAAGCTCATCCCTAATCCTGTTGACGCAGTGGAGAGAAACTTGTACCTTGTAAGCCCGGGACAAATTTGGGGTTGCCTAGGATTGGGTAAAGAGGTGATGGGAAGGGGCCATACGTAGTGAAGGCTTTCGTATAAAGTTTCCAGGTTGGAGCTATAGTCAGATGGTTGAGTAAGATATGGAAGGCAGTGAAGGGCACTACAGCAGAACTGTCAGGGGTGTGGGAGATGTGTGTTGTTCCATGGCCATCCATTGCCTAGTGTGTAAGTGTCTGCTCCATTCTATGGCCCTAGAAAGATGTGTGACTAATTGGTAAAGTTGCACATCAGGTAATGCCATACCACCCTCTGTCTTTCGTAGCGCAGTCTGAGGATTGCATGTTTAATTCAGGCTGGCTTATTGGCCTATACAAACTTATTCCAGGTAGAGTGGATACGAATTTTTTTAATGTTTGTTAGAATATATTTTTGGGGAGTGCAATGATTATTTTGAGGGCTAGACTGGGCATAAATATGTCAAACATGTAATCCAATCCTGTTAAATGTTGGATAAACAGGGCTGGAATTGTGAAGCTAGAAGATTATCGGTACTATGCTCAGTAGCTAGTGTAACTGTTGGGTAGATAAATATCTTTTTATACCAGTCTAAAATTAATAGAACAGGTCCTCTTTAATTTGCATCAGATGCAGAAGCCATTCACGTACCTACAACACAGCTTTACCAATTACAGGCTTCAATGAACCCTATAATAATTATATTAAATCTATGTGCAGAGTTTAAAACAAAGCAACACCAGAGTGCCACAAAACACCAGTAAATTACTCACGTCACCAATTATGAAAGTTCCATTACTCCAAAGAACAACTTGCAAAAACATAAGTAAAGGCCTAAGCAGTGCGAACTGAAAGGTACCCAACTTCAAGATAAATAAGGTTAACCTGTAAAAAAGGGAAATAAAGACAGACTTGTATTTACTATTTTTAGTCTTTTTTTTATTCATAAGGCTAGCATTAAACTACATTTACATTTTTGTTCAATTGATACATTTTGAAGCTTTGTTTCTATTTTTTTTTTTTGCGTAAGAAAAAAGGAAAGGTAGAAAGGACAATAAAGCAACAAAACTTTTAAAAAGAGAGTATACCCAGGTATGGTTACATTGGGGTTGATTTACTAAAACTGGAGAGTGCAAAATCTGGTGCAACTCTGACAAAAACAACTGGAAGTTGATTGGTTTCTGTGCAAAGCTGCAATTAGAAGCTGATTTGCTACTATGCACAGCGGCACCAGATTTTGCACCCTCCAGCTTTAGTAAATCAACCCCATAGTTACATCTATTCAGGTTGAAAAAGTCCATCTACTTCAACCAATAGAAAAAAATTAAATAAACAGAATAAATGAATAGAAAACATCCATGTACAGAATCCTATACCCACAGTTGATCCAGAGGAATACAAAAAAAAAAAAACTCCTATATAAAAACATGGTCAAATTCGCTCCACTCGGGGAAAATTTAATTACTTCCTAAAAAAAAAAAAAGGTCTCAGCATGAAGACGCTTTACAAGATAATTTAGAGTTGCTTACTCAGGACAAAGAGAAGGCAAATGTATTAAATAACTTCCTCAACTCAGTGTATACAAAGGAAAATGGGAAATTTCATGTCCATAATGGGCATAGTATGGACATAGCCCCAAAAGAACCCCAATGGCTCTAAACTGATATAGTCCAAAAACATTTAAACAAAATAAATGAGAATAAAGCACCTGGACCAGATGTCCTCAAAGAGTTAGCTCTGTTATTTCCAAGCCATTGTTTTTCATTTTTAGAGACTCTTTAATGATTGACTCTGTACCACTAGCTCAGGACCAATGTGGTGCCTATATTTGAAAGGGGTTCAAAGTCTTTACCTAATATCTACAGACCAGTTTAAGTTTAATGTTTATCATTGGGAAGATACTTAGAATAGTTTTTTTCTAGAGAACAGTATTTTAAGCAATAGACAGCATGGATTCATAAAAGATTGAAGTTGTCAAACAAATCTGGGTTTCTTTAATGAGGAAGGCAAAAGGAGTTTCTAAAGCAAGCTAATTAAAAGAGGACTTAAGAGAGAAAGATATAATTTTGCTCCTGTACAAATCATTATTAAGGCCTCACTTGGAATATGCAGTTCAGTTTTGGACAGAAGTTCACAAAAAGGATATCGGGGAACTGGAGAAAGTGCAGAGAAGGGCAACAAAACTGATAAGAGGCATGGAGGAGCTCCGCTTTGAGGAAAGATTAGAAGAACTGAATTTATTCTCTCTTGAGAAGAGGTTATTAGGGGGGGATATGATCACCATATATAAAACATAATTGGTCCATATAGTGAACTTGGTGTAGAGTTATTAAAGCGGAGGTCCGCCTAAAAAAAAAAAAAAAATTAAAAGCCAGCAGCTACAAATACTGCAGCTGCTGACTTTTAATATTAGGACACTTACCTGTCCAGGGCGCCCGCGATGTCGGCAGCCGAAGCCGATCTGTCGCTCGGCTCTCGGCTGCTGCCGCCGCCATCCTCGGTAAGGGAATCAGGAAGTGAAGCCTCACTTCCTTGTTCCCTACTGCTCATGCGCGAGTCGCTCTGCGCGTCCTCACTGGTCCCTGCTGTCTTCTGGGACCTGTGTGTCTCCCAGAAGACAGTGGGGGAGGACAGAGTAGGCGCCGGAAGTAGTGTAGGTCACCTCGATCGCTGAGGCGACCTATTCCCGGAAGTGGGGGCAAATACCTGTATTACACAGGTATCTGCTCCCTCCTCCCCTCTGAAAGGTGCCAAATGTGACACCGGAGGGGGGGAGGATTCCAAAAAGTGGAAGTTCAATTTTTGGGTGGAACACTTTAATTACAGAGGCACTCTTTCCATATGAAGAAAAAGAGATTTAATCTCCACATACAGAAAGGCTATGAAGAGGTGGAATAAACTCCAAGAACTAGTTCTGACCAGCTCAGTAGGTATGGTACAAGTTTTAAAAACACATAGGCTGATAAGTAATCAGGCAAATGTAATGCAATTAGTAATTGTATCTGAGATAAAGTCAGCAAGACCATATATGACCTTTTTTTCTCTTATTAAACCTGTGTTTCCTAGTTTGAAGGGTTTGTTTTTTGGGCCAATGTTTAAAGTGGTTGTAAACCCTGCTTGTTCATTTTTACCTACAGGTAAGCCTATAATAAGGCTTACCTGTAGGAAAAATGAATATCTGTTAAACGTGCACCATTTAGGAGATATTCACCCTGCATGCAGCCAATGACATCACTGGCGAATGCGCTCTGAAGGTCTGGCATACCTTGCCGGAACTTCAGAGCTTCATGCCGGTACCATGGGCTCCCGCACGCATGCATGGGAGTGACGTCATCGCGGCTCCGGCTAAGCACATGTCAGCCCTCTCATCAGTGACTTTACAGTGTGGGAGGGCTTTGTTCCAAGGTGAGTATTTCATAATGTGCTAGTATGCGATGCATCGAGTTCCCGGGACCCGCGGGCGCACGCACGCTGGGCAGCAAATTTAAAGAGACGTACAGGTACGCCCATTTGCCTGCCCGTGCCATTCTGCCGAAGTATATCAGCGTGCGGCGGTCGGCAAGTGGTTAATAATAGGACACTTACCTGTCCCGGAGTCCAGCGATGTCGGCACCCGCAGCTGATGTTTCCATCAGCTGTCGGGTGCTGCCGCCGCCATTGCGGTTAACAGTACCCAGCAGTGTAGCCTTTCGGCTTCACGCTGGAAACCCTACTGCGCATGAGCGAGGTTCGCTTCTCTCTCCTATGGGGGAGGGAGGAGGAGGGAGCCCCAGCCGTGACGTCAATATCCACAGCTGAGGCTCAGGCTGAGGTATCCTGTCCCTCCTTCCCCCGAAAAGTGCCAATTGTGGCACCGAAGGGGAGGAGGAATCATATGAGCGGAAGTTTTTACTTTAGAAATGGCTAACCTTTTCAGAGGATAAGCAATTTTTTTTATTTTTCATACAGTATATAGCTTCATATTATGGACACAAAAGTTCACTAATGAACCCCTGCCCCAATGCCAATACTTTCTGATAGCAAAAAAATCTGTATCCTTCATTTTGTACATCCCATTATATGTCTGAAAATGTTTAATAAAACTATATTTTCAATCAAAAATATGATTACCGTATATACTCGAGTATAAGCCGAGATTTTCAGCCCTTTATTTTGGGCTGAAAGTCCCCCCTCGGCTTATACTCAAGTCAGTGAAATTGAACATTGTAAATTGTACCTGTCACGGAAGGGACCAGGAAGAGACCGCAAGTTTTAAACGATGGACGCCGCAGCCTCTCAATTTTTTTCAGGTACAATTTACAATGTTCAATTTCAATTTTAGGGGCACAGTGAGGATGGGCACAGTGAGGTTGGGCACAGTGAGGATGGGCACAGTGAGGTGGCAATGGGCAGTGACAATTGGCTTAGTGAAGTTGCAATGGGCACAGTGAGGCGTGCAAATGGGCATTGTTGACCCTCTTCCACTCACAGTAGCTGCTGCATTCTCAGTAAGTTTTCCCAGTTTTTTGTGGTAACATTAGGTACCTCGGCTTATACTCGGGTCGGCTTATACTCGAGTATATACGGTATTACCCCAAAACAATATATTATTAGCAAAATTGCCGCTGTAATAAAAAGTAAAGTTCTGTTCTTTTGTATTGAGTTAGTGTGTGCAAGCATATAAAAAATAGATATTAGGCTTGTGCAATTCGTTTCGTAACGAATCGAAAATTTGTCCGAATTTAGCAACTTTCAGACATTCGGAAGCATTCGAATTTCCGAACAAAGCAATTACGAATAAAACCGAATCCAAAATAAATTATATCGCAAATAGCGAATGCCCGAATGTCTTCGGCATAATTCGTTATGAAAAAAGTTACGAATGTACGAATCCATTCGAAGCACAATAACACTCACTCTGCTCTCTGCTTCTCCCTCACCATGCTGAACTCCCTCTCAAAATGATGTACAGGGGTGGAGGCTATAGCCGCATGTCAAAAACGAAAGTAAAATACGAGATTTCGAATCGTTACAAATAACCGCTATGTATTTAGAAAAGTAAAAGAGAAAATAAAGTACTGTCCGTGATACTTTTTTTATTTGCACTAACATAGAATTTTTCAGGACAAGCTTTCAGGGTATGTCCCCTTCTTCAAGGTCCAAGCAGTACTGCTTGGACCTTGAAGAAGGGGACATACCCTGAAAGCTTGTCCTGAAAAATTCTATGTTAGTGCAAATAAAAAAAGTATCACGGACAGTACTTTATTTTCTCTGTCACAATTGCACTAAAACGGCTACAATTACGTCAAGTATTTAGAAAAGTACAAATCCATTCGAAGCACATTTGGCATAATAGGCAGCGTCGTTGTGAGAGAGACACGGAAAACTACGAATCAACGAACCCAAAAAAAGTTACGAAAGTAGGAGTTGTGTCCATAATCAACGAAAAACAATGTACTCTACCGAAAGTACGAATTATAAATCAACTAAAAATAAGGCTTACATTAATACGAATCATTCCGATTCAACGAAAAATGTCGCTTGCGAAAATACGAATTAGTCCGAACACGAAAAATCCCGTCTAGCAAAATTACGAACGATTACGAATCAACAGGACCGAAAACAAACAAACCGAAACGAAACAAATTTTTCCGTTGTGCACAAGTCTAATAGATATGCACCATTTTTTTGCACGGGAGTGTGTTATCATGCGTTATGATGCCTTTCATTACAGGTGTGTTGGCATGTACATTGGGGTGCCAATAAAAATTAATGGTACAGAATTACAAATCCATGTTACTGCACCTCAAGTGAGTGAATAGACCCTAAAACTCATGCTTGTTGCAGTTTACCTGCTCTTTCAAATGGAAAAAGATTTATACAGTAAAATTCATGTTAACACATAATAGCTGTCTGCAATAATGTGACTTCTGATATACGAAACGTTTCGGTTATTCCTTCTCACAACACATTAGAAGATTCACTTAAAAAAAAAAAACCTAATAAAATGGCATTTAGGAACAGAAGCTTGAAGAGGCCCTGATGGAACCTACATGTTTATCTCACCTGTTAATATCTTTCCGTGGAAAGCATACACAACAACAGCAAAGTGGGCCTGTGTGGAGTTGAAGTTTTTGTGAGCCGAACTTCTTGAGGAATTCTTTTCTGCCACCACATTCACTCACCAGCATAAGTTGAAACTTGTGTATAACAACAGCGAGAAACCTTTAATAAGAGAGAATAACAAAGTGGTGGGGTGTCATAACTATTTTTTTTAAAAATGAAACATTTATTAAAAAAAATAATAATAATTGGTAGATAGTACCTATCATCTGCCTTGTGGACACAAGAAGGTGAAGACTCTTATGCCGCATACACACGATCGGACATTCCGACAACAAACCGTGGATTGATTTCTGACGGATGTTTGCTCAAACTTGTCTTGCATACACACGGTCACACAAATGTTGTCTGTAATTCCGATCGCCAAGAACGCTGTGACATACAACACTACAATGAGCTGAGAAAAATTAAGTTCAATGATTCCGAGCATGCGTCTGATTCTGAGCATGCGTAGGATTTTTGTGCGTCGCAATTGGATACACACGATCGGAATTTCCGACAAGAACTTTTGTTGAAGGAAAAATTGAGAACCAGCTCTCAAACATTTGTTGTCGGAAATTCCGACAGCAAATGTCCGATGGAGCCTACACACGGTTGGAATATCCGACCAAAAGCTCACATCGAACATTTGTCGGAAATTCCAATCGTGTGTACGCGGCATAAGAATTATGAGGTAATCGCAAGTCCTAGAGGCAGACGAGGGGAATAACACACAGAGTAGATATAATGGGCATACAGATATGCATGTGTATTACGTCTATGTAGTCATGTTCCCAATTTAGAGTCAGGGAACAAAGGTTGGTATTGTAGAAATGGGCATTGGAAATGAGAGAAGACCAAAAATAAATAAAAATCAATAAAATAAAAAAGCAGTGTTAGTGACAGTAATAAAGATGTCTTTGCTCTCCCTATCCCTTCACTCTATTCAGGCCAGAACTGGCATTCTGGCAACTTTGGCAACCATCAGATGAGTTAAATTCTTGCTCCCCCGTTGGCCACTGTGGTTCATCATTAGGATGGTATAATAAGAGGAAATATCAAAAATGTGTCAAACTCTTCTGCATCCTCAGGAGGTGGAGGATTTTTTTCCTGTGCATTGTAGCACACCACAAAGCTCATGCTGTATGTAGACCATCTATGTGTTGTGATGTACTACTTAAAAAAGGTGCATGTCTAGTTTTATGTGCATTGTGTTGTGTTGTCAGTCCATTTACATTTACATCATAGGTCCCGGAAGGCAGCGGCACAATTCACAAAGCGCAGTGCGGCTCATTCATGCACAGTGAGAGGCCGGCTGTGAAGCCGGCTGTGAGGCCGCACAGTAAACGTGCTCGTGCCAGGGACCTGAAGACCAGTGAAGAACTGGTCCGGGTAAGGATGTCGCTGAATACCTGGACAGGTGAGTGTCCCTTTATTAAAAGTCAGTATAAATCAGCAGCTACAGTATTTGTAGGTGCTGACTTTTTATTATTTTCAAACAGGGGGAAAGCCCTCTTTAAAGCATTTGTTACCCCAGCAGTTCATATTCCTGATATGTGCCTGCTGTACCATGTACTTGTATGACAAAGTATCCTGTTCTCTTTGTATGCTTCCTTTATGTGAAATCCCTGGTGTTCCTGCCATTCCCTCTTCTTTCCTATTAAAAACTGACCACACTAAGCAGGAGAGCACATCGTGGTCAGTTCTCTAGCTATGCTGGGAATTCAGTGTGCCCTTCTCCAATGATCAGCCTTGTCCTGAAATGTCCCCGCTGCACAGCCATTCACTGAGAAGCTCAGTGAGCTGCTGTTTCTCCTGCCCCAGCTTATATGCAGCTGAAAACAGAGGGAATGTGATCACTTATAAAAAAAAAAAAAAGGGGAAAAAAGGGTATTTATAATGCATTTTTATATCTATATGGCTTTAATTTCTATTTTAACAATTCTTTAACTGAATGAATGAATCGTTCACAATCACTTTAAGTAAATTAGCTTAGTGAAAATGGAAACTATGTTTTTTGTTTGTAAAATGTGGAAAATGTAATTGAAGGGAATTTCTCTGTCTTAATACAATGTGCTCCTACAACACTAAGGCCCCTTCACACTCCTGAAAGTCGCACGACTTTGACGCGAGTTGAAGCAATACTTGTGTAATCTTGAGGTCTATGGACCTCAAGTCGCATCAAAGTCAGACCAAAATAGTGCAGGGACTACTTTGAAGTTGTTGTGACTTGAAGTTGCACAGATATGAATGGTACTCTTCGAAAAGCATAGGATACGACCTGTCATGCGACTTTGCAGTCCCAAGTCGCAGGACAAGTGGCACAAGTGTGAAAGGGGCCTTACTGTAGAAAATGCAAGACAATATTACTGAGATCAATACTGTATGTATATCAAAGCCCTAACTATACATACACAGAAGCAGTGAAGTCTGTGAACATAGTACTCCTAGGAATCCACATTCCCACTAATGATGTTGTAGCAATTATCTGCAAACACAATGACAAGAAAGTGAATTTTTAGCCAAAAACATACATATTGAGGCAATGAGATATCTTACATTTTTCTAACATATATGATTAAAGTATACAGTATGGTTTACGGATCGCTGTGCGCAGGTGCCTATTAGGCCTCATGCACACTGGATGTTTTTGGATGTTTTTACAGCAGCTGTTTTTGGCAGTAGACGTTTTTCTACAGTCATTAAACTCTCTCCATCATATTATCATATGTGTCCATGCACACATAGGCTGTTATAAGCAGTTTTGGGCAGTGGCGTTTTTGAGCAGTAAAAAAACCCCCAAAACTAGTGGGTTCTGAGGGACGTTTTTGAGCTGTAAAAACGCTCTAACGCTGATAAACGTCGATAAACGTTGATAAACGCTCAAAAACGTTGCTCACCAGCGTTTTTTAACATTTTTGATCCATTGAAAAAAAAAAATTCTTCCAAAAAAAAACGCTAACATGGAGTATGAGTATCAAGTATGAGACGGGAGCGCTCATAGTAAAACTAGCGTTCGTAATAGAGATAGCACATTCGTCACGCTGTAACGGACTGAAAAGCACAAGGCTGAAAAGCGCGAATCGTCGCTCAACAAACTTTACTAACATGAAGGGTGGTGCCATCCGAATGGAACTTCCCCTGTATAGTGCCGTCGTACGTGTTGGACCTCACCGCGCTTCACCCGAACATTTTTTTCCACGATAGTGTGTAGGCAAGGCAGGCTTGAGAGAAAACACGAAATATCACGTCGAGAAAAATGCAGTTTTTTTCAATGACATTAAAAATGGTCATGTGTACGCGGCATAAGGACTAAGACCCACATAACACAGAGCATGGTGCACCCTTTTCAAATGTCTCTGTGGATTTGTATATATGGGCCAAACAACCTTCCAATAATGTGTTAGAATTGACAAGCCCAAAAATATGGTTTATGCATTTCTTTAGAGAAAAAAAAAGATTTTTCCTCCTTGCTTGATAAAAAAAAAAAAAAGTAATGAGAAATAATCTAGAAGTAAGTTCATTGACACATCATACATAAGACTTTTCAGGAATTGTAAAGCTCAGGTTTTTGACCTACATTGGATGGTTTTGGAGTTATTATATTATATTATAATATATATTATTATTATATTATATTATGATTATAATAATAATTATTATTATTATATATATTATATCATTATATTATAATCTAATATTATATATATGAGGGTATATTGATTATTTAAAGTATATATTGAATAAGAATGACCTTAATTCAAACTTGATAGTATTTTTTTAATTTAAAAAATAGAAGCGCTGCCTAAGAAAAGGCATCTTAAATTTCCTTAGTTTTGCCTTTGTTTGACAGAAAGGTCTCGTCTATATGCCTCTCTGACCCTGGTTACACTGTGTTACTAAAGACTCAACTTTCCAGATTCTAGGGTTAGGACCTACCAGCAAAACCAGTACCCACATATCTATATCTTTCCCATTTCAACAAGAAAGAATGGTTACCGGCCACTAAAGTGCTTACCTACAGAAATATGGCTTAGTAACAAATTGAAACCAGGGTTAACCAGACACACAAAAGAAGGCAGTCTGGATTTAAAAAATAAAACAGTTAATAACAGACTTTTTTGTGCGGCTAGCTATTAGGTAGGACTTTTAGGCTAGATGCACATTAGCCCAAGCAGTGTAAAGACACCGTGTTTTTGATGTCCCGTATATTATAGAGCTGCATACAGCCACCCATGCACATGAATCGGTGAAGGTGGCTGTACGCAGCTGTGCCCAGCTATTTGTTAGCGGCCCATGTCATAGAAGAACATACCTCCCAACATTTTGAGACGGTAATGATGGACACCTACTTGCAAACGTTTGTAGGCATAGGACACGCCCCCTGGCACACCCCCTTAAAGGTAGAATTAACCAAAAAAAGGTTAATTAAATCCACAAGGACTTTTTTTTTACCACTACTATTCCTTGATATTGGCTTTTAAAAACGTACAAATGCAGCAATTTAGAATTGGGATGAAAAGTTTAGCCCTGGGAAACAATTTTTGAAAGATAAAAAGTGCATTTTATATAAAAACTATATAGATCAGACCAAAATGAGGGACAAATGAGGGGGAAAGAGGGACAGAGGGACATTGCTCAAAATCAGGGACAGTTCCACGAAATCAGGGACAGTTGGGAGCTATGGTAGTACATGTGCACAGACAGAATGCAATACATTATGAGCATTACATCTGTGCTCATGTGCTACTATGCACAAATATCCACTCTACGACATCTGAGAAAACAAAAATGCACTGGGTCTTTACGCTGCACAGGCAAATGGGCACATGTACGTATAACCTTCAACTTTGATGACTGGCTGTAAGCAGCTTTAGGACATTCAGGACACCAAAGAAACTTTATGATGCATGAGTAAATGCCCATGTGCACATAGCATTAAAGTATAAAATAGCTGAGAGTTTACATGTAAACAACAAAAGAAGTTGTTTTGGATGTACACTTTACTGATTTTAAAACCTAAAAGTCTTGACCCTTACCCTTTACACATGCCAAAATGCTTATTTTTGGGCTGAAAAATATTTATAATCCCCAAAACATAGTACCGGTATATTTTTTTAACACACAGGAACTGTACAAAAAAAAAAATGGTGGTAGGTGGGAATTTTTATGTTGGGATTTCCGTGATATACCAGCTTTACAGGCCCCTAATTACGTCTTCATTACAGCACGGAGCTCAGGGATTAATTTTCAAACTATCTCACGACTGTTATTGTTTTAACTCTTTCAATGCCAATACATGTAGGACAGATGCTTGGCAGGGTTACAGTAGAACTCAAGCCAAAACTGTTTTTTTTTTTTTAGTTTGGGATTAGATATGGAAAGGTTTGAATCTCCCCCTGTGCCCTTTTGGACAAAGTCCCCTCTTTCTGTCCTAGAGACACAACAGAAAGTGAGTAGTGAGTTGAAATCCTGACCAGGTGTCCCATTGGGAAGACATCTCCCCACCTCCTGTTCTGATGGCAATCATAAATGATTTTAATAGTTTGGATTTCAAATCATATTCTGTTTTCGGACTCACATCACCAGGACAAACTAAGAGGCTGGATGTAGACAGGAAAAAAAGCCTTGAAAAAGTTTTAACCTTCGTGCACCATGCAAAACAAGAAAAACAGTTGTATGATCTGAAATGACTCAAGGCCTGCACAATTATATGGCTTAGAAGGTCAGACTTGCATCTTCTGGAGATGGAGCTTTTTTTTTTATGTTTAAATTTGCTCAACTTTGGTTTCTGTGTACCCTTTAAAAAGGACTTAAAATGATATCAGTTGTACTTACTGGAGCACCAGCATTCACCCAGATGATCATTGATTTTTTGGCTCCAGGGATTTTCTTGTACATATAATATGCTTCTTCTATGAACACTATCGCTGCTACTAGTGTCATGAATGTTAGAATAGCAAACAGCAACTGTCCAGTGATGTCAAGCCCTAGAAAATAAAATAGCAAAAATATGCTGGTTAATAATAACCCAGGTAATGGTAATGCTTACATAGTTACATAGTTGGTAAGGTTGAATAAAGACACCAGTCCATCCAGTTCGACCTGTGTAGGTGTGCATGTTCATAATCATTTCCCGTAGCCCGTATACTGTGCACGCTCAGATACATGTCCAAGAGTTTTTTAAAACTATCAATACTTCCTGCTGATACCGATTGTGGAAGTAAATTCCACATCCTTACCGCCCTGACAGTGAAAAACCCCCTATGCAGTTTAAGGTAAACCACTTCTCCACCAGTTTCATGGAGTGGCCCTGTGTCTTCTTACACTCCCTGAGACGGAATAGTTTATTCCCTATACAATATCGTCATTGGAGTATTTGTATATTGCTATATATGTATATCTATAGGTCTCTTCTCTAGAGAGAATACGTTTTGTGCTTGTAGTCATTTCTCGTAACCAAGTTCCTTTATTAACTTTATTGCCCTTGTTTGAACTCTCTCCAGTTTCTGCACCTCCCTCCTGAGGATTGGTGGCCAGAATTGGAGGAAATACTGTAGATATGGTTAAACCAGAGTTTTTATAAAGTGGCAGCATCATCTTTTTATCTCTGGAGTAAAGTCCCTTTTTTATGCATACTAATATTTTGCTAGCTTTGCTTGCTGCAGCTTGGCATTGCATGCCTTTGCTAAGTCTGTGATCTACTAGGATCCCCAGCTCTTTCTCCATCTTGGATACCTCCAGAGGTTTTCCTCCAAGCGAGTAAATTGCATTGGCATTTTTAGCCCCTAAGTGCATCACTTACATTTTTCTACATTAAACCTCATTTGCCATGTAGTTGACCAGCCCATAATTTTTTTGAGGTCCTCTTGTAAAGCTACTACATCTGGCTGTGAAGTTATTTCATTACTTATTACTTAGCTTTGTGTCCTCGGCAAACACTGATATTGAGCTTTTTATACCAACCTCTGTATCATTTATGAAACAATTAAACAGAATTGGTCCTAGGACAGAGCCTTGGGGAAACCAGCTTACCACTCCAGACCAACCTGAGTATTCGCTATTTACCACCACTCTCTGGACACGCCCCTGTAACCAGTTTTCTATCCATGTACAAACCCTATGGTCCATGCCTACAGACCTCAGTTTGTGAATTAAGCATCTATGTATCAAATCTTTTGCAAAATCAAGATACACCACATCCACCGTAGAATGTCAATGGTTTAGCAAGAACAACCTTTTATAAACCCCTTGCTGATTACTACTAATGATACTATTTTCATCAGAAATGTTTTGGATATAGTCCCTTATCATCCCCTCCAATAGTTTACATACTGTCAGTGTTAGACTGACTGGTCTATAGTTCCCAGGTAAACGTTTCTGCCTTTTTTTGAATATTGGTACCATGTACCATGTTGGCCCTTTGACAATCAGCTGGTACCATTCTTGTCATTATGGGTTGTCCATAAAAATTTTAAATAATATTCTGGCTATAACCTGGCTGAGTACTTTGAGTACTCTCGGGTGTAAGCCATCAAGTCCTGGTGATTTATTTGTGTTAAGCTTTTCTAGTCTTTTCTGGACTCCGGCCTCTGTTAGCCACAAGGGTACATCTTGCGATGTGTTAACACTACAGTTGTTGGTATATCCCTCCTTTTCCTGTGTAAAAACTGAAGAGAAGAAAGCATTTAGCACCGTTGCATTCTCCTTGTCATTTGTAACCAACTTTCCATCATCATCCTTTATGGGGCCAATCTGACCTCGCTTTTTTACTGTTCATACTCATATATTTTAACAATTATTGGGATTTATTTTGCTCTCTTCCGCTATGTGTCTTTTGTGGTCTATTTTAGCTGCCCTGATTGCATTTTTACATTTGCTGGAATGCTGACAATGACCCCTCGGCCTTATATTTCTTAAAGGCCATTTTTTTCTCTTTATGACTTTTTACGTTAAAGTTTGGCCACCCAGGTTTAACCATCGCTCGTTTATATTTATTACCCCTTGAAATACACTTAGTGATACCTTTATTTAATATGTTCCTAAAACGCTTCCATTTTTCCTCAGTGTTCAATATATCTAGGATTTGTTCCCTTTACTTATCTTGTAGTTTTGAGCACAGTCTAGAAAAGTTGGCTCTTTTGAAGTTTAGTGTTGTCATACTTCCCCTTGTGCTCTCTTTTCCTATGATTTATGCTGAATGTAATTATCCTGTGATTACTGGATCCCAAATTGTCCCATATCGCCACATCTGCGACCAGATCTGTGTTATCTCTAATTATTATATCTAGCAAAGCATTCTTTTAAGTTGGGGCATCCACCAACTGGGACATGAAGTTGTCCTGTAAGACATTTAAGAAATTACATGTCTTTAAAGAGTTATCCGTCCCCTCCACCCAGTCAATATCTGTATAGTTGAAGTCCCCCATAATGATGAAGTTGACCTGACACTTTGCCATTTCAAACTGTGATAGGATGGCCAACTCCTCCTCATCCTTCAGATTAGGGGGCCTGTAGCATACCAACACTATTAATTTCCCCGCTTGTCTCTTCCCTTTTGAAGCTCCACCCACAGGAACTCCATCTCCCCCTTTCGCTAATTGCAATGTAATTTCTCACGTTCACTTACAAATCATTTTTGATATACAGGCAAACCCCTCCTCCTCTTCTACTCTCCCTGTCCCTTTAATAAAATGAATACCCCTGGATAGATGCTGACCAATCATGTGAGCTGCCAAACCAAGTTTCTGATAAACCCACAAAGTCGAAATCCTCCTCGTGTAACAGCAGCTCCAACTCCTCCATTTTGTTAACTAGGCTCTTGGCATTTGTGAACATGCCTCTCAGTTTTGTACGAGTGCAAATTATTTCCTTATTCATTTTTTTTTTTTTTTTGAGGCTGTGCTGATGTATTGCCAGCCCAGGGTTTAGGTATTATATTACCACTAATGCCTCAATGAATACCCTCTGACCTCCGCTCACAGTTGGCTATCGCTTCCTCTGAATCCCCCCCACCACCTCGTTTAAAAGCTAATTGCTGGTTACAACTGTGATTATTTTAGGCAAAACAATCATTTACTCACAGGCATTAACTGAGAAAATATTATTTTCTGTAGTAATATTGTTATTGTTATTACTTTCAAAGCAATGAACTTTTAGACAGTGGTGTTGACATAAAATGATCAACACGTGGCACTGCTGTATGTTCTGAGATAAACCTGTAAGAGAATGTTAGTTACCCCCCCTTTTTAAGGTGGGGCTCTGCCTGCCTCCAGCCAGTCTGAACTGGTCCTTCCTTTTCACTTGCAGGGTACATAAATGTTGGCGGTGGAGTTACTAGTGAGGCAGTGCATCGGAATAGCAGAACCATGGATAGCTCCAGCAGGCCTAACCCAGTCCTTTAGAAGAATAGTTCTGTGATTGCAGTGCTGCATTGTTGAACCAGTGGAAGAGATGTTAACATTTGAACCTTTTTTGGGCCTTTCAATGTCATTTTACCATTTAGTAGAGTTAGCAGAGTTTTCTGGTTGCCCTCAGGGTATCAGGCAGAGCATGGAAGATTCCACTGCTACCCCGGAGGGAAAGAAAAAAGCCGGTGGAAGATTTGGACATGTTAAGTGTTTTTACAGATACGCGTGAACCCAGTAAACCACCCATGGACTGTGAGGTTGCTACTCTTTTGGGCCACATGGCTGTTTACAACCTGGTATGCCCTGGAGGTCGCAATATGGTGACACGTATCCGAGCTACAAGGAAGAATTAACCCAATATCATAACTTACAGTAGGCTCCATAGTGCGGAAACTGGCTTATCAAATGCCACTAGGGGTGCTTTATGCATAAACATTGGAGTATAAATGTGTGTTTGATTTGCCTTCAGCACCAAATAAAACACCAAATAACTTAATGCTGTACAGGCACACCCCGCTTTAAGGACACTCACTTTACGTACACTCGCGAGTACGGACATACCCACGAGTGTACATAAAGTGCCTCACAAGACAAACATTCCTGCACCATCGGCCTACCCTATTCCAGTGTGCTCTTCCTGTTTCCTGGCCGCCGCCCCACCTCTTGTGCACAGCGCGATGTCCGGGGGATGGATTGGAGTGGGCCCCCCCTTGCATCAGATGAGCCTAATTACATGTGAGTGTTTCCCTGACACCCCCACTACAGCCCCTGAAGCCCCATAACAGCCCCTGGCACCCCCACTACAGCCCCTGACTCCCTCACTACAGCCTAGAAGTGAAAAAATGTATTGCTTCACTTTAAGTACATTTTCGTTTTACATACATGCTCTGGTCCCATTGTGTACTTAAAAGTGGGGTATGCCTGTATACTGCACTGCATAGATACCTTCTTCCACATCTAATGTGTAACTCCACCTCCTGGGCAAAAAAAATATAAAATTAGAATCGCAGATGTGTATTCTTCGATTCGCAGATATGTCATCTTTTTAATTTTAAAGGATGCAGACCATACACTTTGTAGCCTGTTACAGATATAAATAAAATTGTACAATTTAAAATGTATTGTGTATAGTCAGTTTAAAGCAGCATTAAAAGCTACATCTTGTTATACAGCCTCAATTGGATTTAACAAAACTGTGTAAGGTGAAAGGCTACTCCCTACTAAATCTCTCATCTGTAAAATATATAAAAATCTGTAAGTTTGTAAACTATATTAGAAAGCATACAGGGGATCTTTATTAATAAAGATGGAGTTTCCCTGTTTTTATACATATTCACTGGAATCATTTTTGGAATAAAAAACAGTAAGAGATGAATATATAGCAATAAGCTAGTATGCATCTTTTTACAAATTCAACTTAATATAGTAGCAGATTTGCTATTATGTTTTAAAACTGTTTTTCATCCAATGTGTCAGATTTTTATGTCTACTAAATGTATCTAATGGACACCAAGTGCAATACAGAAAGGGTCAATTGCAAACAATTGCAATGCTAAATCATAAATAAGTTCATGTCACAAAGATCATTGGTATGGTTCCTATTGTGCTTATGCTTTATGTGATAATTGCAGATTTTCTGCACAGAGTGAGCTTTTAGCATTGCCCACTTTCATGGGTTTATGGATTTTTTCTAACATGTTTCTTCTGCATTATGATCGCTTGTTTTTTATCTGAACCCTAAACTAAATTAAACTTGAAGAATCCATTCCCTGCCTAGTTTTTGTATAATAATGTACACGTTGTAGTGTGTAATATAGTATCAACATAATTAATTACATGTTTTTTTAGGAAAATGCCTTATTTCTCTATGGCAACTGATCCTTACATACAGTTATCATTATTATTACTATTATTATTTTATTGTATTTGCACTGAGCCATTTTATACTGTAGCACATTACAGTATGTTGTACAGAAACCATTGCAATGTTAGAAAAGTAAGGCTTTATTTACATCTATGCGTTTTGGTGCATTGTGGGCATAGCCTGTCATACCTCCCAACCATCCCTGATTTGCCGGGACTGTCTCAGAATTTGATCCATGTCCTGGGGTCCCGGCGAATCAGGGCTGAGTCCTGGAACTCAGCTACACTTTGCATGGTAGCTGGCATCTCTCCCTGACTGCCTCTGACACACAGTGCAGAGCGGAATGCACTGAACCCTCTACCCTCCTCATTCTGTGTTTTCCTGGACACAGAGGAAGAGGCGGGGAGCAGTACATCACTCTGCCATAACGCCGGGATGGGATCTGGGAATGGATGGAGCTATGATGGGATGGGATTAGAGGAATGGATGGAGTCAGAATGGGATTGGGGGAATGGATGCAGCCGGGATGGGATCAGGGTAATAGATGGAGCTGGGATAGGGTCGGGGGTATGGGTTTTGTGTAACCACATCCCTTAAGCTATGGTTTATATAGTGAAGCTTCACTATATAAACTATTTTATTGCATGTTGGTCACATTATAGAAGTTAGCTGCTAGTTGTCTCTTAATATTTAATTTGTTCAGCAATATTTGCACTTTAGTGTTTCTATTTTTACTGAGTGGTAAGCGCACAAGCACCCTTTTTTTCTATATTCATCCCTTAAGCTATCCCACTGCTAAGCGCTTGGCCACGCCCACATTTAACCACGACACGCTATGCACCCTGCAGGTCTTGTCCCTCTTCCAGTGTCCCTCATTCTAAAGTTCAAATGTTGGGAGATATGGCCTGTTATTTATTTTAGGTGCATTTAATATGCTTTGCCATTTAACCCTATGTACTGTGCATTTTGCAGAAACCTGCATCAAAGACACAGCAAGCAGGACTTTAATTGAATGCACCACAATGCCCTGTCAACAGGATTGTAGTTCATGTCAGTACTGCTTCTTAGTCAATGGGAATGCAAAAACAGCTCTAGTCAGGTTAAGGATGTTAGTAGTGTTTAGTAGCAGGTCAAATGCAGGTCAGAAGGAGGTTAACTGCAAGCATGAGCAATGTACAGTATTTTGAGACCCCTAAGCAAAGATCTCAGCCCCACAATTCAGACTCCGACTTCCTGGAGTGTCGGATCATGAGACTTCCAGCATGCCTGTCCCTCCCCCCTGCCCTTCCTCTCAGCACCTACGCCATTAGTGTATTTCTGTCAAAAGAAAAAAAAAAGCTACTAAAAGCTGTTGCATAGTATAACCCCTGTCATTATTTATATGCAATGGCTTTCAATGCTGATCTTGTATGATTTTTGTACGTTCAGCAGAAACACTTCGATGACAGGGTGAGGGCATTGCAGGCAGACAAAAGGTCTCATGATCTGACACTTGTAGAAGGGTTGTTTTTCTGTATGAGTTGTGGGGTACAATCTTTGCTTAGAAGTCTTATATTGCTGCAGCAAGGAGAGCTTCTGTAAGTACAAAAAATACAGATTGCCATCCTTTTGTTTTTGTTTTTTTTTAACAATAGAACCATTCTTTTGTTTAATTGTGAGGGTAGAAGGTAGTGACAGAGTCTCTTTAACTGTGGCAAAAGCTTGCAGCTTTATGACAAGTCCTCAGATTAAAGTTGAAGTTTACATGTGTCACTCACCTTTAACAATGCCAGAGAGAGTCATAAATTTCTAGCAAAGTAGGCGTTGTAGTGTTTGCTTTTATGATCATAGGCTATTCACCTCTTCTTACCTTTTTCTTTTTATAAGTGCCAAGAAAAGTAAATACAAAATATGTGATATAAATATGTAATATAAATATGTAGGAACACATTTTGCAGAACAGGTTTTACTGCTAAATTGCACTAGTTTATTCTATAGGGAATTACAAGTTACGCTGGGACATTTTTTCAATGACCAGAAGTCATCAAAATATCTCAAGTCATTAAACAATCCCTCTTTTGGCAAAAACATTTTTTCCAGATGAGGTACAGCAAAATTGTTATGGTTTTCTTACATTGCATTTTCACCCTGTTTTGTGCCCTTTGGGCCGGGACTACAAGCCCGCACATCCATGTTTTTTCCATGCGATTTTGAAATTTCTGTGCATTTCCCCAGCTTTTTTAGGCCAAACTGATTTGCGATATGTGATACTTTTCAGGGATTACAGACACAACTTTTTTCTTTTAAAAACAATAATCATTACATCTAACAGCTATAGCTGCCTATAGATTTTAGAGTGTGGCCATTTAAAAAGTTATTATTTGAATGCCCTCAGGACAAGCTTTTTGTAGAGCACCTTGCAAAGTCGAGTCTCATGCCCCGTACACACGATCAGTTTTCCCATTGGAAAAAGTCAGATGAGAGCTTTTGGTCAGGAATCCCGACCGTGTGTATGCTCCATCAGACTTTTTCCAACGGAAAAACTGCTGGAAAAAGATTGAGCGCAGGTTCTCTATTTTCTCATCAGGAAAAAATCCGATCGGAATTTCCTATCGTTTGTACAAATTCCGACGCGCAAAATTCCAACGCATGCTCGGAAACAAATCGATGCATGCTCAGAAGCATAGAACTTTATTTTCTCGGCTCATCATAGTCTTTTACGTCACCGCGTTCTTGGCAGTCAAAAGTTCACCAAACTTTTATGTGACCGCGTGTATGCAAGGCAGGCTTGAGCGGAATTCCATCGGAAAAACCATCCAACTTTTTTCTGACGGGAATTCCGCTCATGTGTACAGGGCATAACAGTTTTTTTTTGTTCAGTCCAAAAAACCGTGGAGCTCTGGAGGAGCTTGCTAAACTAACTATGCAATGTTGGTATACTGATCTCCCTGCTGAGCTTTTGTGTTCTGACAAGGGGATTGCCCCCACCCCACCAAAACACAACGGTCAGCTCTGGTAGCCGTTGGCTGCCACCGCTGATCGGATGGCAATCAGATGCTGGTTTACCAGCATGCCAGTTCGAAAGAAGCTGGCTGTTGGGCTGGCTTCTGTTGGACAGGCCGATATACACACGGGCCTAATGTCGGCTGGTCTCTTATGAACTGACCGATACCGGCCAATATTCGGCCAGTGTGTACCAGGCTTTTTTATGTTTTGTGTATAAAGGGGATAGGGGTAAGGAGGAGAAAGGTCATTGTTAGCTTATCAGGTAAACCTTTGGGACAAATTTTCAATTCTGTCCCAATGCTAAATTTTCCTAGTGGCAGCATTGGTGTGAACCCACAGAATTTTGACTTATACCAGACAGACTGGATGACTCATGTTATGTCTATGGTAGCTTTAGGCTTCATGTACACTACAGATATTAAACTTGAGTTTAGGAGCTTTTGGCGCTTTTTTGCCAAAGCTCCTAAACTCAACTCCATAAAAGCCTATGTGTCAATGTACACATAGGCTTTTACCAAAGTTTAGAAGCTGCTGCACTTAGGGGAGCTTCAACATCCCTCTCCTGAATGTGGAAGAATAGCATTCATGATAGGAATGTTTTGACCGCCGTTCGCTGGAAAACTCAAATCGCTGAAAAATTGTGCCGCGGTTGTGCCGCGTTTTGCATTTTCCCGCGGCCAGCGGTCAAAGTAGGCTGTGTGTACATAAAGCCTTAGGACACCTGAAGTAAGTGCTTAAAGTTTATTGAGCATACATAAAATCTTACCTACACATTGTTAATATACAGTATTTCTGTAAACTCTGCTTTAATAGCCATCTGTAAGTATCAATCCTTTTTCTATGAGTGCAGATTGCAGAAACTGTAAAACAGGGGTGTCCAACCTCTTGACCTTCCTGGACCACATTGGAAGAAGAGGAATTGTCTTGGGCCAAAAACTGATAACATGAATAAGGCTTGCTTGTAAAAAGTGTAATATTTTCCTTTGGGAAGATAAAACTGATAAAAGACTAGTAAAGAGACACTGTCAAATTGTTCTTCAGCCGCAAGTGTTCTCTATGTGTAAGTGTATTTTTACAAAAAAATCAAAAAAATCAACATTTTTAAGGTAGTTTATGATTTAATGTTGGGCCGCATTTATAGCCGAAGGTTGGACACTCCTGCTATAAAACATCCCTGTGCACAAATCATTGAATGTAGTCATGTGCAGTGGCGTATCCAGGGTATGGCACATATAGCAAGTGCCATGGGCGCCATGTGAAGGGGGCGCTTCTGAGTGGCTGGGCAGCAAGGCTTTGTCCCGCATAATTATGTTGCTTATACGTCAACTTGTGGCTGAATAGGACCTGCAGCAGTGTAAACATCCAGCACATCAAGGGATTGGCGAGCAAGCGAGCTGGATGTTCACTGTGCAGCTCCGATGAAAGACCTCACCTGTCAGATCCAAGTTGTGATGTCGGGTATGGGCGGGACTGCTACTCAGGCCCGCCCCTTTATCAAACGACCAGTGTAATGAAAGAGCTGGCTCACATCGTACTTCATTACATGTAATGCTCCTCCCCCTCCCTATCACATCCCACACAACACATTTCCCCATTCTTCCCTTACACAGAGCACAGCAACCCCTGCCCTCTAGCACGTTGTATCTAAGCCCCGCCCCTCCCCCTACGTCCTTTACAGCATGAGCAGCTTCTGTTAGTATACAGGGAGAACACTGCAGGTGAATGTAAGGTGAGTGTATAGTGAGAGGAGGCTGAGCTCTGATTGGACCGTGGGGTATCAGACATTCACAGGGGGGACTACACGTCCCAGCATGTCAGCTGCTTTCTGGGGAGGTTTGTTATTGTGCCATGTACAGTGCTGAGGACATCACTTCCTGGGTATTACATGCTGTGTGATCCTCCATCTACTCACTGATCTGGTAAGGGGGGATGATGTGTCAGGCTGGCCTCCTCCTCAGCTCTCTGCATGTATTGGTGGGATCTATCATTGCAGATATTGTATATTTCTGAGGATTGGATCTGTCCAGTGTGTGGGCTCCAGGGCCCCCTACAGGAGATCTGAGAGGAGGATCAGGCACCTTGGTGTGTGTGGCAGTAAAGAGAACCTGTCATCATCCATTCAGATCAAAGTAAAAGGTAAGTACTACAGCTGAGCGCCTCCATTGCTGACACCATCCTTGCACTCTCCTGCCATCTGTCTGTCTGTAAGGCACCTGGTGAATGCTTTGCTCTGTGCCAAGGCCCCATCCCTGGTGTGGGGAGACATTAAAGCCAACATTTACCTGAAAATTGAATTGGGTACACACTATAAAATTTTTCTCATTCAACCAGCAGGCTAAATGAGAGAAAAAACTGACAGCTCTGGCCGGCTCTTTCATTACAGTGGTTGTTTGACAGAGGGGGCGGGTCTGAGTAACAGTTCCGCCCATAACCGACATCACAGCTTGGATCTGACAAATGAAGTCTGTCATTGGAGCTGCACAGTGCACATCCAGCTGGCTTGTTCGCCAATCCCGGGATGTTTCACACTGCTGCAGGTCCCATTTAGCCAGAAGTTGACATATATTGCTGGCTGGGACAAAGATGTAAAGTGTCAGGATCAGTTGTCTGTTCCCCTCCCCAGGTTTTTTCTTCAGCCTTGTGTAACCCTACACTCACAGATCGCAACTTTCACTTTAAGCCCTTGTTCACACTGGTGCGATTTGACATGTCAAATCGGCGTCAATTGCCGGCAATGGCACCGTCCTAATCGATGCGACGCCGCATCTGCGGCGCTGCACCGATTTCAAAAAGTAGTTTCTTTACTGCTTTTTGCGATTTCGGGCCGCGATTTACATTGACATCGGTGCAGAAACCTGCACAGATGTCTCTGTAATCGCAGCCGAAATCGGAACTGACAAGTGGGAGTGAAATTGTGCGAGTTCCGCTGAACTCGCACAGCTTCACTCCCGCAGCCCAGTGTGAACCTGGGCTAAAACACAGAAGTCTGACTGAAAGTAATATCTCTCCTAACCTCTCCTTAAACAGCCTCCCTGCTTTGCACTACAGTCGGAACAAGTGCTGGACTGGTTGACTACAGTGTGCTCAGTAGGAGGAGGAGAGGGGTGAGCTGTCCCCTAATCCTTAACTCCTTCCTGCTCAGGGAGTTCAGGAGCTGAAAATGAGTGTGCACCCACTGTACTGAAAGGGAAATGGAAGCTCTGGCTGCAGTGGATAGAAGAGCCATCTACAGAAAAGGAGTTGCTTTTACAAAGATAAACAAGTGGAAGACGGTGGAGCTTTGGGGAGGGGGAGGGGAGATGAGGGCAGAGGAGAGGGGCAATAGTGAGATGTGGATAGATGACCTGCACTCTGTATCTAGCACTCTCCTTAACCCTGCACTCTGTACATAATGCACTCCAGAACCCTGCTCCCTATGCAAAAGGCACTCCAGAAACCTGCAGTCAGAACCTAGTGCTCTCCCGAGCCCTGCACTCAGTAAATAAAGCACTCCAGAAATCTACTCCCTGTGCATATCACACTCCTGAACAAGGCACTCTGTACTTCTGAACTCTGTACTCTGCACTTCTGAACCCTGTACTCTGCATGTAATGCATTCCTGAATCCTTCCACACTTTGTGTAATGCACACTTTCATTGTTTATGCAAAACCATTTGTAATGGAAGCTTTTGCTTTTTTTTTTTTTAAATGACAGTGCTGGGGTTTGTATGTGTCCGTGAGACTCTATCTTGTGGCACAGCAATCAAAGCATATTTTAGAGGTACAAGGAAACCTGGGTTTTGTTTAGCCAGGCCCATTAAGCCCCTCCCACTGTTAAGAGTTTGACCACACCCACTTTTGCCACAGTGCACGTAGCGTGCTGTCGGTCTCTTCTTCCCTCAAGTGTCCCTCATTCTGAAGTTCAAAATTTGGGAGGTATGGTCTCTTCTGCCCGTAAAAGCCCATTAAAAAAAGATGGCCGTGGGTTGGCCATGCAACTGTACATGCGCCATTCCAAAGCCTGCAGGGCTCGGGAAATATTGTACAGGCTCGACCGGGCAGCACATGTGCAGTAACAAACTGTCGCCGCCTGGCGCCATTTTTAAATGGAAGGCACTCGTTCTCGGCGATGCCGCAGCGGCGTAACGGTGCAGAGAGGAGGCACAGGCCACAGGAGGACTCGGGAGGACATTACTGGGGGGTGAAGCCGGCCTGGCAGAAGAGGACAGTACACTGATGTGCACAGAGGTGAACGGGACAAAGTGACAGAACAGAAGACGGACACTGACTGACAGGTGACAGAGGAGGAAACTACCATGTCCACAGCCTCTAACCATGTCCTGGCCGCAGTATCTGAAAAATGGGTTTCAAATGTTTTGACAGGGGCGCAGTTTAAGTGCTTGCCATAGGCGCCATTTTCACTAGATACGCCTCTGGTCATGTGTTCTGAGAAGTACAATAGTAAAAAGGAATGGAGTGTTCCCAATCGCAACAAGGAACCAATGGATTATGGGGCTCAGTCTCCAAAGGCGTTTACTATGCTTACACACATTTTGTTTCCTGTTCAGTACTAAGATCTTTTCTGAAAGCTTAGCACATATAGAATGACAATGACAGAAAAAATGTTTTGTGATTAGGACCCCTCATGTTATCAGGAATGTCTCTAGAGCAGCCTTTCTCAATATTTTTTACCCCAAAGGAACCCTTTAAATAACTTTTCAAGTCTCAGGGAATCCCACTAAAACCAGATTGGTGGAAGAATGCCCCCCTTACAGTGGTGGTCAGATTACCAATTTTTACAGATTGCTAAAAAGGTTGTAGGTATAATGGTATTGGTATCATGGTATTGGCCATGAAACTGTGCAGGCATCATTAAATGGGAGGTTGATTAGACATAGCTCAAGCTAAATCTAGAGAAACTCTGGTTAGGAAAGACTGGCATCCACTCTTACCATTTGGAAGGATTTCGTTAGCAAAGCTCCTTACTTTTACAAGGCCACCTACGCAAATAGGAGTGTACCTACTAAGTTTCATAAAGTCTTGTGGGGATAGATTAGTTCTTCATCTACTACCTCTAATTGAATAAGATGCACTTCTTAGTAGCTCTCCTGAATGTGATTTGTGATACCCTTATTTTCAACTCTGTAAGTGATATATTGGTTGAAATTATCCCTGAATCCTTGACCTTTCATACATTTAGAGATGGTGCTAGACTCTCCTTTTAGATGTTCTGAGTTTCCTTGGGGACTTATCTTTTTCTATGCAACTGCATGTCATATCTCTTGTGTTTTAGCTAGGATGAGGAGGATGCTTTACTAGTCGGAGGTGAAGGTTTTCTGTTGTTTATGTTTTTCTTTCTTTTCACCTGATTACATTGTTTTTGTATGCCTTGTATAAAATGCTTTCAATAAAAAAAAGAATTTAAAAAAATAATAAGAATGGCTGCTCTAGGAAAAGTCAACTGGTTAGTTAAATCAGGCCCAAAATGAATTCATTATTTAGGTAAGGATAAGATAAAGTTCCCAGGGGGCTCACTCTCTGGCTCTGAACACAGCAACTCAGCTTCACTAGGTTTTCAGAGAAACTTAACAGTAACGCTATAACACATAGATCTATATAACCATTGCGCTTTGAAGATCTTGGTTGTAAAAAAAAAAAACTGATTTGGGAGAAACTAAACCTAAATATATAGAAAGTGCTATAAATGAAGGGGGGATCTACTTATAAAGAAAAGCTAAGTCATCACAGAGAAAGAACATCCTGAACTAGGATGGTCCCAGCACTCAGTATTACACGGATGTGTAGCTAAATTACTTCAACATTAAAACAAGTCCAGTTAAATGTGACTAGCTGTAACATAAACAGACTAAATGAAAAATTTCCAAGACATATTTACCCTGGCAACTTCCAGAGTGAATTTATTACACCAAGACTGCATTCACACCTGAGCGTAGCGTTTCAAGCGTTTTTACTGACGTTTTTACCAGCGTTTTGTCGTGCAAATTTGCGCCCGTAGAAACGCTCGTTGTCGCGCTAGACGCTTGAATCGAGCATTTCCATTACATTCTATGACTCCTAAAACACCCAAATCTGCCCGATTTGCGCGACAAAAAAGGGTCCGGGAATTTGTTTGAGCTTCAGGCGTTCGGCTTCAGGCGTTT
The DNA here is from genome assembly GCA_029206835.1 of Rana muscosa. Taxonomy (NCBI): domain Eukaryota; kingdom Metazoa; phylum Chordata; class Amphibia; order Anura; family Ranidae; genus Rana; species Rana muscosa. Next base: position 227,282,835 of record CM055117.1, on the reverse strand, counting down.
TGGAGTGGAGATGTGAACCATCTCCATAGAGAATAATGTTTTTTTTCCCCTCTAGCGTTTTGTAGCTTCAGGCTTCAGGCTACAAAACGCTCAGGTGTGAATGCAGCCTAGATCCTATTTTGGACCTACGCAGACTGAACAAACATTTTTTGTCTGATCAGTAAAATGCTGCATACTGACTTTTGTAGGTAACATGTTATCTTTACAGAGAAAATTGTAAAGAAACCTTTGTTAATGAGTCTGCCTGCCAATCAGACTGATGGGCCAATAGCAAGGAGTGGGGTTGTAATTGCAAGGCTCCAATTTTTGGACTGAAGCTGACATGTGCCTAACAGAGCATCCTGGGACTGGGGATCTCCATGTGCTCTAAAAGAAGATAAAGATGCCTCTGTACACCAGGTGGTGCCCACTAGTCTTTTCATTTTTTTGTGCAATTTTTACTATGGCAACATTTTGTAAAGGTTTACTTTAAAGTGTATATATAGGCAAAACATTTGATTTAGCTTTGGATAAAATCAGGAATGTTTAAAACCCCTTTCAACTTGTGTCACTTCCTGTCCTGGAGATACAACAATTGGTAGAAGGAAATTTGCATAAAATGAAATTGCCAGCTGTCACCCGAACGTGTGTTTCCATTGTAGGATTCACCCTCACTTCTTGGTCTGGTGGCAATTGCAGGAAATAAAAGCGCTCAATTCCCCCATCAACATTAACTGCGGAGCCATTGTGTTCAACACAGTGATTACTGCTAGCCACTAAAATAGCCGTTAGCAATAATCACATGTAAAATCCGACAGACTGACCGTCCCTGCCGAACCAGCCAAGATTCAAACTGTTGATGTCCAGCTTTAAACATTAGGCTGCATTCCAGCAGAACCTTTGTGCTTTCAGTATCTTCTCGTAGAAATAAAACACTGTCATTAACAAAGATAAGCTGCCACAGTGACTTATACACTGGGAAATTCATAATTTTGGTTGCATATAAGATAATAACTTTTCTGAAACTATCCAGAAACCATTCTTCTACGGTCTACACGCAGGGGTCTCAAACCTGCGGCCCTCCAGCTGTTGCGGAACTACAAGTCCCATCATGCCTCTGCCTATGGGAGTCATGCTTGTAACTGTTTAGCCTTGCAATGCCTCATGGGCATTGTAGTTCTGCAACAGCTGGAGGGCCACCAGTTTGAGACCCCTGGTCTACAGCAAACTGTAGGCTAGGGAAGGCTAGTGAAGAAAGGCATAATCTGCCTTTTACACAATATGTGGCTTTCCTCCTGATTAGAAAGCATCTAGTTTGGGTGGAGACCATCATTTTCTTATGATAGTGCCAACCTCCCTGTTATACATGAGAACCAGAATTACAATACACAGAGTAGGGATGTATCTGTCAGCACTCATCACACAAACCCCAAAAAACATAAGTGAACAAAAAATTCATTTATGATTACAAAAATAACTCCTTTCCGTATAAAATTATATATATAGCACCCACAATTTTGTGGATAATGTGGATGCCAAATCCCATTTTTTAACAGAAGGGATTTATTTTTGAACAAATAAAATTATTTTTGTATAAAGCTTGGCTTTGCGTGATGTGTGATGACAGATAATTCTCTGTACAATTTCCTTTCCTCGTTATTACACTGATGTAGAAGACGAACCGGCACAAAATTTGATTGCGTTGAAAACATTACATAACTAGGAAATGTTTACTTACTTTCTAAGATCTCATAGGCATATGGTCCTTGTCTGTTCCTGCAGATAGGATTAATTGGAGTAATACTCGCATTAGTTGTAGGATTTTCTGTTACACTCATTTTGTTGTCCACTTGATTTGTTAAATCAGGTTTCTTTCACTGTTCCTTGTTGTTCCCAGCCTGTTTTTTTCTTCTGTCTGACCGTTCAGAGCTCTAGCGACAAAGGATTTAGATTGCCAAACAATACAACCTTTTCTCTTTCCCCAGAGGCAGCCTGATAACAACTAATTTCATAATAAACGAATGAAGCCGAGCTGTGTTCTTCCTCTGCTCTTGTAGACTTCTTATAGTCAGCAGCACATGTCTTAAAGCCAAGGCAAGTTCAGCTAAACATCAACCAAAGGATATAAAACAGGTTGTAAATTAGTGATCCAAGTGTTCCATAGTGTAAAGGAAGAATGTATGCTGACTCTATTTAATATAGCAGATGGGAGGAGACATTTACATAAAGCTCCAGAGAGACTTTAATTAAAAGTTTACTTTCTTTGCTAAAGAAAACCTAAACCATACCTAAGAATTTGGAAACATTCATTAAATTAATTAATTGATTAAAATAAATGTAAATGGAGGAAGCCCACAAAAAAAAAAAAGTGGGGAATTCTCACATAATTCATACCGATTCTGATGTAAATTTAAAGGGGGACAAAAAAAAGAAAAAAAGGCCCCCCTAAAAATACATACCAGACCCTAATCCTAGCATGGAGCCTGGCAGGCCAGAGAAGAGGGGCAAGGAACATTCCCTCAACATGGGGGGTACCCCCTGCAATGCACCTTGTCCCAATGTTGATGAGGATAAGGCCCCTTTCACACTGAGGCGTTGAAAAAACGCAAAAAAATTATGAGATTTTGTACCGCGAAAATACCGCGTTTTTACCACGTTTGCGGTAAAAATAACGCTAACGCCTATGCGTTTTTACCGCGTTTTTACCGCGTTCGCGCTAAAAATAGCACGAACGCGGTAAAAACGCATAGGCGTTAGCGTTATTTTTTAAAATAACGCTTATGCTCATGCATTTTTACTGCGTTTTTACCGCGGTTCCCATTCATTCCAATGGGGATAGGTGTTTTTACAGCGCTATTTTATGCTCCCTAAAGTTGCTCTAAAAAAGCTGTTTGCAGGATTTTTTTCAACGCCCAGCCAGCACAACGCCTCAATGTGAAAGCCCTCAGAGATTTCACATTGAGAATGCTGGGGCAGGATTATTTCAGGCCTTATTACAGTGCTATTTTTACTGCGAAAACGCAGTAAAAACGCCTCAGTGTGAAAGGGGCCTAAGGGAACATACCTGTACTCATTCCACAAAAAAGAAAAGTGTAAATAAAAAACACAGACAGAATTTTTGACAAAAACAAACAAAAAATATCATCCTCCTGCTCCTGTCAATAAACTCAGGTGACGAGGGTGCAGGGGGGCAGGGATGAGTTCCACTGTCTGTGTCAATGGATGCAGCAGCAGGGCTTGGGAGCATGTGTGCCCCCATGGGAAGTGGCACTGGTGGGAGAGGAGGAGCCAGGAGTGCCGGTGGGGGACCTGAGAAGAGGAGGTTCAGGGCTGCTCTGTGCAATTCCCTGCCAGTGACATTTACACAGTAATCAGTGCATTTTTATAGCTCTGATCACTAAAATGTGTCAAAAGTGTCCGATCTGTCCGTCGCAATGTCGCAGTCCCGCTAAAAATCGCAGATCACCGCCATTACTAGTAAAATAAATAAACAATAAAAATGCCATAAATCTTTCCCATAGTTTGTAGACACTATAACTTTTGCACAAACCAATCAATATACGCTTTTTGCAATTTTATTTATATGTAGAATACATATTGGCCTAATCTTATGAAGACATTTAAAAAAAAACTAAAACATTTTTGGGGATATTTATTACAGCAAAAGGTAAAAAATATTGTTTTTTTTTTCAAAATTGTCGCTCTTTTTTTGTCTATAGCGAAAAAAATTAAAACCGCAGAGGTGATCAAATACCACTAAAAGAAAGCTCTCATTGTGGGGAAAAAAAGGACATCAATTTTGTTTGGGTACAGTGTCGCACAACGGCGCGATTGTCAGTTAAAGCGACGCAGTGCCGTATCGCAAAAAATGGCCTGGTCATTAAGGGGGGGAATCTTCCAGAGTTGAAGTGGTTAAGGACACTGCAGTCACAGGCACCAACTGCTACCTTGGCAACCATTTACAGCAGGTCTGCAGTGCATTCTCTGCAAGTAGAGTGGAGAGAGAAGGGAAAGAGAGGAGAGAGGAGGAGAAAAGGAAAGGAGAAAAGAACAGGAGAAAATTAGCTCCTAAAAGCTGATCATTGTAAGCACTAATTTTTGTGGTAAATAGTTAGTCTTATGTAGCACCCTCTTGTGTGCTACTAGTGTCAGAATCAGTAAAAGAATATTCTGACTCATGTTTAAACCCTCAAAGTCTGTAATTGGGTCAGGGTTACTAGAGTTGAGGGCAGCAAGACTCATACAGGCAGCTCTTTGGTGCCTCCCCCTGGTTCTGAAATGTTGAAGAATGTTCTGGAAGCTAGAGGGTGAAGACTAGGAGGGTTGTCCTGCATATTTAGGGGCCCTTAGCCAATCACCAGGAAGTGGGCCTGGCAGGGGACTAAGTAAGTCCTTAAATAGAGATGAGTCATGCTGGCAGCGAGCCGGGTGGAAGATGGAGATGTGCTGAGAATATAAAGAGGCTGTTGGTGGCCCTTGAGGCAAACCCCCTAGTCTGGGGGGGGGGGGGTGGGCTCTGCCTTGAGCCGGGGCTCAGGTGCTGTCCTAGAAGGATGCTACAGTAAAAAAAGTTGGAAGGAGGCTTTCCTGAGAGGCAGTGGGAGCAAGGAGATGACAGTGTAAGTACTACAGCATGGTGCAGAGACTTACAAGGAGAGAGACTGCCACATTTAGCAGGTCTCTCTTGAAGACAGCGGTGTGCTTAAGTCTTCTATAGCCTTGCCCTGGGAGATCTCTACAGTGTCAGTCAGGTAGAATGGTGAAGAGAAGCAGCGAGGTGGCCTGGTGAAGAGGCAGCCAGGTTGGCTAGCATTTCCTACAGAGCTGGGACATGTGTCTACAGGTGAGTTGGAGGAACTCCAGGATGTAGTTCACAACATATCGTGCTACTTTCTAGAGTAAGGTGACCAGATTTTTAAAATGAAATCCGGGGACATATATTTTTTTTTACTAGTAATAGCGGCAATCAGCGACTCTCTGCCCGTCGCTGTCCGCCTCCCAACCTGTCAAGTCTCACTCTCCGGGCCCCGGCTACTACTGGGTGGGGAGTGGAGGGAGATCACTCCACCAGGGAAGGCAAGGAGATAGGCAGGCGGCTGGCCGTGACTTGAGCCAAGGCAGGAGAACATGCGAGCGGAGCTGAAGAAATATTCCCCTCACTCCGACCAGCACATGATCATCAGAAAGGGGCACAGATAATGGGAAACAATACACCCCCCTGTATAATTCAGAATTATTTTTTTTTATTCTGCACTGACTGTCTTTGAAATTGCCCCAGCCCCTGTTCAAATCCAATCCAGGGACAAAACCGGGGACAGTCTTGGTCCGGGGACAGTGTCCTCAATCCGGGGACTGTCCCCTGAAACCGGGGATGTCTGGTCACCCTATTCTAGAGGCACTTAGGTTCCTAGCCTGTAAGGGGCTGTTTCTAATCTAACAGAGACTGTTGGCCTGTACAGAGGAATCAATTGGAGCTAAACAAATGAATCAATTGGAGCTGTATAGAAAATATACATAAAAACACAAAAACAAAGTTCAAGGACTGTTTAAGGACTGTTCACTGTGTCTGGATAAAAGCTGGTATGTGCCTGGCCATGCAGCAGTAGGGAACCTTGTCACCTGCAACCCCTATGGGGGTAGTACGACACTTAACACACTTAAGTGCTACATTTGCAGCACAGCTTATTTAGATGAAAAACTACAAACATATTGACTAGATTGCCATTTGAAAATAAAGCAAAGAAGAAAACAAATGCAGCCATCACATGTAAGAATTGGTAAGTTGCAATATAATAAATGTTTGCTTTTGGGTTTAATACTTCTTTAATATGAATGTAGCGGGTATACACTTTTCTGTGTATTTAAAACTGGCAGAGACACCAGTGATGTGCAGTTCCCTGCAGCCCAACGCCTGGGGTGAGGTACTCGGATGGAGGTCTGGAGCTCAGTGCCCAACACTGAGTTCCGCGAGGGAAGGAGATCCTAGGGGACCCCGGGAGTGGGTACCCGAATCCGGAGGGCGTAATGGACCGGTGGGAGATACTTGCTTGAAGACCTGGTGCAGCATATTGCCAGTGACAGGTGAGCCTTCCATCGGAGACCGCTTGGAAGGAAATCCCCCCCTCGCTCGGAGACCGCAACCCACTTTCAGGAAGAAAAGTGGAGAGTTCATTGTGCCTGGGCCTACTCGCATCCACACCCCCCCTGTCTGTTCTGTTCGTTGAGGGAGTCCAACTTCCTGTGCATTACTCTGTTATCGGAAGAATAGAGGAGTTTCGGACTTTCGTGGTGTGGGGCTCATTTACTGGCAGACACTGTTCGAGAAAACCAGGAGGAGGTCAGAACACCAACCCGAAGGTAAAAGAGGATTGTCTCTCACTGCACATACTCTGCAGGGGGACTTGGCGTGGTGACCCTGCACTCTCTCCTTCAGAGTACCCCTAGACAAAAGCCAGAGCAAGAAGAATAGAGAGGAGAGAGTGGAGGCCACTACACGTGGGGGGTCGGGTCCTGGATGGTTTTCTTGCTACTACGGAGTTTGAACGTGTCTGCCCGGAGGAGTTCCGAGTAGGTCGGCCATATTATTGGCCAAAGTGCATCCCTGCTCGAAGTTGTGGACATGACCCAGTGAAGGGAAAGACCCGCGCAGAAGAGCGAGGAAAGGGGGAGCTCAGCCATGTGAAGGACTACACGAGGGGGCTTCTATTTGCACTGCGCCACCAGGCACACCCCGACCGCTTAGTTCGTGGGCGTGACTCAGGAAGAAAAAGCCCGCGAACTGGAGCAAAGGGGAGGAGTCCAATAGGTGTGAAGGACTACACGTGGGACGTTGGCGCAAAACTTTGCAGTGCGCGATGGACCAGCAGCAAGTCACCATGTTCGGACAAACAGCGTGGGTTCCACTTCATCCTTCCACCACGTCTTTGACTGCTGCTGCTCCGGTGACTGATACAGGGATTCGGCTAAAGCCAAGGGGACGATTCGCCCTGTATTCATGCATGGATGTTGAGGCCCTGTGTGTGATTTGTCCCGGCTGCTCGGGACTGGTGTGTCATCTGAAGCCATTCGGGCGATGCAAAGTCTGTGGGGAGTTCCTATTCGAGGTAGATACAGTCATTGAGAAGCCAAGAACCATCTACCCCGGTCGTACCACAGGCAGCACCACTCAAGTTGGAGGAATCACTGCTTTGACAGCCATCCCTGTGCGCACTGCAGTGACCGCGGAGGAGGTCGCGAGTACTCAACGGGAGAAATCCGAGGATGCTGACTCGGTCACCACTGTCTCACAGCGTCCACCGCTGAAGAGAAAGACCGGTATGGTAGCCCCGTCCAGCGGTTGCGGTGGACCATCTCGCCTGCCTACGCCCGGCCCGGATGAATCCGGTAAGAAGAGTTCTGGACGTCCTGCCTCTAGAAAAGGCCGAGGTAAGCCAGGCGGAGGGACTTGGTGTGTGGGCGGAGGTGTCGGGGATCCACAACTCTGTGTGTCCGTGGGGGGTGGTAGTCCCGTTTCCACTACAGGCTACATACCCGCGGAGGAGTGTGACACCTCCGACCTAGAGTTGCTCTCTGATCTGGGACACGATGTCGCCATAGACGAACTGTTTGCTCAAAAGGGCTGGGACAAAGTACCTCTCGCCTCGTCCCGCAGAACCAGGGATCCACCCATGTCTACAGGGGAAAGTACACCCCGGGTGGAGGCACCAGCGCCTGAGGAGGGGTCCTGTCCCCAGCCTACTCTTGCCTTCCCGGTGCCTCCTGCACCTAATGCCGGGGAAAAGAGACTGTTGTTGCGGGCACCTACGCCCAGACCAGATGTAATCAAGGTCCCTCGCCACCCGGACTCAATAGTTTTGCCTGGCGAAGGGGAGAAGCCACAATGCCTCCTCTGGCGAGACTACAACGCCTATTTGGCCAGAAGGTTGCTGCTGAGTATGGATGGGAGTACCCGTACTTGTCCAAGGAGTTATTGTATGAAGTGGAAGTTTGCCGGGAGCGCTGGTACAATGACTTTGTGTGGACCCACCTTCAGGTTCCACACGCCCGCAGGTACCTTGCGTGTTCCTCCAAGGCCTCTCAGCGCTTTAAAGATTGCAAAGCAGAATGGATGCTGGGACGACATATCCACGCGGACAAGGTGCTGATCCGACGCAAGGAAGGGGAAGATGTCGAGTACCATCTGGAGACCATGGATCAGCACTTGAAGCCACTTGTCCTGCCGCACCCTCGATTCTATCTATATGAGAAAAGAGAATCCATTCTTGTTCTTTATGCTGCTGAACTTTCTGGGGTTGTTGTTCTTGTTACCCAGAGGAATGAAGGACTGTTCCTGTTTGTTCTTCAATTCTCCAGCAAGAAATCATGGACTCTGGGCTTGATAGGGCGCAAGAGAAGAAGGAAAGTTCCACGAGTGCAGTTACCGCGATGCTGTCACCAGGTGGCAGTGTTGCGCATCGATATTACTGTTCACACACACACTTTTATGAAGGAAGGGATTTCTCTGCGGAGACTTTTTTTAATTCTCACACGAAGACATGTGTCAGGGTTTATGTGTGTTAACTTTCTTTTCCCCTCTGCAGGAGAGCATCCCATCAAGACCACTGAGTATGGGGTGGGTCTTAGTCAGGATGGGTGGGGAAAAGTGTAATGTGAAAATGTAATTTCAAGGTTGTTGTTAAGTGTTGTTGTTTCCCTTTCCCTCCCGTTTCATGCGAGGCTCAGGCACAACTGCTCTAGCTAGTTTTAGTTTTCTAAAGTTTTGGGATTTTTTACAATTTTCAGTCGGTTTCTGGATTGGACTATGTCAGCCCTTGAGGGCATAGTTTATTCCAGACACTGGGGACCAGTGTGAAATCACCAGGGGGAGATTGTAGCGGGTATACACTTTTCTGTGTATTTAAAACTGGCAGAGACACCAGTGATGTGCAGTTCCCTGCAGCCCAGCGGGTGGCGCTGTCGCCTTTGGCTGGGGTTGAACCATTGCTGTGTGCCGTGCTCCCTTTTTGTCCTCCCTCGGCAGCGGTATGGTGGGGGCCGGCCATCTTTGTCACGGGGTCGAGTCCTGGGCACCTTCAGCCTGTGGGCGGTGGTTCGTGTTGGTCCTCTAGGCGGCCTAGGCCTAGGAGGACATTCGGAGGTCGTGTTCCATCCCAGGCACCTTTAGCCTGGGGTGAGGTACTCGGATGGAGGTCTGGAGCTCAGTGCCCAACACTGAGTTCCGCGAGGGAAGGAGATCCTAGGGGACCCCCGGAGTGGGTACCCGAATCCGGAGGGCGTAATGGACCGGTGGGAGATACTTGCTTGAAGACCTGGTGCAGCATATTGCCAGTGACAGGTGAGCCTTCCATCGGAGACCGCTTGGAAGGAAATTCCCCCCTCGCTCGGAGACCGCAACCCACTTTCAGGAAGGAAAGTGGAGAGTTCATTGTGCCTGGGCCTACTCGCATCCACACCCCCCCTGTCTGTTCTGTTCGTTAAAGGGAGTCCAACTGTCTGTGCATTACTCTGTTATCGGAAGAATAAAGGAGTGTTGGACTTTAGTGGTGTGGGGCTCATTTACTGGCAGACACTGTTCGAGAAAACCAGGAGGAGGTCTCCAGATGCAGAACACCGACCCAAAGGTAAAAGAGGATTGTCTCTCACTGCACATACTCTGCAGGGGGACTTGGCGTGGTGACCTCGCACTCTCTCCTTCAGAGTACCCCTAGACAAAAGGCAGAGCAAGAAGAATAGAGAGGAGAGAGTGGAGGCCGCTACATGAATTTTATGTGATCCATTGTGTACAAATTCCTAAAACTTGCTACTACTGAGAGACACTGAAACTTCTTCTGACTTTTCACTTTCACTCTCTGGTAAGCACGTTGTTTGCTTTCTCATTCCACATCCTTGCAGATTGCTCAAGACCGTAGATGCTCTTTTGAAGTTTACACACAAGATTGTCTCCTTGCTCAAACCCTGGTGGTTGCTCCATGTAGAGACCTCCCTTAATGTCTCCATATAGGAATGCAGTTTTAACGTCTGGGTGTTTGACTTGCATGTCTTTCCCGGCTGCAACGCTAAGAAGCACTCTGATGGTGGAGTGTTTTACCACGGGAGCGAATGTTTCATCGTAATCTTCAACATATTTCTGTGAGTAACCCTTTTCAACTAGTCTGGCTTTTATTTGTGGATATTCCCTTCTGCCTCTGACTTTACTTTGAAAGTCCATTTACTTCCTATAGTTTTGCCGTTAGGAGGGAGCTCGGTAAGTGTCCAGGTTCTAAATTCTTGAAGTGACTTTAATTCTTTTTCTGCTGCTTTTCTCCATTTATTGGCTTCACATTTTGGCAGTTTTTCTATGTCTTTCCAGGATATTGGTTCAAGTATGCTGTGTGTTTTGACAGTGTATGACAGCTTGCGGGTGGTATTACCTTTGTAGTCCGAGTGGATCTTTTGACTTCAGCCGGTTTGGCAGGATCTGGTTGGGAACTTGATTTAGGCATTGTGAGCTCCACCTCTTGTTCTGACTCCTGCACAGGTTCGCTTTGATCGACCTTATCTTCTGGTTTGTTTGGCATATTCACTTCACAGCTTTCAGGGATTGGTGTTTCTGATGATGGTCTCTCATCAAAAAAAAAAGCTATAAATTATTATCACATTGTCAGTCTTTGGGTGTAGGATTCTGTAACCCTTAGTTTGCTCACTGTAGCCTACTAGAATGCCCTCTATGGTTTTGTTCTCCAGCTTGGATCGCTTTTCACTTGGAATATAGGCATATGCTTTACATCCAAACATTCTGATGTGCCCTATGCTAGGCTTTGATCCATGCCACATTTTGCAAGGTAGGTTGCTGACACGTACCTTGGAGGTGAGCCTGACGTGCAGAGGGAGACCTCTTGTACAGCCCTGGTTCCTGGGTCACTGGAGTTGGAACAGTGACCGGAGAAGCACAGTGGGGTATGAGCGCCTGCTGTGTTCTCTTGGACTGGATGTGACAACCGTTGTGAAGGCAGGAACTGGCTTGGAAGCTGAAGATGCAGGTCAGCGGATTCAGGTGCATCTGGGAGCAGCAGGCGTGCGCAAGAGCAGGTGCGCGCAGCAGGTCCAGACAGGAACCGGCCTGGAAGCTGAGGATGCAGGTCAGAAGATGCAGGTCAGCGGGTGCGCCAAGGAACAACTGGCGCACACGGGTGCAAGCAGCAGGCAGAAGAAGGGTCAGATGAGCCAGGTTGTGCACAGCGGGTCAGGTGCAGGCAGAAGAGGTAGGCAGCGGATGGTCAGTGTTCAGGCAGGGTTCAGCAACGGAGGATCAGGTCAGGACTGGAGATAGCAGCAAGGTCAGAGAGCCGGGTCAGAGTAACAACAGGTGCAGGTTCAGGATAAGATCACAGGATAAGCTGCAGATCAAACAGCAAGGGTCTGGACAGTGGAAGCCCCTTTTAAAGGCTACTAGGCGCCAAAGCAGCGTCACTGTGTGATCGGCGCACTCCGTGATCGGCGCACGCGCATGCGCATCTGTTCACCGCTGGAAGCCTGCTAGCAGGGACGCGCCTGAGCCCTGTTGCCGGTCTCAGAGGCGTGCGTCCATGACAGTTGCAGTCATGACTGCGTCTCCCCAGTACTTGTGAGGTAGGTTGGCATGTGACAACAGGCATCTAGCCATTTCTATAAGAGTGAAATTGTTCCTTTCTGCTACACCGTTTTGTTTGGGAGTGTATTGTGTGGTTGTCTGGTGTACTATTCCTTGTCTGTTCAGGTATGAGGCCACTTCTTTGCTTATGTATTCCCCCCCATTGTCAGTGGATATTATTCCTGGTTTGCGCTGGAATTTGTTGCTAGACACAGCAACAAACTCTTGAAGTTTCTCTGATGTTTCATTCTTGTGTTTCATCAGATAAGTAGTTGTGTACCTGGAATAATCATCAATGAAAGTCAGCAGATATCTGTTCCCGCCTGATGTGGGAGTTTTCATTGGACTGCATATGTCACTGTGTATGAGCTGCAGGGGGTGGGTAGAATTTCTTTGATATGCCTGTGGAAGGGTGAATGTGAATGTGTGGCTTTTGCTTCACTACAGCATTTGCATTTCATGAGCACTTTGCAAGGCGCTATCGTCAAATCTTCTGATAAGCCTCTCTTCATGATGTCCTGTATATCTTCTGGGCTTCTGTGCCCCAGCTGCCTGTGCCATAAGTAAATACATTTGTTGTGTATGTCATTAGAGACTATATTGGCTTGATGGTCTGTGGGGATGAGTCTGTATAAGTGATCATCCAGTTTTCCTTTTGCGAGGAATTGCTTATTATTGTGAATTGTGCATTAATCACCCTGGAATTTAACTGTGAGACCGTTGTTTGCAAGACTTTTCAGTGATAGAAGGCTCCCTTCTAGTTCTGGAACATACAGCACTTTCTTTACAAGGATACTGTGGTTACCTCTTGTGGTGTAGTGCAGTTCAGAAAAGCCCTGGCCTTTACCTTCTGATGTGATGCTTTTTCTGTTTGCTAGGAAAACTTTGTCTTTTGCACTGTAATCAATGCTTGTGAAGAAGGTCTCATTGCTAGTCCTGTGGCTTGTCGCTCCTGAGTCACTTTAAAGGTGCCACTTCATGAAGTGTCTGCAGTTACCTTTGTGGCTGGTTTGACTCCTCCTTTTGCGGCTAGCTCTAGCTTTCGCTGCTTGGTGTTCCAGATAGAACAATCCTTTTTTAAGCGACCAGTCCTTTTACAACAAAACAGGCTCTTCTTTCTTTCTTGTACTTTGTGCCTTTGTACATCTTAAGAGCTTTGTCATCATAGTGCGTATTTTCTTTCCTTCTGTCATATTCATTGATTAATTTGTCTTTGACATATTTCAGTGTTAGTTCCTGCTCAGGTCTGGTTTCTAAATAATTAATAAGAGCAATACAGTAGTACCTTGGATTACGAGCATAATCCATTCCAGAAAAATGCTTGTATTCCAAAGCACTCGTATATTAAAGCGAGTTTCCCCATAGGAATCAATGGAAACTCAGATAATCCGTTATACAGTCACTGCTAGTGTATGCAGTACTGTTTGTGGCCAGAGGTTCAGGGGCGATGGTGTATGCAGTACCGCATGTGGCCAGAGGTGCGGGGGCGCCGGAGACACAAGCGCTCCCGCATCTCTAGACTTCAATCCTGCTTACAAACCGAGTTAGGATTTAGAAAAAAAAACAGCTTGTATTGCCAAGCGCTTGTAAACCGCGTTACTCGCAATCCCTTCTGCCTTCCTGTGGTCACTGATCTCAGATCCACTTGCTTGCAGAATGCTAGCCCTCCTGGCTGCCCCCAGCCACACCTGGCTGCTTTTCTTCCCAGCCTATTGACTGGCTCTCTGCCCCAGTCTTTCCTGACTGACACACACACATGGCGATTCCCCGGGGCAAGGCTGGATGAAGACTTGGCACACCGCTTTTTTCCAGAAATACCTGCTACAAATGGCAATCTCTCCCCTTGTCTGTCCCTGTACCGTGCTGATCTACTCACTGTCTCTCCTTGCTCCCTCTCCCAGTTGAATCCCTCCAACAGTCTCCTGTGGTGGGATCCTTCCAGGCAAGCCTCCCAAGCTCCAGCCCGAGGTAAGGGTCCCTTAAGAGCCACTGACAGCCTCCCTCACTACAGCTTCTCCATCTTCCACCTGAACTCCCTTGCTGGCAAGGCTCATGTCGATTTATGGGTTTCCCAGACCCAGGGCCGATTCGCCCTATACGCGGACTACGCAAGCTGCGTAGGGCCCCGAGTAATACTCGGGGCCCCGCCGCCACTAGAGGTCCGCGGCCGGCGGAGATAACGTCTCCGCCGGCCGCCATTTTCCCGAAGACCAGGATGAGAATCCTGCCGAAATAGCGATGCGGCGCCGCCCACCCCCGCCCCCGGTCTGTCTGTCATCTGAGACTGTGACCTGTGGGGGAAAGGGGTGGGCTCACTGTAGCCGGCCGGCTCCGCCTCTAATTTGTTTCCCCTCGCCGCTGCTGAGCTATAGAAGGGCTCAAAGGGGGGGCGTGCTCCTAACTCGCTGAGTGTCACTATCTCCTGAGGTCAGTCTCTCTCATCCTCTCTGTCAGCCGCCCCCCCTCCTCAATGTCAGCCGCCCCCCCCTCCTCAATGTCAGCCGCACCCCCCTCCTCAATGTCAGCCGCCCCCCTCCTCAATGTCAGCCGCCCCCCCCCTTCTCAATGTCAGCCGCCCCCCCTCCTCAATGTCAGCCGCCCCCCCTCCTCAATGTCAGCTGCCCCCCCTCCTCCATTTTAACCCCTCCCTCCTCAATGTCAGCCGCCCGCCCCCTCCTCAATGTCAGCCGCCCCCCCTCCTCAATGTCAGCCGTCCCCCCTCCTCAATGTCAGCCGTCCCCCCCTCCTCAATGTCAGCCGCCCCCCCTCCTTAATGTCAGCCGCCCCCCCTCCTTAATGTCAGCCGCCCCTCTCCTCCTCCATGTCAGCCGCCCCCCTCCTCCTCCATGTCAGCCTCCCCCCCTCCTCCATGTCAGCCGCCCCCTCCCTCTTCAATGTCAGCCGCCCCCCTTCCTCAATGTCAGCCCCCCCTCCTCAATGTCAGCCGTCCCCCCTCCTCAATGTCAGCCACCTCCCCCTCCTCCATGTCAGCCGCCCCCCCTCCTCCATGTCAGCCGCCCCCCTCCTCCATGTCAGCCGCCCCCCTCCTCAATGTCAGCCGCCCCCCTCCTCAATGTCAGCCGCCCCCCCTCCTCAATGTCAGCCGCCCCCCCTCCTCAATGTCAGCCGCCCCCCCTCCTCAATGTCAGCTGCCCCCCTCCTTAATGTCAGCCGCCCCCCCTCCTCAATGTCAGCCGCCCCCCCTCTTCTCTGTCAGCAGACCCCCCCTCTTCTCTGTCAGCAGACCCCCCCTCTTCTCTGTCAGCAGACCCCCCCTCTTCTCTGTCAGCAGACCCCCCCTCTTCTCTGTCAGCAGACCCCCCCTCTTCTCTATCATCTCTCTCCTGCCTGCCTTCACTTTGGGACACAGCAAATGGCAATCTGCAACGTGTGGCAGGTAGCGTTGTGGCAAGTGACAATCCGCAATGTGTTGCAAGTGACAATTCTCAATGTGTGGCAAGTGACGTTGTGGCAAGTGACAAAACGCAATGTGTGACGTTGTGGCAAGTGACAATCCACAACGTGTGGCAAGTGACAACCCGCAATGTGTGGCAGGTGGCGTTGTGGCAAGTGACAATCCGCTACATGTGGCAGGTGAAGTGGCAAGTGCCAATCTGCAATGCGTGGCAGGTAGCGTTGTGGCAAGTGACAATCCGCAATGTGTGGCAAGTGACGTTGTGACAAGTGACAAAATGCAATGTGTGACGTTGTGGCAAGTGACAATCCGCAACGTGTGGCAAGTGACAACCCGCAATGTGTGGCAGGTGGCGTTGTGGCAAGTGACAATCCGCAACATGTGGCAAGTGACAATCCGCATCTGGTGGCAGGTGACGTTGGCAAGAGACACGCTCAGGCTCCCACTGATTCTGCATTATCGTGAGTTGAACTATTTTCTATATTATATAACAATGTAATAATAGAAATGATGCACTTCACTAATTTTGTTTTGCGATACGGCACTGCGTCGACTTAACTGACAATTGTGCGGTCGTGCGACGGTGTACCCAAACAAAATTTACGTCCTTTTTTCCCACAAACAGAGCTTTCTGTTGGTGGTATTTCTATATCAGTTTAGGCCAATATGTATTCTTCTACATATGTTTGGTAAAAAAAAAACACGCAATAAGTGTATATTGATTAGTTTGCACAATGGTTATAGCGTCTACAAAATAGGGGATAGACTTATGGCATTTTTATTAATATTTTTTTTTTACTAGTAATGGCGGCGATCTGCAATTTTCAGTGAGACTGTGACATTGCGGTGAACAGATCGAACACTTTTGACACATTTTTGGGACCAGTGACATTTATACAGCGATTTGTGCTATAAAAATGCACTGAGTACTGTGTAAATGTCACTGGCAGGAAAGGGGTTAAATGTGTTCCCTGGGAGGTGATTCTAACTGGGGGGATGGGACTGACTAAGGGAGGAGAGAGATCTCTGTTCCTAATCACTAGGAACAGCAGATCTGTCTCTCCTCCCCTGTCAGAATGGGGATCTGTCTGTTTACATTGACAGATCCCCGTTCTGGCTCTCTGTGGAGCGATCGCGGGTGGCCGGCTGACATTGCGGCCACACACAGGTCCTTTTATACTCCTATATACATGTATGGAGCCATGACAGGTCCTCTTTATACTTCTACATACATGTATAGAGCCATGACAGGTCCTCTTTATTTTCGTATATACCTGTATAGAGCCAGGACAAGTCCTCTTTATACACATATATATATATATATATATATATATATATATATATATATATATATATATTACACACACGTATAGTGCCATGACCGTTATACTCCTATACATGAATAAAGCCATGACAGGTCCTCTTTATTTTCCTACATACATGTATAGAGCCATGACAGGTCCTCTTTATACTCCTATACATGAATAGAGCCATGACAGGTCCTCTTTATTTTCCTACATACATGTATAGAGCCATGACAGGTCCTCTTTATACTCCTATACATGAATAGAGCCATGACAAGTCCTCTTTATACAGCTACATGCATGTATAGAGCCATGACAGATCCTCTTTATTTTCGTATATACCTGTATAGAGCCAGGACAAGTCCTCTTTATACACATATATATATATATATATATATATATATATATATATATATATATATTACACACACGTATAGTGCCATGACCGTTATACTCCTATACATGAATAAAGCCATGACAGGTCCTCTTTATTTTCCTACATACATGTATAGAGCCATGACAGGTCCTCTTTATACTCCTATACATGAATAGAGCCATGACAGGTCCTCTTTATTTTCCTACATACATGTATAGAGCCATGACAGGTCCTCTTTATACTCCTATACATGAATAGAGCCATGACAAGTCCTCTTTATACAGCTACATGCATGTATAGAGCCATGACAGATCCTCTTAAGTTATCATGATATAAAATGATATCCTTTTGGTGGGCGTAACTTTTTTTTTTGGGGGGGGGCAGCATTTAATTCTTGGTACCAGGCAGCACAATGTCTTAGGCCGGCAATGGGGGGGGACACCTGAAATGTAAGGAAGCACTCCGCTGGGGACACCTGAAATGTAAGGAGGCACTCCGCTGGGGACACCTGAAATGTAAGGAGGCACTCCGCTGGGGACACCTGAAATGTAAGGAGGCACTCCGCTGGGGACACCTGAAATGTAAGGAGGCACTCCGCTGGGGACACCTGAAATGTAAGGAGGCACTCCGCTGGGGACACCTGAAATGTAAGGAGGCACTCCGCTGGGGACACCTGAAATGTAAGGAGGCACTCCGCTGGGGACACCTGAGATGTAAGGAGGCACTCCGCTGGGGACACCTGAAATGTAAGGAGGCACTCCGCTGGGGACACCTGAGATGTAAGGAGGCACTCCGCTGGGGACACCTGAGATGTAAGGAGGCACTCCGCTGGGGACACCTGAGATGTAAGGAGGCACTCCGCTGGGGACTGCTGAGATGTAAGGAGGCACTCCGCTGGGGACTGCTGAGATGTAAGGAGGCACTCCGCTGGGGACTGCTGAGATGTAAGGAGGCACTCCGCTGGGGACTGCTGAGATGTAAGGAGGCACTCCGCTGGCTGGGGTCTGCTGAGATGTAAGGAGGCACTCCACTGGCTGGGGACACCTGAAATGTAAGGAGGCACTCCGCTGGCTGGGGACACCTGAAATGTAAGGAGGCACTCTGCTGGCTGGGGACACCTGAAATGTAAGGAGGCACTCCGCTGGCTGGGGACAGTGACATCAGGGCTCCCACTGATTCTGCATTATGGTGAGTTGAATGATTTCATTTTATATTACAATGTAATATTAGAAATAATGCACTTTAATCACCCTGACACCATAACAACCATGGTGCCGGGATGATTGAATTGCTAACACCAGGTGTTTGGAGAATCTTGATCTGCTGATTGTTAAACTTTTTGGAATACTCATATTTCTATTGTGGTGTAGGATCTGGGCCTGCTGTCCCTCCATCCCTCTTTTTTTACTTCCTCCCTCTCTCTCTCTCTTTCTTCCTTTGTTTCTCCCTCCATCCCTCGTTCATCTCAGACTCTAACCACACCCCTTTGAGTCACGCCCCTTTAAGCCACGTTCAATATTACGCTTAAACAACGCCCATTATTCGCGGGTCAGGTAGAGGGCCCCTTTGCAGAATTTTGCTTAGGGCCCCAGGGAGGTCAGGATCGGCACTGCCCAGACCCCTGTCAGGCCCACTCATGGGGATTTGCTGAGGGTCCATAAATATTCAAGGCAGCCCCTCCTAGCCTAAACTCACTGCCTGCACCTGAACTCTTGTAACCCTGACCCATTTACAGACTCACCATGCAACATGAGTCAGAGTATAGTTTACCTACTCTTACTACTAGTAGCACACAATAGAGGGTGCTACACCGTATGTGCCGAAACGTACGTAAACATGCATATGTTTTTAATCCGGTGGTTAGAATAAATGATATTCTGGCCAGTAGAATGAGTTTACACACATATCTAAATAACCAAAACAAGCATTTTAATGAATTTTAAAAAACAAAATATATATATACCACAATTTGTTTTGTAAAATGTGAAAGATGATGTTATGCCGAGTAAATAAATACCCAACATGTCATGCTTTAAAATTGCGCACTCTTGTGAAATGACGGCAAACTATGGTACTCAGAGTAGAGTTACAGAGCAACTCTAGAGCTAGAATTATTGCTCTCGCTCTAACGTTTGCGGCAATATCTCACGTGTGGTGTGAACACCATTTACAGATGTGTTACTTACGTATGCATATGCTTCCAGGATTTTGTATCATTTATTTTACTTTTTATGTTTTATTTTTACATTGTCCCTTTTAATATATATATATATATATATATATATATATATATATATATATATATATATATATATTTTTGTACCACTTTTATTCCTATTACAAGGAATGTAAACATCCCTTGTAATAGAGACAAGGATGGCAGGTCCTCTTTATGGGGAGGTCTGTTGTCAAAAAGACCCCAAATCTCTTCTTTATCTTTAAAAGCAAAAGATCAGAAAAAAATAGCTTCTGTCCTCCAAAGCCATAGAGGCGATCAAAGAGGATATACTCTGATTGCCTATGGATGCAGCTGGCTGCACCGTTGGACCATTTCTCAGGCGAACCGGCGGAAACGGTAAGTCTGAGAAACAGTGGCATCCCCTCTCACCACTTCTGAAAGCGTTCCAGCAGCTCATGAGCCGCTTGGAATACTTTCAAGAGAAAGTCAGTCGCCAGCTGTAAAAAAATCATAGGGAGGTTATCACTGATATCTTTAGCCATAATCCCGGTAAGCCACTTGCAAACCGCAACGTATATATACTGTATGTATTGCGGTCAGTAAGTGGTTATTATGCCTGTGGCCATGAATCCTTAAAGTATAACTAAAGGCAAAAAAAATATTCAGTTTGGATTGAGTGGTGAGGGATTAGAACGCTTGTCAGTTTTTATTGCTGTCTGTGCCCCTGACAAGAATACTCACCCTTTCTACTTGTCCTGCTTACCATTATAATTGAAAGTGAAAGTAAAAGAAAATCCCAAATTTTCGGTTGTTCCTGGAAAAGTAATAGAAAGGAAATCTTCCAATGGGGACACTAGTTCTGGTGACATGGGGGTTCCCAAGAAATTCCCTTAATTTTCTGAGATTTCCTCTCACTTCCTGTTTGGCTAAGGGGCAGGAAGTGAAGGTAAATCTCCACGATGGGACACAGATTGCAGAAAAAAATCTGACAGGGGTTATAACTCTTCCTTGCTCTCTCCAAAATAAAAATAAAAATGTTTTGCCCATAGTTCTACTTTAATACAACCCTGTTTAGGATACGAGAAAGCGAAAGAGAACTGTTTAGGATACATACTGAGAAAAATATAACCCTATGTATTAACCCATAACAATGTGTTGACAGTGTTCTTCATAAATATTTTCCTTGATAAACTTTTTATATCCACAATTTTTTATGTTGATGCTGCATATTCTGTTTTATATTCAATTTCAAATGAGCATGCATTAGTTTCACTTCATGTGAGAAACACTACTTGGGTCATAGATTATATTTCCATTCTGGTAATTAGTCGTACAGTAAACTGTTCCCAGAATTCCAAGTGAATGCAACCCATGAGAGTTCTAACATAGGGAGGAAACATTTACTGTAAATGTAGAAAGTTGCAAAGTCTTAAAACAAATTTAGGTGAAGCAGGACTATGGGAAAAATTTGTACTTAAACAAAAAACCACACTGTACCAAGGGATTACTTTAAATCTCGGAAAACAGACATGTGACAATACAAGGATATTCCCTGTAAAGCTTTTGTAGCCATTGTCATTTTGAAACTGCCTGAAATCAGGAAAGTATATTTGATTAACAGGATGTTTTAGAGACTCTGTCAGGAAGAGATTTCTCTTTGAACCCTTATGGCTACTTATATAACGCCATAGAGTGCTGTCCTTTAGTTATTCTCTGCTATTTTTTAAGTAAAGAATATTATAACACTTTTTCATTTATATGGTTTATATTAAAATTAACCAGTAGGATGTTCATTTATGAAGAAGGGTTGGATTGAAAATGCGCTGCAACCTCAAAAGACATGCTGAGGGTAATTGGGCTCTGGCCTATCTACAGCCTAGAGGTGGATTTAAGATCAGTGTTTTCTAATAGAAACTTTAAGGCTGATTGCACACTGGGCGTTTATAACGTGGTTGTTAGGGGCGTCTGGTGTTTTTTTTTCTGCCTCTAAACAACCCTGCATGTTAGCCTATGGGGTTAATTTACTAAAGGCAAACTTTTCAAAGTACAGTTGTTCCAGAGCTTAGTAAATGAGGTAAAGCTTCACTTTGCAAAAATTACCCAATCACGTGCAAGAAACTGCAAAGTGCACAGTGTATTTGCCTTTAGTAGATCAACCCCTACATGTCTATGCACACATAGGTGTTTAGAGGCATAAAAAAAAAAAACACAGCCAGTAGGTCCAGGCGCTGCAACGTTTTGGCAGAATAAATGTTTGAAGCATGTTAATGCGCAGTAACGTTAGGTACGTTTATGGCTTGAGCGTAATTCATTTCAAAGGCTAGAAAAAATTATTATTCTTACCAATGAAATGTCGAAATTCTTTGACTACATACCATTAAACTCTGTCCTGTCTCTGGCATGTAGGCTTAAAATTATGATTCTGATAGCGACAGTTTGCCTTTGCTTTATGTTAATGGTCTGGTTGTTAAGCCAGCATGGTTGGACTGTGAAAACAAGATGGTAGCAATGATGAGACACACAGGGGTTGATTTACTAAAACTGGACAGTGCACAATCTGGTGAAGCTCTGCATGGTAGCCAATAAGCTTCTAACTTCAGCTTGTTAACCTCCCTGGTGGTATTCCCGAGTCAGGCTCGGGGTGAAATTTCAGCACCAAAAGCGGTAACCCCGAGCCAGACTCGGGATTGCATCGCAGTAATCCAGGCAGGGTTACTTACCTTGTCCCCTGGATCCTGCGTTGCCTCCCCGCTGTGTGATCGACCTGTCTCCTTGCTCGATTCACACAGTGCCCGAGTGCCACTGAGCTCCCGTCCCTGCGACGTTACGACGCACAGGGACGGAGATCGCCGCCAAATTCAAAAAAGTTAAAACACAGTATACATACAGTACACTGTAATCTTACAGATTACAGTACTGTATAAAATAATTACACATCCCCTTTGTCCCTAGTGGTCTGCCCAGTGTCCTGCATGCACTTTTATATAATAAAAACTGTTCTTTTTGCATGAAATTTGGAGATTGTCCATAGCAACCAAAAAGTGTCCGTTTATGTCAAAAGTGGTTTTAGACCAGCTAGAAAACAGCGATAATAAATTAGAATCACTCGCAGAATTGAGCGATAGCGATTTGTGGGGAAATTCGTCATCAAACACTAAAGCCCCGTACACACGATCGGATAACCTATGGATTTTCGTCCGATGGATTTGTCCATCGGAAATCCGATGAAACTGTTTTTCATCAGTCTTGGCCACACACCATCAGGCTGGGTTCACACTGATACGACACAACATTCATCCGACTTTCATCCTACTTTGCTCTGCGACATCAGTCCTACATTGATCCTACATTGGTCCGACATCCATCCGACATTCATGAACAGGATACTACTTTGATCCCACTTTGTGCTAGTCTGACTTGTCCTTTGACCAATCAAAACAATCCCAGGGTGAGATAAATTCCTTTTACTGCTGCTGTAATCACCATGTCGGATGTCAAATGTCGGATGGTTAGGACAAGGATCCTACTTTGATCCGACTTCAATGATATTCAATGGGCTGAAGAAGGATCAAAGTCGGACCAAAGTAGTACAGGGAGCATTTTCAAAGTCGGACCGACTTGTGTCGGACCAGTTAAGACGGCTCTCATAGGGAAACATTGATTTTCACACGTCATGCGACATGAGCTCCTAATGTCGGAGCGTTTGTCGGACCAGTGTGAACCAGGCCTTAGACCCCTTTCACACTGGGGCGGGCAGGAGCGGTGGCGGTATAGCAGCGCGATTTTCAGCGCTGCTATACTGTCGTTCTTACCGCGGTATGCGGTCGCTAGGGGGGTTAATTTAACCCCCGCTAGCGGCCGAAAAAGGGTTAATACCGCCCGCAAACCGCGGCTATTGCCGCGGTTTGCGGGCGGTATTACCGCGCTGTCCCATTGATTTCAATGGGAGACCGCGGTAAAGGAGCGGTGAGCACACCGCTCCTTTACCGCTGTAAAGAAGCGGCTAGCAGGACTTTTGGAGCGGTCCTGCTAGCGCACCGCTTCAGTGTGAAAGCCTTCGGGCTTTCACATTGAAGACACAGGGCAGGATTTTTTCATGCGGTATAACAGCGCTATTATTAGCGCTAAACCGCATGAAAAACGCCCCAGTGTGAAAGGGGCCTTAGTCAAAAAACCGACCGTTCCAAATGTGGTGACGTAAAACACTCCGATGAGCCGAGAAAAATGAAGTTTAATGCTTCTGAGCATGCGTCGACTTGATTCTAAGCATGCGTGGGTTTTTTAACCGATGGACTTGCCCATAGACGATCGGAAATTCCCATCGGTTTTTTATCCATCGGAAAATTTTAAAACAAGTTCTATTTTTTACAACCGATGGAAAAAAGACCGATGGGTACCATACACGATCGGTTGGTCTGATGAAAACCATCCATCGGACGGTTTTCATCAGTCAAACTGATCGTGTGTACGGGGCTTTAAA
This sequence comes from Rana muscosa, assembly GCA_029206835.1. NCBI lineage: Eukaryota > Metazoa > Chordata > Amphibia > Anura > Ranidae > Rana > Rana muscosa. The sequence continues at coordinate 227,259,494 of CM055117.1, read as the reverse complement.
GTAATGACAGACACAATTCTGCAACTGAGCAGATTTTTGTGTTTTTGATTTGATTACATTAGTGAATAATTTTTATTATTATTATATTATTATTTGTTATAATTATTTATAGTTATTTATTATATTATAATTTATGATTTTGTGTTTCAAATTGTATCATACCCGGGATGTCTACATGCAAGACTGCGGTCCGACTTTGATCCAACTTCAATGATAGTCAATGGGCTGAAGTCGGATCAAAGTCGGACCAAAGTAGTACAGGGAGCATTTTCAAAGTCAGACCGACATGTGTCGGACCAGTTAAGACGGCTCCCATAGGGAAACATTGATTTTCACACGTCATGCGACATGAGCTCCCAATGTCGGAGCGTTTGTCGCCCCAATGTGAACCCGGCCTGAAAGTGGGAATCCCACTTAAAGTGAAACAATAAAAATGAAAATTCCTTTAAATATAGTGCCTGGGGGTCCCCTTAGTATGCCTGTAAAGTAACGCATCTGTACCATGTATAGAACCTGCAGCAGCAAAAATTATATTTCTAACAAAAAAATTAGAAAAGTCACATTTAAATTCACGTGTGGCTGAAATTTCTGGCCTGGCTATTTTAAAAAAAAAAGAATGAAAAAAACGGCTTGGGGTCCCCCCCAGTCCATACCAGATCCCTTGAAATTTTAAGGAGAACCCCATGCCAAAAAAAAAAACTGTGTGGGCCCCCCCCCCCAAATTCACACCAGACCCTTATTCGAGCACGCAGCCTGGCAGGCCAGCAAAGGGGGGAGACGAGTGAGCGCTCCCCCTCCTGGACCATACCAGGCCACATGCCCCCAACATGGGGGGGTGGGGGCTCTGCCCCCCCCCACTCCAAACCACCTTGTCCAAATGTTGATGGGATCAAGGGCCTTTTCCCGACAACCCTGGGCAGTGGTTGTGGGGGTCTGCGGGCCTGGGACTTATCGAAGTCAGGAAGCCCCCTTTAACAAGGGTGTCCCCAGATTCCGCCCCCCTGTGAATGACTATGAGATACACTGTACCCCTACTCATTCCCCCAAAAAAGTGTAAAAAAAAATTTTTAAAAATAAAAAAACAATGTCCCCTGATATAGCTCCATCATCAATCACGACGTCATTGCCACTGCTAGATCCGGAAAAAAAAATCTCTGTTGCCCCCTTGTGACGCCAAGACCCAGCATGCACTGCTCGGTGATGTCACAAGGGGGCAGGGCCACCAGGTGACGTTACCAGGTTGCCCTGCCCCTTAACTATTTAAGAACTGTCACCCAGGGGGGAGGCATTCGGCGGTCAGCCATCCTCTCAGGTGGAGCTTCTTTTTTTTCTTCTTTGGGTGCAGCAGGTGTCGTAATTGATTATGGATCTACACCAGTGGACATTATCTTTTTATTTTTTTTAATAAAGGAATTGTCAAAAACCTGTCTACTGTTTTTATTTAATTTTTTTGTTAAAGAGGTCTTCCAGGTTCCGATAAGCCCCCTGCCCGCAGACCCCCACAACCACTGCCCAGGGTTGTCGGGAAAAGGCTCTTGTCCCCATCAACATGGGGACAAGGGGCTTTGGGGTGGGGAGGCAGTGGGGAGGCAGACCCCCCGCCTTAAAGCACCCCCTACATGTTGAGGGCATGTGGCCTGGTATGGTTCAGGAAGGAGAGCCGCTCGCTCGTCACTCCCTTTTCCTGACCTGCTCGAATAAGGGCCTGATATGGATTGGGGGACCCCCACTTCTTTTTTTTTACCATTTTTGTATTCTGGGAAAGCCCGCTGACAGCTGATAAGTCATCGGTTGTTAAGGATGCGGCGGCTCACTTATCAACCAGCAATTCTTCACATAGAATTCAAATTGGTCGATCATTTTTGGAAATTTGGAATTTGTTAGAAAAGGAATGAACGAAACAAATTTTAACGAATTTCTACAAGATTCATTACTATTCGTTACTATTGAATTCAGAGATTAGGATACATCAGAATCTCTGAATAACCAAAAAAGTATCTGAATTTGTATTCGGACCAAAACGAATCACACATGTCTATTCATAACAATTATCCCTCCATGATGGTCCCCTGGATTAGGGAGTATATACCTTTTTTTCTGTTGGTGGCCTTATCCGTGGAAAATCAGTTGCACATGTTGTGTGAAAATAGTCCTACTATCAGAAGATCTTTTTTCATCAAACTATGCAATGCATAATGGAATACAATTCTTAAGAACACCATATGCATCTTACCACACCATTTATACTCTCTTATTTGTCACTGGATGATAATTTCCATGCACTTATTTGTGCAACTCTCACAATCATGTATACATGATAAATTGTTTAACAACACCCCTTAGCTATATAGAACTAAAAATTATTTTCTTTGTTTTACCAAAAATCATATAAATATACCCAATAAAGCAAGAAATCGAATAATTAAATATATGTATGCATAATCAACACGCATCCCTGTGACCTATACATATATTATCCTCACCCTGAACCATTCATACAGTGTGGTATCAATGTCATAGAAGGTATTTTATAATATTCTACATAGCTTTGATAGCTGAATATTTGCAGATGATGGCTTATCAGGCTTGTTATCTAAAAATCTCTATTGCCAAGCTGTAGCACTATTTAGATCTAATATGAGTAAGTGTAAGCAAGATAAGAAGATTAAGGAAGATATGGTAACTATTTGTTGCAACACGTTTTGCATTATAGCGTATCCAAACCCACAAATATAAAATAAATGTATTGCATCTTACCAGTCATAGTTACATACACTGAGCAACACTTTTGTATTTGCCCCTATTTATCATGAGCTGAACGCAAAGATATATGACTTTTTCTATGTACACAAAAAGCTTATTTCTCTCAAATATTGTTTAAAAATCTGTCTAAATCTGTGTTAGTGAGCACTTCTCTTTTGCCGAGATAATCCATTCCCCTTACAGGTGTGGCATATCAAGATTCTGATTAGACAGCATGATTATTGCACAGGTGTGGTTCCCCCCCCCCCAGTCTATTACCAGGCCCTTTGGGTCTGGTATGGATATTAAAGGGAACCCTGTGCCCAAAAAAAAAAAAAAATGGAGTGGGGGCCCACTAGGGGTGTCGAATTTAATCGTTGCATTGGTGCATCGCGATTCGGGCATCCCCGATGCGGCACGATGCAGGGAAACCCATTAATCGATTCCTGCCGATGTCTAGCCCCGCCCCCTCCTCCCGGGAGATCTGTTGCCTTTTTTTTTTTTCTCCTATGACGCGGTCATGTGACTGCCCTCTCTCCTCTCTGCTTTCACGTCTCACGTCTCTCCTGGCGTCAGAGACGTGAAAGAAGAGAGGAGAGAGGGCAGTCATATGAGCGTGTCATGTAGACAGCACTGTTCCCCCGCCGGATTCTGTTCCCTCTGTCACTCGGCTATCGGAACTCCGCCCCCCCCTCAGCCCTGTACATTGCCGCTCTCTCCTAGTACTCACGAATGCAAATTCTTCTAATACCGCCCCGCCTCTCCAGCGCCGCTCACGCCTACGCCTCACGAATGCTAATGACCAGAGGGCTGGAGAGGCGGGGCGGTATTAGAAGCATTTGAATTCGTGAGGAACAGTAGGAGGGAGCAGCATTGTACAGCGATGAGGAGGGCGGAGTTCTGATAGGAGCCGAGAGACAGGGGGGAACAGAATCTGGCGGGGGAACCATTCTAAATCTCGGCACAACAGGTATTCTTTTTTTATACTTACCTGCTAATCTCATGTAGCATGTCTGCAGTCTGACCATCTCATGTAGCATGTCCGCAGTCTGACCATCTCATGTACTATGTCCGCAGTCTGACCATCTCCTGTAGCGTGTGTGCAGTCTGACCATCTCATGTACTATGTCCGCAGTCTCTGATCATCTCCTGTACTATGTCCGCAGTCTGACCATCTCCTGTAGCGTGTGTGCAGTCTGACCATCTCATGTACTATGTCTGCAGTCTGACCATCTCCTGTACTATGTCCGCAGTCTGACCATCTCATGTACTATGTCCGCAGTCTGACCATCTCCTGTAGCGTGTGTGCAGTCTGACCATCTCATGTACTATGTCCGCAGTCTGACCATCTCCTGTAGCGTGCGTGCAGTCTGACCATCGCATGTACCATGTCCGCAGTCTGACCATCTCATGTACTATGTCCGCAGTCTGACCATCTCCTGTAGCGTGTGTGCAGTCTGACCATCTCATGTACTATGTCCGCAGTCTGACCATCTCCTGTACTATGTCCGCAGTCTGACCATCTCATGTAGCATGTCCGCAGTCTGACCATCTCATGTACTATGTCCGCAGTCTGACCATCTCCTGTAGCGTGTCCGCAGTCTGACCATCTCATGTAGCATGTCCGCAGTCTGACCATCTCATGTACTATGTCCGCAGTCTGACCATCTCCTGTAGCGTGTCCGCAGTCTGACCATCTCCTGTATCATGTCCGCAGTAGCTGATCATCTGTAGCATTTCCGCAGTCTCTGATCATCTCCTGTACTAGGTCTGCACTCTCTGACCATCTCCTGTACTATGTACAAGTTGTTGTCTGCTTTGTTTAGACTTTGCTACATGCAGGGAGTGTTGCCTTTTTTTTTTTAAAAAGAACAGATATAATAAAAAAAATGGAGTTCTCCTGACTGCTTAAATTTTTTTGGTGAAAACCGTGCGCACTTGCGCTGTAATCGTGATGCATCGCGGAATTGAATCGAACCGTTGACCTGATAATCGTAATCGAATCGAATCGTGAGGCCAGTGAAGATGCGCACCTCTAGGGCCCACCCAATATCCATACCAGACCCTTATCCAAGCACGCAACCTGGCAGGAAACAGGAAAAAGGGGGGCGAGAGAGAGCCCCCCCTAAACTGTACCAAGCCACATGCCCTCAACATGGGGTCTCCCCAAAGCCCCTTGTCCCCATGTTGTCCCCATGTTGATGGGGACAAGGGCCTCATGCCGACAACGCTTACCCGGTGGCTGTGGGGGTCTGCGGGCGGGGGGCTTATCGGAATCTGGAAGCCACCTTTAACTGGCTCGGATAAGGGTCTGGTATAGATTTGGGGGGGACCCCAATGCAATTTTTTTTTTATTTGGCAAGGGGTTTCCCTTTAAATACATAGCAGACCTGAAGGGCCGCAGGGTTCCCCTTAACCACTTCAATACACTATATTATACATACTACACTGCCTGAATATAGATTCTACACTGAATATCGAATCTACACTAAATGCAGAGTATATACTAGGCTATATATATATATATATATATATATACACACACAGGGCCGATCCGCCCTATACGCGGACTACGCAAGCTGCGTAGGGCCCCGAGTAATACTCGGGGCCCCGCCGCCGCCGCTAGAGGTCCGCGGCCGGCGGAGATAATGTCTCCGCCGGCCGCCATTTTCCCGAAGACCAGGGAAAGGGAGGGATCCTGCCGAAATAGCGCTGCGGCGCCGCCCACCCCCGCCCCCGGTCTGTCTGTCATCTGAGACTGTGACCTGTGGGGGAAAGGGGTGGGCGGTGCCGCAGCTCACTGCAGCCGGCCGGCTCCGCCTCTGATTTGTTCCCCCTCGCCGCTGCTGAGCTATAGAAGGGCTCAAAGGGAGGGGGGGCGTGCTCCTAACTCGCCGAGTGTCACCCCATCTCCTGAGGTCCGTCTCTCTCATCCTCTGTCAGCCGCCCCCCCTCCTCAATGTCAGCCGCCCCCCCTCCTCCTCAATGTCAGCCGCCCCCCCCCTCCTCAATGTCAGCCGCCCCCCCCTCCTCAATGTCAGCGCCCCCCCCTCCTCCTCAATGTCAGCGCCCCCCCTCCTCCTCAATGTCAGCGCCCCCCCTCCTCCTCAATGTCAGCGCCCCCCCTCCTCCTCAATGTCAGCGCCCCCCCTCCTCCTCAATGTCAGCCGCCCCCCCTCCTCAATGTCAGCCGCCCCCCCCCCTCCTCAATGTCAGCCGCCCCCCCCCTCCTCAATGTCAGCCGACCCCCCCCCCTCAATGTCAGCCGACCCCCCCTCCTCAATGTCAGCCGCCCCCCCTCCTCAATGTCAAAAGCCCCCCCTCCTCAATGTCAGCCGCCCCCCCTCCTCAATGTCAGCCGCCCCCCCCTCCTCAATGTCAGCCGCCCCCCTCCTCCTCAATGTCAGCCGCCCCCCCTCCTCAATGTCAGTTGCCACCCCCCCTTCTCAATGTCAGCCGCCCCCCCTCCTCAATGTCAGCCGCCCCCCCTCCTCAATGTCAGCCGCCCCCCCCCCTCAATGTCAGTTGCCCCCCCCTCCTCAATGTCAGTTGCCCCCCCTTCTCAATGTCAGCTGCCCCCCCCTCAATGTCAGCTGCCCCCCCTCCCCTGCCTTCACTCTGGGACACAGCAAATGGCAATCTGCTACATGTGGCAGGTGAAGTGGCAAGTGACAATCTGCAACGTGTGGCAAGTGACAATCCTCAATGTGTAGCAAGTGACAATCCTCAATGTGTGGCAAGTGACAAAACACAATGTGTGACGTCGTGGCAAGTGACAACCCGCAATGTGTGGCAGGTGGCGTCGTGGCAAGTGACAATCCGCTACATGTGGCAGGTGAAGTGGCAAGTGACAATCTGCAATGTGTGGCAGGTAGTGTTGTGGCAAGTGACAATCCGCAATGTGTGGCAAGTGACGTTGTGGCACGTGACAACCCGCAATGTGTGGCAGGTGTGGTCGTGGCAAGTGACAATCCGCTACATGTGGCAGGTGAAGTAGCAAGTGACAATCTGCAATGTGTGGCAGGTAGCGTTGTGGCAAGTGACAATCCGCAATGTGTGGCAAGTGACGTTGTGGCAAGTGACAAAACGCAATGTGTGACATTGTGGCAAGTGACAGCCCGCAATGTGTGGCAGGTGGCGTTGTGGCAAGTGACAATCCGCTACATGTGGCAGGTGACGTTGGCAAGAGACATGCTCAGGCTCCCATTGATTCGGCATTATGGTGAGTTGAACTATTTTATATGATATATAACAATGTAATAATAGAAATGATGCACTTCACTAATTTTGTTTTGCGATACGGCACTGCGTCGACTTAACTGACAATTGTGCGGTCGTGCGACGGTGTACCCAAACAAAATTTACGTCCTTTTTTCCCCACAAATAGAGCTTTCTGTTGGTGGTATTTCTATATCAGTTTAGGCCAATATGTATTCTTCTACATATGTTTGGTAAAAAAAACGCAATAAGTGTATATTGATTAGTTTTCACAAAGGTTATAGCGTCTACAAAATAGGGGATAGACTTGTGGCATTTCTATTAATATTTTTTTTTTACTAGTAATGGCGGTGATCTGCGATTTTCAGTGAGACTGTGACATTGCGGTGAACAGATCGAACACTTTTGACACATTTTTGGGACCAGTGACATTTATACAGCGATTTGTGCTATAAAAATGCACTGATTACTGTGTATGTGTAAATGTCACTGACAGGAAAGGGGTTAAATGTGTTCCCTGGGAGGTGTTTCTAACTGGGGGGATGGGACTGACTGAAGGAGGAGAGAGATCTCTGTTCCTAATCACTAGGAACAGCAGATCTGTCTCTCCTCCCCTGTCAGAATGGGGATCTGTCTGTTTACATTGACAGATCCCCGTTCTGGCTCTCTGTGGAGCGATCGTGGGTGGCCGGCTGACATCGCGGCCACACACAGGTCCTTTTATACTCCTATATACATGTATGGAGCCATGACAGGTCCTCTTTATACTTCTACATACATGTATAGAGCCAGGACAAGTCCTCTTTATACTTTATATATATATATATATATATATATATATATATATATATACGTATAGTGCCATGACCGTTATACTCCTATACATGAATAAAGCCATGACAGGTCCTCTTTATTTTCCTACATACATGAATAGAGCCATGACAAGTCCTCTTAAGTTATCATGATATAAAATTATATCCTTTTGGTGGGCATAATTTTTTTTTGGGGGGGCAGCATTTAATTCTTGGTACCAGGCAGCACAATGTCTTAGGCCGGCACTGGGGGGGGGGGACACCTGAAATGTAAGGAAGCACTCCGCTGGCTGGGGACACCTGAGATGTAAGGAGGCACTCCGCTGGCTGGGGACACCTGAGATGTAAGGAAGCACTCCGCTGGCTGGGGACACCTGAGATGTAAGGAAGCACTCCGCTGGCTGGGGACACCTGAGATGTAAGAAGGCACTCCGCTGGGGACACCTGAAATGTAAGGAGGCACTCCGCTGGGGACACCTGAAATGTAAGGAGGCACTCCGCTGGGGACACCTGAAATGTAAGGAGGCACTCCGCTGGGGACACCTGAAATGTAAGGAGGCACTCCGCTGGGGACACCTGAGATGTAAGGAGGCACTCCGCTGGGGACACCTGAGATGTAAGGAGGCACTCCGCTGGGGACACCTGAGATGTAAGGAGGCACTCCGCTGGGGACACCTGAGATGTAAGGAGGCACTCCGCTGGGGACACCTGAGATGTAAGGAGGCACTCCGCTGGGGACACCTGAGATGTAAGGAGGCACTCCGCTGGGGACTGCTGAGATGTAAGGAGGCACTCCACTGGCTGGGGACACCTGAAATGTAAGGAGGCACTCCGCTGGCTGGGGACACCTGAAATGTAAGGAGGCACTCTGCTGGGTGGGGACAGTGACATCAGGGCTCTCACTGATTCTGCATTATGGTGAGTTGAATGATTTTATTTTATATTACAATGTAATAATACGCTTTAATCACCCTGACACCATAACAACCATGGTGCCGGGATGATTGAAGCGCCAACAGGTGTTTGGAGAATCTTGATCTGCTGATTGTTAAACTTTCTGGAATACTCATATTTCTATTGTGGTGTAGGATCTGGGCCTGCTGTCCCTCCATCCCTCTTTTTTTACTTCCTCTCTCTCTCTCGCTTTCTTCCTTTGTTTCTCCCTCCATCCCTCGTTCATCTCAGACTCTAACCACACCCCTTTGAGTCACGCCCCTTTAAGCCACGTTCAATATTACGCTTAAACAACGCCCATTATTCACGGGTCAGGTAGAGGGCCCCTTTGCAGAATTTTGCTTAGGGCCCCAGGGAGGTCAGGATCGGCACTGTATATATATATATATATATATATATATATATATATCAAATACACTGCCTGTACTGACTAAATATAGATTCTACACTGAATATCTAATCTACGCTTAATGCAGAGTATTTATATGTGTGTATATATATATCTATAGATATAGATATATATATATATATATATATATATATGTAGCGGGGGCTCCGTTGAGGCCCCATGGACTACATTACCCAGAACCCCGTTTGGCACCCAGGGTGCATTGGGCTGCCGCAGAGACTCATGGGTGGGGTATAAAAGGGGGGGCGAGGCTAAGCCCGGCCTCTTTGGACACCGCGCGGCTGGCAAGAGGACTTCCTGTGTGGACCTGCTGCGAGTGTAAGGCCCGAGGCCTGGGCCTTGCGCACTTCCAGAGAGCCTTCTACCTCTCTGCGGAGCCTGTGCGGCTGCAGACATCTACCTGCTTCGCGGATGTCAGTGGACTGGAGATCAGGCGGTGGCAGATCCTGTGTGCGTGGACTCAGCGATGGGAGTCCCGGACTGGGATCGAGTCCGGAGGGGTGAGAGAGCACCTGCTCACAACTATAACTGAGTACTTTATTAGGCCTATTGACTGCCTTGGCCGTCGGGTTACACTTTCCCTTTTCTCCTGTCAGGAGACTAGTTGGAGGACTGAGTTACATAGTCTCCGGGGAGTTGTTTCATTACCTTAGACCTTGTTGGATTACAAATATTGTTCCTGTATGTGCACCACCGATCATCTGGCATGCGAAGATTCCTTCTCTAGAGACTGAGCTTTAACTGAGTCAGGCCTGACTGGGAGTTGATAGTACTGTTGGGCGCCATATTGCTAACGGGACTCAAGCTATATGTTAGTGTGTGTTAGAACTAATTGCGCACTATAATTAACTAGTGTTAGTATTACTGCAGAGCTCTGCATGCATGTGTTATATGTGATATTGATTGTTAACCCCTTTTATCTACAAGTAAACCTTTTACATTTTATCAATCTGGTATTGGAGTCCATATATATATATATATATATATATATATATATATATATATATATATATATATATATTGTGGTAGTGTGGTACCCCACCAGTGTATGAATACAGGATTCTCAACCAGGCAGGTTGAGGGGCTCCAGGGTATTTGCTTGTTTGGGAGGAAACTGGCTTTTCAGTTTCCTCATGATTTACTAAAATCCACTTTGGGACCCGGAGCTTGGGGATTTCTTAGAGATCCGGGTGGGATGAAATCCCCAGTCCTGGATCCGGGTTTTGAGACTCAACTGCACACTGATTGTTCAGGTGTGTGTGGGCCTGATAGTAGAGTCAGGACCAGCTTTCTGGGCCCCACCCTCCCGACGAGTGCAGGTGTGCACTGGGGAAGCCATAGAGTGAAAGTGTGCACTGGAGAAGTCAGAGAGTGCTTGTGTGCACAGTGGAAGCCAGAGACCCAGGTCTGAGGGTCAGAGCAGCAAGGGGCTGCTATCCAAATGGATGGTGTTGCAGATGGTATAGTCTATAGGAGACAGACAAGAGCCTGAAGTGGAAGGCCTGAGCAGCACTGCTGTATGTATAAGCCAGGAGGCTGAATGTCATTTTGTTGTTGAAAAGGAGTACTGAAACCCCTGCGAGGGAAAACCTTTTGATTTTGTTTTGAACTTCTTTTAATAAAAATGGGCAAACAACCCTTAAAAAGAAGAACCAGTGAGTGGCGGTGTCCTTCAAGCTCTACACTTGATGCTAGTCCTTCACAAGTGGTGGAGAATGCGGGCACAATCTGAGATCCCTACAATCAAGTAAGTTCATCTGTTATATGAACTGTGTTTTTGGTGCATGAGACTGCATAATCTGTGTGTGTGCAGGTGAGGAGAACCTGCAAGCGAAAGGTAACTAGCCTTGAAGAGACAGTGCTCCAATTTGTTGCAGGTGGTGTACCTGTGAACAAAAAGTCAATTTTTTTTCTCTGCAGTGAACTGCTGCTAGCTGTGTGTGGCAGCCAGGCAAACTGCATTGCGCAGAAGTTTATTTGATGGACTGTTGCATGCAGGTTGTGTACCTGTGAAAGGAGAAACAAACAGATTTTTTATTTTTTTTTCCCTTTTCTCCGCAGAACTGTTACAAGTTGCTGTGTGCAAAACTGCAAGGATGGGGCGATCAAAACGCCTAAAAGAAGCAAGGATGGCTGAGATGAGGGATAGAGCTCTGTGGCTGGAGGGGTTGTTACCACCTGATCGAACCCCATACATGCCTAAACAGAGTTTTCCAAGGGAAAAGAGGGCTGCTGTTGTCCCTAGCAACCCTGGTGCAATGAATGCACAGATGATTGCTAGTGTGGAGAGTCCACCAGCGTTTGAATCTGCAGTGGATTGGTGCAAGCGACACCTGGCAGGATTGGACCAAGCTAAAGTGGAAGGCAAGCCAACCTTCCATACAAAAAGAGAGCTGCCGAATGTCCATGCCTGGGAGAGGGGTGTTGTTGTCCCTGGCAACACTGCTGCAGTTAAACCAGCAGCTGTTGTGAAAAGTGTGAAAGTGACACAGCTTGAGACAGGGTCCAGCAGATGCAGGGTGGGAAACCCTGACAAGACATGGAACCAAGTGCGCTGTTTGCGGTGCAGTGAGTGGGGGCATGCAGTCTCCAAGTGCCTTTTGTCCCTGGCTCCAGTGCAAAGCTACCTAGCAAAACAAAGGTCTGAGAAGCCTGTGTTATATGCCAGAAGAGAGGCTGATCAAATGCCAGGACAGAGAGTGGTTGCCCATAGCAACACAGAGGAGGCCAGTCGGGCTTTCTGTGGACCAAGGGGTGTGCCTCCCATGGGTCGTGACAAGTGGCTTCCAGAGGAGACAATACAGCATGTTGGAGAGAGCCAGCAAAGCTCTGCTGGGAGACTGTGATCTCCCATGGCAACGAGAGTGGAAGTTATGCCTGGAAGGAATCATCAGGAGAAAAACGCACTAGGGAAAAGTCATCCAGTACCATGCCTGGAATGTGGCCAGCTGGGGCACGAAATATTGTCTTGCCCTATATTTTGGGGTGCACCTAGAGGTAATGTTGCTAAACAGAACTCTTTATCTGTGGGCCAAGATCCCTTTGCAAATATGTTTGCAGTCACCCCTGGCAACAAGGAGGAGTTTTCTGTGGTGTCTGCAGGGGGTGCTAAACAGTGGGAGATGCCTGCTGAGATTTCATCCCATGGCCACCAGGGGGAGTTGGCCAGTAAATGTGCGGCTGAGGACTGGTTCTTAAGACAACGTACTCAAATGAAGATGGAGACCCCAACTACTGTGGTGGGTAAGACTATCTTTAATGAAATGATGCCTGGAACTGCTGATTTCAGGTATAAAAGAACTGGCTACGAGACTGTCCATGATGATGTGAGAGTGACCCCAGTTAGTGGGGCCACAGAATGTGCGCTTGAGAATGACTTTTTCATACCCAGTGGGAATGCAGGGGTTAAAGTCCAAACAGAACCTGTGTTGATGACTAAAAGTGTTGTGTCTAATGTCTGCCAGCCTCAAGTTGGCAGTGGGCTAGGACAGCCTGCAAAAACTAAAAATGCTATAAGTATTACTGTTAATGAAAAGTTTGCTGCTGTTGGGAAAACCCCAGGTTCTTCCAGAGCAAAAGCTGTTGTCACAAATGGGTCATTGCTTGTAGCAATTGGTGGTAAGACAGCACAGTTGTCCCCAGAAATCTCCAGGGAACTTCATGTATTGGAGTCGGAGGTTGCCATGGACAACTGCGATGTCACTCTGGTGGGACAGAGTGGAACTGTACCGTGTAATGGTAATGTGTTAGTGCAAGCTGCTAGTACTAAAAATGTGCTGCTAAATGGTGGGTTAACACAACCTGTGAAAAATGCAAAGGTGTGTGAGGCTTATGAAGCGCCGCCCGAGCAAGGTGGTGGTTGTGGTGTATTGCAACCTGCGGTGCTAAAAGTAGGATTTTTAAAACAGCTTACCTGTAAAATCCTTTTCTTGGAGTACATCACGGGACACAGAGCAGCATAGTCATTACTATGTGGGTTATATAGAATTACCTTCAGGTGCTGGCACTGGCAACTTCCAAAACAGGAAGTACCCTCCCCTATATAAGCCCCTCCCATCCGGGAGTACCTCAGTTTTGTAGCAAAGCAATACGTGTCCCCAAAAGAGGGGTGGGAGCTCTGTGTCCCGTGATGTACTCCAAGAAAAGGATTTTACAGGTAAGCTGTTTTAAAAATCCTACTTTCTTGTTCATACATCACGGGACACAGAGCAGCATAGTCATTACTATGTGGGACGTCCCAAAGCAATGCCACATGAGGGGGGGGGATACACCATACATAAGCTGGGCGCCATCAGGCATGAGGATCTTTTGCGGCCTGCAACACACTGCGCCCAAAGGCGACATCCTCCTGACTTCTAACGTCCACCTGGTAGAACCTAGTAAACGTGTGTACTGAAGACCACGTTGCGGCCTTACAAATTTGCGCCAGGGAGGCCTGGTGATGCACTGCCCATGAAGTTCCAACTGCTCTCGTGGAGTGCGCCCTAACTTTGAACGGAGGCGGTCTACTTCTCAAGCCATAGGCTTGTATTATGACCTGTCGAATCCACTTGGCTAAAGTAGATTTTGATGCTGCCTGACCCTTTCTGGGGCCTTCCGGCAGAACAAACAAAGAATCCGTTCTACGAATCTGAGCAGTGGCTTTTAGATAAGCTTTAACTGCTCTTACTACATCCAAAGAATGCAATAACTTTTCCTCTACCGAGCTTGGTTTGGGGAAAAAAGAAGGAAGAACCACATCCTGGTTCAAGTGAAACCTCGATACCACCTTAGGAAGAAAGGCTGGGTGAGGACGTAATACTACTCTGTCCTTATGGATAACCAGATATGGCTCTTTACAGGACATGGCGGCTAATTCCGACACTCTTCTAGCCGAGCATATGGCTACTAAAAATATCAATTTCCTGGTGAGTAGAACCAAGGAAATGTGCCGCAAAGGTTCAAATGGCTGCTTCTGCAGAACCGACAGAACCAAATTTAGATCCCATGGGCATATGGGAGCCTTAATCGGTGGAATAATACGAGTCACACCTTGCATAAAGGATTTGACAAGTGAATGCATAGCCAGGGGCCTTTGAAATAGTATTGACAAGGCCGAAACCTGGCCCTTGATAGTACTTAAGGCAAACTTCCTGTCTACAGCCCACTGCAGGAAGTCCAGAATTCTGCCTATAACGTACTTACGTGGATGCCATTTTCTGGCCTCGCACCAAGTGATGTACGCCTTCCAAACTCTATAGTAGATCTGCCTGGATACAGGCTTCCTGGCACATTGATTATAGTTGATACCACAGAGTTAGAGAGACCTCTCTTCTTTAGGATGTGGGATTCAATAGCCAGGCCGTTAAACTTAGAGTTAGTAAGGAAGGGTGGTATATCGGTCCTTGCGAAAGCAGGTCCGGACGACGTGGAAGGGTCCAAGGACTCCCCACAGACATTTTGATGATCTCCGCGTACCAGGCCCTTCGGGGCCACGCTGGAGCCACCAGGATCACCGGCTTCTTCTCCAACCTGACTCTGCGAAGGAGTCGAGGCAACAATTGTAGCGGAGGGAATGCATATATCAGTCTGAACTGATCCCAAGGGAACACCAGAGCATCCGAGCCGCAAGCGAGGGGATCCCTTGTCCGGGAGACAAATCTGTCCACCTTTGCGTTGAATCTGGATGCTAGCAGATCTACATCCGGTGTTCCCCACCGCTGACATATTGCTCGGAAGACCTCGGGATGAAGGGACCATTCCCCTGGGCATAACTGTTGGCGACTCAGAAAGTCCGCCTTCCAATTCTCCACCCCTGGAATGAAGACAGCTGATATACATGGGACATGCTTTTCTGCCCATTCCAGGATGTGACTTACTTCCCTCTGGGCTGCACGACTCCTGGTGCCTCCCTGATGATTGATATATGCCACTGCTGTGGCATTGTCTGATTGAATTCTGACAGGGGACCCTTGGAGTCTGGATGTCCAGGCTACTAGGGCGTACCGGGCTGCTCGTATCTCTAAGAGATTGATGGGCAGGGTTTTTACTACATTTGACCATCTGCCCTGGAGAGACCATTGCTCCAGTACTGCCCCCCAGCCTATAAGGCTGGCATCTGTAGTGACCACCTTCCAAGATATCGGGCTGAAGGGTTTTCCCTTCTGGAGATTCGGGGGGATCAACCACCAGCAGAGACTCTTCCGAACGGAAGGGGACAAAGCCATCGGGAAGTCTAGAGCCTGAACTTTTCCGTTCCAGGCTGACAATATGGCCCTTTGTAAATTCCTTGAGTGGAATTGGGCATATGGCACAGCTTCGAATGATGCTACCATCTTTCCTAGCAGCCTCATGCACAGGCGTATGGACGGCTGTCTTTTTGCACAAAGCAGACGGACCAAGCCCCTCAAAGAGGATACCTTGTCTAGAGGTAAGAAAATCTTCCTCTGGTCTGAATCCAGCCGTAGCCCTAGATATACCAGGTTTTTCACTGGCTGTAGGGCTGACTTGTCCAGGTTGATGACCCAACCGTGAGACTCTAGATACTTGATTGTATCGACAATTACCACTTCTAGCTTGGCAACTGAGTGGTCCATCAACAACAGGTCGTCTAGGTATGCCATTATCGTTACACCCCGTGTTCTTAGATCGGCCAACAGTGGGGCCAGAATTTTTGTGAACACTCGTGGTGCTGTGGCCAGACCGAATGGTAAGGCTCTGAACTGAAAATGGCGCCCTTCTACTGCAAAGCGTAGGAATTTTTGATGACCTGGAAAGATGGGAACATGCAAGTAAGCATCTTTGATGTCGATCGAGGCTAACCATTCCTCCCCTTGTAGGGCAGCGGTGACCGATCGGATCGACCCCATCCGGAAAGACCGGACGTTTAGAAATTTGTTTAGACTCTTTAGGTCCAATATGGGTCTTATGTCCCCGTTTGGCTTCGGGACTGTGAAAAGGTTTGAGTAGAAACCCAACCCCCACTCTTCCATAGGAACCTCCATAATTACTCCTTGGAGCAATAGTTGTTCTAACGCCAATAGGAGAGACCCTCTTTTCAGAGGGTCTCTTGGCATGCCTGACCACATAAAATGGGACGGAGGAGACTCTTTTAACTCCAACTTGTATCCCAGAGTTACTGCGGAGAGCACCCATCTGTCTTTGATCGTCTCCCGCCAGGTCTCTGCGAACAACTGAAGTCTTCCCCCCACCCGTTTGAGTGGGGGCAGCCCTTCATAGGCTTGACTTGGAGGCTGGTTTAGTACCTCTTCGGATCCAGGGCTTTTTATTACCCTGTGGCTGTCCCTGATTTTTACCTCCTGAGTTTGACCGAGGAGGCCGTCGGAACTGCTTAGTAGCAGACGTCGCAGGGATAGGAGAGGTAGTCCTCTTAAAAGATGGACCCCTAGACCTCTTTTTACTCTGTAAGAGAGTACTTTTACCACTGGAAATCTTCTGGATATACTTATCCAGGTCTTCGCCAAAAAGGCGTTCCCCATGAAATGGGAAGCTAACTAAGAGCTTCTTACAGGGAGCTTCAGCAGACCAGTTTTTGAGCCACAGAAGCCTACGCATATGTACCAAAGACAGCGTGAGGCGGGAGGCCTGATGGATAGAATCCTTGATGGCGTCAACCGCAAAGCATAATGCTCTAGGCAGATCAGCCAGAGCCTGGGCCTGCTGGTCTGGCAAATCCCTCAGGACCATTTTCATTTGATCCTTTAAAGCTTGGCAGACCCCAATAGCTGCCACTGCTGGCTGTGTAACAGCCCCTGCTGTGGAAAAAGCAGATTTTAATAAAGATTCCAATTTTTTATCCACTGGATCTTTGAACATTTGAACATTATCTACTGGACATGTCAGTGATTTGTTCACAGAAGAGAAGAGATGGCTGCATCCACCGTAGGAACATTCCATCTCTGGGTGAACTTTTCCTCCATGGGATAGATCACCGGAAACCTTTTAGGCGGAACAAATAGTTTATCAGGATGTTCCCAGTCCTGGTATATAAGTCCTTCCAATAATGGATGTATTGGAAAGGAGCAATTAACCTGGGGAGCTTTTAGCGACCCCAATGAGGAGACAGCAGTAGTTGATGGTTCAACAAGAGGCATTTTAAATGCAGATCGAACCATGTCAGTTAGGGTCTGGACCCACAATCTTTCAGTCTGTGATGCTGAAAATGGTTCATCTACTGTCGATTCCTCAAAAACAGAGCTAACCTCCTCCTGATCCCCTTCAGGTAGGTCGGTCCCTTCCTGGGACTGTTGCTCTGCCAACAGGCACTCTAAATGGAGGTGATGGAGATCTGGCGCGCTTTCTTTCCTATAGAGAAGAAGCGATCAATGCAGCCAATCTCTGCTCCAATCCCTCCAGAGTTGAGGAAAAAACCTCCTCTGTTATATATGCAGGAGCAGGTGGACTGAGGACAGCCGCAGTACCTGGCACTCCCGGGGGTTCCTTATGGGTATTAACCTCTGATTTCTCAGGGGAGGAGGGTGCAGATGACTGCTCCAGATCCTCAGAGCCCGATGGAAACCCCCTACACTTCCTGAGAGGTATATCTTGGAGTTTTTTAGGCGGCATATTCCTTAGTTCAAAGCTGAGGTATTCCAGCCGCAATACACCCCTTACTGAAATAGTCTAATGCAATTTGCTGCTATGTACATCAGTGGGTGTCTACTAATGCGTCTTTCTGGGGATGCCTGTATCAACCGCCCGCTGTAAGCCCCTATACCATGCTACCAGCTCCTTTTCATGCTCTGTGTCCATAGCAAGCAGCGTGGACTGAGTCCTTTTATCTTGCTGGGACGCCCGCACATGCGCAGAAGCGCTGGGCGCACAGAGCGCGTCATCCGCCAGGCTCCGCCCCCTTTTTTGAAGCTAAACCTTATAAAAGGAAAGCATGTGTGCGCGCGCGCGCGTGCACGTGTGCGCTCTTGGCGCCATGTAGGGAGAGGAGCCAGGGTCCCTGTTTCACCAGGACTCGGGGATGGAAGGAAACTACTTGGCAGCATGACAGAGGAATGCAGCTTCCCTGATAGAGAGCTCACTCATCTGCCTGGACTTTCACCATGGAAGGAATAGTCCCAAGAAAAAAGACGTTCCACAGCGGCCTCTAGTGGACAAACACAGGTACCGCACCTTTGTCTTTTTTTTTTTTTTTTTAAAACCTCCTTTATGAAAAAACATTTCCAGGTTTACAGTTTTTTTTTAAAACTTCCCTTATGAAAAAACATTTCTAGGATTTCTTAGGCATATACAGCTATTAGCGGGAATACCCTTTAGGTAACAGGTAGAAAGACATATTAGGCTTGGGGGTCCCCTCAATAGAACCAAGTTCCTGAGGGGCCCCCACTTACCTTTTCCCCGCCGCAGGACTTTGTTTGGTCCACAGAAGCCCAAACTTCACCTCTCATGGCAGGCATTGTACTAGACCTTCAGGGACCGGGTTCCCAAGGATTCCACTCCCCTGGACCTGTATAGCACCCTGCACAGATAGCCTCTTGGTTTTGGGTATGACCAGAGCTCTGGATCCCAGGGTCCAGCCCTCCTAAGAGAGGCATTACAGGCAAAACCCTGCTCTTCTCTGCAAGGCCCGGGTACCGACCGTTTAGCTATGAAGCTTTTTTGGTCGGATCCGGAATAGCTTGCTAAGGCCCAGAGAACCTGTACACAAGCCCAGATGAATACATGTTAACCTTGGCCAACACCTTAGACACTGGCAAAAAACTGAGGTACTCCCGGATGGGAGGGGCTTATATAGGGGAGGGTACTTCCTGTTTTGGAAGTTGCCAGTGCCAGCACCTGAAGGTAATTCTATATAACCCACATAGTAATGACTATGCTGCTCTGTGTCCCGTGATGTATGAACAAGAAACATGTGTTACCGAAGTCTGCCATGATTCGTAATTTGGGTGATGAATCTGAAACTAAACCCATCTGTTCTAATGTGTCTCCTTGGGCGGATGGATCAGGGCTGAGGAACGCCAGTGAATGGAGCACAGCTACAACGGATTGGGATAGTTGGGGTAAAAATCTAATGTCCCTGATAGATGAGGCTTTCATGCACAAAAATAAGGTGGACAAAGTTTCTGCTGTGCCAGCAGGAGGGACGGCAGAACAGCTTATACCTGAGGGCGCGGTGGCTGCTGCAGGGGTTAACCCTCGTGAGAAATATGGACCATATAAGGGCGAGCACACAGCAGACACTTTGTCAGTAACCTACAAAAATTATGCTGACATGGCGTGTCAAAGTGACGTTGTCACTGGTAATGTGAAGCAGTTCATTGGTGCTGAACCTGAGAAGTTGGGTATGAGTCAAGCACCTGGCAGCGCTCTGGTAGAGCACCAGGCTGTGGTTGTCTCCAGATGGGAGAAGGTTCCATTAAACCTTGCGACCTCTCACGTCTCAGCAAGTGAGTCTGTCTGCATCCCCAGTGTCAGGAAAGTCCCCAGGAAGGACTTGGGTCTGGAGCCAAGGGTATGGTTTCTAACAAAAGTGTTAAAAGAGATGCTTAAACTTTGGGATGTACAGCCAGTCTATACTGGGGTGTCTCCACCACAGTCAGACAGTCTGGTACTGCGGAGTACCATTAGGTGGACCCCTGAGTGGCAGGTGGTACAGCACAAAGGAAGACAAGACAGAAATGGTTTATTTATGACTGTATTACTAGTGTTAAAAATCGCCTCTAGGTATGCTGATGGGTTACTTCCTGTACAAGAGGTATATGGGAGAGGCTTTGGTGAAAAAAAAGCGTCTGAGGTTTTACCACCTAACTGTCATGGATATGCAGTAGTGTTTGTCTGTCAGCTTACCTTCCTTCCCATGTGTTCATCTTAGAGGCCTGAGCCCTTTCACCTGGCTTCCTTTATAATCTCCTCCCAGCCAGACTCCACCCCAGGCCCTATCACAGAACACTATATTAACCTGTGCACTGCAAGCCTGCTTTGCTGATCAACGTGTTTGTTAGGCATTGTGTGTTTGGGTTCCTGCCTGCCGTGTGCTACGTCTGTCTCTCTGTTACGTTATTGGCTTGTCCCCGACTATCCCTGTCTGCTCGTGACCCTTGACCTTCGGCTCGTTCTTTCGTTATCCTTGTCTGCTTGTGGCCCCTGACCTTCAGCTTGTTATTCGGTTCTCTCATATCTTGTGCTGCTGCTTCCCCTCTTTTCCCCTTATCCTACGGGGCGTGAGCTAGGAAACTCCAGGGGCCGCGACCTGGTCCCAGCCTGCAGCATAACATCCTCACCACTAGAGGCCCTGGAGAAGACCTGCTGGGTCTTAGACTCCGCGCCCTGGGGAATCTTGGCTCTAGCTTCCGTTAGGATCCCGGTTGTGCTCCTCTGGTCCCGCTTTCCACAACCACCCAGTTTCCTATCCGCAGCAGTCAGCCATAGGGTTCACTACCTTGCGGTGCACTCCTGTCCCCCTACGGTGTGCATCTGTCGCCTAGCCACAGGTGACCTTGACACTAACAGCCAGGTGGAAGGCATTTCTGCTGCTATGGTCCAAGGTAGTACTGGTCAGTTGTCGGTGAAGGGTGTGTATGCTGTACCAGTGGAAGAATCACATGAGATGGAAGGGCCAAGTGTGGACCAGAAAGCAGCAGAAATCCTGACCGGGGCTCAACCGAAGGTGGTTAAAAAGACTGGGGTCCCCAGTCCGATGTTTGGTTTAGGTGACAAACCTAATAAGGTCCCCGAGACAGGGAAACGGATAAGAAGTGCGGTAAAAATGGTATGTGGATCAGACAAGAGCTTGTCTGTTCAGGTGGATAAACATACAGATGGCATCAGAACAGGTCAAGTGGTAGGACAGCTGCCTGCAGAGTGGGTGAACCCAGGGGAGGTGACGTCCTGTGAGGTTCCCGTGGGTAATGGCGGCCCTCCATTATGTGTGCCCTCTGCAGACGCTGCCCTAGCAAATGCTGAAAAAAAAGGCATTGGTGATCTGTGCAACGTTGAGAGGTGTAATGTTGGTTTGAATATGTCTGTCAATGATGAACCAAATAGTTTGTTAAAGGTACATGACAGTGTGGTGTCCAAAGGTATTGGGAAACCTGGAAACCTGAAGCGTGGAGGCAGAAGGGTTGGTAGAAAGACCAGGGGTGCCCTGTTAAAATTTCAGGAGAGGCAGTGCTTATGGAACCCCAAAAGAAGAGGGAGAAGGCTGAGTATAGGGAAATATAGGACCTTGTTAAGATCCAGGGTGGGACATACCTGGAAGCGCACCCGGGAAAAAGGTTGGGCCTACGTGGCTGACAGCCAGCACAGAGGTGTCCCAACCATAATGATGGGTGCTGGTGTTCCTCCCTCCGGATCGAAACAAAGGGGGAGGGTATGTGGTAGTGTGGTACCCCACCAGTGTATGAATACAGGATTCTCAACCAGGCAGGTTGAGGGGCTCCAGGGTATTTGCTTGTTTGGGAGGAAACTGGCTTTTCAGTTTCCTCATGATTTACTAAAATCCATTTTGGGACCCGGAGCTTGGGGATTTCTTAGAGATCCGGGTGGGATGAAATCCCCAGTCCTGGATACGGGTTTTGAGACTCAACTGCACACTGATTGTTCAGGTGTGTGTGGGCCTGATAGTAGAATCAGGACCAGGATTCTGGGCCCCACCCTCCCGACGAGTGCAGGTGTGCACTGGGGAAGCCATAGAGTGCAAGTGTGCACTGGAGAAGTCAGAGAGTGCTTGTGTGCACAGTGGAAGCCAGAGACCCAGGTCTGAGGGTCAGAGCAGCAAGGGGCTGCTATCCAAATGGACGGTGTTGCAGATGGAATAGTCTATAGGAGACAGACAAGAGCCTGAAGTGGAAGGCCTGAGTAGCACTGCTGTATGTATAAGCCAGGAGGCTGAATGTCATTTTGTTGTTGAAAAGGAGTACTGAAACCCCTGCGAGGGAAAACCTTTTGATTTTGTTTTGAACTTCTTTTAATAAAAATGGGCAAACAACCCTTAAAAAGAAGAACCAGCGAGTGGCGGTGTCCTTCAAGCTCTACACTTGATGCTAGTCCTTCACAATTATATATATATATATATATCTCTTATCACTAGAAGAAAGGTATTGTGGGATTGTGCATAAACTGGTATAGAGCTATATAGAAATACCACCCCTAGACAAGCTGTGCCAGAGAAGGGCTGAGTAGATTGCCGGGGGTTGGCTGTTCTGTGTACAGGGCCCAAAACCAAACCAGCGGCTCCCTTCGTTTGGGGGTATCGCTACATATACATTGATATATATATATATATATATATATATATATATATATATATATATATATATATATCAAATACACTGCCTGCATGCCACTAACTAAGCTGCCTAATATCTCTACATTCATTACACTATATGGCCGCCGTGTAAGCAGCAGCCTTATATAGTGTGGGGTGTGGAATTATTGCTCTCTCAGCGTGCTGGGATTGGCCAAAGCATGCAGGTCAGGTGCATGCTTTGGCCAATCATCATACAGCAATGCACTGCGATCTTGCAGTGCATTATGGGGCGTTCCACGGAGCTCGAATTCCCCGCGAACGCCCCATATGTTCGGTTAATTTTAGAACAAACGAACACTCGATGTTCGAGTCAAACTTACGTTCGACTCGAACCGCGGGCTCATCCCTACACATTACATCACTTATGAGGTTGTATTCTGTCGTACGAGAATTTTCGTATGGTTCGTAACCTCTTCACTTTCGACATGAGACTAGCTTGCAACAAAAAATGGACGAACGTTAGTCCGAACATTTGATCGTGTGTACGAGGCTTTAGGCTGTGGGTGCAATGGTGACTAGACTGCTGGTACAACAGAGGCCTGGCTTGAGCTACAGGTGCAACAGAGTCCTAGCTGAGATGCATCAGAGACCTTGGCTGCAGATGTATTATTAAAATGACTTTAGATACAGCAGAGGCTAGGCTGAGAAGTAGAGGAGACTTGGCTATGAATGCAGCAGTGATTGAGCTGCAGGGGCAGAAGAAACCATGCTGGAGTACAGCAGAGACATTGGGTGCAAGTGCAGCAGTGACCAGGAAGCAGTCCTATAGTGAATGTTGCAACTGACAAAACCCAAGTTCAGTTGTTCAGCTGGCATAAAGACTCCATGCTTGTGTGGTGATAGTCCTGCTGGAGTTTAACCACTTTAGCCCCGGACCATTTGTCAGTAGGGATGAGCCGAACACCCCCGGGTTCGCACCAGAACCCGCAAATGGACCGAAAGTTCGCACGAACGTTAGAACCCTATTAAATACAATGGATGCGAACGTTCGAAATCTAAAGTGCTAATTATAACGACTATATGCATGTTATTGTCCTAAAAATGGTTTGGGAACCCGGGTTCTGCACCAGGGGACATGTATCAATGCAAAAAGAAGTTTTAAAAACGGCCGTTTTTCGGGAGCAGTCATTTTAATGATGCATAAAGTGAAAAAAAAAAAAAAGTTAAATATTCCTTTAAATATCGTACCTGGGGGGTGTCTAAAGTATGCCTGTGAAGTGGCACGTGTTTCCCGTGTTTAGAACTGTCCCTGCACAAAATGACATTTCTAAAGGAAAAAAAGCCATTTAAAACTGCTTGCGGCTTTAATGTAATGTCTGGTCCCGGTAATATGGTTGAAAATCTTTAAGAAAAATGGCATAGCTAGAGGACGCTTTGGCAGCTGCTTTGCCAGTACCCTGAGCCTGGGTGAGAGAGGATGAGGAGGGCTTGGTCATCCACTCTACCAAGTCTTATCTCTCTCTTTTCCTCCTCCTCCGTTGTTGTTGTTGAGAGAGATATCTCTCTCTTTTCCTCCTCCTCCGTTGTTGTTGTTGAGAGAGATGACCAGCACTGTTGTCTCTAGACACAGAGCCTGCTTGCCCTCTTTAATTGGCTCCTGACTGTCTGCCTCTCCTTGTTTGCCTTCCAGACATTCTAATGGCCTGCAGGGAGATGGGAAAACCAGCAATAAGGCCTAGCTTCAGGAGTATATTTTGCAGGAAGCACACTACGCCTGCTGTAAGTGCTGCAAATGCCTGTTGGTGTAACACACCAGGAAAACACAGCAATACGGGCTAGCTTCAGGTGTATAATGTGCAGGAGGCACACTCCGCCCGCTGTAAGTGCTGCAAATGCCTGTTGGTGTAACACACCAGGAAAACACAGCAATAAGGGCTAGCTTCAGGTGTATACTGTGCAGGAGGCTTAGCAACAATGACACTGACACTGTCCCCTGCCTATCCTTCTCTCTCCCTGCACACAAGGTTTAGCAAAGAATATGACACTGACACTGTCCCCTGCCTATCCTTCTCTCTCCCTGCACACAAAGTTTAGCAAAGAATATGACACTGACACTGTCCCCTGCCTATCCTTCTCTCTCCCTGCACACAAGGTTTAGCAAAGAATATGACACTGACACTCTCCCTGCCTATCCTTCTCTCTCCCTGCACACAAGAATAGCACAAAGAATATCACACTGTCCCTGCCTATCCTTCTCTTTCCCCGCGCCGGAACACACTACACAAGGCCGCCGCGCTGGCGGCCTTTTATAGTGTGGGGCGTGTGCTAAACCCCCTGAGCTATAATTGGCCACAGGCAACCTGCCTGTGGCCAATTATGGCTCTCCTAGCTGCCGGCGCTGTGATTGGCCAAGAATGCGGGGTCACAGTGCATGCTTGGCCAATCACAGCGCCGGGATTGCACTGCGATGGCGCAGTGTATTGTGGGCCCGCTCGCGTCACTCGAATTTGGCGCGAACGGCCCAAATCGTTCGATGTTCACCGAACGATCGAACAGCCGATGTTCGAGTCGAACGTATGTTCGACTCGAACACCGAGCTCATCCCTATTTGTCAGCTTAAGGACCAGAGGTCTTTTTACAATTTCGCACTGCACTGGTAATTGCGCGGTCATGCAATGTTGTACCCAAGCGAAATTTGCGTCCTTTTTTTCCCACAAATAGAGCTTTCTTTTGGTGGTATTTGATCACCTCTGCGGTTTTAATTTTTTGCGCTATAAACAAAAATAGAGCGACAATTTTGAAAAAAATTCAATATTTTTTACTTTTTGCTATAATAAATATCCCCAAAAATATATATTAAAAAAAAAAATTCCACAGTTTAGGCCGATACGTATTCTTCTAAATATGTTTGGTAAAAAAAACCCGCAATAAGCGTTTATTGATTGGTTTGCGCAAAAGTTATAGCTTCTACAAAATAGGGGACTGTTTTATGGCATTTTTATTAATATTTTTGTTTTTACTAGTTATGGCGGCTATCAGCGATTTTTATCATGACTGCGACATTATGGCGGACACATCGGACACTTTTGACACATTTTTGGAACCATTGTAATTTTTACAGCGATCAGTGCTTCAAAAATGCACTGATTACTGTGAAAATTACACTGGCAGTGAAGGGGTTAACCAGTAGGTGGCGCTGTAGGGGTTAAGTGTGCACTGATGAGTGTTTCTAACTGTAGGGGGGATGGGCTGTGTGTGACATGACACTGATCTCCGCTCCGACAACACGGAGCGGAGATCAGTGTCATTGTCACTAGGCAGAGCGGGGGGATGCTTGTTTACATAAGCATCTCCCCGCT
Source organism: Rana muscosa (assembly GCA_029206835.1). Taxonomy (NCBI): domain Eukaryota; kingdom Metazoa; phylum Chordata; class Amphibia; order Anura; family Ranidae; genus Rana; species Rana muscosa. The sequence goes on along the minus strand of CM055117.1, from coordinate 227,233,802 downwards.
GTATCTCTCCGTGAGACGATCGCGGGTATGCCCGCGGCGATTGAGTCTGCGGGACCCACGGTCGGGCTCACAAAGAAGGCGGCAGGGTCGTGAGAGTGCCGGCGTATATGTACAGGCGGCAGTCCTTAAGCGGTTAAGTACAGGAAACCATCATGTGATTCATCATGTGACACGCAAAACTCTGGGTAAATCTGGAAGTGCCCACAGCTGCAGGAGATTGAGGAGGCCCTGGAGCCTGAAAGGTAATTCAACAAAATATCGGTAAAAGGGAGAGTGCAACAGAAATCACACTACATGGTACACAGAGCTCACTAATTAAAAATTTAGAGCAACTTGTAAGGGTATTTTCTTATACATTTTCAAAATACAAAATGAGTTTAACATGCTGATTTTACAATAAAAAAGTGACATAGAAGTCATAAATTAAAGCAGAACTTCACTGTCTCAATCAACATTTACTATTTTCAATCCTCATGCTGCTAGCATTAGTAAATGGATAGTAAAGTATATCATTTTTTACATTTCTTCTCATTACTTTCTGGTTTCTATGCCTAAGCAAATGATGTCATACATCCCAGGAGTCTTCAGTATGGGAGGAGGGGCATTCTTAGAAAAGCACACCCTCACTTGCTTGCATGCCTGAGCTAAAGGCAGGTGGGTTCCAGGAAGTAAATGCTACATGAATCATCTTGCCATGGCCAGAAATAGGGGGTGTTTTTGAAAGTGATTTCTCAACAAAATAAAGCATGGAGACATGGAAGGATGGGTGAGTTTGCTTTGAATATTAAAAAATTGATTAAATAGCATTTTTGGTTTGTGGAGCTCAGACATAGTGTAGTTCCATTTTAAGACTTTTAGCTGTACAACATCATATCATATAATTCACCAATACAGGGAAACAATGAACACTAGTGTTGTACAGAGAACAATGACACATATGCTGGTAAAATCTAAATTTACTCAAAATGTTTTCTCTTTCTAAAAGTTTTGGATTTTAAGCCTTAGCATTTGTTTAAAGATTCATAAGCGTACTTACTACATAGATGTGTTAAAAATGTAAGCGCTGTTAGGAGTTTTTCAAAGTTTCTTGTATACATCCTCAACTGATGTGTGTGAAGAATTCTCTAGCCTCAAATAACAAAGTAGAGAAGAGTGTACATCATCTGCTGAGGTCAGTTGGTTCAAACGCACTATGGATTCCTATTTTATCTGTAATGAAATATGGGTTTTACAGTAAAGAGTTCATATTCTTAGTGCAGTATTACTAATTACAGTAACCCAAATCAACAAATCAGAAAATCTATCTTGTACTGGTCTGACTTCAGCCGATAAAAATATTGGTAGCTAATAGATACTACCTTAAAGTGTTTTTTAACACACTTTGACTACTTCACATAATCCTCTCTGTGTCCTAATGACAGATGCTCCTGTCTCTGTGTCCTAATGACAGATGCTCCTGTCTCTGTGTCCTAATGACAGATGCTCCTGTCTCTGTGTCCTAATGACAGATGCTCCTGTCTGTGTCCTAATGACAGATGCTCCTGTCTCTGTGTCCTAATGACAGATGCTCCTGTCTCTGTGTCCTAATGACAGATGCTCCTGTCTCTGTGTCCTAATGACAGATGCTCCTGTCTCTGTGTCCTAATGACAGATGCTCCTGTCTCTGTGTTTTATAAAAAAAAAAAAATGCCTTCTTTACCTGATTTCAGAACATCTCCTGGCAATCACGTGACCGGCCCGCTCTCTCCTCTCCCCATCTGACAGCTGCAGTGGGCGGGGCAGAGATTCCCCCACTGACATCAGTCGGGATGAGAGAAGGAATGAAGAGATAGAGCTGGCTGGGAGACGCTGTGAAATACGGTGAAGAAGGCATTTTCTTTTATAAAACACAGAGACAGGAGCACCTGGCATTAGGACACAGAGAGAATTATATGACACAATAAAAGTAATTTTAGAAGAAGGAGGGGAGGGGGCAGGCACTGACACAGGAGCAGGCAGGCAGGGAGGGAGGGGGGACAGGGCAGAGGCTAATGAACTGTCAGGGCACAGCAGATATACTATGGTCAGTTTACAGGGGGGAGGGTATAGCCAGGAAGGATCAACAAGGTTTTTTAGGTGATACGGTGGGGCCAAATGACACAGCACAATCACTGTGCTGTATAACATGCTTTAAAGTGGTTGTAAACCCCGTAGACAATTTTTTTTTTTTTTTTACTTACCTGCAAGACAAATCTATAATGAGCTAGTATGACTAGCATACTAGCTCATTATGTACCACTTACCTTCGATCGGGGCCCCCGAAGTCGTCCGTGTCCCTCCTCTAGCCGCATCATCGCTGCGGCGATAGCCGGAATGTTACTTCCGGGTATCGCCGCTGCAGCCAATCACAGCGCCGCTCCGGCGCTGTGATTGGCCGGAGCGGCGAAGACGTGACTCCGCGCATGCGCGCGTGAGCTGTCGAATTTGGCTACGTCGTCGAATGTTGCGACCTAGCCGAATTTGTGAATGGGGTGACGTCAGCGTCGCCGCATTTACATACAAATATCTCCTTAACCGTGTAGGTTAAGGAGATATTTCATGCACCTACAGGTAAGCCTTAATCTAGGCTTACCTGTAGGTCTTTGTTTAAAAAGTGGGTTTACAACCACTTTAAAGGAACTGGATCTGCTTTTTTTTTTTTTTTTTGGGGGGGGGGGGGGGGGGTTAACAAACACTTTAAATTTATTTGTAGAAGTAAAAGGAGAGGATCACATGCTCACTTATAATCAAGAGTTCTGTGTGTTTCGCAGTAAATGGCTGGTAATTGTGAAAGATCAGAGAAGATAAGTGTCTGCAACAGTGGGACAGGCTATTAGATGAACCTGTTGCTGTGCCCTAAAAGGGTGGCTTTAAAGGTAGATTTTTTTTTTTACCTTAATACATTCTCTGCATTAAAGTAAAAAACCTTCTGCATATAGTCTTCACCCCCCTTATACTTACATAAGCCTGATCTCGATCCAGTGATGTGTACAAAAACAGAGAGGCTCTCTCTGCTCAGCTCACTCCCTCCTCATTGGCCCAGAGACAGCAGCAGAAGCCATTGGCTCCTGCTGCTGTCAATCACAGCCTGTGATGAGGGAGCAAGCCCAGACAAGACTTGGGAGCAAGCCAGTACGAGTGCCCCCATAGCAAGTGGCTTGCTTTGAGGGTGCTCATAAGGGGGGAGGAGCCAGAAGCATTGGCGGGGACCCAGAAGAAGAGGGTTAGGTCTGCTCCCTGCAAAACCACAGAGCAGGTAAGTATATGTTTGTTATTTAGAATGAAAATAAAAATTATGTTTAGAATCACTTTAAGTGACAGCTTTACTTTAGGAAGTATCTCTTAAAAACTAAGGCCTCATGCCCACTGGCGTTTTTACAGCTGCGTTTTTTGCAGCTTAAAAACGCCTGTCCATGTTATTGTAAATATTTTTTTTTTTTTTTTTTTTTGAAAAAAAAAAAAAAAAAACGTCGGAGCTAAAAACGCGACCGCGCGTTAGTGCGCGTTTTTTGCGCGTTAGTGCGCGTTTTTGCGCGTTTTTTGACGCTCGCGTTTTTTTCTGCCTAATTCTGACGCTGAGGAACGCACTGGCCCTGGTTTTTTTTTACAGCTTACAAACGCCTATGCTCTTTACAGCTCAAAAACGCCTAGGTGGACATGAAGCTATAGACTAACATGGACAGGCGTTTTTAAGCTGTAAAAAACGCTCAAAAACGCGGCTGAAAAAATGCCCGTGGGCATGAGGCCTAAAAATTAACTAAGACCTGTTGTTTTTATGCTAATGGTAGCTTTGATGTTCTTGTGTGTGCTTGTCACCACCAACCAGTAAAATTTCCTTTGGACACACATGTATACGGAAAGGAAAATAGTATTAGCCTTGAACCAGAGGTTGTTGCCATTGAGTCATGTGTTATCTAAGAAAAGATCAGAAATTAGATCTTACAAACAAATCTCCATCAGAAGGGTAACCATAACTAAGCTATAAAACAGATCATTAGAAACATCATACTCCTTCTGTAATAGCCTGTAGAATCCTCATAAAATTAAGACATATTTCTGTTATCTGATTGATCAGAAGAATTTTTTAACAACAGGTTAGCCCTGCAACATATTTTCCACACCACTTAATTCCATTAAAACAATTAGGCATTCTAACTGTATGTATTTTAAGTCAAATAAAAAGTGTAGCGCACAATCCCCTCTGTCTTTACCTGCATTTAATTAGGCTCCTCGCAGGCAGAGAGAGGCACACCGCACCACAAGCCCGTACCCTCCTGTGTGAGGAGGTTGAGTGGTGTTAATTTCGGGTCTGCCTGTGGCTGGAGTTGGATCCTCCCGAGGATGATTCTCACCTCTACCTTGAATAGATGCGAGTCCTTATTTCTCCCCAGTAATGTAACTGTCCACACCAACTGAAAGTCCAACTTCTATATTTATTTCACACTGGATAACAAATAGCCTCTTTAACAGCAGACAGGTTGGAACAAGACACAGGACAGTTTAGGTGGGAGGAGGTCCAGGCACAAACTCTAATGATTTCCTTGGACTGTTCAGGTTTCACGAACAGTTTTGGCGCACGATCTCTGCCACAGACTGTGAGGTTGGTCTCTGCCACAGACCTGGTGAATATAAGTCACTACCACTGACTTGGAGAACGGGTCACTGCCACTGACCTGGTGAATGGGGCCTTGCCCTATGAAGTCACTGCCACTGACTTGGAGAACTACCTTCTTGAAGTATTCGGCCCATGTAAAGGAGAAAACCATCCCTCCGGAGAGTTACCAGAGGCCCTCTCCGTCACCACGACTCTGCGCTGGGTCTTCGGAAAGCTTTACCTCCCTGGCCTCCTCATCTCAGATACGGGTCCCCTCGCAAGGCGGCACCCTGGGAGCTCTCGATCCTTAGCGGACCCCAGCCGAAGGTTGCTGGGCCCCGGGCCTTTGAAAATAGTACCTCACCCCAGACTGAAGGTGTCTGGGATGGAACAGGAACCAGGCCTCCGGGCCTAGGGCACCCGGAGATGACACACGCACCCAGGCTGAAGGTGCCTGGGCGTGGACCCATGAACGACGACCCCAATGGAAGATGGCCGCCCCCATTTATACCCTCTCCCGACAGGCACAGCATGTTCCCCCTTCCCGCCGTGCTACTGACGAGAGGGGACAAAAAGGGCACAGCCCTGTGTCAGTGGTTCAACCCTGGCCTATGGCAACAGCGCCACCTGTAGGCCACAGGGAACTGCACACCAACACCATCTCCCATGGACAGAAATGGTCCATGAACCCTAACAATCAGTGTGTCTGAGCCTAACTACCACTCAGACACTTCCCCTAAATTTAACACGCCGCTACAAAAGTAATCTCTATTACTATGTTTTTTTTAACCATTTACCAAACAAAAAGGACTCACCAAACAAAAATGAACCAAACAGCATTGCTTTTGGAAAAAATATAGACTTTATATTAGCAAATGGGTTTGTCGTACAACAGAAGTGCCCAGCCTTAAAGCGATTGTAAACAATTACTTTGTAAAACAGCCCATTCAGTTTAAGGATGGGTTCACACTATTGCGAATTGGATGTGGCTTTCGCCGCATCCAATTCGCATGTCAGGAGCCTGTGACCGTCTCTCAATGGAGCTGGTTCACACAGCTCCGGGACGGCTGCGGAACGAATTGCACAGAAGTCCTGTGCGTCTTCTGGTCAGTTTCAGGTCCGAATTCGGACCGAAATCTGACTTGAAACAGTGAACAGGAACACACCAGACCCCCGCTGTGAGCTGCTCCGCACGAAGGTGGGAACCCAGCCTTAAAGTGGATATAAACCCACCTACTATAAAATAATGGCACAGTATTAATGTAGATATATATACATGCAAGCCCCCTGCATGTATCCCCACCTTGCAAATGTCACCCCCTTCAGCAGTAGGAGCCCTGAAAAACTCTGGAATCAGTGGGTGTGTCTCTTTGCTGGAGCTCAGTGGGTGGAGTCATGATGTCACAAGACTCCCCTCCCACCTCTACACTCTCCTACTCCTCAGTCACACTGATCATGCCCCATGATGAGTAACATCTAGTCAAAACTCAGGAAAGTCACCACATGACTTCAGCATGCCCAATCATGCTGAGGTGTGGGGCAGCCAATCCTGGGAGAGCTGGAGAAGAAAAGAGGAGAGATGTGAAGGTGGAATCATAAACACACTCTCTGCTCTCTGCTCGTTCATGAGATAAAGAAATGAGATGTCAGTCACAGCAGTGGGGAATGTGGCGACACAAACTTATCTGTGTGTCGTTTTTTATCTTACTAAAAAATCACAACAGGATTGCTCAGAGCTGGATTAACTCTTCCTGGCAAGAGTGGGCACAGACGACTTGACATCCTCTTCTGTATCAGGTAGAAGTCTTTGTTAAAAAAACATTTTTCAGATTTACATCCATTTTAAATAGAAATGAAAGGCAAAACATTTTTGTATAGATATATAAAAACATTATAAATACCTTTTTTCCCCTTTTTTATAAGTGATCACATTCCCTTTGTTCTCAACTTCATAAGAGCTGGGGGAGAAGAAGCAGCAGCACACTGAGCTTCCCAGTAAATGGCTGTGCAGTGGGGGCATGTCAGGGCAAGTCTGATCATTGGAGGAGAGAATACGCAGTTCCCATCATAGCTAGAGAACTGCTGCTTAGCGTGGTCAGTTTTTATTAGGAAAGCAAGGGGACTAGCAGGAACACCAGGGATTTCACACAAAGGAAGCAATACAAAGATAATAGGAGACTTCTTCATACTGTACATGTACATGGTATAGCAGGCACATATCAGGAATATGAAATGTTGGGGTAACAAACGCTTTCAGTATGACTTTCTTTGATTGGAACCAACTGTCCATATTAACTGAACTACCCCTTTATTGTTCATTGTGTGTAAAATTCAATTTGAACTACTGAGCTCTGGAAACAATGATATTGTGTTATCACTCGGGCGTAGAATAGCTGGCAAAACATGTGAAAAGCAGCAGAGAGCGCCAGCTGCTGGCTAAAAACAAGAATGCAAAATATATCACAAATACTTGATAAAAAAGGAAAATGGTTTTAATTTGTTTTATTGATTGCCAGTGGCTTTTTAGCATGGCAGAAGGGATCTAGGAAGCAGATAAGTAAAGTTTCTTAGAACAGGGTGAGGGGGGGGGGGTTTGTTCATTTTTTTATTTGAACATTGGTTCTCAACCTGTTAGTGCCGTGACCCCTTCATAAAATTTTCCAAGTTGTGGGGAGCCCCAACAGTAAAATTATTTTCATAGCGTGGGTTGTCAGCACTCAAGGCAAGACAAGTAATTTGCGCCCCTAACCCACAGACATTTAGCGCTCCCCGAGTCCCTTTCACTTGTACAGTATTAAAACTCCTTACGGTACATTATAGGATGTACCACTCTTTGTTCTCCTTTCTTTCCCTTTTATCTCTCTGTATCCTAATTTCTTGTTTTTTTTCCCCTCCATCCCTCTCTCTAGCCATTTTTTTGTACTTCCTCTTATTCTGTCTCTCCTTTTTACTTTCCTCCTCCCCCTCTTTTCCTCTCCCTTCCATGTATTCTCTATTTTTATTCCTTCTCTTACTCTTTGGTGGGGGGGATGAGTGGCAGTGCTGGTGGGAGTTCTGATCAGCCAACTTAGGTGCTCTTAATCAAGGTCTGAGAACTGTAGTGGGGACTTTTAATGACAACTCTAATCACAGGTAGTGTTACTCACTGTGTCTCTGGCTTTACTGTGTCTCCAGCTCTGTGGTGTCTTGCAGCAGTGACACCTAAGCCAAAATCAGGAGATAGGGGCTCCTCCAGCCCCTCCCACTTCACATTCCTCACCAGACAGCTGACCTCTAGTCTCTGTCCCCCACCCATTCTGTGAACTGAATGGGCGGCTGCGAAGAAGCTGAGTTGGCGGCCGCAGGCTCCAGGGACAGCCCTGCTTGGCGGCTATGAAAAGGCTGGGAGAGCGGTGTGGGCTTCAGGAACAGCCCAGGATTCAGTGACCCCTGGAAAATCATCATTCAACCCCCAGGTTGAGAACCACTGCTCTACGAAGTCCACTAGCAAATCCCTTCATTCATCAGCGTTCTTGTTGCAAATGGACCACAAAAGCGACCAAAGTACACATACATTAAAAGCACTAGTAAAGTGAGAATCATGTCATTCAGTATTCACAGCTTCTTAACTGCTTGCCGACCGTCGCACGCAGATATACGTCTGAAGCATGGCACGGGCAGGCAAAAGGACGTATATATACGTCCCCTTTAAAAAGTGGCATTGTGGACGCGCGCGTGCCGCAAGCTCCGTGACTACGACCGCGGGTCCCGCGGACTTGATGTCCACGGGCATACCCGCGATCGTGTCACGGTTTGGAAAACCGGGGAAATGCTATTGTAAACAAGCATTTCCCCAGTCTTCCTAGTGACAGGACACTGATCACAGCTTCCTGTAATTGGAAGCAGTGATCACTGTCGTGTCACACACAGCCCATCCCCCCCTACAGTTAGAAGCACTCCCTAGGGCACACTTAACCCCTTCAGCGCCACCTAGTGGTAAAACCCCTTCACTGCCAGTGTCATTTTCACAGTAATCGGTGCATTTTTATAACACTGATCGCTGTAAAAATGACAATGGTCCCAAAAATGTGTCAAAAGTGTCCGATGTGTCCGCCATAAAGTCACAGTCATGATAAAAATCACGGATCGCCGCCATTACTAGTAAAAAAATAAAAATTATAATAAAAATGCCATAATTATATCCCCTATTTTGTAGACGCTATAACTTTTGCGCAAACCAACCAATATATGCTTATTGCGTATTTTTTTTACCAAAAATATGTAGAAGATTACGTATCGGCCTAAACTGAGGAAATTTTTTTTTTTTATATATTTTTGGGGGATATTTATTATAGCAAAAAGTAAAAAATATTGCATTTTTTTCAAAATTGTCGCTCTATTTTTGTTTATAGCGCAAAAAATAAAAACTACAGAGCTGATAAAATACCACTAAAAGCTCTATTTGTGGGGAAAAAAGGACGTAATTTTTGTTTGGGAGCCACGTCGCACGACCGCGCAATTGTCAGTTAAATCGACACAGTGCCGAATCACAAAAAGTGGCCTGGTCTTTGGCCAGCAAAATGGTCTTGGGCTTAAGTGGTTAAAGATCATACAGCTGTAAAGGGTATGAAATACTAATGACTAAAACACTTGTATGGGATTCGTACCTCTGATTTGGGCAACAATCAAGCCTAGGTCTTGTGTACAGCCTAAAGCCTCGTACACACGATCGGATTTCAATCGGACAAATCCGTGGAATTTTGTGCGAAGGGCGTTGGCCGTGAAATTGGTATGCATACAGACGGCAAAACGTTCTCAGCGAACAAACAGAAACTACGTTGTTTTTCAGCTCTTTAGCGACACTCTTTGGGCAACTTCTGCTAATGCTGTGCTATGGTTAGCATTGCTTCTGAGCATGCGTGTTTGTACTTTGGATTTTCTTCTGATGGATTTGTGTACACACGATCGGATAATCCGATGGCACACATTTGTTGTCGGAAAAATTGAAAACATGCTATCCAACATTTGTTGTCGGAAAATCCGACAACAATTGTCCGATGGAGCATACAAACGGTCTGATTTTTTGACAAAACCCTGCCGTCACACATTTGTTGTGGGAAAATCCGATCGTGTGTACGAGGCTTAAGTATAGCATGCAGAAGCTCCACAAAAACAAGGAAACAAAAAACAAGGAAATTGATGTGAAGACCATGACAGGTAAATAGTAAGGTGCCTGCACATAAGCAGTATAGATAGTTTAGTCAGTCATTTTTTAGGATATGAGAAGTTCAAGTCAGAAGCCAGTCGCTAAAAATTTACGTAGGATAAACCTAAATCAAATTACCTAAAGGCTATTTTCTGTCAGTTGGTATACATGACTTAAAAGAAAAATTATGTTGGTGGATACTGCAGCAGGATAACACTGTAATGGGCCTATACCCTGTATAGTGCAGTTTCTATTTTTTACAAGCTGTATGTCTGTTATTATACACCACTAGTGATATAATTACATAGGTTACATGAAGAAAGATTAATGATCCCATGTAAGCAGTTTTGGAATTGCTCCTTGAAAGGTGATTGAAGTGTTCTACTGTATGATAAGCAAGCAATTTAAAGGGGAAAATGGCAGTCATTTTGTAAAATATTGATTCTTAAAATGTAAGTGTCGTCCCATCTGCTTCTGTGCGTTTTAAAATGTACCAGGATTGCCATTTTCAGTAAATGGCAAGTCTAACTGAAAAATCTAGTCATTTTTTATTTTTTTTTAAACTGTAAGAATTAAATCCAAAAAGATGCATTCACCACAGTCCAATATCCTCCACTCAAGTGGTTATTTTAGACACTATTGCAGAAGCCTACAGTATTCTAGGATTAGGTGTGTAAAAATGTAATTACTATATGTGAACAAATACTGTATGTTATAAAGATTGCTAGGTATACCACTTACAAGTTAATTTCTATACTGATTTTTTTATTCATATTTTTGGTGTAGTTAATAAAAAGAAAACATATTTTTGGGTGACACAAACAAATCAAATGCATTAATGCAATATAAAACCAATTTCTTTGGTAAAATATAAAAACAACTAGGTTGTGTCAAGTTAATAGAAGATCAACATGAATCAATTTTTAAAGAGGAAGTAAACCCATCGATTTAACAGTTTCAAAAAGCAGTTACATTCCCGGCATGCCCGGAAAGCTAACTGTCACATTGGTTGTGCTCTCAACCAAACTGCCAAACCATCCAATGGCTGGTGTCATAACTGATCACATGTGCAGCATCATGGCAGTTGAAGATTAAACAGAGGCCAAGATGGCAGCTTCCTTGACTGAAAATGATAGGAGGGTTTACTTCCACTTTAAATGTGCTCATTCTTAAATTGACAACAAGCTTCAGTACAGTATATTTCCTGTAGACAACACTTTAAAATCTTCTACAGATCATCATTTTGGAATAAACTATGTATATTAGTGTAGCGGGTACTCCAAGTTTAGGGGGGTCCCTATGTCTAAATTTAGGGGGATGACCCGAGCACTAGTATGGTTCGGGCCTTCTAATTGTTCTGGACTCTGCTTTATTGCTGTGTGCCTTTGTAGAGTTCCCTGTGGCCTGCAGGTGGCGCTGCCGTGTTGGGTCAGGGTTGAACCATAGGTTACATTGGCGCTATTGGATGTCCTCTCTCGGCTACCATGCAGAGGGCTGGTTCTGCCTGCTGTGTATGCTGGGAGAGGATATAAAAGAGGCAGATGCCATTTTATTGGGAGAGACCCGGGGACCAGTACCCGGAGGAGTGTGCCCCCTAAGGAGGGGGGTGCGTACCCCGACTGAGGAGTCTCGGGCACCTTCGGCCCGAGACCGCAACGTTCCGGGTAGGCCCAGTACCTTTAACTGGGTCTACAGGCAGAATTTAGGAGTCCCAGGATGCCCGGGTGAGGGTATCCACTTCCAAGAGGTAGCCAGGGGAGGATCGGTCCCATAACAGGAGATGAGTGATAGTTAGATTGCTGCCTCGGGAAAGGCCTGGTGACCTGTCGGAGGGAAGGATCCTATGCTCCGCAGAACTGACCCTGTGGAGTGCTGCTGCTCTTTGAGGACAGACTGAACTTGTCCTTGGAGGATTAAATTTCTTGTTCGAGCTCCACACTGGCTGCTAGGACCATTGAGGGACTATCCAGGTGAGCTGTACCCACTCGGGACCGAGTGGTGATGAATCTGGGAGTTCTGTGCCTGAATCTGCTCTAGTTCAACTATCATCTCTCATCTACTCTCTACCTATCAAGCAAAGACATAAAATAAACTCAACGTTGGAGTTTAAATGGTTTGGACATTGACTTTATTGGAGAGGGAAAAGTACAGACTCGTCTCTACACTCTGGAGATGGGAACCAGTGGAAGGAGGTAACTTGCTGCGGGACCCAGATACATATACACCGCCTGACCTCTAAACTAGAGGACACGGGCTTGTGGCATGGGTGCCTCTCCTTTGCCCTAGGAGGAGAGAGTGGTGCTACATTAGAATTATTGCTCTCTCTTCAGCGTGCGTAGTGATATGTAGCACATGTAGAGCAAGTGATATTTTCATACGTAGTTGACCTCAACTGGTGTTTTTTCGTTGATATGTGTATGTACATGGGATTGGAGCAGGCTCAAATTTTTTTGGGAAGTGTTTTAGTGCTTGGGTGTAACATTTTTTTTGGCACATTTCTTTTTTTTTCAGTAAAACCGTATTTATATCACATAGGGAACCACAAGGTTTTCTTCTGCCCTGCATTGAAGTCAGTAGAGCACAGATTACTCTCTATTAGCTTCTTCCCTGTCCACAACGGCCAGGCAGTGACACCTGAAACTGGAAGTGACATTATAAATGGTGCTTCCAGGTTATTTGCAGCTTGGGGAGATCAGCAAATGGATGTTTGCCAGTCTCCCTCCCCACCGGTTGACACCGACCATGCAGGCTGGTGGGCACATCTCTGGGGTACAGTGAAAGCAATTGAGAAGCTGCCCTGCCATCTGAACACTTTCATTAGAAGCTGACAGCTTAGGAAACATACAAGCATTGCCACCAGCATATAGTGTATGCTGGAGTCAGTGAAAGGTTTAAAGAAAACTTATGAGAGAAACATAAGGGCTTTAATTGCTTACTATTACTTATGGAAATGCTAGTTTCCTGGCTGTTATACTAACGCCTGGGCTTCAAGTGCTTTCTAAATTTCTAATCTGGAATAAGTATACAGGGGGGCCCCGTTGTTAAAAGGGGCTTCCAGATTCTGATAAGCCCCCCGCCCGCAGACTCCTCACAACCACAGCCCAGGGATGATGGGAAGAGGCACCCTGCCCCAAAGCACCCCACCCATGTTGAGGGCATGTGGTCTGGTATGGTTCAGGAGGGCGGGGGTGATCACTTGTCCCTGCCTTTCCTGCCCTGCCAGGCTGCATGCTCAGATAAGGGTCTGGAATGGATTTTTGGGAGGGACCCCACGCCGTTTTTTTTTTACATTTTGGCCTGGGGTTCCCCTTAAAATTCATACCAGACCTCAAGGGCCTGGTATGGATTGGGGGGACCCCACGCCGTTTTTATTCAGATTTTTCTATTGCCCAAAAATGGTACTGTATTGCCGGCAATTTAAATGTAATTTTTTTTCATTCGAAATTCAGTTTTGCTGCAGTAGGTTCTGTACATGGTACAGATGTACCACTTTACAGACAGACTAAGGTGACCCTCCAGGCACTATATTTAATGGATTATTTTTATTGTTGCACTTTAAGCGTCATTAAAATCACTGCTCCTTTAAAAAACAATCTTTTTTTAAAGTTTTTTTGCATTGATACATGCCCCCCAGGGCAGTACCCGGGATCCCTTACCCTTTTTATGACCAATAACCAGCATTTAATCCTTCAAAATGATTTTTAGGCTTGGGCCCCATAGACTTCAATAGGGTTCTATGTTCGGGTCCAAACTTTTGCTATGTTTGGGAGTTCTGGTGCGAACCGAACCAAGGGGTGTTCAAGCCATCTCTAGCAACCACTTGGTTTCCTTTAAAATTCCTTTGGACATTTGCAGCGTCCTGGAAACCCTTATGTGAAATAAATGTTTTCTGTATTAAAAAAATATAGCTACCCCCATACATATTCAAGTGTATTCTCTATAATACAAGCAATTAGATGCAGCAACTTCTTGCACAATACTCCTTTTTCGTTTTGATTGAAGTACGAACACTCAAGCTCCGTAACCACCTCCCCACAATTCTCGTAAAATAAATACAAGCTAAACTTCCATTATTCTGTAAAGAAAACGATCTTTGATCTCAATCATTGGAATAATATTCTTTTTTTTTTTTTCAAGAGTCAGAAGCAAATCGATCTTCACTGTTTCAATTTTGCTACAGGAAAAAGTGATAAAATGTAGCGTGCTTTCAAGTTACAAATGCAATTGGGACCACATAAGAATTGTACATTTAACCATCATATAGATACTTATCTCAAGATGACTATCTCCATGCCCTTCAGGGTAATAACTATAACAGCTGTGAATGTGATAGAGAGCTTAAATGTTATGACTCATTTGTGTCTACCAACTCAAAAACTCTCTTAAGAAAAAATATATTGAATAACACAAGGGCCTCTCAGGCAGGCTGCAAATGATGAGCTATTAGCATAAAATGTGACCTATTACTGCTGCTCGCCTTACAAAGCTTCAAAGTCACAAATGTAGCCAAGCTTTCAAATGAATTATTTGATCATCTTAGAGAAGTAATAGAATTCATGCCTAAATGAACAATCCTTACATGCCTAAAACAGAAATAGCTGACTCTTTCTAACTTTTTTTAAGGCGCACTATCTTTCTATCTATCTATCTATCTATCTATCTATCTATCTATCTATCTATCTATCTATCTATCTATCTATCTATCTATCTATCTATCTATCTATCTATCTATCTATCTATCTATCTATCTATCTATCTATCTATCTATCTATCTAACCCAGTTGCCAGATCAGACAACAATCCCCTGCCTATGTCAAGAGTGAAGATCCCCTCTTTGGGTGATCACTTTTTAGCGGACAGATTACTTGGGTATATTTGGAATCCTTGACTGACAGCTACTTATTTTTAACAATGTACTGTATGTTTTACATTATTAAAATAATTTTTTACATTTTTTTATAATGCTGTTGGGGTGTACAGGTCCTTCTCAAAAAATTAGCATATTGTGATAAAGTTCATTATTTTCTGTAATGTACTGATAAACATTAGACTTTCATATATTTTAGATTCATTACACACAACTGAAGTAGTTCAAGCCTTTTCTTGTTTTAATATTGATGATTTTGGCATACAGCTCATGACAACCCAAAATTCCTATCTCAAAAAATTAGCATATCATGAAAAGGTTCTCTAAACGAGCTATTAACCTAATCATCTGAATCAACTAATTAACTCTAAACACCTGCAAAAGATTCCTGAGGCTTTTAAAAACTCCCAGCCTGGTTCATTACTCAAAACCGCAATCATGGGTAAGACTGCCGACCTGACTGCTGTCCAGAAGGCCATCATTGACACCCTCAAGCAAGAGGGTAAGACACAGAAAGAAATTTCTGAACGAATAGGCTGTTTCCAGAGTGCTGTATCAAGGCACCTCAGTGGGAAGTCTGTGGGAAGGAAAAAGTGTGGCAGAAAACGCTGCACAACGAGAAGAGGTGACCGGACCCTGAAGAAGATTGTGGAGAAGGACCGATTCCAGACCTTGGAGGACCTGCGGAAGCAGTGGAATGAGTCTGGAGTAGAAACATCCAGAGCCACCGTGAACAGGCGTGTGCAGGAAATGGGCTACAGGTGCCGCATTCCCCAGGTCAAGCCACTTTTGAACCAGAAACAGCGGCAGAAGCGCCTGACCTGGGCTACAGAGAAGCAGCACTGGACTGTTGCTCAGTGGTCCAAAGTACTTTTTTCGGATGAAAGCAAATTTTGCATGTCATTCGGAAATCAAGGTGCCAGAGTCTGGAGGAAGACTGGGGAGAGGGAAATGCCAAAATGCCTGAAGTCCAGTGTCAAGTACCCACAGTCAGTGATGGTCTGGGGTGCCATGTCAGCTGCTGGTGTTTTATCAAGGGCAGGGTCAATGCAGCTAGCTATCAGGAGAGTTTGGAGCACTTCAGGCTTCCATCTGCTGAAAAGCTTTATGGAGATGAAGATTTCATTTTTCAGCACGACCTGGCACCTGCTCACAGTGCAAAAACCACTGGTAAATGGTTTACTGACCATGGTATATCTGTGCTCAATTGGCCTGCCAACTCTCCTGACCTGAACCCCATAGAGAATCTGTGGGATATTGGGAAGAGAAAGTTGAGAGACGCAAGACCCAACACTCTGGATGAGCTTAAGGCCGCTATCAAAGCATCCTGGGCCTCCATAACACCTCAGCAGTGCCACAGGCTGGTTGCCTCCATGCCACGCCGCATTGAAGCAGTCATTTCTGCAAAAGGATTCCCTACCAAGTATTGAGTGCATAACTGAACATAATTATTTGAAGGTTGACTTTTTTTGTATTAAAAACACTTTTCTTTTATTGGTCGGATGAAATATGCTAATTTTTTGAGATAGGATTTTGGGGTTTTCATGAGCTGTATGCCAAAATCATCAATATTAAAACAAGAAAAGGCTTGAACTACTTCAGTTGTGTGTAATGAATCTAAAATATATGAAAGTCTAATGTTTATCAGTACATTACAGAAAATAATGAACTTTATCACAATATGCTAATTTTTTGAGAAGGACCTGTAGGTGCTTGGATGAAATATCTCACCTTTGAGACAGAGAAAGGAATTGAGGACACTTCAATTCCTTTCTCTGTAGCCTCAGCTGCACTGAAGATGAATGAACAGGAGACAGAAGCTCCCGTTTATTCTTAAACGAAAGCATAGTAAACCCAGTTTACTATGCTCAGTTATGAATGGACACAGAAGCAATCTGTACCGATAGCTCACTGTGTCCAATTTAGGAAAAGAAGGGGCCAGTAAAATGACATATTTACCGGCCCCTCCCCCCACTCTCTATCCACCTGTGCAGCAGCCGGCAGCACTGCGGGGGGGATGTGGGGGGGGGCAGACACACAGGGGGAATCAGATGTGGGCAGCACAGGAAGGGGGATCGGCAACGGGACAGCAAGGCAATTACAGAATTATGCACTATGTCTGTATCTCCCTCCAGCAGCTAAAAGCCAGCAGGAGGGAGAGGGTAAGAAACCAGCTTTCAGCTGCTGGAGGGAGAGACACAGACTCAGTGCTTCATTCTGTAATTGTCCTCCCGTCCTGCTGCACCAATTTCTCTGCTGTCTGGGCCCCCCTGTGTGCCCGGGCCCCCTACAGGAGGTGGCCCTGGCCACTGTTGTTTCTGAGATGAGCAGTATAAGGAGCTGTTTGTCCATTTTTTTGTAACCTCCATTGAGCTTTATATGTTCTTTTGGGTAAGCGGTATGTATGTGGTAAAAAGGAAATTAACTTCAGAAGCTATGCTCAAAATAAGACAGACAGAGGGCAAAGTGCTAGTCACCTCACCTGCATTTCCTCTTTATTGCTTCTTCATTTCAGCGAGGAAAACAGTGTGCAGCACAGCAGTGACATTATCAAATCTCACTCCAAATCTCATAATGCCCCATACACACGATCGTTTTTCATGCCGTTAAAAATGCAATTTTTTAAAATGGCCATTAAAACCGATCGTGTGTAGGCTCCAGAGCATTTTTAACGACGTGAAAAACGGCCATTAAAAATTTTGAACATGCTCTATTTTTTCACGTCGTTTTTCATGTCGTTTTTTTTAACGACGTGAAAAACGATAGTGTGTATGCTTTTACGAGGTGAAAAAAAACGCGCATGCTCAGAATCAAGTATGAGACGGGAGCGTTCGTTCTGGTAAAACTAGCGTTCGTAATGGAGATAGCACATTCGTCACGCTGTAACGGACTGAAAAGCACGAGGCTGAAAAGCGCGAATCGTTGCTCAACAAATTTACTAACATGAAGAGTGGCGCCATCTGAACGGAACTTCCCCTTTATAGTGCCGTTGTACATGTTGTACGTCACAGCGCTTTGCTTGAACGTTTTTTTAAATGATCGTGTGTACGCAAGACAGGCTTGAGAGGAAACATGAAAAAAAACGACGAGAAAAACGTCGGTTTAAAAAATGGCATGAAAAACGATCGTGTGTACGCCGCATAAGACTTGCAGTCAGAGGCAGCAGTGCCTTAGCTCACACTGCAGATATACAGCTGCCTGTATGCACAGCAGTATCTAGGCACCCTCACATACCAGGAATTCCACTGATATTCTTTTGGAGGAATTCTAGAAAAAAGGTGGATTTTTCAGGGTACTGCCAAGCAACAATTATTATAACTAAATGTTCCCTATAACATAGCAAATCTTCACTTTTTGAGTTCAGCTCCATTTTAAGAGACTACTGGCTAAAAACAGAATAATAACTACAAATAAAAATAGCAAGGTGCACCAGTATTCTCTTTTGGGAACCAGATCAACATCTTCAAATCCTATTTGTTCATCTTTTTTTGCACCAAAAGATCTGGAGGGCATCCTTTTAACCACTTGCCATCCCGGCTATTGTAGAATGACGGCCACAAGGTGGCTCTACAATGCCTGGAGGCCATCTATTGACGTCCTCGGCTCCTCCCGGCGTGCCCACCGCCTCACTCAGGTGCCGATGCGCGTGCCTGGCGGTCACGATGTCCGCCAGGTACCCGTGATCAGCAGTTACAGAGCCAGGGATGTGGATCTCTGTGTGTAAACACAGAGATCCACGTCCTGTCAGGGAGAGGAGACCAATGGTGTGTCCCTTGTACATAGGGACACCCATCGGTCACCTCCCCCAGTCAGTCCCCTCCCCCCACAGTAAAAATCACTCCCAGGGAACACATTTAATCCCTTGATCGCCCCCTAGTGTTAACCCCTTCCCTGCTAGTCATATTTATACAGTAATCAGTGGCGTCACTAGGGTTGGTGTCACCTGGTGTGGTAAAATATGGTGTCACCCCCCCCCGTCACTGAGCATGAGCAATCTGGGGCACTGAGCAGGCTAGCACATCAGCACAGCTCTACCCCCCTGTGTAATCCCCTAATGTAACCCCCTTGTGCAATCCCACTAATGTTACCCCCCCTGCAATCCCCCTAATGTAACGCCCCCCCTGTGCAATCCCCCTAATGTAATGCCCCCCCTGTGTAATCCCCCAATATAACACCCCCCTGTGTAATCCTCCTAATGTAACACTCCCCCTGTGTAATCCCCCTAATGTAACGCCCCCCCTGTGTAATCCCCCTAATGTAACGCCCCCCTGTGCAATCCCCCTAATGTAATGCCCCCCCTGTGTAATCCCCCAATATAACACCCCCCCTGTGTAATCCTCCTAATGTAACACTCCCCCTGTGTAATCCCCCTAATGTAACGCCCCCCCTGTGTAATCCCCCTAATGTAACGCCCCCCTGTGTAATCCCCCTAATGTAACGCCCCTGTGCAATCCCCCTAATGTAATGCCCACCCTGTGTAAACCCACTAATGTTACCCCCCCTGCAATCCCCCTAATGCAATGCCCCCCCTGTGTAATTCCCCTAATGTAACGCCCCCCCTGTGTAGTCCCCCTAATGTAAGGCCCCCCTGTGTAATCCCCCTAATGTTACCCCCCCTGAAATCCCCCTAATGTAACACCCCCCTGTGTAATCCCCCTAATGTAACACCCCCCATGTGTAATCCCCCTAATGTAATGCCCCCCTGTGTAATCCCCCTAATGTAACGCCCCCCCCTGTGTAATCCCCCTAATGTAACGCCCCCCTGTGTAATCCCCCTAATGTAACCCCCCTGTGCAATCCCCCTAATGTTACCCCCCTGTGCAATCTCCCTAATGTAACGCCCCCCTGTGTAATCCCCCTAATGTAACACCCCCCTGTGTAATCCCCCTAACGTAATGCCCCCCTGTGTAATCCTCCTAATGTAACGCCCCCCTGTGTAATCCCCCCAATGTACCCCCCCTGTGCAATCCCCCTAATGTTACTCCCCTGCAATCCCCCTAATGTAACCCCCCTGTGTAATCCCCCTAATGTAATGCCCCCCCCTCTGTATACCACCCCTCTCTACATTTACAGACCTCAGATCAGCGCGGCTCTGTACACACGAATGTCCCTCTTCCTAGGCTCCTCCTCCTGTTGTGGATATACTGTCAGTGTGGAGGAGGAGCCTAGACATCGTCGGTCTGAGGAGTGTAATTGTGATAGGACACTGGCACCGTGACCTCTCCCCGCCTGCCTGTCACAATTGCTGTTCGCAGTGCCGGTTCCTGGAGGACATGCGGGCGCCGGGCGCAGCAGAGGAAGGAGGAAGAGTAGAGAGCCGCGGTGCCTCTCAATGCTGTGTTGTGCCGGGTGTCACCCCTCTGGTGGGTGTCACCCGGGTGCGGCCCGCACCCCCCGCTCCCCCCTTACAACGCCTCTGACAGTAATCAGTGCATATTTATAGCACTGTTCGCTGTAAAAATGTGAATGGTCCCAAAAATGTGTCAAAAGTGTCCGATGTGTCCGCTGTAATATCGCAGTCCTGACAAAAATCGCAGATAACCGCCATTACTAGTAAAAAAAAAAAAAATTGTGATAATTCTATCCCCTATTTTGTAGGCGCTATAACTTTTGCGCAAACCAATCACTATACGCTTATTGCGTTTTTTTTTACCAAAAATATGTAGAAGAATACATATCGGCCAAAACTGAGAAAAAAAATATTAAAAAACAAATAAAAAATTGGGATATTTATTATAGCAAAAAGTAAAAAAATGTGTGTTTTTTTCAAAATTGTCAGTCTTTTGTTCATAGCGCAAAAAATAAAAACCGTAGAGATGATCAAAAGAAAGCTCTATTTGTGGGAAAAAAAAGGACGTCAATTTTGTTTGGGAGCCACATCGCAGAACCAGGCAATTGTCATTCAAAGCGTGGGCAAGAATGGGGTATATGTGCCCAGTAAGCAAGTGGTTAAACTTCGAAAACAAGTTAAATGGAAAAATGTAACCAAAAAATCTGTGTTGTTTGACATCGTGCCTTTGCCTCTGCAGATTCTAAGTATACTAGACCAAAATGCCATAAAATTGTTGTGCTTATTTGTGTTACAAATGTCCATACCACAATCTCCTAAGCAGGAGGACCCCATTGACGGAGTAATTAAACAGAATAAGAGCTGCAATGCTAATCTCTACATATGCAGTATGCAATATTTAATTAATTTTACCATCAGTTTAGGGAAGGGTTTTTCACGGTAAAAGTAGTTTCAAAATGTTTTACTACAACATGTGGCAATGACAGAATCAGTAATTCAATTTCTTCCCTGTGGGGCTTTGTGCCTGTCCATTAAAGCCCATTTAAAGCCACAGATATGTAAGGGAGTGTGGTGTTTCTTTCAGAGTTTTGGACACTGGGAACAGGCGACCTAAGGAAACAGCAGCTCCTTTGAGCAGGTATAAACTGTGTTGTTTTCTGAATTTATAAATGCAAATAGGCAAAAAACTAAGAAACTGTAACATACATACATTCTGTCCAAAACATATAACCAATACAATAAATCACAAGAGTGGCAAAAAGATTGTTCCACAACTGTTTGTTACCATGGTATTCATAATTCATCTTGTCCACTTGTCCACTGCTTAAAAGTTTTTGCTGAAAGAAGATCTATAAAAAAAGTAACCTGTGTGACTTTCACCGATGCTGAACTGTCCTCTGCCTGAAAGAAGTGAACTGCTTGATTTGTACAGAATCCTTGTCCCAGACTCTTTAAGAAAACCTATAGTATGGGGCACTGAGGCTGCAAATGCTAGCCCCCCCTTCTGAAGATGTTAGTTTTCACTCCCATATTGATAAAGGGGCTTCAGTACTTTTTTAATGGTTCATTTTATTATTTTTATAATACACAATAGAAATAAAGATATATTAGAGCAAAGTTCAATCCATACGCAATAGTTGTTGGTTAGAAAGTACTCCAGGTTTGAATTGGGGATGGGGAAACAGTTGAGGGAAAGGGATTGGGGGGATGGAAAGGTTTAGTAGTTCAGAGGTTGCAGCTTCTGAGATCCCTAAGATATTTGGATCATTCCAAATAGAGTTGAAGGATAAACAGCAAATTGCAGCCTTGCCCATCATTGCAGCCTGATTAGTGCCCATCTGCAGCCTTGCCCATGAGTGCAGCCTAATCAGTGCCCATCTGCAGCCTTGCCCATCATTGCAGGCCAATCCGTGCCCATCTGCAGCCTTGTCCATAATTGCAGGCCAATCCGTGCCCATCTGCAGCCTTGTCCATAATTGCAGGCTAATCCGTGCCCATCTGCAACCTTGCCATTGCTGGAATAAACAGAGCGGGATCTCCTGTGTACTCAGCTCGGAGTCACGCCCAGTCCCGCCCCTTGAATCACCAATGCTGCCAATCAATGCCCATCCGTGCCTCATCATCAGTGCTGCCTATAAGTGTCACCTACCAGTGCCCATGAGTGCCACTAATAAATGCCGCTTATCAGTGCCACCTATCAGTGCCCTTTAGTGCCACCTATCAGTGCCCTTTAGTGCCACCTATCCGTGCCCATCGGTGCCGCCTCATCAGTGCCTATCAGTGCCACCTTATCAGTGTCTATTAGTGCAGTCTATCAATGCCCATCAGTGCAGCCTATCAGTGGCCATCAGTGCAGCCCATCAGTGGCCATCAGTGAAGGAGAAAAATTACCTGTTTTCAAAATATTATAACAAACTATGAAGCAGTTTCAAAATTTTCGGTCTTTTTTCATTTTTTTAGCAAAAATGATTTAAAAATGATTAAATACCCCCAAAAGAAAGCTCTATTTGTGTGGGGAAAAAATGATAAAAATGTTATTTGGGTACAGCGCAATTGTCATTCAAAGAGTGACAGTGCTGAAAGCTGAAAATTAAGTGGTTAAAGGTCAGGACAAAAAGAAAACATCACGTATCACATAGTACACAGGATATACAATCTTGCATAGTTATACTGTATGTGACTAAAAGAAAAGGAAAAACAAAAACAAAAAGTCTGAACCAACATAACATTGATTATTACATTTGTCATAGTAATTCAAAGGGAATCCGCTGAACAGAGGGATAGAGTCAAAAATAATCAGTGTCAAAAACTCAGGGATTACCTGACATACAGTAACTAAATACTGTAATCATTACAAAACAGTTTCCATTAGGTGGGATCAGCACAAACCAAAATACCAGATAGAGCACTATCAGCAGTACTTATATCTGCAACAGCCTATCCATCACTAATTGCACCTAGTCCTGGTGTATTCAGCCACCCCTGCCAAACCTATTGAAATTTACATATGGCCTTAGAGTGGCAATATGCCTGTTACTCTCTCAATAGTAAGGAGTTAACGTATTCTATCCATTGTTTTACTGTCAGGATAGTGGAGGCCATCCAGTATCTAGCAATCAGCTTTCGAGCTAGGTACAAAAGCAAGATATCATTATATAGACACCTGGTTGGTACAATTCAGGGTCCAGAGCACCCAATAAAAACACTAATGGTTCAGGAGGTAAAGTAACTTGGGCAACTAGAGAGATAGATTGCCCCACCTGGGTCCAGTAGCGCCTGAGCAAATGTCTGAAATCGCCTCTATGGGAATGACATTTGGGACATAGGGGTGAGTCCCTCCTACCTCAGTAAAATCGTTTGGCCCGGTGCAGAAAAAAGAGTTGTGAAAGTTTGTGGAAGGCAGACAGGGAGATGAAGGGAATTAATTCCAAGGCAATGTCCCACTGTTCGCCACCTATCTCGCCAATATCCTCTGACCATGAGGTCCTACTCCTGAATACAGTGCTATATAATAGACATGTGCATTCGTTTTCGTCCAAATGCATTTTCGTTCGAATTTCGGGGATTTTCGCGTTCATTTTAACAATAACGATAACGAATGTGCAGAATACGAAATCCGAAAGATCCGACATAAAAAATGCTTTATTTTCGTTTTGTTGCAACAACAGTTCGATATAGATAGAAGATTCGACATGACGGTGACAATAGCGATCTGTGTCTATCGAATGTGCGGTCGAATGTGCCTAACCTAACTCCATTAATCCAAGATTATTCGACATAGAGAGAAAAGATTCAACATTATAGAGACATGAAGATTCGACGAAGCAGCTAAAAACATATGATCGCCGCGAGCGGACATTTATGGTCAAATGCTCCGCCCATAGGCTATAGAAGAATTCTAATGTTGGTTGACTAGTAATAATAACTAAGAAATATAATTATTACTAGTCATACAACATTAGAATTCTACTATAGCTTGTGGGCGGAGCATTCGACCAGATATGTACGTTTGCGACGTCGTACAGTTTAGCTGCTTCGTCGAATCTTCTTAGAACATTCAACAGACACCATAAGCCTTCAATTGACAGATTTGACCTTAACCACTTAACGACCGCTCACTGTATATATACGTCGGCAGAATGGCACCGACAGGCACAATCACGTAGAGCATACGTGATTGCCTTTGTATAGTTGGGGGGTCCAATCGGACCCCCCTCCTATACAGTGAGCGGTGGCTAAGTGTCCGGGAGCGTTCCGGGATGAGGGGGCAGCCATTCGTTTCCGGCCACCCCCTCGCGATCGCTCCCGGCGAATGGAAATGCCCCCTCTGTCTGTGTCAGGCAGAGGAAGCAGGAGGAAGTGATGTCATCTCTGGTGCGGCGCTCACATATACCGAGCGCCGTACAAGAGAAGACATCAGGTCAGTGCACACAACACTACACTGACACCAGGACACATAGGGACATAAATCGCCCCCCAGGCCCCCCCAGACACCCCCAGATCACCCCCCCAGCCCCCAGTCACAGTGTCACTGATTGCAGTGACCATTTATTTACTGATCACTGCAATCAGTGACATTTGTGACTGTAAAAGTGTCAGTACATTCAGTTTTAGGTCCAGTGTAGCCCCCTAACCCCCCCTAATAAAGGTTTAACCCCCTGATCACCCCCCAGATAACCCTTTCACCCCCTATCACCACTGTCGCTAAGCGATCATTTTTCTGATCGCTGTCTTAGTGTCAGTGATGCCGATCGGTAGCCAGTCATTTTTTTTAGGTTCGCCGCAGGTTTTTATAGCGTCAGGTACCCCAATATATTATCTAATAAAGGTTTAACCCCCTTGATCGCCCCCCAGGTAACCCTTTCACCCCCTATCACCACTGTCACTAAGCGATCGTTTTTCTAAACGCTGTCTTAGTGTCGGTGATGCAGATCGGTAGCCAGTAATTTTTTTTAGGTTCGCCGCAGGTTTTTATAGCGTCTGGTACCCCAATATATTATCTAATAAAGGTTTAACTCCCTTGATCGCCCCCCAGGTAACCCTTTCACCCCCTATCACCACTGTCGCTAAGCGATCGTTTTTCTAAACGCTGTCTTAGTGTCGGTGATGCAGATCGGTAGCCAGTAATTTTTTTTAGGTTTGCCGCATGTTTTTATAGCGTCAGGTACCCCAATATATTATCTAATAAAGGTTTAACCCCCTTGATCGCCCCCCAGGTAACCCTTTCACCCCCTATCACCACTGTCGCTAAGCGATCGTTTTTCTGATCGCTGTCTTAGTGTCGGTGATGCAGATCGGTAGCCAGTAATTTTTTTTAGGTTCGCCGCAGGTTTTTATAGCGTCAGGTACCCCCATATATTATCTAATAAAGGTTTTAACCCCCTGATTGCCCCTAGTTAACCCTTTCACCAGTGATCACCATATAAGTGTTACGGGTGACGCTGGTTAGTTAGTTTGCTTTTTATAGTGTCAGGGCACCCGCCGTATATAACCCAATAAAGGTTTAACCCCCTGATCGCCCGGCGGGTGATATCAATTAGGTTTTAGCGTCAGAGAGGGTCTGCGTCACACCCCAGGCAGCGTCAGGTTAGTGCCAGTAACGCTAACACCCACGCGTGAAGCATACACCCCCCTTAGTGGTATAGTATCTGAACAGATCAATATCTGATCTGATCAGATCTATACTAGCGTCTCCAGCAGTTTAGGGTTCCCAAAAACGCAGTGTTAGCGGGATCAGCCCAGATACCTGCTGGCACCTGCGTTTTGCCCCTCCGTCCAGCCCAGGCCACCCAAGTGCAGTATCGATCGATCACTGTCACTTACAAAACAAAAACACACATAACTGCAGCGTTCGCAGAGACAGGCCTGATCCCTGCGACTCCAGTGCTGTAGGATGTGATTTCACCACCACAGTTGAATAAAAAAAGCATATATGCCGAAGCATTGGGGCAGCAGGAGCGGAGGAGCGATTTTGCTCCTAATGCCGCGTACATACGGTCGAAATTCCGACGGAGGCTTGCCCGTGGAAAAGTCCGACCATGTGTGTGCGGCATAACTTTTTTGCGGTAGGATGCCCCCATGCTTCGGCATATATAAATGGTGCGTGTATGCCCATCATTGGAAGTGGGTGGATGAAGGGCGGTATTCTAATGGTGGGCATACCCACCGATCAATCTCTTTTTTCGTTCAGCCAACTGGCTGCATGAAAAAAAAAAGATTACAATACATGTCCAACAAGGACCAGCAACGTACTGGTATGTTGCTGGACTTTGAATGTTTATACCAGAATGATGCCTGCGGGTTTAGGTATCATCTTGGTATCATTCTTTTCAGCCTGCGGCCGGCTTTCATGTAAAAGCAATCCTAGCGGCTAATTAGCCTCTGGACTGTTTTTACAAGCAGTGGGAGGGAATGCCCCCCCCGGATATAAAAAGTGCCATTGGGAAATTGGGAAAGCATTTTATCACACCGATCTTGGTGTGGTCAGATGCTTTGAGGGCAGAGGAAAAATCTAGGGTCTAGAAGACCCCAGTTTTTTCAAAAAAAGAGTACCTGTCACTACCTATTGCTATCATAGGGGATATTTACATTCCCTGAGATAACAATAAAAATGATTAAAAAAAATAATACTTGGAAGGAACAATTTAAAAATAAAATAAAAATGCAAAATTAATAATAAAAAAAAAAAAAAAAAAAAAAAAAAAAAGCACCCCTGTCCTGCCCTGCTCTTGCCCAATGGCGAACGCAAGCGTCGGTCTGGCGTCATATGTAAACAGCAATTGCACCATGCATGTGAGGTATCACCGCGAAGGTCAGATCGAGGGCAGTCATTTTAGCAGTAGACCTCCTCTGTAAATCTACTGGGGTAACCTGTAAAGGCTTTTAAAGGCTTTTAAAAATGTATGTAGTTTGTCGCCAATGCGCGTTTGTGTGAAATTTTAAAGCATGTCGTGTTTGGTATCTATGTACTCGGCCTAAGATCATCTTTTTTATTTCATCAAACATTTGGGCAATATAGTGTGTTTTAGTGCATTAAAATTAAAAAAAGTGTATTTTTTAACCCAAAAAATGCGTTTGAAAAATCGCTGCGCAAATACTGTGTTGAAAAAAAAAAATGCAACACCCACCATTTTAATCTGTAGGGCCTTTGCTTTAAAAATATATATAATGTTTGGGGGTTCAACATAATTTTCTTGCAAAAAAAAAAATGTTTTCATGTAAACAAAAAGTGTCAAAAAGGGCTTTGTCTTCAAGTGGTTAGAAGAGTGGATGTAAGCTTCCTAATGTTGTGTATAAAATGCCAGAACAGTTCAAAACCCCCCCAAATGACCCCATTTTGGAAAGTAGACACCCCAAGCTATATACTGAGAGGCATGTCGAGTCCATGGAATATTTTATATGTTGACACAAGTTGCGGAAAAACGACAATTTTTTTTTTTGCACAAAGTTGTCACTAAATGATATATTGCTCAAACATGCCATGGGCATATGTGGAATTACACCCCAAAATACATTCTGTTGCTTCTCCTGAGTACGGAGATACCACATGTGTGAGACGTTTTGGGAGCCTAGCCGCGTACGGGACCCCAAAAACCAAGCACCGCCTTCAGGCTTTCTAAGGGTGTAAATTTTTGATTTCACTTCTCACTGCCTATCACAGTTTCGGAGGCCATGGAATGCCCAGATGGCACAAAACCCCCCCAAATGACCCCATTTTGGAAAGTAGACACCCCAAGCTATTTGCTGAGAGGTATTGTGAGTATTTTGCAGATCTCACTTTTTGTCACAAAGTTTTGAAAATGTAAAAAAAAAAAAATATATATATATATATATATATATATATATATATATATATTTTCTTTCTTCATTTTCAAAAACAAATGAGAGCTGTAAAATACTCGCCATGCCTCTCAGCAAATAGCTTGGGGTGTCTATATTCCAAAATGGGGTCATTTGGGGGGGTTTTGTGCTATTTTGGCATTTTATGGCCTTCAAAACTGTGATAGGTAGTGAGGAGTGAAATCAAAAATTTGTGCCTAGAAATCCTGAAGGCGGTGCTTGGTTTTCGGGGTCCCGTACGCGGCTAGGCTCCTAAAAAGTCCCACACATGTGGTATCCTCGTACTCAGGAGAAGCAGAAAATTTTATTTTGGGGTGTAATTCCACATATAACCATGGCATGTGTGAGCAATATATCATTTAGTGACAACTTTTTGTAATTTTTTTTTTTTTTGTCATTATTCAATCACTTGGGACAAAAAAAAAATATATTCAATGGGCTCAACAGGCCTCTCAGCAATTTCCTTGGGGTGTCTACTTTCTAAAATGGGGTCATTTGTGTCGGTTTTGTGCTATTTTGGCATTTTATGGCCTTCGAAACTGTGATAGGTAGTGAGGAGTGAAATCAAAAATTTGCGCCCTTAGAAATCCTGAAGGCGGTGCTTGGTTTCCGGGGTCCCGTACGCGGCTAGGCTCCCAAAAAGTCCCACACATGTGGTATCCCCGTACTCAGGAGAAGCAGCAAAATTTATTTTGGGGTGCAATTCCACATACAACCATGGCATGTGTGAGCAATATATCATTTAGTGACAACTTTTTGTAATTTTTTATTTTTTTTTGTCATTATTTAATCACTTAAGACAAAAAAAATAAAAAATTCAATGGGCTCAACATGCCTCTCAGCAATTTCCTTGGGGTGTCTACTTTCCAAAATGGGGTCATTTGGGGGGGGTTTTGTACTGCCCTGTCATTTTAGCACCTCAAGAAATTTGATAGGCAGTCATAAATTTAAAGCTGTGTAAATTTCAGAAAATGTACCCTAGTTTGTAAACTCTATAACTTTTGCGCAAACCAATAAATATACGCTCATTGACATTTTTTTTTTACTAAAAACATGTGGCTGAATACATTTTGGCCTAAATGTATGACTAAAATTGAGTTTATTCGATTTTTCTTATAACAAAAAGTAGAAAATATATTTTTTTCAAAATTTTCGGTCTTTTACCGTTTATATCGCAAAAAATAAAAATCGCAGAGGCAACTAAATACCATTAAAAGAAAGCTCTATTTGTGGGAAGAAAAGGACGCAAATTTCGTTGGGTACAACATTGCATGTCCGCACAATTTACAGTTAAAGCAGCGCAGTGCAAAATTCTGAATTCACCTCTGGTCCTTTAGCTACCAAATGGTCCGGGGCTTAAGTGGTTAATTAATTTGGATTTTCGGACTAATGGATTTTTTAACGAAAAAAATAAAATAAAAACGAATTTCGGAAGTAACTAAATAAATATATTTTTCGGACGAAATTCCGAAATTAAATTTTTTCAGTGTGCACATGTCTACTGTATAGAGGAAAGCAGCCACTTATAAATACGAGAAATTAATCAGTCCTGGATAGGGATGAGCCGAAACCCCCCCGTTCGGTTCGCACCAGAACCTTTGAACGGACCGAACGTTTGCGCAAACTTTAGAACCCTATTAAATACAATGGACGCGAACGTTCGAAATCTAAAGTGCTAATTATAACGCCTAATATGCATGTTATTGTCCTAAAAAGGGTTTGGGGACCCGGGTCCTGCCCGAGGGGACATGTATCAATGCAAAAAGAATCTTTTAAAACTGTCGTTTTTTTTGGGAGCAGTGATTATAATGATGCATAAAGTGAAAAAAAAAAAGTGAAATATTCCTTTAAATATCGTACCTGGGGGGGTGTCTAAAGTATGCCTGTGAAGTGCCACATGTTTCCTGTGTTTAGAACTGTCCCTGCACAAAATGACATTTCTAAAGGAAAAAAAAAGCCATTTAAAACTGCTTTCGGCTTTAATGTAATGTCTGGTCCCGGCAATATGGATGAAAATCATTGAGAAAAATGGCATGGCTACCCCATCACCCACCCCTACCCCAGCCCATTACCAGCCCCTTTGGGTCTTGTATGGATATTAAGGGGAACCCCGCACCCAAAATAAAAAAAAGGCCCTATATACTCTGAACAGCAGTATACAGGCGGTGCAAAAAAGACACGGACTGTAGGTTTGTTCTTAAGTACAATCTGTTTGTAATTTGGAACAGGTACATTTTTTAAGTGTAACTCTAGCCAAAAAATCTATTTTTAAGCTTTTTGGAGAACATAGGGAAGGGTTATCACCCCTTTAACATTTGTTTTGCGGTCTGTGCACCTATTCAGAACATTTCACCTCACTTTCCATCCCAATGACAAATGTTTTTGGAAAATTTGGGGTTTTTATTGAAACAAGAATTGGTGATAAAGCATCAGTGGATAAGAGACACCTTTTTCATATATTAACTCTAATGCCGCGTACACACGATCATTATTCACGGCGGTTTAAAAACCGCCGTGAATAATGACATTTTAAACGAGGGAACAGCTTGTTCCCCACACACGGTCATTTTTCTCGTCATTTTTTAAAATGACGAGAAAAACGATCGTCTATGGGCTCCGCGGCAGTGTTTCCCTATGGGAAACACTACCGCGGAAGAAATGTCAGGAAAAACGACGAGAAAAATTAGAACATGTTCTAATTTTTCTCATCGTGATTAATGCCGTTTTTCCCGTCGGGAAAAACGGCAAAAAGCCCACAGACGATCGTTTTTCTCGTCCAAAGGAAAAAATGTCGTACAGGAGAGAATTTGCCTTCCTAGGGGTAGATTTCCTCTCACTTCCTGTTGTCTCCTTCCGTTTGCAAGTAGGAGTCGTTTGTAAGTTGGATGTTTGAAAGTAGGGGCCTGCCATATATACTCTGCAGAAATTTGCCCCTTAGGTGTTGATGTTGCCACAACACTGTAAGCCCTCACAGTTACTCTTGGTTGGTGCTGGAACGCCCTGCTGTCAACTATTATGTCAGGAATTGTATTTACATGCCACTGTTGAATAGTGGTAGGAAAAATTGGGCCTTTGGTGGTGGTGCTGGTGCCACAACACTGTAAGTCCTCACAGTTACTCTTGGTGGGCGCAGGAATGGGCCCAGCTGTGAAATATTAGATCAAGAATTGTAATTACATGCCCCTGTTGAACAGGGGCAGAAAAATTGGGCTGGTGCCACAACACTGCAACCCCTCACAGATACTGTACTTAGAGCGCAGCAATGAGCCCTGTTGCAAAGTATTGCATCAAAAATTGTAATTACACGCCCCAACAGGGGCTGAAAAATTGGGCCTTAGCCACTGGGGGCGGTGCCCAGAACCAAAAATGTTCCTTCAAGCTATCAGCATGATTATTGAGGAGGAAGAGGATAGTCACTCAGCATAACAGTATAGTCACTCTGCATCAGCATAGGCAGTCTTGAAGGGATCTGACATTTTAAAGAAAATTATTCTGTTACATCAGCATCAGGTGCCTGGTAGCTGGTGGTGATCCAAGACTGATTCATTTTTATGAAGGTCAGTCGATTGACCGAGTCGGTTGACAGGCGCACCCTGTGATCGGTTACAAAGCCTCCAGCAGCACTGAATGTGCTTACCGAAAGAACGCTGGATGCAGGACAGGCCAGTATCTCAATTGCATACTGTGCAAGCTCTGGCCAGTGATCCATCCTCCAGTCCCAGTAACCCAGAGGATTTTCGGTGGGAAAGGTGTCCAAGTCTGATCTTGCCCCTAGGTATTCCTGCACCATGTAAACCAAACGCTGGCGATGGTTGCTGGAACCGATCATACCGTGGGGCTGCGGACTAAAAAATTGTCTGAGCGCATCGTTCAGACGGCCACCTTCTCCACCGCTTCTTCTTTGACTGACCAAAGCCTCAGCAACACGTTGTCCAGGAATTTGTAACCTCCCAGTCTCTGTGAACGCGTTGCACAGACCTTTCTGCAAGGCCTCCCGAAGATGCCTCATTCTCTGCTCCCTCTGGGATGGCAAGATAAGGTTGTAACGTGGATCAAGGAGGGTTGCCAGACAGTAATGTTCCCTCTCCTTGATCGCACGAATACGAGGATCCTTAAGCAGGCTTTGCAGGATCATGGAGGCCATGCAGCGTAGGTTTGCTGAGGCATTCGTTGCCGTGTCCTCTGGGTCACTGAGGACGACATGATCCGCAGCCACCTCCTCCCAGCCACGTACAAGTCCATGGGTGTCTTGGGACTGTAATTGATCCCTTGAAGACTGCTGCTGATGCTGTGTGCTAGTCTCCACCTCCATGCTGACACAATCCTCCTCCTCCTCCTCCTCCTCCTCCTGTGTAATAGCCAGGCCAGCAGGAACACTGTCTGGATAAAGGGGGCCTTGAGAGGTAAGGAAGTCCTCTTCCTGCCTCTGTTCTGCCTCAAGTGCCCTGTCCATTATTCCATGCAGCGTGTGCTCCAACAGGTGGACAAGAGGGACAGTGTCACTGATGCATGCACTGTCACTGCTCACCATCTTAGTGGCCTCCTCAAATGGTGCCAGGACAGTGCATGTATCCCTGATCATGGCCCACTGGCATGGGGAAAAAAATCCAAGCTCCCCTGACCCTGTCCTGGTGCCATATTGCAACAGATACTCATTGATGGCCCTCTGCTGCGTGTGCAGCCGCTGCAGCATGGCCAACGTAGAGTTCCACCTGGTGGGCATGTCACAGATTAGGCGATTCTTGGGCAGGTTGTAATCCTTTTGCAGCTCAGCCAGCCGAGCACTGGCATTATATGACCAGCGGAAATGCCCACAGAGTTTCCTGGCCTGCTTCAGGACCTCCTGTAAGCCCGGGTACCTGCCCAAGAACCGCTGCACCACCAAGTTAAGGACATGAGCCAAACAGGGCACATGGGTCAGTTGTCCCTGTCGGAGGGCGGAGAGGAGGTTGGTGCCATTGTCGGAAACCACCTTTCCTGGCTTAAGCTGGCATGGCGGCAACCACCTCTGAGCCTGCCCCTGCAGAGCTGACAGAATCTCTGCCCCAGTGTGGCTCCTGTCCCCCAAACACAGCAGCTCAAGCACCGCATGGCATCTCTTTGCCTGCGTACTGGCGTAGCCCCTTGAAAGCCTATGGAGCACCGCTGGTTCCGAGGACAAATCAGCACAGGAAGAGGCCATGGAGGAAGAAGAAGAGGAGGGGGTGGAGGAGAGAGGTGTGTCAGAAGCACCAGTAGTAACATTTTGGAGGCGTGGTGGCGGAACAACCTCCAACACTACTGCACCTTGTCCTGCATCCTTCCCTGCTGCCAGCAGAGTCACCCAATGTGCCGTGAAAGATAGGTAACGTCCCTGTCCATGCCTGCTGGACCATGAGTCAGCGGTAATATGCACCTTACCGCTATCACAGATCTCTTGATATTTTAATTGACAAAGAATCGCTTGTTTGTGATCGCTCATAGCTCGATCGGTCACAGATCTCTTGATATTTTAATTGATGACGAATCGCTTGTTTGCGATCACCTGTAGCTCGATCGATCACAGATCTCTTGATATTTTAATTGATGAAGAATCGCTTGTTTGCGATTGCTCATAGCTCGATCGATCACAGATCTCTTGATATTTTAATTGATGACGAATCCCTTGTTTGCGATCGCTCATACCTTGATCCATCACAGATCTCTTGATATTTTAATTTAGTGACAAATCGCTTGTTTGCGATCACCTGTAGCTCGATCGATCACAGATCTCTTGATATTTTAATTGACGAAGAATCGCTTGTTTGCGATCGCTCATAGCTCGATCGATCACAGATCTCTTGATATTTTAATTGATGACGAATCCCTTGTTTGCGATCGCTCATACCTTGATCCATCACAGATCTCTTAATATTTTAAGTGACATAGAATCGCTTGTTTGCGATCACTCATAGCTCGATAGATCACAGATTCCTTGATATTTTAATTTACAATGCATTGATTGTTTGCGATCGCTCGTAGCTTCGATCGATCGCAGATCTCTAGGTGTGTTGTCAGGGAAGAAGCTCCTCTCTGAATACGTTGCGTCTGTTGTGAGTCCCCGCGCAGCCTTCTAATGCAACGGAGCTGATAGAGTGTGACGCAAGGCCAAGACATTGCCTTCCACATGCCGGTAGAGAGCCGGAATCGCCTTCCGTGAGAAAAAGTGGCGTTTGGGAACCTGCCACTGAGGAACCGCACATTCCACAAACTCACGGAAGGGGGCAGAGTCTACCTACTGAAAAGGCAGCAGTTGAAGCGCTAGCAATTTAGCCAAGCTAGCATTCAACCACTGGGCATGTGCATGGCTGGGAGCGAACTTCTTGCAGCGGTGCAGCAGCTGGGGCAGGGAAATTTGCCTGGTACAATCGGACGTCGGTGTACCGATAGCAGATTGCCCGCAAGTACTTGGCTGTGACATACCTAATTCTACACCTTCATTCCTCTCAGTGCAGGTTTCAGAGAGGACTGAAGGTATAGTGGGGTTGGAGATCCCAGCTGATGAGGAACAAGGAGAGGTCCGCCTTGTTCTTTGGTGTGGGTCTTTTAGTTGTGCTTGCCAACGGACTGCATGGCAGATCGACATATGACTGGTCAAGCACGTGGTGCCCAAGCGGCTGATGTTTTGGCCACGCGAGATACGCTTTAGACATATGTTGCAAATGGCAATGGTGCGATCTGTTGCACGTCTGAAAAAAGACCCACACCAAAGAACTTTTGGAATAACGCGCAGAGACAGTAGCACCCTGCACATACGGAGCTCTGCGGTGTGATGCAGTCGGTGTGCTGCCCTTAAGCTGGCCCCTGAAGGGCATCCTGCCTTGTTGGAGATGTGCCTCCTCCTCCTCCTCTTCCTCCTCTCTCCTATCAGGCACCCACATGGAGTCAGTAACCTCATCATCCCCTCCCTCCTCATTACTGGAGCCAATCTGGCAGTATGCTGCAGCTGGGGGAACATGACTGCCAGATAGCTGACCTTGTTGGGCACCCCCTCTCTCTGGGCTCACGTTACTACCCCCTCTCTCTGAGCTCACGTTACTGCCTTCCTCCAGCTGTGTTCCATCATCGGAGCCTTCAAAACGCTGGGCATCCTCCTGGAGCATGTACCCAACACTGTGGTCAAACAGTTCGGGGGACTCCTCAGGAGGACATGGTGGGGCTAGAAAGGAGTGACTGATGCCATTGAGCCGAGGGAAGAGGCCGCTTTGGCAGCTGCTTTGCCAGACAAAGTACCCTGAGCTTGGGTGAGAGGATGAGGAGGAGGAGGACGGCTTGGTCATCCACTCTACAAAGTCTTCGGCATGTTGCGGCTCAACATGGCCAGCTGCCGAAAAGAAGGACAAGCGTTTCCCACGGCCACGTGCTGATGAGAATTCACTGTGTCCACAACCAGCATCATTGTTGCCTCTAGACACAGAGCCTGCTTGCCCTCTTTTATTGCCTCGTGACTGTCAGCCTCTCATTGTTTGCCTTCCAGACATACTAATGGCCTGCTGTGGTGTTAGTATGGGAAAAGCAGCAATTGTTTTCAGTTAGTTTTAGGTGAAAACTGTGCAGAGGACACAGTACACTGAAAATACTTGCAGCTCTCTGCTTGTGGTTTTATTATGAGAACACCACTATAATAGTATTAGTCACTAACTGTATCCAGGTGAGCTTTAGGTGAATGCTATGCAAAACACACAGTAGTACACTAAGTGAAACACTGACTGTCTGCAGCTAGCACAATCACTGGCCTGCGTGTCACAGTATAGAGAATAACTGTATCCAGGTGAGCTTTAGGTGGATGCTATGCAAAGCACACAGTAGTACACTAAGTGAAACACTGACTATCTGCAGCTAGCACAATCACCGGCCTGCCTGTCACAGTATAGAGAATAACTGTATCCAGGTGAGCTTTAGGTGGATGCTATGCAAAGCACACAGTAGTACACCAAGTGAAACACTGACTGTCTGCAGCTAGCACAATCACCGACCTGCCTGTCACAGTATAGAGAATAACTGTATCCAGGTGAGCTTTAGTTGATCGCTATGCAAAGCACACAGTAGTACACTAAGTGAAACACTGACTGTCTGCAGCTAGCACAATCACCTGCCTGCCTGTCACAGTATAGAGACTAACAGGAACAGATCTAGCTAAACTCAATACAGTGTATAAATATATATACAACACCTAGGATGCATATATATCCTCTACACACTGTAACAGCAGCTAGCTGACTCGCCTGCCTGCTCTATCTAACTCAATATAAATGACACGGTCTATCTCTCTGAAAATGCCTCTTTCACAAACGCCAACACACTACACAAGGCCGACTTCCAGGCGGCCTTATATAGTGTGGGGCGTGTACTAAACCCCCTGAGCTATAATTGGCCAAAGCCACCCTGGCTTTGGCCAATTACGGCTCTCCGTTTATTACGCGCTGTGATTGGCCAAGCATGCGGGTCATAGTGCATGCTTGGCCAATCATCAGCCAGCAATGCACTGCGATGCCGCAGTGAATTATGGGCCGTGTTGCGCAACACGAATTTGGCGCGAACGGACCATAACGTTCGTTCTTCGTCGAACGACCGAACAGCTGATGTACGAGTCGAACGTGTGTTCGACGCGAACACGAAGCTCATCCCTAGTCCTGGATTAGCATCAGCTATCAAGCCCCCTATGCCGATGTCACTGATTAAGTGTTATGAGGATCTTGAATCTCCGCAAGACTGTCTAGGCTGCCTAGCTTTGTGGGTGTTGATTTTATCTTGAAGTCATTTTTTGGTATAGGTTTTATGGGCACAAATAACACCCAATTAACATTTTTTCCACACATGTTTGACAGGTGCATCACATTCAAATTTTTTACAGGAAGGCCAATTCTTGCTTTCATCAAGAGTACCTCTAGAAGGTTACTAGGTGAAGGCACCACCACCATCAATGGAGAAAATAACCTTACGCTATAGGCCAAGAACATTTGACCAGAAGTGGAAATAATATAAGAATGACCTCTGCACTGTAAACCAAGGGATGCTTTTATAAAAAAAAAAAACGGCAAAGCTATTTGTCACGTGAAACTGCATTTACATTTGTTTTGTGCAAATAGGGGAAAAATGAACGTTATTAAGCTAAACATTTACACTGCAATTTTCTTAAGGCCTCATGCCCACGGGCGTTTTTTCAGCCGCGTTTTTGAGCGTTTTTTACAGCTTAAAAACGCCTGTCCATGTTAGTCTATAGCTTCATGTCCACCTAGGCGTTTTTGAGCTGTAAAGAGCATAGGCGTTTGTAAGCTGTAAAAAAAACCAGGGCCAGTGCGTTCCTCAGCGTCAGAATTAGGCAGAAAAAAACGCGAGCGTCAAAAAACGCGCAAAAACGCGCACTAACGCGCACTAACGCGCAAAAAACGCGCACTAACGCGCACTAACGCGCGCTCGCGTTTTTAGCTCCGACGTTTTGTTTTTTTTTTCAAAAAAAAAAAAATATATTTACAATAACATGGACAGGCGTTTTTAAGCTGCAAAAAACGCAGCTGTAAAAACGCCAGTGGGCATGAGGCCTTATAGGTAGACTCGGTGTAGATGACAGAGAAACGTATAAAAACAGACAATAGGAGGCTAGACATATTATCTGTGCTTCTAAAGCACAGAAAGAGGGGGAAATGGCCAAATCCATTAAGAAAAGATGCAAGACCTTTTTAGGTATATCAGTGACAGGAAGAAAAGATACTATGGATCTCGAAATTGAAAACCGAGTACAACAATTATGTTGAAGGAGACCTGGATGTAG
Organism: Rana muscosa; assembly: GCA_029206835.1. Lineage (NCBI taxonomy): Eukaryota > Metazoa > Chordata > Amphibia > Anura > Ranidae > Rana > Rana muscosa. The sequence goes on along the minus strand of CM055117.1, from coordinate 227,196,219 downwards.
CAAACCATTAAAACAAATACGTCTTCTCAGAAGTAAATGGCACTAACAAAAACAAGTTGGCTTTAGCAGTTTTTATAGGGTTTCAAGAGGTAGCAGATTCAATGACTCACTTAAAGTGGTTGTAAGGACTCAAGGTTTTTTACCTTGTTGCATTCTATGCATCAAGGTAAAAAAAAAAACGACTCTTTGCAGCTCAGTAGTGTATTTAGGTTTTGTGCTGCCCTAGGCCTGACTAAACTCGTGCACCCCCTAACTTAAATATGACCCACCCCTTCCTGTCAAGGCCACACCACTTTCTGTTTAAGACCTGCCCCGAAATTTTTGAGTGGGGACACTAGTTCTTAGGGCCTGGGGGGGAGGGGGGTAGGGAATGGATTCCCTTAATTTACATGGATTCACTCTCACTTCCTGTTTGGCTACGGGGCAGGAAGTGAAGGAAAAACTCTGCAATGGGACAGGGATGGTAAAAAATAAACTGACAGGGGCTATAACCCTCCCTTACTCTATCCAAAATGAAAAAAAAAAAAAAAAGTGTTACCTATAATTCTACTTTAAGCACAAATTTCTGATAATTTTATGGAGAGGACCAAGAAGATATAACCATGCCAATGATGCAGCAGAAAACATATAGCACTTTGAGGAAGGTTTGTGGTCCAGGCTGATAGGACAGTCAAAATTAGAACCAGCTTGCGTTGCACTAACAGTGTTGCACAAGCCGGCGGGGACTCTTTCCGTGCTGCCCCCCTGAAAAGTGCTGCCCTAGGCCTGGGCCTTGTTGGCCTAGGCCAGGATACAGCATTGGTGCAGCTCCCCCAGCCCCCCAACACATACCTGAGCCCCATCTCAATCCAGCGATGTGCACGAGAGCCAAGGCTCTCCCGGGTCTCTTCCTTCTCATTGCTGGCTCCCGCTACTGTCAACCACAGCCAGTGAGCCAATGAGGAGAGAGCAGACAAACAGAGCAGCGGCTTGGGAGCGAGTCTGCTCATGTGCCTCAGCAGGAGCACTAAGCAGGAGGGCCAGAGAAGGGACCCCAGAAGATGAGGCTCAGGCTGCTCTGTGCAAAACCCCTGCACAGAGTAAGTAAGTATGACATGTTTGTTATTTAAGAGAAAAAATGGAAGCCTTCCGCCATTAAAGGTGGCTTCTGAGGTCATCCAGTGTTGCAGCATCCAATTGAACAATTGCTCCCCTGGTGGCTCCTGCGGAGGCTGCAGACGAATGGCCAGCAAAACAGCGTCACTTACAGATGACAGAGTAAACTACACCTGTCTACATGCAACTGGCTAAAAAATAGATAGATTGTGGTTGTAAATGGAAAAAAGACCAGGCACAAAGGCTCTGTACTAGGTTCTGTTCTATTTAATCTGTTTCTAATTGCCCACCAAATCTTCAGTTTTATCAATGTATGTGGAACATGAGAAGGGGCGGGTCTATTCATGAATTACACAGTGAAGGAAGTTCCCCATCAGGTCCGCCCCCTCGGTATGTCAGACCCCGCCTACGTCATTGGCCTGAGCGGACCTGATGGGGAACTTCCTTCACTGTGTAATACATGAATAGGCCTGCCCCTTCTCATGTTCCGCATCTGATCCGCTTAGCCTTACACCTATTCATTGGCTGAGCGGACCTGATGGGGAACTTTAGAAGGGGCCGGTCTATTCATTTATTACACAGTGAAGGAAGTTCCCCATCAGGTCTGCTCAGGCTCAGCCAATGACGGACAGCGCTGGACATCGGATCGCCGCGGGACACTGGATTTTATCGCTGGAATGTTTTTTTTTTAATAAAGGACTTTTCCAAGGTGTTGGTGTGTGTTTTTTTTTTACATTTTTTTACACTTTCTTCATGAAATGGTAGGGGTACAATGTACCCCTTACCAATTCACATGGGGGGGCGGGATCTGGGGGTCCCCTTTGTTAAAGGGGTCTTCCAGATTCCAATAAGCCCCCTGCCCGCAGACCCCCACAACCACCAGGCAAGGGTTGTGGGGATGAGGCCCTTGTCCCCATCACCCCATCAACATGGGGACATCCTCCCCATGTTGAGGGCATGTGGCCTGCTACGGTTCAGGAGGGGGGGGGCGCTCTCTTTTCCTGCGGCCTGCCAGGTTGCGTGCTCGGATAAGGGTCTGGTATGGATTTTTGGGGGGACTCCATGCCATTTTTTTTAAATTTGGGGTGGAGTTCCCCTTAAAATCCATGCCAGATCTGAAGGGCCTGGTATGGATATTTGGGGGAAACCGCACGCATTTTTTTTAAAATTTGCGGCGGGGTTCCCCTTAACATCTATACCAGACCTGAAGGGCCTGGTAATTGAATTTGGGGGGACCTCCACGCTTTTTTTTTTCTTTTCTATCAATGACTTTTTTATGTATTACTGGGAGCCGACAATTCATTAATAGCCGCAAGTGAGTTTTAAAATTACTTTTTTTCCTTCAGACATTTTGTGCAGAGACAGTTCTAAGCACGGGAAACATGCGCAACTTTTCATGCATATTATACACACCCCCCAGGTACATAATTTAAAGGAAAATTTAACTTTTATTGTTTCACTTTAAGCATTATTAAAATCACTGCTCCCAAAAAAACTGCAGTTTTTAAAACTTTTTTTTGCATTGATACATGTCCCCTGGAGCAGGACCCAGGTCCCCAAACACTTTTTATGACAATAACTTGCATATAAGCCTTTATAATTAGCACTTTAGATTTCTACCATAGACTTTTTCGAATTTGCCGCGAACACCCCAATTTGTTCGCTGTTCGGTGAACGGGCGAACAGGCAATGTTCGAGTCGAACATGAGAACATGAGTTTGACTCGAACTCGAAGCTCATCCCTAGTATATATATACACACCTCAGCTTTGTGCAGCTACATCTCACTGCAGGCCATTCCTGGTGTACCTTTTCAAATACATCAAATACAGTATGTCTGGAAGGGCAAGAAGGAGAGGCAGACACTCACAGGCCACTAAAAGAGGGCAAGCAGGCTCTGTGTCTAGAGGCAACAGTGCTGGTCGTGGACATGGTGCATCCTCAGCACATGGCCGTGGGGCACAGTTGTCCTTTTTTCCGGCAGCTGGCCGTGTTGAGCCACAACATGCAGAAGAGTTGGTAGAGTGGATGACCAAGCCGTCCTCATCCTCCTCATCCTCTGTCACCCAGGCTCAGAGTACCTTGGCTGCCAGTGCAGGTGCCAAAGAGGCCTATTCCATCGGCTCAAGGTCATCACTTACTCCTTCCCTAGCCCCACCATCATGCACGGAGGAGTCCCCCGAACTGTTCGGCCACAGTGTTGGGTACATGCTGCAGGAGGATGCGCAGTGTTTTGAAGGCTCCGATGATGGTACCCAGCTTGTGGAAGGCAGTAACGTGAGCCCAGAGAGAGGGGGTGCCCAAGAAGGACAACAAACTGGCAGTCATGTTCCCCCAGCTGCAGCATACTGCCAGGTTTGCTCCAGTGACGAGGAGGGAGGGGATGATGAGGTCACTGACTCTACGTGGGTGCCTGATAGGAGAGAGGAGGAGGAGGAGGCACATCAACAAGGCAGGATGCCCTCCAGGGGCCAGCTTAAGGGCAGCCAACCGACTGCATCACACCGCAGAGCTCCACATGTGCAGGGCGCTGCTGACTCTGCACGTTTTTCCAAAAGTTCTTTGGTGTGGGACTTTTTTAAAACGTGTGCAGCAGATCGCATCGTTGCCATTTGCAACATATGTCTGAAGCGTATCAAGTGTGGCCAAAACACCAGCCTCTTGGGCACCACATGCTTGACCAGACATATGTCAAACTCCCCTGCACTCCGTTGGCAAGCGTACTTAAAAGACCCACACCAAAAAGAAAAAGGCGGACCTCTCCTTGCTCATCATCAGCTGGGATCTCCAACCCCACTATGCCTTCATTTCTCTCAGAAACCTGCACTGAGAGGAATGAAGGTGTAGAATTAGGTGTGGCAAGTACTTGTGGGCAATCTGCTATCGCTACACCAAAGTCCGATTGTAGCAGGCAAATTTCCCTACCCCAGTTGCTAAACCGGCGAAAGAAATTCGCTCCCAGCCATCCACATGCCCAGCGGTTGAATGCTAGCTTGGCTAAATTGCTAGCACTGCTGCCTTTCAGCTGGTTGACTCTGCCCCCTTTCGTGAGTTTGTGGAATGTGCAGTACCTCAGTGGCAGGTTCCTAAACGGCACTTTTTTTCACGGAAGGCGATTCCGGCTCTCTACAGGCATGTGGAAGGCAATGTCTTGGCCTCGCTGGACAGGGCGGTCAGCGGTAAGGTGCATATTACCGCTGACTCATGGTCCAGCAGGCATGGACAGGGACGTTACCTATCTTTCATGGCACACTGGGTGACTCTACTGGCAGCTGGGAAGGATGCAGGACAGAGTGCAGTCTTGTTGGAGCTTGTTCCGCCACCACGCCTCCAAAATACTACTGATTCTGCCACAATGAGTACCTGTGCGACTATGGCACCAGGACAGGGTCAGTGGAGCTTCGCTTTTTTTCACCACGCCAGTGGCTCATTATGAAGAATGCATGCACTGTCATGTCACCATTTGAGGAGGCCAGGAGGATGGTGAGCAGTGACAGTGCATGCATCAGTGATACTGTCCCCCTTGTGTACCTGTTGGAGCACACGCTGCGTGGAATAATGGACAGGGCACTTGAGGCAGAACAGAGGGAGGAAGAGGAGGACTTCCTTACCTCTCACGGCCCCCTTATCCAGACATTGCTCCTGCGGGCCCACCGATCACTCAGGAAGAGGAGGAGGAGGAGGATTGTGTTAGCATGGAGGTGGAGCCTAGCACTCAGCATCAGCAGCAGTCTTCAAGGGATCCTTTTAAGTCCCCAGAAACCCATGGACTTGTATGTGGCTGGGAGGAGGTGGCTGTGGATCATATCGTCCTTAGTGACCCAGAGGACTCCGGACGGAGTGCCTCAGCAAACCTAAGCTGCATGGCCTCCCTGATCCTGCAAAGCCTGCGAAAGGACCCTCGGATTCGTGTGATCAAGGAGAGGGATCATTACTGGCTGGCAACCCTTCTTGATCCACGCTACAAGGGTATGGTTGCGGAACGTATCCTGCCGTGGCAGAGGGAGCAGAGAAACATCTTCGGGAGGCCTTGCAGAAAGGTTTGTGCAATGCGTTTCCAGAGCCTGGGAGGTTACAATTTCCTGGTCCTGGACAACGTGTTATTGAGGCTTCAGTCAGTCACAGAAGGAGCGGTGGAGAAGGTGGCCATCTGACTAATGCGTTCAGACAGTCCGCAGCCCCAAGGTCTAATCGGTCTAATCGGTTCCAGCAACCATCGCCAGCGTCTTATTTACATGATGCAGCAATACCTAAGGGCAAGATCAGACTTGGAGACCTTTCCAACCGACAATCCTCTGGGTTACTGGGTCTTGGGGATGGATCACTGGCCAGAGCTTGAACAGTATGCAATTGAGGTACTGGCCTGTCCTGCATCCAGCGTTCTTTCGGAACGCACATTCAGTGCTGCTGGAGGCTTTGTAACCGATCACAAGGTGTGCCTGTCCACTGATTCGGTCAATTGGCTCACCTTCATAAAAATGAATCAGTCTTGGATCGCCAGCTACCAAGCATCTGATGCTGATGTAACCGAATAATTTTTTTTATGAATGTGAGATCCCTTCAAGACTGCCTATGCTGATACTGAGTGACTATCCTGTTATGCTGAGTGACTATCCTCTTCCTCCTCAATGTTCATGTTGATAGCTTGTAAGAACATTTTTGGTTCTGGGCACCACCACCAGTGGCTAAGGCCCAATTTTTCTGCCCCTGTTTAACAGGGGCGTGTAATTACAATTTTTGCTCTAATACTTTGCAGCAGGGCTCATTCCTGCACTCCAACTAGAGTATCTGTGAGGGGTTACAGTGTTGTGGCACCAGCACCAGTGCCTAAGGCACAATTTTTCTGCCCTGTTTAACAGGGGCGTGTAATTACAATTTTTGCGGTAATATTTTGCAGCAGGGCCCGTTCCTGCGCCCATCAAGAGTAACTGTGAGGGCTTACAGTGTTGTGGCAATACCACCACACCACCACCACCAAAGGCCCAATTTTTCTGACCCTGTTCAACAGGGGCATGTAATTACAATTCTTGATCTAATATTTCACAGCAGGGCCCGTTCCTGCGCCCACCAAGAGTAACTGTGAGGGCTTACAATGTTGTGGCAAAACCAACACCTAAGGCCCAAATTTCTGCAGAGTATATAGGGCAGGCCCCTACTTTCAAACATCCGACTTACAAACAACTCCTACTTACAAACGGAGGGAGACAACAGGAAGTGAGAGAAAATATACCCCTAGGAAGGGAAATTCTCTACTGTAAAAGTTAATATGGGAAAAAGATGTCTCCACTGATGCTTTATCACCAATCCTTGTTTCCCTAATAACCCCAAATTTTCTAAATCCAATTGTCATTGGGACAGAAAGTGAGGTGAAATCTTCTGAACGGGGGCACAGACAGCAAAACAAATGTTACAGGGGTGATAACCCTTCCCTATGATATCCAAAAAGCTTAAAAATAGATTTTTTGGCTGGAGCTATACTTAAAAAAATGTACCTGTTCCAAATTACAAACAGATTCTACTTAAGAACAAACTTAAGTCCCTGTCTTGTTTGCACCACCTGTATACTGCTGTTCGGAGTATATAGGGCCTTTTTTAATTTGGGTGCGTGGTTCCCCTTAATATCCATACAAGACCCAAAGGCCCTGGTAATGGGGAGGGGGGGGTGTGAACAAATTGCCGTTTTTCACAATGATTTTCATCCATATTGCCGGGACCAGACATTACATTAAAGTCGCAAGCAGTTTTAACTGTATTCCTTTAGGCCCCTTTCACACTGGGGCGGATTGCAGCCGCTATTTTGCCAAAAATAGCGCCTGCAAACCGAGCCTAAACAGCGACTGCTGTCTCTCCAATGTGAAAGCCCTGAGGGCTTTCACACTGGTGCGGTGCGCTAGCAGGACGTGAAAAAAAGTCCTGCTAGCCGCATCTTTGGAGCGGTGAGAGGAGCTCCTACACTGCTTCTTCCCATTGAAATTAATGGGACACCGCGGTAATACCGCCCGCAAACCGCGGCTGTAGCTGCAGTTTGCGGGTGGTATTAACCCTTTTTCGGCCGCTAGCGGGGGTTAAAACCGCACCTCAGCAATCCCGACGGTATAGCGCCGCTAAAAATAGCGGCGCTATACCGCCACTGCAACCACCGCCCCAGTGTGAAACCGGCCTTAGAAATGTCATTTTGTGCAGGGACAGTTCTAAACACGGGAAACACGCGCCACTTTACAGGCATACTATAGACACCCCCCAGGCATGATATTTAAAGGAATATTTCACTTTTATTTTTTCACTTTAAGCATCATTAAAATCACTGCTCTGGAAAAAACGGCTGTTTTTAAAACTTTTTTTTGCATTGATACATGTCCCCTGGGGCAGGACCCGGGTCCCCAAGCCCTTTTTAGGACAATAACTTGCATATTAGCCTTTAAAATTCGCACTTTGATTTCTCACGTTCGAGTCCCATAGACTTTAACGGTGTTCGAAAGTTTGCGCGAACTTTCGATCCGTTCGCATGTTCTGGATGCGTACCAAACCGGGGGGTTTTCGGCTCATCCCTACTGCAGAACACTAATTGCTTCTGTGCCGATCACAAGACACAAAGAAAAAAAAAAAAACACTTTTACACTAGAGAATCAAAATATATAATTAAAAAGGCAAAAAAAGTGTTTTAAAGCTTTTTACAAATCTATATTTCTAAGCAAATGTTTTTTTTTTTGCAATAACATGGTGTAGGTGCATCTTAATCACTTCAGCCCCGGAAGGAATTGCCCCCTTAATGACCAGGCCATTTTTTTGCGATGCCTGACCGCAACTTTGCCTGAGAGAGCCACCGTACAGCTACGGCGATTTGTGCAGGAGAGCCAACCTGTTGCCGTACAACGACGGCGGCTGGTCGGCAAGCAGTTGAGGTGACTAACAATAGCTTTCACTATGTTTACACTTTAAAGATATCTGGAAGTTCTGCCAACCATAGTCTGTGTAACACCCCTCCTGCCTGTATCTATGGTGTGAATGTGCTGGGACTAATAGGGAGGTGAAGCCGCTATCAATCAACATCCCCTACCCCACCCCCACAGTGTTTGGCAATACAGGAGCATGAAAGAGGAGGGAGGGAGGGGACTGCTGTTTGCCTCTGTGTATGAGCCCACATGTGTGACTCTGCACAGATAAGAAAAAGGAGGAAATGAACACATTACAAGGGAACTGAAACTGGAGCATGCGCAACAGATGTGGCAATGGCTGGTCTACACAATCTCAGGCTGCAGCTGGGACAAGGAGGGAGGGACAGTAAACACTGCAGCAAGATCAATTCAGATGATTGCAAAATTAGCAGTTATTAACAGTATGGCCTGGCAGTAAGGAAAGCAAATCAAATTCTGGAGTGTATCAATAGTAGTGATGAGCCGAACACCCCCGGGTTCGGTTCGCACCAGAACCCGCGAACGGACCGAAAGTTCGTACGAACATTAGAACCCTATTAAATACAATGGATGCGAACGTTCGAATTCTAAAGTGCTAATTATAACAACTATTATGCATGTTATTGTCCTAAAAAGGGTTTGGGAACCCGGGTTCTGCACCAGGGGACATGTATCAATGCAAAAAGAAGTTTTAAAAACGGTCGTTTTTCGGGAGCAGTCATTTTAATGATGCATAAAGTGAAAAAAAAAAAGTCAAATATTCCTTTAAATATCGTACCTGGGGGGTGTCTAAAGTATGCCTGTGAAGTGCCACGTGTTTCCCGTGTTTAGAACTGTCCCTGCACAAAATGACACTTCTAAAGGAAAAAAAAGCCATTTAAAACTGCTTGCGGCTTTAATGTAATGTCTGGTCCCGGTAATATGGATGAAAATCTTTAAGAAAAATGGCATAGCTACCACATGACCCCCCCCCCCCCTACCCCAGCCCATTACCAGCCCCTTTGGGTCTTGTATGGATATTAAGGGGAACCCCGCACATAAAATAAAAAAGGCCCTATATACTCTGAACAGCCGTATACAGGCGGTGCATACAAGACAGGGACTGTAGGTTTGTTCTTATGTAGAATGTGTTTGTAATTTTGAACAGGTACATTGTTGAAGTGTAGCTCCAGCCCAAAAATCTATTTTTAAACTTTTTGGAAAACATAGGTAAGGGTTATCACCCCTGTAACATTTGTTTTGCTGTCTGTGCCCCTGTTCAGAACATTTCACCTCACTTTCCGTCCCAATGACAACTGTTTTTGAAATGTGGTGTTTTTCTTGAAACAAGGATTGCTGATAAAGCATCAGTACAGAGGAGACACCTTTCTCCCATATTTATTCTTACAGGAGAGAATTTTCCTTCCTAGGGGTAGATTTCCTCTCACTTCCTGTTGTCTTCTTGCGTTTGCAAGTAGGAGTCGTTTGTAAGTTGGATGTTTGAAAGTAGGGACCTGCCGTATATACTCTGCAGAAATAGGCCCCTTAGTTGTTGGTGTTGGCACAACACTGTAAGCACTCACAGTTACTCTTGGTTGGTGCTGGAACGCCCTGCTGTCAACTATTATATCAGGAATTTTAATTACATATAATTGTTGAACAGTGGTAGTAAAAATTGGGGCTTTGATGGTGGTGCTGGTGCCACAACACTGTAAGCCCTGACAGTTACTCTTGGTGGGTGCAGCAATGGGCCCTGCTGTGAATTATTAGATCAAGAATTGTAATTACATGGCCCTTTTGAACAGGGGCTGAAAAATTGGGCCTTTCGTGGTGGTGGTGGTGGTGGCGTTGCCACAACACTGTAAGCCCTCAGACTTACTCTTGGTGGGTGCAGGAATGGGCCCTGCTGTGAATTATTAGATCAAGAATTGTAATTACATGCCCCTTTTGAACAGGGGCTGAAAAATTGGGCCTTTCGTGGTGGTGGTGGTGGTGGCGTTGCCACAACACTGTAAGCCCTCAGACTTACTCTTGGTGGGTGCAGGAATGGGCCCTGCTGTGAATTATTACATCAAGAATTGTAATTGCATGCCCCTGTTGAACAGGGGCTGAAAAATTGGGCCTTAGGCACTGGTGGCACAACACTACAACCCCTCACAGATACTGTACTTGGAGCACAGCAATGAGCCCTGTTGCAAAGTATTGCTTAAAAAATTGTAATGACACGCCCCTGTTAAACAGGGGCTGAAAAATTGGGCCTTAGGCACTGGTGGCACAACACTACAACCCCTCACAGATACTGTACTTGGAGCACAGCAATGAGCCCTGTTGCAAAGTATTGCTTCAAAAATTGTAATGACACGCCCCTGTTAAACAGGGGCTGAAAAATTGGGCCTTAGGCACTGGTGCCACAACACTCCAACCCCTCACAGATACTGTACTTGGAGCACAGCAATGAGCCCTATGGCAAATTATTGCTAAAAAAATTGTAAGTACACGCCCCTGTAAAACAGGGGCTGAAAAATTGGGCCTTAGCCACTGGTGGCGGCACCCATAAACAAAAATGATCTTCCAAGCTATCATCATCAATCGTATCATTGAGGACTCGGAGGAGGAGGATAGCCAGTCAACATAACAGCACAGGCACTCAGCATCAGCATCAGTCTTGAAGGGATGTGACATGTTAAAATCAATTAGTCTGTTATATCAGCATCAGGTGTGTGGTAGCTGGTGGTGATCCAAGACTGGTTCATCTTGATGAAAGTCAGTCGATCAACCGAGTCGGTGGACAGGCGCACCCTGTGATCCGTGACAAATCCTCCAGCAGCACTGAATGTGCGTTCCGAAAGAACGCTGGATGCAGGACAGGCCAGTAGCTCAATTGCATACTGTGCAAGCTCTGGCCAGTGATCCATCCTCAAGACCCAGTAAGCCAGAGGATTTTCGGTGGGGAAGGTGTCCAAGTCTGACCTTGCCCCTAGATATTCCTGCACCATGTTTATCAGACGCTGGCGATGGTTGCTGGAACCGATCATACTTTGGGGCTGCGGACTAAAGAATTGTCTGAACGCATCGGTCAGACGGCCACCTTCCCCACCGCTCCTTCTTTGACTGGCCGAAGCCTCAGCAACTCGTTGTCCAGGACCAGGAGTTTGTAACCTCCCAGTCTCTGGGAACGCGTTGCACAGACCTTTCTGCAAGGCCTCCCGGAGTTGTCTCATCCTCTGCTCCCTCTGCGACGGTAACATAAGGTCCGCAACCTTACCCTTGTACCGTGGATCAAGGAGAGTGGCCAGCCAGTAATGGTCCCTCTCCTTGATCCGAAGAATACGAGGATCCTTCCGCAGACTTTGCAGGATCAGGGAGGCCATGCAGCGTAGGTTTGCTGAGGCATTCGCTCCGGAGTCCTCTGGGTCACTAAGGACGACATGATCCGCAGTCACCTCCTCCCAGCCACGTACAAGTCCACTGGTTTCTTGGGACTGTAAATCATCCCTAAAAGACTGCTGCTGATGATGCTGAGTGCCAGCCTCCACCTCCATGCTGACACAATCCTCCTCCTCCTCCTCCTCCTCCTCCTCTTCCTCTTCCTGTGTGATGGGTGGGACAGAAGGAACACTGTCTGGGTAAAGGGGGCCTTGAGAGGCAAGGAAGTCCTCCTCTTCCTGCCTCTGTTCTGCCTCAAGTGCCCTGTCCATTATTCCACGCAGCGTGTGCTCCAACAGGTGGACAAGAGGTACAGTGTCACTGATGCATGCACTGTCACTGCTCACCATCCTCGTGGCCTCCTCAAATGGTGCCAGGACAGTGCATGCATCCCTGATCATGCCCCACTGGCGTGGAGAAAAAAAACCAAGCTCCCCTGACCCTGTCCTGGTGCCATAGTCGCACAGGTACTCATTGATGGCCCTCTGCTGCGTGTGCAGCCGCTGCAGCATGGCCAACGTTGAGTTCCACCTGGTGGGCATGTCAAGGCGGTTCTTGGGCAGGTTCAACTCCTTTTGCAGCTCAGCCAGGCGAGCACTGGCATTATAAGATCTGCGGAAATGCACACAGACTTTCCTGGCCTGCCTCAGGACATCCTGTAAGCCCGGGTACCTGCCCAAGAACCGCTGCACCACCAGGTTAAGGACGTGAGCCACACAGGGCACATGGGTCAGTTGTCCCTGTCGAAGGGCGGAGAGGAGGTTGGTGCCATTGTCGCAAACCACCATTCCTGGCTTAAGCTGGCGTGGCGTCAACCACCTCTCGGCCTGGCCCTGCAGAGCAGACAGGACCTCTGCCCCAGTGTGGCTTCTGTCCCCCAAACACACCAGCGCAAGCACGGCATGGCATCTTTTTGCCTGCGTACTTGCGTAGCCCCGTGAACGGCTACGGAGCACCGCTGGTTCATAGGACAAACCACAGGAAGAGGCCATGGAGGAAGAAGAAGAGGAGGGGGTGGAGGAGAGAGGTGTGTCACAACCAGTAGTAGCATTTTGGAGGCGTGGCGGTGGGACAACCTCCAACACTACTGCACCTTGTCCTGCATCCTTCCCAGCTGCCAAAAGAGTGACCCAATGGGCCGTGAAAGAAAGGTAACGTCCCTGTCCATGCCTGCTGGACCATGAGTCAGCGGTAATATGCATCTTACCGCTGACCGCCCTGTCCAGCGAGGCCAAGACATTGCCTTCCACATGCCGGTAGAGAGCCGGAATAGCCTTCCGTGAGAAAAAGTGGCGTTTGGAAACCTGCCACTGAGGAACCGCACATTGCACAAACTCACGGAAGGGGGCCGAGTCTACCAACTGAAAAGGCAGCAGTTGAAGCGCTAGCAATTTAGCCAAGCTAGCATTCAACCGCTGGGCATGTGGATGGCTGGGAGTGAACTTCTTTCGACGGTCCAGCAGCTGGGGCAGGGAAATTTGCCTGCTAGAATCGGACGTCGGTGTACTGCTAGCAGAGTGGCCGCAAGTACTTGGCTGTGACACACCTAATTCTACACCTTCATTCCTCTCAGTGCATGTTTCAGAGAGGACTGAAGTTATAGTGGGGTTGGAGATCCCAGCTGATGCGGTGCAAGGAGAGGTCCGCTTTGTTCTTTGGTGTGGGTCTTTGAGGTAGGCTTGCCAACGAGCTGCATGGCAGGTCAACATATGTCTGGTCAGGCATGTGGTACCCAAGCGGCTGATGTTTTGGCCACGCGATATACGCTTGAGACATATGTTGCAAACAGCAGCTGTGCGATCTGATGCACTAGCCTCAAAAAAGGCCCACACCAAGGAACTTTTTGAATGACGGGCAGAGGCAGCGCCCTGCACAGGCGGAGCTCTGCGGTGTGATTCCGTCGGTGTACTGCCCTTACGCTGGCCACCAAAGGGCATCCTGCCTCGTTGGAGATGTGCCTCCTCCTCATCCTCCTCCTCCTCTCTCCTATTAGGCACCCACGTGGAGTCAGTGACCTCATCATCCCCTCCCTCCTCATCACTGGAGCCAATCTGGCAGTATGCTGCAGCTGCTGGAACATGACTGCCAGATTGGTGTCCTTCTTGAGCATCCCCTCTGTCTGCTCTCACCCTACTGCCTTCCTGTAGCTGGGTTTCATCATCAGACCCTTCGAAACGCTGGGCATCCTCCTGGAGCATGTACCCAACACTGTGCTCAAACAGTTCGGGGGACTCCTCAGGAGGAGGACATGGTGGGTCTAGGGAAGGAGTGACTGATGATGAGTCTGACATTGATAACAGGGAAGAGGACGCTTTGGCAGCTGCTTTGCCAGTACCCTGAGCCTGGGTGAGAGAGGATGAGGAGGAGGAGGAGGGCTTTGTCATCCACTCTACCAAGTCTTCGGCATGATGTGGCTCAACATGTCCAGCTGCCGAAAAGAAGGACAAGCGTGTCCCATGGCCATGTGCTGATGACAATGCACCGCGTCCACGACCAGCACTGTTGCCCCCAGACACAGAGCCTGCTTGCCCTCTTTTATTGCCTCCTGACTGTCTGCCTCTCCTTGTTTGCCTTCCAGACATTCTAATAGATGGCCTGCAGGGAGATGGGAAAAAAGCAATAAGGGCTACCTTCAGGTGTCCTTCTCTGTCCCTTTACTTAAGGATTTCTAAATATGGTTGAGGATGATTGCTTTTGCACAGAATAGCACAACGACAATTTCCCTGACTGTCCAAAAATCAAGGATTTCAAAGATGGTTGATGAGGAATGCTTTAGCACACTATAGCACAAGGAGAATTCACTCACTGTCCTTCCCTGTCCCTGGAAACAAGGACTTGCACAGTGAAAGAAACTGACACTCTCCCTACCTAGAGTTTTCTGTCCCTAGAAAAAATGTTTTTTTTAAGCACACTATAGCACAAGGAGAATTCACTCACTGTCCTTCCCTGTCCCTGGAAACAAGGACTTGCACAGTGAAAGAAACTGACACTCTCCCTACCTAGAGTTTTCTGTCCCTAGAAAAAATGTTTTTTTTAAGCACACTATAGCACAAGGAGAATTCACTCACTGTCCTTCCCTGTCCCTGGAAACAAGGACTTGCACAGTGAAAGAAACTGACACTCTCCCTACCTAGAGTTTTCTGTCCCTAGAAAAAATGTTTTTTTTAAGCACACTATAGCACAAGCACAAAAAACACACTGACACTCTCCCTACCTATCCTTCTCTTTCCCTAAACTAAAGGAATCCAGGTTAAGCAAGAAAGAAATAAAAGTCACTGTCCCTGCCTATGCTGCTCTTTCCCTGCTCCGGAACACACTACACTAGGCCGCCGTGCTGGCGGCCTTTTATAGTGTGGGGCGTGTACTAAACACCCTCAGCAATAATTGGCCACAGGCATCCTGCCTGTGGCCAATCATTGCTCTCCTCGCTGCCGGCGCTGTGATTGGCCAAGCATGCGGGGTCACAGTGCATGCTTGGCCAATCACAGCGCCTGGATGACACTGCGATAGCGTAGTGCATTGTGGGCCGTTCGCGTCACTCGAATTTGGCGCGAACGGCCCAAATCGTTCGATCTTCGTCGAACGATCGAACAGCCGATGTTCGAGTCGAACGTATGTTCGACTCGAACACGAAGCTCATCCCTAATCAATAGAGGGATCACTATTAGGAGATAGGAGATCCTGAATCCTTCAAATAGATCTTTAGTTAGACTTAATTTAGAATACTGTGTACAGTTCTCGAGACTTCACTTACAAGATTTTGATGATAAAAAATAATTCCAGAAGCAGGGAACAAAATGGTCTGGGAATTAAACCATATCAGATAAAACATATCAGAAGAGACTGAATGGACCTAAAGGCAAAGTAAAGGCTCTTTAGACCCCTTTTACACTGGGGCTGAGGCCGCGTTAGCCCCAAAACACTGCTCATTTTAGCGTTGTTTTACCGATGTTTAAGCGTCGCAAAAAAAGGGTTAAAAACTCCGCTTTTTCAAAGCGCTTTTAAGACACTTTAAAAACGCTGCCCATTCATTCCAATGGGCAGGGGCATTTTCAGAGCGCTAAATACAGCGCTACCAACCCGCCCCAAAGATGCTTCTTGCAGGACTTTTTTTCCTGTCATGCAAGCGCACCGCCTGAGTGTGAAAAGGCACGCTGGAATGAATGAGAGGCGGTTTTCAGACGCTTAGCAGAGGCTATTTCTAATGCTAAAGCGCCTGAAAACAGTCCCAGTGTGAAAGGGGTCTAACTTAGGTAAGTTTTAAATGTTGCCTTCCCTCTGTGTTTACTAATGCTGCAATATACCTGTATGTAATAATAAACAGTGATCTGTTTCCTAGCACTCACAGGACCACACAGTTATGTGTCCTGGATGGCTGCATACGAGAACGGTGAGGAATTCCTACAGTAGAGACGTCACCCCACCAGGCCTCTGGACAGAGGCGGCTCTAGGCTTTGTGAGGCCTTAGGTAAAACTTAGACATGAGGGCCCACTCACACCCATAATGGGAAAAACAAATCAAACAATAAAAATGGCTGCAGAAAAATGCATGGATCTAGCACACAGTTCATCAAAAGCACTTCCCGGGCACCCTCCTCACCCATCAAACATATGCAGCCAATAAAACATTTGGGATCCAGCAAGGTGACAACCCCTCTAGAAATATTCCATGTGCCTTGGGAGAATAAGGAGGGGTGTCACTGAGTCATTGTACATCCACAGGGGAAGGAGAGGGGGGATCCCAGCACAGCGCAGGGAGAGAGGAAGGGGGGAGGGAGTGAGAGAGGGGGGACTGAGGAGAGGGGATGAGGGAGAGAGAGATCCCTAGCTCTGTCCCTGTCTGCAGCCCCTCCTGTGCCCAATGTCCCAGTCTGCAGTCCCTGTCAGTAGGTGTGATGCTTGGTACAGTACCTTCCATGCCAGTAGGATATCCAAGACGGCCAGCAGCAGGCAGGGTCTGTTCTGCTCCTTCTAGAGGATCTGTTTGTTTTGAGATGGAGTGGTCCCTGGCCACCTGCACCCTCTACCCATCCTCATTTTCTGGCCCCAGTCAGCCTGTCCCGGGAGGTCTTCAGAGCTCTTCTCCTTCCAAGGCTATTGGTTCTTGCTGCCCTTGCTGCTAATCTTCCTTGCCAGGCCCGCACTGGGACAAAAAAAAATAGGCCCAGCATTTTAGACTAAACAGCCCATGATACTGGCCCCTTCCCCGCTCTCCATCCTGACAGATCCCCTGTAGCAGCCAGTGAGAAAAAGAAGGGGGGAACCTAGCAGAGCTGCAGGGAATGAGGGGGCAGGAAATAGCACAGGGGTGGTGGAGAGCACTGGAGGTGAGAGCAGGGGGGAGTGGAGAGCACTGGTGGGGTTGGAGAGCACATGGGTGGGGGCAAAAAGCAAGGGGGAGTGGAGAGCACATGGGTGGGGGAAAAGAGCAGGGGGAGTGGAGAGCACAGTGATGGGGAGCAGAGAGCACTGGGGGGCAGAAAGAACAGGGTTGGAGAGCACGGGGGGCTGGCGAGCACTCTGGGGGAGCTGGAGAGCACTGGGGGGCAGAAAGCACAAGGATGGGGGCTGGAGAGTGATGGGGGAGCTTGAAAGCATCGGGGGGAAGGGGACCAGAAAGAACAGGGGTGGAGAACACGGGGGCTGGAGAGCACTGGGGGGGAGTGGAGAGCACAGGGGTGGAGAGCACAGGGGTAGGGGCTGGATAGCACAGGGGTGGAGGCTGGAGAGCACGAGAGCACTGGGAGGTCCAGAAAGAACATGGGTGTAGAGCACGGGGGGCTGGAGAGCACTGGGGGGGGCAAAGAGCAGGGGGGAGCAGAGAGCATTGAGGGGGCGGAGAGCACAGGGATGGGGGCTGGAGAGCGATGGGGAGAACTGGAGAGCACGGGGGGCAGAAAGAACATGGGTGGAGAGCACGGGGGGCTGGAGAGCACTGGAGGGGGGGCAGAAAGAACAGGGGTGGAGAGCACAGGGGGCTGGAGAGCACTGTGGGAGGCTGAAGAGCGATGGGGAGAGCTGGAGAGCGCTGGGGGGCAGAAAGAACAAGGGTGAAGATCATGGAGGCTGGAGAGCACTGGGGGGAGTGGAGAGCACTGGGGGGAGTGGAGAGCACAGGGGTGGGGGCTGGAGAGTGATGGGGAGGGGTGGAGAGCACTGGGGGCCAGAAAGAACAGGGGTGGAGAGCACGGGGAGCTGGAGAGCACTGTGGGGGGCTGGAGAGCGATGGGGAGAGCTGGATAGCACTGGGGGGGGGCAGAAAGAACGGGAGTGGAAAGCGGGGGGCTGGAGAGCACTGGGGAAAGACGGAAATCAGGGGGGCTGGAGAGCAATGGGGGGAGGGCATGGGGGAGGAGCCATGTAGCACAAGGGGGACAGAAAAAAAAGTTGAATAGGAGGAAAAGCCGGGCGGCTGCATATAGAGGAATTGAGCTTTGCATATTCCTCCATGCAGCCGCCGAATGCTTGATACTCCTCCTTTCCCTCCTCCAAGCATTCAGCGGCTGCATGGAGGAATATGGAAAGCTCAATTCCTCTATATGCAGCCGCCCCGCCGCTCCTTCTATCCAGGCACAGGGGGGGGGGGCGCTGCACGGGCACTTACTTTCTCACCTGTCGTGGGGTCAGCCAGGCAGCATCAAGAAAATGTTGCTCTGTCCTTCCTCTTCACAGTCATGGGGACTGCTGATTAGTAGGCGGCTGGGTAGGTGTGGAGTGGCGTGGGCTGAAGGAGCAGCCCCAGCTGCCTTAGGGTCCCACATGGAGATGGCACCTGGAGTCAGGTGCCATCATCCGGACACTGCCGCCACCTAGAGGCCTGTGCTGTCTTGCACCTGCTGCCACCGGACCGGACGGTGCATGACGAGCCCGCACGGGGTCCCAGCGGGGGTAGGGTGAGCCGGCGCCGTAATCAATGTTTGATCACAGGCAAATTAGGCAGCTGCAAGGACCCCGTCAGTGCGAGGCCTTAGGCGACCGCCTAATTTTCCTAATTAGGCAGCTTCCTCTGCCTCTGGATGTTGGCAGAGTCTCCTCTTAACAACTGCAGCAGACCCTCAGGACCCGGAGCTGTGCAGTCATGAGATTGTACTTACATTGCTTACATTATATATAGGGTGTAGCGTTGGTAAACACCATTAAAAGCTTACTTAGTAGAGAGCTTTCCCTTCTTCTTTAATATGTATATATGTATAGGAATGAAGAAAAAGAGGGAGACATGATCAAAACCTTTAAATACATGGAGAGGAGGGGAGAATGAAATTCATAGGGAGCAGTATTTTCAATATGAAGCTAAGATCAAGAATACCTCAAACTAGTAGGAGGAAAGCTCAAAACTAACCTTGATGCCGCGTACACACGATCGTGATTCACGGCGGTGAAAACACCGCCGTGAATCACGGCATGAAAAAAAATGAAAAACGAGGGAACGGCATGTTCCCCCACACACGACCGTTTTTCCCGTCATTTTTTTCTTTGACGAGAAAAACGACCATCTGTGGGCTCCGCGGCAGTGTCTCCCTATGGGAAAACTGCCGCGGAAAAAAATGATGGAAAAAACGATGAGAAAATTTAGAACATGTTCAAATTTTTCTCGTCGTTTTTCCTGCCGTTTTTCTCAACGAGAAAAACGGCATAAAGCCCACAGACGATCGTTTTTCTCGGCGAAAAAAAATAAATGTCATTTTTCCCGACGGGAAAAATGATCGTGTGTACGCGGCATGACAGAGTATTTTACCAAAGAGAGTAGTTGCTTAGAACAGACTTCCAGCTGAGGTAGTAAGTCAGTCAATGCTAAACATGCTTAAAACAAACAGATTTACAGTCAGACAAAAAGGTTAAAAACAAAATCTTCCTGGGAGGCTTTCAAAGCCTACTTCAAAAACATTTTAAATGTTCCCCAAACCAGCTGCTTGTTTGCACTGATGCCAGTATTGCCTAATTTCAATTAGGCCCCAGCAGGTATCTACAGGCTGAAAGAGAATTTCTGGATACCATTGGTGTGACCGAAAGATCTTCTGGGTTTTTAGCTGAATTGGGAAACCCTAGATATCGTCCAGGTGCTTTAAGAACCTAAAAATAATGCTTCAGTGACACTGTTGACCATGGCTTGCTCTGTTCCAATGTTATCATTGAATCTTGGGGGTTCTTAACCTAAGCCAATTTTAGGACTTTACTTTGGTACATTAAAGCGGAGTTCCGCCCGTTTTTTAGTTTATTAAAAGTCAGCAGCTACAAAAAGCATAGCTGCTGACTTTTATTAAACCGACACTTACTTCCCCTATGGTCCAGCGATGCGGCTGCCCGGAGGCTTGCTCCTCTCCCTCTCCTCTGCTCCGCGCCATCATGGTAACTGTGGGCACCCGGCCATGAAAGCTTACGGCTTCACAGCCAGGCACACACTGCGCATGCGCGAGTCGCGCTGCGCTCTCCTATTGGCCAGCCGATCTTCTGGGACCTGAGTTGTGTCCCAGAAGATTGCTGGCAGGGAGGGGCCACCTAGGGCGAGAGGAGGAGTTGCCTAGGCGGCCGAAGATAGGAAGGAGGAAGTGGGACAGGAAGTCCCACAAAAAAAGGGTACAGACTTCCTCCCCCAAAAAATGACATGCCAAATGTGGTATGTCAGCTGGCGAGGGGTTTTGGGTTTTTGGGTGCTTTCACACTGGGGCTGTGCGCTTGCAGGGCGGTAAAAAAACTCCTGCAAGCATGTTTGGAGCGCTGTAAAAAGTACTTCAAAAATTTCTTCTATGCAGTCCAATTCATCACCATGGCAAATGCATCTTTGTCATAAAATATTCTATAGAAAAAATCGTAGGGGTGAACTATGGCATTGATTGTAGTTTTTGCTGTAGAATGACATAGTATTTAAAGAAAGTCCTATTACTTAAACCTAAGTGTAAAAATACCTATCCAGACCAGTATCAGCACAATACAGGCACCTCTGAGTGCCCCATATACACATATACATATATATGTGTGTAGCGATACCCCCAGTTAAGAGGGCTGCCTGTACGATTTTGGGCCCTGTAGTGCACCGCTGTCAACCCCTGGCAATTGGCTCTAACCTCTCGTGGCACAGTTAGTAAAGGGGATGATAAAATTGCAATCACTCTGTAACTCTCTATGACACAATCCCACAGTAGGGCACACAGCAATGGTATAGCACAGTAAATGACACTGACAACCGATATACTTAACTCTAATATTTTACTGTTGATAAAGGTTAGAGTGATAAACAGTATGCAATAACATATGCAGAGCCCTGCAATGCAAGTACACTTATGAAACAGCAAAACGTTCAGCAGTATGGTATACAGGTTAACAGACCCCGCTGCAGCTATCCTCCCTCGTGGACAATATGGCGCCCAGCAATGTCCTATACTACCCAGTCAGGCCTGACTATGATTAGGGTATAGTTCTGTGGAAGAAGATCTTTGCTAGCAGTTTGGTGGTGCACTTTAAGAACAAATTGTAATCCAACAAAGAAACGGTGATTGGTAACTTAATAGTACCAAGGAGACTGATAGCTCAGTTCTGTAGATAGTCTCCTCAAAGTGTAACTGCAATCACTGTGGTGGCCCTGAATACAGTCAGTGGGCCTAGAGATACTGTGGTGTAGTTCTGAGCAGGTGCTCTCTCACCCAACCGGACTAGTCCTTGTCCGTTACTTCCGTTGCTGTGACTTGATTCACAGTGTCCACGACACCCGGGTCTTCGGTCCTCCTGGTAACAGCACTCAGCAACAGGATCAAACGCTCCGCAGGTTCCTCGGTGGAGCGGAAGGCTCTTTGGAAAAAGCACAAGGCCAGGCTTCAGGCCTTGTACACACAGCAGATCAGCACAAGGATCCTCTTGCTGGGAGGGCGGTGTCCAGAGAAAGAACTGGGGCCAGCCTCCCTCTTATAAAGTCCACCCCAGCAGTCTTTGCACGGGGCAATGCACCCTGGGTGCCTTAAGGTGTACTGGGTACTGTAGTCTCTGGGGAATTAAAGGGCAATATCCCGCTACATGTGTATATAGGTACACCTATATACACATATACCCTGGGTTAATAGCCTAAACGCCTGTCCTTACCTGTCCCAGCTGCTGATGTGGATTTTGTACAAGCTGGAAACTTATGGACATTTGCAAGGCTTTTTTCCCTCAACATAAGTGACTTTTTTGCCTAAACTAGTGTAGTGGAGCCTCGCTCTCCCTCTCTGTGCTTCCTTGTGTGAGGGACTTGTGTCTAGGGGTACCTGGGAGAGGAGAGTGCAGGAACACTACGCCAAGCTCTCCCCTCGTATGTGTATGAGGTTTAAGCAGAGTTAGTTCAATTACCTCCGGGTCTGTCCACTGCATACGAAGCCTTAGTTGTTCTGTGGAGATGTGTCTGCCAATAATAGAGCCCCACACCAATCGAAAGTCCAACACTCCTTTATTTCTCGTACAATACGGTGAACACAATCAGTTGAACTTCCAATAACAGACGAACAAGGGGGGGTGTGGGTACGAGTAGGCCCAGGCACAATTGAACTCTCCTATTCCTTTGCTAGCGAATAGGCCTGGCGCACGGTCTCTGCCACCGACCGTGAGTTATGGTCGCTGCCACCGACCGGATGAACTGTTGAGGCCCCTGCCACAGGCCTAATAGCAGGTCTCTGCCACTGACCTGATTGGAATCGTTGGACAGCTGCCACCGGTCATTGAACATGGACTGAACTTCCTCTCTGAACTTGGCCCCTGTTCGAAAGAGATATCCCTCCGGGCGGTCTCCAGAGGTTCACCCGGCACTGGCAATCAGGTTTTCGGGTGAGTCCCTCCTCCGGTCCCTTACACCTCTGGATTCGGGTGCCCCACTCCCGGGGCCCCCTAGGACAATCCCTCCCTCGCGGGACCCAGCGGAAGGCACTGGGCCCCAGGCTTCCGGGTGAGCACCTCAGCCCAGACTGAAGGTGTCTGGGGTGGAACACGAAATCCAAGTGTCCAGGCCTAGGCCGTCTGGACACCGACCGCACAGCAGCCCTCAGGCTGAAGGTGCCCGGGACTCCACCTCGTGGCGAAGATGTCCGCCCCCTTTATACCCTCTCCCAGCAAGCACGGCAGGTTCCCCGCCCCGCCGTACAACCGCTGTGAGAGGTCACAAAGGGTACGGCACTGCAGTGATGGTTCAACCCCGGCCCAAAATGACAGCGTCACCTGCTGGGCCGCAGGGAACTATGCATCACTGGTGTCTTCACCAGATTTAAAAGTACACACCCGCTACACTAGCTTTGCCATTTTGCTACAGCCTTCATTTTCTAACCTAATGCCGCGCACACAAGGCCGGACTTGCCACCGGAAAAACCTGCTCTCTAAGTCCGTCTGAAATTCCGATGGAAAAAGTCAGATGGAGCATACACACAGTCGGAATATCCGACCAAAGCTCCCATCTGACTTTTTCCATCGGAAATTCCGGCCGTGTGTACGCGGCTTTAAGACAGTCGCATCCTTATTTATCTTTTTCATGGACATCTGTTGTTTTATTGAAACAATAGTTTAAAAGACCTTCATTTTATGTTCTTGTAAGGTCGTTATCTGGTCATATTTTGTTTAATTAGAACACCTGCATAATCTGGGCATATCTAAAAATCAATCATCACAGTTGTTATAAGTGGCATTCGACTAGAAGGCAAAACAGTTTTTTTAAACTTAGAGAAATAATTATGTTAAATATGTACATCTCATTGGCTCTGTAGTATGTTACGTAATATCAGCTCATGTCTATGTGTTGTAATAAGTGTATAAAAGCAGTGTATATCTGACATAGAATCAGAACGAACATTTGCTTATATCGTTCTCCCACATCTGGTAAATAAAGCTTTGCTTTGCATAGAAAGAAGTCTTCGTTCTTTTATTAAGAGGTATGCATAGGCGTGCGCACAGGGTGTGCCAGGTGTGCCCAGGCACACCCTAATCACCCTGTGCAGCATAGATTCCCCCTACTGCCCTAGCACCCCCCCCCCACTTCCTGACGCACCGCTGCTGGCTTCCCTCCTCTCCCAGCGGCTGATGCTGCGGGATGTTTTATGATGAATGGGGGAAGGGGCTGGTAAATATGTAATTGACTGACCCCTTCCCTTTCTGAATAAACAGTGAATGATCGGTAGTGTGTGTTTGAGCTTTGGGGTGCACACCCTAATGCAATAGGCTGCGCACACCTATAGAGGTATGTCCAGCCCAGACAATGCTGAGCCTCAGTATTGGCCCATTACTACGATGGGCAGCCTCATTGGCCAAGAACATGACTTGGCTACAAGAAGTGCAACAAGGGTCCCAACCCTTTGATCAAGAAATCAACTAAATGTCAGATTATTTATGCATTTTTCTTTTTAAGGGCACAATAACATGTTTGGTGGATAGCTGACTCCCTCCAGTGCTTATGTTAGCCTTCTACTTGCTACCCTGCTACTATAATCAGAAGCCAATGGAGCTTCCAGATCTTACAGAGTGGAAAGGTGCCACCCCGAACCTCACACAACAGTTTTGGACCTGATAATTGTTTTTTTTAAACAGCTAGCACCAAATTATGGCAGCCAGGACACCGAGATTGCTTGGACTATGTTTTCCTCAAAGTTCTGGTGGGTGAATGGGGCCATTGAGAAAATTGTGGGAGGTAGGTTCAAGCACCAAAGCATGCCTGCTATCAAACAAATCTGATACTTTACAATGAATGTGTAAAATACAAGTCCACTTTACATTGAAAAGTAACCTGGCAGGGTGGCACCTAGGGGTATCTACTGTGTGCTGACACTGCTGGATTAGGTTAGCATTTTAATCTTCAGGTTTTCTTTAAGACTTGAGGTTGGAGATACAGGGGGTCCTAAAATGATTCCACTAGGCAGTAATATTGTATGTAGTTATTCCATCCCTGTGAGCTCTTATTTAATATGACTAAATGTTAACCATTCCTTGTCAGTAATTGCCGTTTTCTTTGACAGCTGTCAATAATGGCTATTTTATAGTAACAACCTAAAAAGAAGTTGATAGATTTTAAAGGGAAGTAAAAAAAAAAAAACACAGATATGTAGATGGAGTCATTAAAATGCATTATAGAATCTGTCCATAGGATTCTAGAGACCTCTAGTTTTAAACTGCAAAGAGGAATCATAGAAAACCAACTGAGCAGACCTTACAAGAATCAGCATATGGACTCCTCAAAATTATATATTTTCTGTGAAAAGAAAGAAATGGAATTACACAGAGACATTGATTATTATTATACAGTGCAGCATGTTCCTTTTTAGAGGGGGAAAGATTTTTCCATTCAAACATGAAATGCTGTTTTAAAGAGTCAGGCTTAAAGGTTATGTAATTATACCTATTTAATATGTGGGCAGGGGGCTTTCAGAATCTCCTCTGGGAACTCCTCGTCCTCAGCATGTACACTGCACGATGAAAGTACCTTTTCAGGCACAACAGCGCAATTCAGGCTGTCACACGGCAGGGAAAAAAAAAATCAGAATCAGGGTCTATTCTTTAATAGAAAGCAATACTGTAGTTTAAATTAGCAAGCAGCTGCTGAACTGCTATTTAAATCAGTGTTTGCACTGACATTCCCAAAAAAGTGTTTTTTTTTATTCCCGTTTTAATTATACTGTCAGTGCAGCACGCTGCTCCTCAAAATCCTTCTGATTTAGACCTTTTAATAGAAAGTGACAATTCAAACTGCCATGTTAGCAGCATACGTGGTGCTTAGCGTTACTACTCAACTGATGCCGTTGCTGGCTGAAGACCAAGTTGTTAAGCGGAAAAAAAAAAGGTGCATGAGGGGGGTAAGAACCAGTCAAATCACTATTCAAGACTGAAGCACTTAATATAATGACCTTTATCACGATGAACTGATTAGCTGTTGATGTGAAGGAAATATATCATTTCATGCAAGCTACATTGCAACTTAACAATTAATGTCCATTTATTGTCAAGTGAAACCAAATAATTAAGCTGCGGTAACCCTTACAGTGCCAGAGTGTAGCGGCAAAAACAAATAATTAAGCTGTCCTGACCCCTCCGAAGCCATAAGGTTGATGAAAATGGTTAATTTTGTTAATTGCAGATTTAATTCATATTTGGCTTCTCACTGATGTAGCAAAGGAAAGAAAAAAAAATGGGGAAGGTAAAATGTCAAGTGTGTAGCTCCAAAGCTGGAAAGGTTGGCAGCAGATCAGTCCCGGGCACATAAGTGATGTAGAAAGAGAAGAAAAATACCCACCTTCTGAAAATGATATTCATGGTACCTAGTTCTCTATTTCTAGGGGGGATTATTGAAAATAATTGTTAACTCTTTAGGAAAATATGCCAGGCAGACTGATTTATCTTAATTCTCTCTTGTGTATTTGATAACATATACTACACCTATAAAGTATTTTTTTTTATATATATGTAGCACTACCCCCCTCTCTGAGGTCGGGCTGCTGGCTTTGTTTTGGGTCTGTACCCTAGCTATCAACCCCAAGAACTTGGCTCGAACCCTCCCTTAGCACAATTGGTCTGCAATGTAATTGTGAAACCCACAGATGTTTGGGAACACAATAATACCACACAACAGCAAAATGGTATATAAAATTGTTACCTTATATAACCACTCGTCCAGCAGGGTAACAGAGAACTCCACACAGTATTCTGCTTAATCAGGGATCAAGTTTACTTAATAGCAAAAAGTAACTGTAGCGGGGGTTCAAATTTAGGGGGATACACCTGGGTGGTAGTATGACCCAGGTGTGTATAAATCATGAAGGGATTTAGACCATTGTTAATTCGTGGAGGACTTGGTGGTGTATTGTTCTCCTTGGCCTGTGGGTGGCGGGGTTCCCACAGGTCTAAGGTAGATTCACTGCCGCAGTGCTGGCCTTTTTGTCCCTTTCCGGCGATGGAACGGTGAGGGCGGGGAACCTGCCGTGACGTCGCGGGAGGAGATAAAGGGGAGAGACGCCCTCACCACAAGGTCTTTTTCCTGCATCGCGCGCCCAGGCACCTTCGGCCTGGGTGCGGGCGGTTCGGAGTTCTAGCCCAGGCGCCCTAGGCCTGGTCGGAGCGGAGTTGGCGTCCATCCCAGGCACCTTCAGCCTGGGGTGAGGTACTAAACCGGAGGCCTGGGGCCCAGTGACTTCGACTGGGTCCCGCAAGGGCGGAGGAGTCCGAGGGTCCCTGAGGTGGATGGGGCCCATGTCTGAGGTGAGGAGGCCGGGGAGGTTATCCGTCCGGAGAGTCCGGAGCAGCATCAACCCGGTGACGGATGGGCCTCCAGTAACTCTCTTGGAGGGACATCTCCCCCTGACAGGGGCCACAACGCAGCAAAGGTACTCCTACCATATTCTATTGAGTCGCTGGTAGAGACTCACAAGTTCTAAGTTCTCTCTAGCTAAGGCTATAGTAACCGCTGGTGAAACAACAGTGGTTTAGAGTACAATCAGGATAGTGCCTCGACCTGCTCACCCCACCGTATCGAACTGTTATTGGGTCTCAACCAGTTGGCTGGCAAAGAACTGTTTATTGTGAGTGTGACAATAAAACAAGAGTTGGACCCTAATCGGTGTGTGGTACTCTGGTTAATGGGAGCAATGGGAAGTGTCAGCACAGAAAGACTTGGCCATTAACTGAAACGCACAGGCCCGAGGAAAGGAATTGATACTGGCCTTCACCTCACCCACTGCCATGGGGAGGACATGGGCCGTAGCGCATCTCACCCTCACATACGAAATACCCCTAGACAAAGCAGAAGGAGTGAGGGCGCTACACGTGGGGGCTCGTGAGTCCGGGATGATGTGTGTTTTAACCTTGGAACTAAGAACGGCTGTGTCTGAACTTTGCTGCCCGGAGGAGTTCCGAGTGGGTCGGCCATGTGATCGGCCAAAGTGCATCCCTGCTCAAAGTCGTGGAAATGACCCTAAGACGGGAAAGGCCCATGCGGAAGAGCGAGAAGAAGGAGAAGTCCAGCCGTGTGACGTACTACATGTGGGGGCTTTTACTGAACTGCGCCATGAGGCACCCCGTGACTACACAGTTCGTGGGCGGAGTTTGATGGAAGCCCGCGAAAATGTGCAAGTTATGGGAGGAGTCTGGCCATGTGGAGGGACACAGGTGGAGACTTTGGCGCGTGGTCAGTGCGTGATGGAGCAGCAGACAGTCGGGATGGCCTCTAGCTTCCCGTGGATTCCGGTTCCCTACCCCACGAAGATGACTACCTTTGCTGCTCCCCTTACAGACATGGGGATAAGACTCAGGCCCCGAGGGCAGTTGGCTCTGTATTCTGTATTCCTGCAGAGACACAGAGGCCCTCGGCATGATCTGTCCCAGATGCTCGGGACTGGTGGTCCACCTGAAGCCATTCGGGCGTTGTGAAGCATGCAGAGAATTCCTATTCAAGGTGGAGCCATCCACAAAAAGGCCTCGGGCCCTTCGCCTCAACTGCCTCACAGGTACCGCTACTCCGGAAGGGGAGATCCAGGCCTTTGCGGAGGTTCCCGTACGCACTGACCAGGGCGATGTGACTGCCCAACCAGAGACTGAGAAAGAAAAATCCGAGGATGCTGCTTCAGTCACCACAGATTCCCTGCTCCCACCTCCGAAGAGGAAAGTCGGCCTGGTAGAGGCATCCTGTGGTCGTGTTCGAGCTTCACCCCGTCGCTTGCCGGGCCTGGATGGATCCGGTTGGAAGAGTCCTGGACATTCCTGTGCTTCGAAAGGTCAAGGTGAGCCAGGGGCTGGGACTGTGGTGGTGGTTGGAGGTGTTGGGGGTCCACAGTCGGTGGAGCCCGCTAGGGAGGGTAGTTCCACATCTACTACTAGAGACTACCTTCCCGCAGAGATGTACGACACCTCCGATCTAGAATCGCTGTCGGACTGTGGGGATGACGGTGAAATAGACAAACTTTTTCACCGCAAGGACTGGGACAAACGCTCATTACCTGTGTTACGTGCACCACGAGATTCGCCTATGTCCATAGGAGATAGCACGCCCCGGGCGGAGGCACCTTAGTCTACGAGGAAGCCTAGTCCTCCAATTGTCCTTCCACAATCCACAGCATCACCCGTTTTGGTGGCGGGGACCCAACGCGCATCACTATGGGCCCCAAGAGCAAAGCCATCAGAGGTAGTGAAAGTACCTCGGCATCCAGAAGCCATTGTTCCGCCAGGAGAAGGGGAGTGGGCCACGATGCCTCCTTTGGCCCGATTGCAGCGGCTTTTCTGCCAGAGGGTCGCTCGTCAGTACGGATGGGAGTATCCTTACTTGCCTCGGGACTTACTTTTTGAGGTTGAAGTCCTACGGCAGCGGTGGTATGA
Source organism: Rana muscosa (assembly GCA_029206835.1). Lineage (NCBI taxonomy): Eukaryota > Metazoa > Chordata > Amphibia > Anura > Ranidae > Rana > Rana muscosa. The sequence continues at coordinate 227,167,508 of CM055117.1, read as the reverse complement.
TGAATTTGTTTGGGAGAAGCTTAAAGTGCCTCATGCCCGTCGGTATTTGGCTTGTTCACCCTCAGTATCCAAACAGTTCAGAGACTGCAGAGCAGAGTGGATGTGGGGCCGCCATATCCATGCAGACAAGGTGCGCATCTGCAGGAAGGATGGAGAGGACATCGATTATTTGGTGGAAACTTTCGATCAGCACCTAAAGCTCTTGTTTGCCGGATCCAAAATTCTATCTGTGAGGAGAGAAAGAGGAAAGAAAAGGGGACTCTCCTGTATGTTTTTTTTCTGCTGTTGAACTCTCTGGAAGTATCCTTGCCGGAACATCAGAACTGTGCCCTAGTTTTTTTTTTGTGTTTGGGCTTCTCTACTCCTTGGAGAAATGAGAGCTGTTTTGTTTGTTCTCTTTTTCTTCACACGTCAGAGATAAAGACTTTGGGGTAGAATCAGAGTAGGGACACCAGAAGACGGAAGATTCCACCAAGTGTCATTCCCGTGGCGCTGTGACCAGGTGGCGGTGTTGCGCAACGTGTGTTCCTTCACACTTGCATCACTTTACTCTTTGGAGCGAGTGAGTCTCTCGGCTGATAGACTCATTCATTCCAAATTTACACAGATGTGTTAGGATGTTGTGTTTTTGTTTCCCTTCTGCAGGAGATTCATCTGTCAAGACTAGGGATGAGCTTCGTGTTCGAGTCGAACATACGTTCGACTCGAACATTGGCTGTTCGATCGTTCGACGAAGATCGAACGATTTGGGCCGTTCGCGCCAAATTCGAGTGACGCGAACGGCCCACAATGCACTACGCCATCGCAGTGTCATCCAGGCGCTGTGATTGGCCAAGCATGCACTGTGACCCCGCATGCTTGGCCAATCACAGCGCCGGCAGCGAGGAGAGCAATGATTGGCCACAGGCAGGATGCCTGTGGCCAATTATTGCTGAGGGTGTTTAGTACACGCCCCACACTATAAAAGGCCGCCAGCACGGCGGCCTAGTGTAGTGTGTTCCGGAGCAGGGATAGAGTAGCATAGGCAGGGACAGTGACTGTTATTTCTTTCTTGCTTAACCTGGATTCCTTTAGTTTAGGGAAAGAGAAGGATAGGTAGGGAGAGTGTCAGTGTGTTTTGTGCTTCTGCTATAGTGTGCTTAAAAAAAACATTTATTCTAGGGACAGAAAACTCTAGGTAGGGACAGTGTCAGTTTCTTTCACTCTGCAAGTCCTTGTTTCCAGGGACCTGTAAGGACAGTGAGGTAATTGTCCTTGTGCTATATTGTGCTTAAAAAAAACATTTATTCTAGGGACAGAAAACTCTAGGTAGGGACAGTGTCAGTTTCTTTCACTCTGCAAGTCCTTGTTTCCAGGGACCTGTAAGGACAGTGAGTTAATTGTCCTTGTGCTATATTGTGATTAAAAAAAACATTTATTCTAGGGACAGAAAACTCTAGGTAGGGACAGTGTCAGTTTCTTTCACTCTGCAAGTCCTTGTTTCCAGGGACCTGTAAGGACAGTGAGTTAATTTTCCTTGTGCTATATTGTGATTAAAAAAAACATTTTTTCTAGGGACAGAAAACTGTAGGTAGGGAGAGTGTTTTTTTTCTTTCACTCTGCAAGTCCTTGTTTCCAGGGACCTGTAAGGACAGTGAGTTAATTGTCCTTGTGCTATATTGTGCTTAAAAAAAACATTTATTCTAGGGACAGAAAACTCTAGGTAGGGACAGTGTCAGTTTCTTTCACTCTGCAAGTCCTTGTTTCCAGGGACCTGTAAGGACAGTGAGTTAATTGTCCTTGTGCTATATTGTGATTAAAAAAAACATTTATTCTAGGGACAGAAAACTCTAGGTAGGGACAGTGTCAGTTTCTTTCACTCTGCAAGTCCTTGTTTCCAGGGACCTGTAAGGACAGTGAGTTAATTTTCCTTGTGCTATATTGTGATTAAAAAAAACATTTTTTCTAGGGACAGAAAACTGTAGGTAGGGAGAGTGTTTTTTTTCTTTCACTCTGCAAGTCCTTGTTTCCAGGGACCTGTAAGGACAGTGAGTTAATTGTCCTTGTGCTATATTGTGCTTAAAAAAAACATTTATTCTAGGGACAGAAAACTCTAGGTAGGGACAGTGTCAGTTTCTTTCACTCTGCAAGTCCTTGTTTCCAGGGACCTGTAAGGACAGTGAGTTAATTGTCCTTGTGCTATATTGTGATTAAAAAAAACATTTATTCTAGGGACAGAAAACTCTAGGTAGGGACAGTGTCAGTTTCTTTCACTCTGCAAGTCCTTGTTTCCAGGGACCTGTAAGGACAGTGAGTTAATTTTCCTTGTGCTATATTGTGATTAAAAAAAACATTTTTTCTAGGGACAGAAAACTGTAGGTAGGGAGAGTGTTTTTTTTCTTTCACTCTGCAAGTCCTTGTTTCCAGGGACCTGTAAGGACAGTGAGTTAATTGTCCTTGTGCTATATTGTGCTTAAAAAAAACATTTATTCTAGGGACAGAAAACTCTAGGTAGGGACAGTGTCAGTTTCTTTCACTCTGCAAGTCCTTGTTTCCAGGGACCTGTAAGGACAGTGAGTTAATTTTCCTTGTGCTATATTGTGATTAAAAAAAACATTTATTCTAGGGACAGAAAACTCTAGGTAGGGACAGTGTCAGTTTCTTTCACTCTGCAAGTCCTTGTTTCCAGGGACCTGTAAGGACAGTGAGTTAATTTTCCTTGTGCTATATTGTGATTAAAAAAAACAATTATTCTAGGGACAGAAAACTCTAGGTAGGGACAGTGTCAGTTTCTTTCACTCTGCAAGTCCTTGTTTCCAGGGACCTGTAAGGACAGTGAGTTAATTGTCCTTGTGCTATATTGTGCTTAAAAAAAACATTTATTCTAGGGACAGAAAACTCTAGGTAGGGACAGTGTCAGTTTCTTTCACTCTGCAAGTCCTTGTTTCCAGGGACCTGTAAGGACAGTGAGTTAATTGTCCTTGTGCTATATTGTGATTAAAAAAAACATTTATTCTAGGGACAGAAAACTCTAGGTAGGGACAGTGTCAGTTTCTTTCACTCTGCAAGTCCTTGTTTCCAGGGACCTGTAAGGACAGTGAGTTAATTTTCCTTGTGCTATATTGTGATTAAAAAAAACATTTTTTCTAGGGACAGAAAACTGTAGGTAGGGAGAGTGTTTTTTTTCTTTCACTCTGCAAGTCCTTGTTTCCAGGGACCTGTAAGGACAGTGAGTTAATTGTCCTTGTGCTATATTGTGCTTAAAAAAAACATTTATTCTAGGGACAGAAAACTCTAGGTAGGGACAGTGTCAGTTTCTTTCACTCTGCAAGTCCTTGTTTCCAGGGACCTGTAAGGACAGTGAGTTAATTGTCCTTGTGCTATATTGTGATTAAAAAAAACATTTATTCTAGGGACAGAAAACTCTAGGTAGGGACAGTGTCAGTTTCTTTCACTCTGCAAGTCCTTGTTTCCAGGGACCTGTAAGGACAGTGAGTTAATTTTCCTTGTGCTATATTGTGATTAAAAAAAACATTTTTTCTAGGGACAGAAAACTGTAGGTAGGGAGAGTGTTTTTTTTCTTTCACTCTGCAAGTCCTTGTTTCCAGGGACCTGTAAGGACAGTGAGTTAATTGTCCTTGTGCTATATTGTGCTTAAAAAAAACATTTATTCTAGGGACAGAAAACTCTAGGTAGGGACAGTGTCAGTTTCTTTCACTCTGCAAGTCCTTGTTTCCAGGGACCTGTAAGGACAGTGAGTTAATTGTCCTTGTGCTATATTGTGATTAAAAAAAACATTTATTCTAGGGACAGAAAACTCTAGGTAGGGACAGTGTCAGTTTCTTTCACTCTGCAAGTCCTTGTTTCCAGGGACCTGTAAGGACAGTGAGTTAATTTTCCTTGTGCTATATTGTGATTAAAAAAAACATTTTTTCTAGGGACAGAAAACTGTAGGTAGGGAGAGTGTTTTTTTTCTTTCACTCTGCAAGTCCTTGTTTCCAGGGACCTGTAAGGACAGTGAGTTAATTGTCCTTGTGCTATATTGTGCTTAAAAAAAACATTTATTCTAGGGACAGAAAACTCTAGGTAGGGACAGTGTCAGTTTCTTTCACTCTGCAAGTCCTTGTTTCCAGGGACCTGTAAGGACAGTGAGTTAATTTTCCTTGTGCTATATTGTGATTAAAAAAAACATTTATTCTAGGGACAGAAAACTCTAGGTAGGGACAGTGTCAGTTTCTTTCACTCTGCAAGTCCTTGTTTCCAGGGACCTGTAAGGACAGTGAGTTAATTTTCCTTGTGCTATATTGTGATTAAAAAAAACATTTATTCTAGGGACAGAAAACTCTAGGTAGGGACAGTGTCAGTTTCTTTCACTCTGCAAGTCCTTGTTTCCAGGGACCTGTAAGGACAGTGAGTTAATTTTCCTTGTGCTATATTGTGATTAAAAAAAACATTTATTCTAGGGACAGAAAACTCTAGGTAGGGACAGTGTCAGTTTCTTTCACTCTGCAAGTCCTTGTTTCCAGGGACCTGTAAGGACAGTGAGTTAATTTTCCTTGTGCTATATTGTGATTAAAAAAAACATTTATTCTAGGGACAGAAAACTCTAGGTAGGGACAGTGTCAGTTTCTTTCACTCTGCAAGTCCTTGTTTCCAGGGACCTGTAAGGACAGTGAGTTAATTGTCCTTGTGCTATATTGTGCTTAAAAAAAACATTTTTTCTAGGGACAGAAAACTCTAGGTAGGGAGAGTGTTTTTTTTTTTTCACTCTGCAAGTCCTTGTTTCCAGGGACCTGTAAGGACAGTGAGTTAATTGTCCTTGTGCTATATTGTGCTTAAAAAAAACATTTATTCTAGGGACAGAAAACTCTAGGTAGGGACAGTGTCAGTTTCTTTCACTCTGCAAGTCCTTGTTTCCAGGGACCTGTAAGGACAGTGAGTTAATTTTCCTTGTGCTATATTGTGATTAAAAAAAACATTTTTTCTAGGGACAGAAAACTGTAGGTAGGGAGAGTGTTTTTTTTCTTTCACTCTGCAAGTCCTTGTTTCCAGGGACCTGTAAGGACAGTGAGTTAATTGTCCTTGTGCTATATTGTGCTTAAAAAAAACATTTATTCTAGGGACAGAAAACTCTAGGTAGGGACAGTGTCAGTTTCTTTCACTCTGCAAGTCCTTGTTTCCAGGGACCTGTAAGGACAGTGAGTTAATTTTCCTTGTGCTATATTGTGATTAAAAAAAACATTTTTTCTAGGGACAGAAAACTGTAGGTAGGGAGAGTGTTTTTTTTCTTTCACTCTGCAAGTCCTTGTTTCCAGGGACCTGTAAGGACAGTGAGTTAATTTTCCTTGTGCTATATTGTGATTAAAAAAAACATTTTTTTCTAGGGACAGAAAACTGTAGGTAGGGAGAGTGTTTTTTTTCTTTCACTCTGCAAGTCCTTGTTTCCAGGGACCTGTAAGGACAGTGAGTTAATTGTCCTTGTGCTATATTGTGCTTAAAAAAAACATTTTTTCTAGGGACAGAAAACTGTAGGTAGGGAGAGTGTTTTTTTTTTTTCACTCTGCAAGTCCTTGTTTCCAGGGACCTGTAAGGACAGTGAGTTAATTGTCCTTGTGCTATATTGTGCTTAAAAAAAACATTTATTCTAGGGACAGAAAACTCTAGGTAGGGACAGTGTCAGTTTCTTTCACTCTGCAAGTCCTTGTTTCCAGGGACCTGGAGAGACATTGAGTGAATTGTCCTTGTGCTATATTGTGATTAAAAAAAACATTTATTCTAGGGACAGAAAACTCTAGGTAGGGACAGTGTCAGTTTCTTTCACTGTGAAAGTCCTTGTTTCAAGGGACAGAGAAGGACACCTGAAGGTAGCCCTTATTGCTTTTTTCCCATCTCCCTGCAGGCCATCTATTAGAATGTCTGGAAGGCAAACAAGGAGAGGCAGACAGTCAGGAGGCAATAAAAGAGGGCAAGCAGGCTCTGTGTCTGGGGGCAACAGTGCTGGTCGTGGACGCGGTGCATTGTCATCAGCACATGGCCATGGGACACGCTTGTCCTTCTTTTCGGCAGCTGGACATGTTGAGCCACATCATGCCGAAGACTTGGTAGAGTGGATGACCAAGCCCTCCTCCTCCTCCTCATCCTCTCTCACCCAGGCTCAGGGTACTGGAAAAGCAGCTGCCAAAGCGTCGTCTTCCCTGGTATCAATGTCAGACAAATCATCAGTCACTCCTTCCCTAGACCCACCATGTCCTCCTCCTGAGGAGTCCCCCGAACTGTTTCAGCACAGTGTTGGGTACATGCTCCAGGAGGATGCCCAGCGTTTCGAAGGGTCTGATGATGAAACCCAGCTAGAGGAAGGCAGTAGCGTGAGAGCAGACAGAGGGGATGCTCAAGAAGGACACCAATCTGGCAGTCATGTTCCAGCAGCTGCAGCATACTGCCAGATTGGCTCCAGTGATGAGGAGGGAGGGGATGATGAGGTCAATGACTCCACGTGGGTGCCTAATAGGAGAGAGGAGGAGGAGGAGGATGAGGAGGAGGCACATCTCCAACGAGGCAGGATGCCCTTTGGTGGCCAGCGTAAGGGCAGTACACCGACGGAATCACACCGCAGAGCTCCGCCTGTGCAGGGCGCTGCCTCTGCCCGTCATTCAAAAAGTTCTTTGGTGTGGGCCTTTTTTGAGGCTAGTGCATCAGATCGCACAGCTGCTGTTTGCAACATATGTCTCAAGCGTATATCGCGTGGCCAAAACATCAGCCGCTTGGGTACCACATGCCTGACCAGACATATGTTGACCTGCCATGCAGCTCGTTGGCAAGCCTACCTCAAAGACCCACACCAAAGAACCAAGCGGACCTCTCCTTGCACCGCATCAGCTGGGATCTCCAACCCCACTATAACTTCAGTCCTCTCTGAAACATGCACTGAGAGGAATGAAGGTGTAGAATTAGGTGTGTCACAGCCAAGTACTTGCGCCCACTCTGCTAGCAGTACACCGACGTCCGATTCTAGCAGGCAAATTTCCCTGCCCCAGCTGCTGGACCGTCGAAAGAAGTTCACTCCCAGCCATCCACATGCCCAGCGGTTGAATGCTAGCTTGGCTAAATTGCTAGCGCTTCAACTGCTGCCTTTTCAGTTGGTAGACTCGGCCCCCTTCCGTGAGTTTGTGCAATGTGCGGTTCCTCAGTGGCAGGTTCCCAAACGCCACTTTTTCTCACGGAAGGCTATTCCGGCTCTCTACCGGCATGTGGAAGGCAATGTCTTGGCCTCGCTGGACAGGGCGGTCAGCGGTAAGGTGCATATTACCGCTGACTCATGGTCCAGCAGGCATGGACAGGGACGTTACCTTTCTTTCACGGCCCATTGGGTCACTCTTTTGGCAGCTGGGAAGGATTCAGGACAAGGTGCAGTAGTGTTGGAGGTTGTCCCACCGCCACGCCTCCAAAATGCTACTACTGGTTGTGACACACCTCTCTCCTCCACCCCCTCCTCTTCTTCTTCCTCCATGGCCTCTTCCTGTGGTTTGTCCTATGAACCAGCGGTGCTCCGTAGCCGTTCACGGGGCTACGCAAGTACGCAGGCAAAAAGATGCCATGCCGTGCTTGCGCTGGTGTGTTTGGGGGACAGAAGCCACACTGGGGCAGAGGTCCTGTCTGCTCTGCAGGGCCAGGCCGAGAGGTGGTTGACGCCACGCCAGCTTAAGCCAGGAATGGTGGTTTGCGACAATGGCACCAACCTCCTCTCCGCCCTCCGACAGGGACAACTGACCCATGTGCCCTGTGTGGCTCACGTCCTTAACCTGGTGGTGCAGCGCTTCTTGGGCAGGTACCCGGGCTTACAGGATGTCCTGAGGCAGGCCAGGAAAGTCTGTGTGCATTTCCGCAGATCTTATAATGCCAGTGCTCGCCTGGCTGAGCTGCAAAAGGAGTTGAACCTGCCCAAGAACCGCCTTATATGTGACATGCCCACCAGGTGGAACTCAACGTTGGCCATGCTGCAGCGGCTGCACACGCAGCAGAGGGCCATCAATGAGTACCTGTGCGACTACGGCACCAGGACAGGGTCAGGGGAGCTTGGTTTTTTTTCTCCACGCCAGTGGGGCATGATCAGGGATGCATGCACTGTCCTGGCACCATTTGAGGAGGCCACGAGGATGGTGAGCAGTGACAGTGCATGCATCAGTGACACTGTACCTCTTGTCCACCTGTTGGAGCACACGCTGCGTGGAATAATGGACAGGGCACTTGAGGCAGAACAGAGGCAGGAAGAGGAGGACTTCCTTGCCTCTCAAGGCCCCCTTTACCCAGACAGTGTTCCTTCTGTCCCACCCATCGCACAGGAAGAGGAGGAGGAGGAGGAGGAGGAGGAGGAGGAGGATTGTGTCAGCATGGAGGTGGAGGCTGGCACTCAGCATCATCAGCAGCAGTCTTTTAGGGATGATTTACAGTCCCAAGAAACCAGTGGACTTGTACGTGGCTGGGAGGAGGTGGCTGCGGATCATGTCGTCCTTAGTGACCCAGAGGACTCCGGAGCGAATGCCTCAGCAAACCTACGCTGCATGGCCTCCCTGATCCTGCAAAGTCTGCGGAAGGATCCTCGTATTCTTCGGATCAAGGAGAGGGACCATTACTGGCTGGCCACTCTCCTTGATCCACGGTACAAGGGTAAGGTTGCGGACCTTATGTTACCGTCGCAGAGGGAGCAGAGGATGAGACAACTCCGGGAGGCCTTGCAGAAAGGTCTGTGCAACGCGTTCCCAGAGACTGGGAGGTTGCAAACTCCTGGTCCTGGACAACGAGTTGCTGAGGCTTCGGCCAGTCAAAGAAGGAGCGGTGGGGAAGGTGGCCGTCTGACCGATGCGTTCAGACAATTCTTTAGTCCGCAGCCCCAAAGTATGATCGGTTCCAGCAACCATCGCCAGCGTCTGATAAACATGGTGCAGGAATATCTAGGGGCAAGGTCAGACTTGGACACCTTCCCCACCGAAAATCCTCTGGCTTACTGGGTCTTGAGGATGGATCACTGGCCAGAGCTTGCACAGTATGCAATTGAGCTACTGGCCTGTCCTGCATCCAGCGTTCTTTCGGAACGCACATTCAGTGCTGCTGGAGGATTTGTCACGGATCACAGGGTGCGCCTGTCCACCGACTCGGTTGATCGACTGACTTTCATCAAGATGAACCAGTCTTGGATCACCACCAGCTACCACACACCTGATGCTGATATAACAGACTAATTGATTTTAAAATGTCACATCCCTTCAAGACTGATGCTGATGCTGAGTGCCTGTGCTGTTATGTTGACTGGCTATCCTCCTCCTCCGAGTCCTCAATGATACGATTGATGATGATAGCTTGGAAGATCATTTTTGTTTATGGGTGCCGCCACCAGTGCCTAACGCCCAATTTTTCAGCCCCTGTTTAACAGGGGCGTGTAATTACAATTTTTGAAGCAATACTTTGCAACAGGGCTCATTGCTGTGCTCCAAGTACAGTATCTGTGAGGAGTTGCAGTGTTGTGCCACCAGTGCCTAAGGCCCAATTTTTCAGCCCCTGTTTAACAGGGGCGTGTCATTACAATTTTTGAAGCAATACTTTGCAACAGGGCTCATTGCTGTGCTCCAAGTACAGTATCTGTGAAGGGTTGCAGTGTTGTGCCACCAGTGCCTAAGGCCCAATTTTTCAGCCCCTGTTCAACAGGGGCATGTAATTACAATTCTTGATCTAATAATTCACAGCAGGGCCCATTGCTGCACCCACCAAGAGTAACTGTCAGGGCTTACAGTGTTGTGGCACCAGCACCACCATCAAAGGCCCAATTTTTACTACCACTGTTCAACAATTATATGTAATTAAAATTCCTGATATAATAGTTGACAGCAGGGCGTTCCAGCACCAACCAAGAGTAACTGTGAGTGCTTACAGTGTTGTGCCAACACCAACAACTAAGGGGCCTATTTCTGCAGAGTATATACGGCAGGTCCCTACTTTCAAACATCCAACTTACAAACGACTCCTACTTGCAAACGCAAGAAGACAACAGGAAGTGAGAGGAAATCTACCACTAGGAAGGAAAATTCTCTCCTGTAAGAATAAATATGGGAGAAAGGTGTCTCCTCTGTACTGATGCTTTATCAGCAATCCTTGTTTCAAGAAAAACACCACATTTCAAAAACAGTTGTCATTAGGACGGAAAGTGAGGTGAAATGTTCTGAACAGGGGCACAGACAGCAAAACAAATGTTACAGGGGTGATAACCCTTACCTATGTTTTCCAAAAAGTTTAAAAATAGATTTTTGGTCTGGAGCTACACTTCAACAATGTACCTGTTCAAAATTACAAACAGATTCTACATAAGAACAAACCTACAGTCCCTGTCTTGTATGCACCGCCTGTATACGGCTGTTCTGAGTATATAGGGCCTTTTTTATTTTATGTGCGGGGTTCCCCTTAATATCCATACAAGACCCAAAGGGGCTGGTAATGGGCTGGGGTAGGGGGGGGGTCATGGGGTAGCTATGCCATTTTTCTTAAAGATTTTCATCCATATTACCGGGACCAGACATTACATTAAAGCCGCAAGCAGTTTTAAATGGCTTTTTTTTCCTTTAGAAGTGTCATTTTGTGCAGGGACAGTTCTAAACACGGGAAACACGTGGCACTTCACAGGCATACTTTAGACACCCCCCAGGTACGATATTTAAAGGAATATTTGACTTTTTTTTTTTTCACTTTATGCATCATTAAAATGACTGCTCCCGGAAAACGACCGTTTTTAAAACTTATTTTTGCATTGATACATGTCCCCTGGTGCAGAACCCGGGTTCCCAAACCCTTTTTAGGACAATAACATGCATAATAGTTTTTATAATTAGCACTTTAGAATTCGAACGTTCGCATCCATTGTATTTAATAGGGTTCTAATGTTCGTTCGAACTTTCGGTCCGTTCGCGGGTTCTGGTGCGAACCGAACCCGGGGGTGTTCGGCTCATCACTAGTCAAGACTGCCGAGTGTGGGGTGGTTCTTAGACAGTGATGGGAGGGATTGTATGTGTATATGGTCAGAGGGTTTTATTGCAAAAGTTTATTATTTCATGTTTCCCCCTTCCCTTGAGCAGGTCTTGGCAAAATTAGTATTCAAATTTGAGGGATGGCCTCTGGGGTCAAGCTTATGTTACCACTCCTTGGGAGATATGGGCTTGCACCAGACACTGGGGACCAGCGTCAAATCACTAGGGGGAGTGTGTAGCGGGGGTTTAAATTTAGGGGGACACACCTGGGTGGTAGTATGACCCAGGTGTGTATAAATCATGAAGGGATTTAGACCATTGTTAATTCGTGGAGGACTTGGTGGTGTATTGTTCTCCTTGGCCTGTGGGTGGCGGGGTTCCCACAGGTCTAAGGTGGATTCACTGCCGCAGTGCTGGCCTTTTTGTCCCTTTCCGGCGATGGTACGGTGAGGGCGGGGAACCTGCCGTGACGTCGCGGGAGGAGATAAAGGGGAGAGACGCCCTCGCCATGAGGTCTTTTTCCTGCATCGTGCGCCCAGGCACCTTCGGCCTGGGTGCGGGCGGTTCGGAGTTCCGGCCCAGGCGCCCTAGGCCTGGTCGGAGCGGAGTTAGCATCCATCCCAGGCACCTTCAGCCTGGGGTGAGGTACTAAACCGGAGGCCTGGGGCCCAGTGACTTTGACTGGATCCCGCAAGGGCGGAGGAGTCCGAGGGTCCCTGAGGTGGATGGGGCCCATGTCTGAGGTGAGGAGGCCGGGGAGGTTATCCGTCCGGAGAGTCCGGAGCAGCATCAACCCAGTGACGGATGGGCCTCCGGTAACTCCCTTGGAGGGACATCTCCCCCTAAAAGGGGCCACAACGCAGCGAAGGTACTCCTATCTACATTCTATTGAGTCGCTGGTAGAGACTCACAAGTTCTAAGTTCTCTCTAGCCAAGGCTATAGTAACCGCTGGTGAAACCACAGTGGTTTAGAGTACAATCAGGATAGTGCCTCGACCTGCTCACCCCACCGTATCGAACTGTTATTGGGTCTCAACCAGTTGGCTGGCAAAGAACTGTTTATTGTGAGTGTGACAATAAAAACAAGAGTTGGACCCTAAATCGGTGTGTGGTACTCTGGTTAATGGGAGCAATGGGAAGTGTCAGCACAGAAAGACTTGGCCCTTAACTGAAACGCACAGGCCCGAGGAAAGGAATTGATACTGGCCTTCATCTCACCCACTGCCATGGGGAGGACATGGGCCGTAGCGCATCTCACCCTCACATACGAAATACCCCTAGACAAAGCAGAAGGAGTGAGGGTGCTACATAACATAGTTAACAGAAAATGCAGTTGACTTATGCAGGGCCCTGCAGAGTCAATGAGATATATATGGCAACAATGCAACACAGTTTAAATGCACACTACTTATATTAGAAAAAGACCTATGCTCACGAGCTCCGACTAATGGGCAATATTGTGCCCGTGTCCCGTCACTAACAGTTCTAGTCATGCCTGACTAAGTTCAGTGTACAATCTCTTTAGTAATAGAAATCTTCGCTAGCAAACGTTGGTGCACATAATATTTGTAATCCACAGGGTTATTATAAGAAAGCAACTAAACTTGCACAATGTTCAGGAAGGTGAAACTCTCCGGCGGTGCAAACGCCAACTTTTAAACCACGCGGCCACCGCAAGATGCTCTATGTCCTGGCGTGTGGCACACTACTATAATAATGATGAGCCTTCAACAGTCACAGGCCTACATAACAGTCAATGAATTCCAGACAGGTGCCCTCTCACCAAAGTAGGCCTTGTCCCAATAACACGTCCCGCTGTCAGTGCCTCGATCACTGGCCTCTCCGCAACTCGCAGTCTCCGGTTCCTCTCACAGCCGCACTGGATGTCGGTGGGTGGATGACCCTGGTCTCTGGGAAGCGGGAGCCGGTCACACGGAAAAGGATCCCTCCTTAGGCTGAGTGATACTCCGCAATAGCTATAGGCCCAGGCTTTGGGCCTAGACGCTCCGCAGCAGGCCTCACACAGACTTCCTGCTTGCTAGAATGCCAAGTCCAGAGAGAGCGAGTGTAGCTCCTCCCTTTCTTTAAGTAATCTCCCCCAGAAAGCTGTGCGGGGATGCAATGCACTTTGGGAGTACAGCTGCACTGTGGGTACGATAGTCTATTTAATACCCATAGCCATGGAGTCCCTTTCTCCCTGTACCATAAGTTCCACAATGCATTGTTCCATATGGTTAAAACAACGATTGCTGCAATATCTTAAAGAGACTCTAGAGGGAGCTGGGATTATTTCTCAAAATAACAATAGTCTTTAACACTGCAAATTGACACCCCGCTACATATACATTTTTTTTCATTTTGTCTGGCATTAAAGAATAAACACGCTTGTTGTAAGCAGTCCTATAGGTGACCATCAAAAATTTTTGTAATAAAAAGGGACAGTACACTAACCGCGTCCTCACAACTAAGCTGATTCATCTTTCCCTCTTGGGAGCTGAACTGGAGTATCTGTTCTCCCTCTGTCACACTGTCTTGCAGTTACTAATGTGTATAATTTATCATCTAAAGTAAAAATGAGGCAGAGAGACCCCGTCTCAGTGGACTTTAAAAGTTACATTCAGAGGTCTTGCCACTGGAGACCCAACAAGTATAAAAAAAAGCCTATGAGTGATTTAATGTGATGACATAAACTATATCAAAATAATGCGTTCTGTTTTGGGTGAGCTTAATCCTTAGTGGTTCGTTCTATTCCCTTTTTTTTTTTAACAAGGAGAGAATGATAAAAGATAAAGGGAGTTGCAGCTGTGACATTTTTATAATTAGCATTTGTAAAACCCCTAGCAGGGATGGGGAGGGGGGGGGGTGCACTAGGCTAGGAGGCAAAAATAATTTGCAAGCCAGTACTAGTAAGATATATTGGGCCGGAACCCTGAGTTGATATGTGTCACAATTCAGACATCATGGAGTATGGCTGAGGCAAGCCACCCAGCATTAACTTATTCTGTGGCTCTGAGAAGTCATGTGAACAAATGCTAAGACCAGCAAAGGAAGCACACTCTGCATAGTACACTTTTCACCCTCAGAAATTTGTACCTTTCATGATGTTTAACTGGCAGGCCAAATGTAATGTAATACATACCACCCCCCCCCCCCCATCAAAATTAGGCCCCGTCCTCATTGGCCAAGTAACATGACAAAAATTCTCTAGTTCACAAGAGCAAAGTATTCGATACATAAAGAATGGTAAATGGTAAATGGTGTCTCTGCTGTAACAGCCCCAGTAGGAGGGGTCCTATGGGAAAGGGCAGTGTTCCATATGAATTTTGTCCTGACCCAGGGGTCATCTCTGCGATCCCTAGCACATTTGGGGACCCGAGTGGGGTAGTCTATGCCCTGGGTAAACCTGAGTGGCAGGTAAAACACAGAGCAGTCTCTAGCAACAGAGAGAGAGGAGGTCCAAAAGCGATGGGACACCCTGGCGTCAGGGTGCCGGGCACCAGGGGATATATACTTTGGATATATACTTTGTTTGTTTGGTCTCAGTTTCCTTGTGCAGCTACATGTCTGGTCTCCTTATGACACCTCTACAGTTATTACTGAGGTAGCTTACACATAAACATAATTGAAATTAATTGCATTAATAAATTACTAATTTACCAACAATGGTGTGGTGATGGTAAAGTGCAAAAAGTGCAAATATTCTGTGACACAGTGAATAAATAAATTTAAAAGACAGATAAAATTAATATAATACAAAGTGCATGTGTCCGTGATGGTACTAAGCAGTACCTAGCTATTATAGTGCAAATGTGCATAAAGTATGTTACTAAGCAGTAACAATAAAGTTCTAGGTGGATCCAGTAAAATGACTGTCCTTCTTTAAAATGAAAAGAAGAGAAGGATTGGTAATGTCAATCGTGCATCAAAATAAATATGATCCGGGAATGGGAGAAATCCCTTATTAACGTGCTGTGATTGGTGCTGGGTTGTGGGTGATACAAGTAGCTTCGTGCTCTTCAAACATTTTAATCACATAGTTTTAAAAGTACTCACAGTGACGACACGCGTAGGGAAGTGCAAGCACCGGAGGTGACGCGGACGAGCTCGGCGCTCGTATCTGATGTACCCTGCTCTGAACATTTTAATGTGAGTACTTTTAAAACTATGTGATTAAAATGTTTTTTTTTAAAAAACAATATCACACTATTTGGGATTCCTTCGCTCTTCCCCATTATTACATGTACACCAACCTGTGGAGCCTCTATAGGAATCGCGATCCCCCCTCCCCCTAACACCCTACATAGAACCAGACAGGACCCCAGGCAGGACCCCAGCCAAGGCTACAAACGGATCGATTGAATAGGAGGAGGTCGGACAAAGGGCTCTATTATACACAAATGCTGTAACCTCACAGCAGTGAGGTAAGGGGCCACCCATATACTTAAGAAGTCACAGTTTGAAGAGCACGAAGCTACTTGTATCACCCACAACCCAGCACCAATCACAGCACGTTAATAAGGGATTTCTCCCATTCCCGGATCATATTTATTTTGATGCACGATTGACATTACCAATCCTTCTCTTCTTTTCATTTTAAAGAAGGACAGTCATTTTACTGGATCCACCTAGAACTTTATTGTTACTGCTTAGTAACATACTTTATGCACATTTGCACTATAATAGCTAGGTACTGCTTAGTACCATCACGGACACATGCACTTTGTATTATATTAATTTTATCTGTCTTTTAAATTTATTTATTCACTGTGTCACAGAATATTTTCACTTTTTGCACTTTACCATCACCACACCATTGTTGGTAAATTAGTAATTTATTAATGCAATTAATTTCAATTATGTTTATGTGTAAGCTACCTCAGTAATAACTGTAGAGGTGTCATATTAATAATTTAAAGATAGAGGTCTAGAACAGTAACACAGCACACTATATACATCAGCTCAGCACTACTTCTATATATCATACTCACTTTAAGGCACACGGAAATTACCTTTCAGTGCTTCGTAGCAGATGACCTTTATACTTGGATCTTTTTAGTAGCGCGGTATTATTTTCTATACACATGTCTGGTCTCCTTGCTGTGAAACCTGACAACTCCAGTACCTTCTCACAATTCTCTCCAAATCTTTGTACTGGACATTATTGTCGAGCAATATCCTAAGTAGTGATGAGCCAAACACCCCCGGGTTCGGTTCGCACCAGAACCCGCGAACGGACCGAAAGTCCACACGAACCTTAGAACCCTATTAAATACAATGAATGCGAACGTTCGAAATCTAAAGTGCTAATTATAACGATTATTATGCATGTTATTGTCCTAAAAAGGGTTTGGGAACCCGGGTTCTGCACCAGGGGACATGTATCAATGCAAAAAGAAGTTTTAAAAACGGCCGTTTTTCGGGAGCAGTCATTTTAATGATGCATAAAGTGAAAAAAAAAGTCAAATATTCCTTTAAATATCGTACCTGGGGGGTGTCTAAAGTATGCCTGTGAAGTGCCACGTGTTTCCCATGTTTAGAACTGTCCCTGCACAAAATTACATTTCTAAAGGGAAAAAAAGCCATTTAAAACTGCTTGCGGCTTTAATGTAATGTCTGGTCCCGGTAATATGGATGAAAATCTTTAAGAAAAATGGCATAGCTACCCTATCACACACCCCCCCCCCTACCCGAGCCCATTACCAGCCCCTTTGGGTCTTGTATGGATATTAAGGGGAACCCCGCATACAAAATAAAAAAGGCCCTATATACTCTGAACAGCCGTATACAGGCGGTGCATACAAGACAGGGACTGTAGGTTTGTTCTTATGTAGAATATGTTTGTAATTTTGAACAGGTACATTGTTTAAGTGTAGCTCCAGCCAAAAAATCTATTTTTAAGCTTTTTGGAAAACATAGGGAAGGGTTATCAGCCCTGTAACATTTGTTTTGCTGTCTGTGCAGTGTGCACCTGTTCAGAACAGTTCACCTCACTTTCCGTCCTAATGACAAATGATTTTTGAAAATTTGGGGTTTTTATTGAAACAAGAATTGGTGATAAAGCATCAGTGGAGAGGAGACACTTTTTTTCCCATATTAACTCTTACAGGAGAGAATTTGCCTTCCTAGGGGTAGATTTCCTCTCACTTCCTGTTGTATCCTTCCGTTTGCAAGGAGTCGTCGTTTGTAAGTTGGATGTTTGAAAGTAGGGGCCTGCCGTATATACTCAGCTGAAATTTGCCCCTTACATGTTGGTGTTGCCACAACACTGTGAGCCCTCACAGTTACTCTTGGTGGGCGCATGAATGGGCCCTGCTGTGAATTATTAGATCAAGAATTGTAATTGCATGCCCCTGTTGAACAGGGGCTGAAAAATTGGGCCTTTGGTGGTGGTGGTGGTGTTAACACAACACTGTAAGGCCTCACAGTTAGTCTTGGTGGGCGCAGGAATGGGCCCTGCTGTGAATTATTAGATCAAGAATTGTAATTACATGCCCCTGTTAAACAGGGGCATAAAAATTGGGCCTTAGGCACTGGTGCCACAACACTGCAACCCCTCAAAGATACTGTACTTGGAGCACAGCAATGAGCCCTGTTGCAAAGTATTGCATCAAAAATTGTAATTACACGCCCCTGTTAAACAGGGGCTGAAAAATTGGGCCTTAGCCACTGGTGCTGGTGCCACGACACTGCAACCTCTCCCAGATACTCTAGTTGGAGTGCAGGAATGAGCCCTGCTGCAAAGCATTGCATAAAAAATTGTAATTACATGCCCCTGTTAAACAGGGGCATAAAAATTAGGCCTTAGGCACTGGTGCCACAACACTGCAACCCCTCAGAGATACTGTACTTGGAGCACAGCAATGAGCCCTGTTGCAAAGTATTGCATCAAAAATTGTAATTACACACCCCTGTTAAACAGGGGCTGAAAAATTGGGCCTTAGCCACTGTGCTGGTGCCATGACACTGCAACCACTCTCAGATACTCTAGTTGGAGTGCAGGAATGAGCCCTGCTGCAAAGCATTGCATAACAAATTGTAATAACACGCCCCTGTTAAACAGGGCCTGAAAAATTGGGCCTTAGCCACTGGTGGCGGCACCCAGAAACAAAAATGTTCTTCCAAGCTATCATCATCAATCGGATCATTGAGGAGAAGGAGGATAGTCAGTCAACATAACAGGACAGTCTATCAGCATCAGTCTTGAAGGGATGTGACATTTGAAAATAAATTAGTCTGTTATATCAGCTTCAGGTGTTTGGTAGCTGGTGGTGATCCAAGACTGGTTCATCTTTATGAAGGTCAGTCGATCAACAGAGTCGGTGGGCAGGCGCACACTCTGATCCGTGACAAATCCTCCAGCAGCACTGAATGTGCGTTCTGAAAGAACGCTGGATGCAGGACAGGCCAGTAGCTCAATTGCATACTGTGCAAGCTCTGGCCAGTGATCCATCCTCAAGACCCAGAAAGCCAGAGGATTTTCGGTGGGGAAGGTGTCCAAGTCTGACCTTGCCCTTAGGTATTCCTGCACCATGTATATCAGACGCTGGCGATGGTTGCTGGAACCGATCATACCTTGGGGCTGCGGACTAAAGAATTGTCTGAACGCATCGGTCAGACGGCCACCTTCCCCACCGCTCCTTCTTTGACTGACCGAAGCCTCAGCAACTCGTTGTCCAGGACCAGGAGTTTGTAACCTCCCAGTCTCTGGGAACGCGTTGCACAGACCTTTCTGCAAGGCCTCCCGGAGTTGTCTCATCCTCTGCTCCCTCTGCGATGGTAAGATAAGATAAGATGGCAACCTTACCCTTGTACCGTGGATCAAGGAGAGTGGCCAGCCAGTAATGGTCCCTCTCCTTGATCCGAAGAATACGAGGATCCTTCCGCAGACTTTGCAGGATCAGGGAGGCCATGCAGCGTAGGTTAGCTGAGGCATTTGGTCCGGAGTCCTCTGGGTCACTAAGGACGACATGATCCACAGCCACCTCCTCCCAGCCAAGTCCACTGGTTTCTTGGGACTGTAAATCATCCCTAAAAGACTGCTGCTGATGATGCTGAGTGCCAGGCTCCACCTCCATGCTGACACAATCCTCCTCCTCCTCCTCTTCTTCCTGTGCGATGGGTGGGACAGAAGGAACACTGTCTGGGTAAAGGGGGCCTTGAGAGGCAAGGAAGTCCTCCTCTTCCTGCCTCTGTTCTGCCTCAAGTGCCCTCTCTATTATTCCACGCAGCGTATGTTCCAACAGGTGGACAAGAGGTACAGTGTCACTGATGCATGCACTGTCACTGCTCACCATCCTCGTGGCCTCCTCAAATGGTGGCAGGACAGTGCATGCATCCCTGATCATGCCCCACTGGCGTGGTGAAAAAAAACCGAGCTCCCCTGACCCTGTCCTGGTGCCGTAGTCGCACAGGTACTCATTGATGGCCCTCTGCTGCGTGTGCAGCCGCTGCAGCATGGCCAACGTTGAGTTCCACCTGGTGGGCATGTCACATATAAGGCGGTTCTTGGGCAGGTTCAACTCCTTTTGCAGCTCAGCCAGGCGAGCACTGGCATTATAAGATCTGCGGAAATGCACACAGACTTTCCTGGCCTGCCTCAGGACATCCTGTAAGCCCGGGTACCTGTCCAAGAACCGCTGCACCACCAGGTTAAGGACGTGAGCCACACAGGGCACATGGGTCAGTTGTCCCTGTCGGAGAGCGGAGAGGAGGTTGGTGCCATTGTCGCAAACTACCATTCCTGGCTTAAGCTGGCGTGGCGTCAACCACCTCTCAGCCTGCCCCTGCAGAGCAGACAGAACCTCTGCCCCAGTGTGGCTCCTGTCCCCCAAACACACCAGCGCAAGCACGGCATGGCATCTTTTTGCCTGCATACTTGCGTAGCCCCTTGAATGCCTACGGAGCACCGCTGGTTCCGAGGACAAAGCACAGGAAGAGGCCACGGAGGAAGAAGAGGAGGGGGTGGAGGACAGAGGTGTGTCACAACCAGTAGTAGCATTTTGGAGGCGTGGCAGTGGAACAACCTCCAACACTACTGCACCTTGTCCTGCATCCTTCCCAGCTGCCAAAAGAGTGACCCAATGGGCCGTGAAAGAAAGGTAACGTCCCTGTCCATGCCTGCTGGACCATGAGTCAGCGGTAATATGCACCTTACCGCTGACCGCCCTGTCCAGCGAGGCCAAGACATTGCCTTCCACATGCCGGTAGAGAGCCGGAATCGCCTTCCCTGAGAAAAAGTGGCGTTTGGGAACCTGCCACTGAGGAACCGCACATTGCACAAACTCACGGAAGGGGGCCGAGTCTACCAACTGAAAAGGCAGCAGTTGAAGCGCTAGCAATTTAGCCAAGCTAGCATTCAACCGCTGGGCATGTGGATGGCTGGGAGTGAACTTCTTTTGACGGTCCAGCAGCTGGGGCAGGGAAATTTGCCTGCTAGAATTGGACGTCGGTGTACTGCTAGCAGAGTGCCCGCAAGTACTTGGCTGTGACACACCTAATTCTACACCTTCATTCCTCTCAGAGCAGGTTTCAGAGAGACATATGTTGCAAACAGCAGCTGTGCGATCTGATGCACTCGACTCAAAAAAGGCCCACACCAAAGAACTTTTTGAATAATGGGCAGAGGCAGCGCCCTGCACAGGCGGAGCTCTGCGGTGTGATTCCGTCGGTGTGCTGCCCTTACACTGGCCCCCCGAGGGCATCCTGCCTCGTTGGAGATGTGCCTCCTCCTCATCCTCCTCCCCCTCCTCCTCCTCTCTCCTATTAGGCCCCCACGTGGAGTCAGTGACCTCATCATCCCCTCCCTCCTCATCACTGGAGCCAATCTGGCAGTATGCTGCAGCTGCTGGAACATGACTGCCAGATTGTGTCCTTCTTGAGCATCCCCTCTCTCTGCTCTCACGCTACTGCCTTCCTCTAGCTGGGTATCATCATCAGACCCTTCGAAACGCTGGGCATCCTCCTGGAGCATGTACCCAACACTGTGCTCAAACAGTTCGGGGGACTCCTCAGGAGGACATGGTTGGTCTAGGGAAGGAGTGACTGATGATGACATTGATACCAGGGAAGAGGACGCTTTGGCAGCTGATTTGCCAGTACCCTGAGCCTGGGTGAGAGAGGATGAGGAGGATGAGGAGGGCTTGGTCATCCACTCTACCAAGTCTTCGGCATGATGCGGCTCAACACGTCCAGCTGCCGAAAAGAAGGACAAGCGTGTCCCATGGCCACGTGCTGATGGCGATGCACCGCGTCCACGACCAGCACTGTTGTCTCTAGACACAGAGCCTGCTTGCCCTCTTTAATTGGCTCCTGACTGTCTGCCTCTCCTTGTTTGCCTTCCAGACATTCTAACGGCCTGCAGGGAAATGGGAAAAGCAGCAATACAGGCTAAGTTCAGGTGTAATATGGTCAGGAGGCACACTCCGCCCGCTGTAAGTGCCGCAAAATCCTGTTGGTGTAACACACCAGGAAAAAGCAGCAATACAGGCTAAGTTAAGGTGTAATATGGTCAGGAGGCACACTCCGCCCGCTGAAAGTGCCGCAAAATCCTGTTGGTGTAACACACCAGGAAAAAGCAGCAATACAGGCTAAGTTCAGGTGTAATATGGTCAGGAGGCACACTCCGCCCGCTGTAAGTGCCGCAAAATCCTGTTGGTGTAACACACCAGGAAAAAGCAGCAATACAGGCTAAGTTCAGGTGTAATATGGTCAGGAGGCACCCTCCGCCCGCTGCAAGTGCCGCAAAATCCTGTTGGTGTAACACACCAGGAAAAAGCAGCAATACAGGCTAAGTTAAGGTGTAATATGGTCAGAAGGCACACTCCGCCCGCTGTAAGTGCCGCAAAATCCTTTTGGTGTAACACACCAGGAAAAAGCAGCAATACAGGCTAAGTTAAGGTGTAATATGGTCAGAAGGCACACTCCGCCCGCTGTAAGTGCCGCAAAATCCTTTTGGTGTAACACACCAGGAAAAAGCAGCAATACAGGCTAAGTTCAGGTGTAATATGGTCAGGAGGCACACTCCGCCCGCTGTAAGTGCCGCAAAATCCTGTTGGTGTAACACACCAGGAAAAAGCAGCAATACAGGCTAAGTTAAGGTGTAATATGGTCAGGAGGCACACTCCGCCCGCTGTAAGTGCCGCAAAATCCTGTTGGTGTAACACACCAGGAAAAAGCAGCAATATGGGCTAACTTCAGGTGTATAATGTGCAGGAGGCTTAGCAACAATGACACTGACACTGTCCCCTGCCTATCCTTCTCTCTCCCTGCACAAAAGGTTTATCAAAGTATATGACACTGACACTCTCCCTGTCTATCCTTCTCTCTCCCTACACACAAGGTTTAGCAAAGAATATGACACTGACACTGTCCCCTGCCTATCCTTCTCTCTCCCTGCACACAAGGTTTATCAAAGTATATGACACTGACACTCTCCCTGCCTATCCTTCTCTCTCCCTACACACAAGGTTTAGCAAAGAATATGACACTGACACTCTCCCTGCCTATCCTTTCTGTCCCTACACACAAGGTTTAGCAAAGAATAGATTTGACAAGATTTGACACTGTCCCTGCCTATCCTTCACTTTCCCTGCTCCGGAACACACTACACGAGGCCGCCGCGCTGGTGGCCTTTCATAGTGTGGGGCGTGTACTAAACCCCCTCAGCTATAATTGGCCACAGGCATCCTGCCTGTGGCCAATCATTGCTCTCCTCGCTGCCGGCGCTGTGATTGGCCAAACATGCAGGGTCACAGTGCATGCTTGGCCAATCACAGCGCCGGGATTACACTGCGATGGCGCAGTGTATTGTGGGCCGTTCGCGTCACCCGAATTTGGCGCGAACGGCCCAAATCGTTCGTTGTTCGCCGAACGCGCGAACAGCCGATGTTCGAGTCGAACCTATGTTCGACTCGAACACCGAGCTCATCCCTAATCCTTAGCTCTCCTTGCGTGTCCCCATTGTTTATCTTGCACCAATGGTCGTCTCTCCATCCCTTCTACCCTATTAGATTCTTGTTTTAGTAACCCTTTGTCATAACCCTTCTGTATAAACTTAATATTATTGACCAAGATAGCAGCCTGATGTTCATAATCTTTGACAGAGGTGCAATTTCTACGCAGTCATATGAACTGTCCCCTTGGGATGTTGAACAACCAGTTTCTTTGATGGTAACTATCAGTTGCTTTTTATACATTACGATCCATAGGTTTGAAGTAGTTCTTAGTTGTAAATCTACCATCAACATTAGAAAATTCCAAATCCAAAAATACCACTTTAGAAGACTTCACTTGCCAGGTGAATACAATATTTCTATTGTTCCTTTCTATCCGTCCCATGAAGGATCTCAAGGAGCTCTCATCACCTTTCCAGATGAAAAACAGATTGTTTATAAATCTCCTGTAACATTTCAATTCCCTGGGCTTATCCCTAAATATCGATTCCTCCTCCTTTTAGGCCATGAAAATGTTGGTCACTCTGGGCACGAAGCAAAGCCCATTGCTACTCCAGTTGTTTGTAAGTAATATCTGTTGTCATACCAAAAATTTTTATACTTTAGCCCAAAATCTAAGCATTCTATTAAAAAAATTCTTATGCTTCCTAGACAAATCTGAAGCTCCCAACGCCCACTGAACCGCTACTTTTGCATCCTCATGTCTGATTATCGTGTAAAGTGAGCCAAAATTGGCCGTTACTAAATAACAAGGGTTGACAAACTGAATTCCCTCCAAGATCTGTAGGAGGTGTTTTGTATCTCTAAAATACACCTCAGTTGTTACTACTACTGTACTACTACTTGTAAATGGTAGTCAAATGTACTACCCTACTCTCAATGTCCCGGAATCAATACTATTTACAATTGGCCTCCCTAGGGGATGTTCATTATTTGTATGGATCTTTGTTAAAAAGTAGATGACAGGGGTTCTACAAAACGATGGATTCAGATATTCTGATTTCTTCTTACTCAAAACATGTTTTCTACACCCTTTCTTTACTCATTTATCTGAATCCTTCTTAAAGCCTGATACTGGGTTGTTACCCAACAGCTGATACCCCCCTTCATCCCCCAACATCCTTTGCATTTCCTGTTGCTATCCCTCTTGTAATATAATCCGGATCCTG
Source organism: Rana muscosa (assembly GCA_029206835.1). Lineage (NCBI taxonomy): Eukaryota > Metazoa > Chordata > Amphibia > Anura > Ranidae > Rana > Rana muscosa. Next base: position 227,143,400 of record CM055117.1, on the reverse strand, counting down.
TACCCTCCTAATCTTAAGATCATTCAGTACCATATTCCGAAAAACATCAATATGTTTGCAATCCAAGTTTTGTGGATTAAAGAGGGACCTATTCTTAAACTTAGTAGTTTGACCCATATTGTATATCTGTGTACCCTCTTTTGGTTTGGACAAAAAAATGTTTTTTACCTTTAGAGTCCCCACAAACTTCTGGATATTTATACATGTTCCAAATTTATCTAAATGTCTCACTGGAGAATATTTAAGGCCCTTGTCCATGACCTTTAACTCCTCCTCTCTTAAGGCGATCCCACTAATGATAAAGATGCCCCCTCCTATTGATATCTTTTTTTAATATCCTCCTCCCCACCCACCGTTCTTCCTCTCTGCCTCTTCTTCTTCTTCCCCCAGATCTGTTTCCAGGGTATACCCCTTCTGATCTCTTCCACGGGGGGGCCCTAAAAAGGCATCCCTAATACTACAGAGGCTGTCCACCAGAGGAACCTTGAAGAACTTAAGAACTTTAAACAGGAGATGGGTTAGGATGTTGGATACTCCAAAACCCTTGCACAGTAATCAAAGGACACTCTTCTGTAGGCTCACATTCAGTGGCGGTGCGTCCATAGTGGGCTCAGGAGCGCCGCCCCCTCTCTCTCCTGCGCCCGTCACTCACAACAACAATACATAGGTTCATGCATTGCATGAACCTATGTATTGTCGCCGCCGCTACCGCCCACTATTCAGATGGCCGGCCCCCTGTTGAGCGCCGGCCATCTAAATAACAGTGGCTTGTTGGTTTTTGGAAGTGCCTATCAGAGCCAGCAGCTCTTATAGGCTTCCCGATTACAGCCTGAGGGCTGTAATCGGCTTCCAAATAGTTAACCAGGGGACGCACGGGGGGTGCGTTCCTTGTTTAACACTGACAGGCGTCTCAGCCAATCAGGTTCACCGGGTCTGGTTACCGGTAACCTGATTGGCTGAAGCAACATCGAGGGCAGGAGAAGACATCGAGGATGGAAAAAGGACGGCGCTGGCCCTGAGGAAGGTAAGTGCAGGGCTAGGGGGAAACTGTCTGTATTTGAGGACAAACTGGCTGCATTTGGGGACAAACTGGCTGCATTTGGGGGGAAGCTGGCTGCATTTGAGGGGAAGCTGGCTGCATTTGGGGGGAAGCTGGCTGCATTTGGGGGGAAGCTGGCTGCATTTGGGGGGAAGCTGGCTGCATTTGGGGGAAGCTGGCTGCATTTGGGAGGGGGACTGGTTGTATTTGGGGGGGGAAACTGGCTGCATTTGGGGGAAAACTGGCTGCATTTGGGGGAAAACTGACTGTATTTGGGGACAAACTGGCTGTATTTGGGGACAAACTGGCTGCATTTGAGGGGGCAAACTGGTGGCGTTTAATTGACACAGTGGCGGCAATTGATGATTTTTTTTTTCAGTTTGTTTGCGCCCCCCAAAAATGTTGAGCACCAGCCGCCACTGCTCACATTCATAGGTTGTTTTTGGGACATGGGCGTTTGGCCAGTACAGCGAGACCCTGTGAGAGCCATCACAGTCCATGGCTATTTCTGGCACTAACTTCCCAAAACCACACATTCACCAGCGATCACAATTTACAGTCAGTACTCACAAGTCTTAAGAACAACTGCACACCTCCAAGCTTCCTCTGGACACAGTCCAGTGAAGGAGACAATCCTTCTGCAGATCAGAACCCTTATGGTGAAGTCCCACAGTCAGTTCCACAGAAGATCATTATAGGCTCCCAGGTCTGGTCATGAAAATTGTGGGGTCCTGTATCACCGAGTTACAACTCAGCCAGATTTGCTAGTTGGAAGCTGAAGAGTGGGAAATTTGAGTGGAGAAGAAACCCAGTTTTGCTTTTGACTGCTGGTAATTGCTGTGTTTTCAATTTTAGGGTCTTTTCTTGCAGCTTTTTAACACCTTTTCTGTCACTTTTTAAACAGCCTTTTTTTTTTCTTTCCTTCATTCAGACTACTTATTAGGGGATTGGTTAATTGATCACAGGTGCTTCAGGCCCTATATAACTTTCTGTAGAGCACATCTGAATTTGCCAGATTTGCTGGTTGAGAGCTGAAGAGTGGCAAATTTGAGTGGAAAGTGAAAACCAGTTTTGCTTTTGACTGCTGGTGATTGCTGTGTTTGGATTTTTAGGTTCTTTTTGGGGTCTTTCCGTGCAGCTTTTTAACACCTTTCCTGTCACTTTTTAAACAGCCTTTTTTTTTCTTTCCTTCCTTCAAACTACTAATTAAGGGGAGTGGTTAATGGGTCACAGGTGCTTCAGGTCCTATATAACTTTCTGTAGAGCACATCTGAGTTTGTTTTTATATCCGCTGACATCCGTTTTGTACAAAGAAAAAAGTGACTGTACTGAACTTCAAACACTATATATAGCTGGTTGCTAAGGAGGGGGCCGGGAAGCTGTCCGCCGTGTCCTTAACAACAGACGAGTATTAAGCAGTCAGCGGGGTTCCTCGCTGATAGCTGAATGTAAAAAAAAAATGGCAGCAAAAAAAACGTCATGGGATCCCCCCAGGTCCATACAAGGCCATTCGGGTCTAGTATGGATTCCCCCCCACTCCAAAAAAAATGGCGTGGGGTCCCCCCAAAAAGTCCATACCAGACCGTTATCTGAGCATGCAGCCCGGCAGGTCAGGAAAGGGAGGGGACGAGCGAGCGGCCTCCCTCCTGAACCATACCAGGCCGCATGCCCTCAACATGGGAGAGTGGTTGCTTTGGGGCAGGGGGGACAAGGGCCTCTTCCCGACAACCCTAGCTGGTGGTTGTCGGGGTCTGCGGGTAGGGGGCTTATCAGAATCTAGGGGCCCCTTTTAACAACAGGGGCCCCCAGAACCTGCCCCCCCTATGTGAATGGGTACCGGGTACATTTTACCCATGTCCATTCATCAAAAAGGCAGTGAAATGTAAAAAAAAAAACAAGAGCCGGTTTTTGACAATTCCTTTATTAATAGCTCTGTCTTCTCCCGGTGCCATCCTCTCCACTGCCGTCTTCTTCTGCCATCTCTCCCGGTGCCTTCTCTCCCGCCTCTGTCTTCTCCTGCTGTCTCTCTCAGTGCCTTTTCTCCAGTCACCATCTTCTACTGCCGCCATCTTCTCTTGCCACCGTCACTCCCAGTGCCTTCTCTCCTCGCCCCCGATTACCCGCTTAAAAAATGTAAAAGCTGCTTTTCTTCTGTTGCCGTCTTCCTCCGTTGTGTTGTAATCTGCTGTCTGCCATCTGTTATATAGCCATGGGGCATGGCCATCAGATGACTCACCTGGAGAGCCAACCCCCTGTAATGTCACAAGGGCTCTCCAGGTGACGTCATTGGATAGCCACGCCCCATGGCTATATAACAGATGCCAGACAGCAGACGACAACGCAACGAAGGAAGACAACAACAGAAAAACAGCAGCTTTTTATTTTTTTTAGCCTGCTAACCGGGGGCGAGGAAGAGGACGGCGGTAAGCCCCCAACAACCACTGGCCAGGGTTGTCGGGAAGAGGCTCTTGTCCCCATCAACATGGGAGTAAGGTACTTTGTGGTGGGGGGGCGCCGAGCCCCTTGCCCCAAAGCACCCACCCATGTTCAGCTGTCAGTGGGGAACCCAGCTGACAGCTGATGACCCATCAGCTGTTAAGGACACGGCGGCCAACTTCCCCGACCCCTCCTTAGCAACCAGCTATATACAGTGTGTTTAATGAGAGAGAAAAAATTGTTTAAAAATGGATGTAAGCGGATCAGATGTAAGAAGATCGTCCGCTAACATCCGTTTTTTCGCACGTTCCGTTTTTTTTAATGGATAAAAAAATAGTGTTTTTTTCCGTCATAAAAAACAGAGCTTGGAGAGGAGGCATGTTAGCGGATGTCAGCGGATGATCTTAGGCTAACGTCCGCTATCCCATAGAGATACATGTATGTCCGTTTTTCATTCATCAACGGATGGATGAAAAATGGACATACGGAATGCCCGTGTGAAAGGGGCCCTATTGTTCAACAGAATCAGCTAGAGGATACTCTAGGTCCTTGTTGAGGAAAGCTTTTAACAAAGTGAAATTACGATCCAGGTCGGAACTCCTTTTTAGGAGTGCTCCTAAGATTACTGCTAACACTGTAAAATTTATTACCCTCTATTTGGCCCATGAGCAATCCCTACGCTCACTAATTTCCTTATCACTGGCATCTACTAGCAGAGGAGTACACAATATCAAAATATGTACGTCATACCCCTGAATTGGTCTGTAGACGGGCTACTTCTCTATGCGACACATTAACATCCAGTCACTATCAGAATAGATCCAACCTGCCTCTCCATCTTTCCAGGGGGACCTACCACTGCGGTGGTTGCAGTCGCTGCCCCTGAGTTACAGAACGTAGGGGTATTCACCTGTCATATGGCCAGTGGCATCAATTATGACATCATGGTGATTGTAAAACCAGGGGTGTAATCTATCTAATTACATGCCAATGCCATGTTTTTTAAATCGGAAAAACCATCCGGGAATTTGGCCAGAGGATTAGGGATCATATTTACTACTCTGGAAACAGTAAGGTAATTACTCCTGTCACTTGGCACATAGACCTTCATCACAAATTTGATAACACAACAGTGTCCTTCTTTGTATTGGAGGTAATTGGGATAACCAAATTTTGAGATCTGAAATAGGGATGAGCTTCGAGTTCGAGTCAAGCTCATGTTCGACTCGAACATTGCCTGTTCGCCCGTTCGCCGAACAGCGAACAATTTGGGGTGTTCGCGGCAAATTCGAAAAGTCTATGGGAGAAATCTAAAGTGCTAATTATAAAGACTTATATGCAAGTTTTTGTCATAAAAAGTGTTTGGGGACCCGGGTCCTGCCCCAGGGGACATGTATCAATGCAAAAAAAAGTTTTAAAAACTGCCGTTTTTTTTGGGAGCAGTGATTTTAATAATGCTTAAAATGAAAAAATAAAAGTGAATTATTCCTTTAAATTTCGTACCTGGGGGGTGTGTATAGTATGCATGTAAAGTCACGCTTGTTTCCCGTGCTTAGAACTGTCCCTGCACAAAATGTCATTTCTGAAGGAAAAAAAGTAATTTAAAACTCACTCACGGCTATTAAAGAATTGTCGGCTCCCGGCAATACATAGAAAAGTCATTGATAAAAATAAATTAAAAAAAGCGTGGGGGTCCCATCAAATTCAATTACCAGGCCCTTCAGGTCTGGTATAGATATTAAGGGGAAATCCGCCGCAAATTTGAAAAAAAAATGCGTGCCGTTCCCCCCAAATATCCATACCAGGCCCTTCAGGTCTGGCATGGATTTTAAGGGGAACTCCACCCCAAATTTTAAAAAAAATGGCGTGGAGTCCCCCAAAAATCCATACCAGACCCTTATCCGAGCACGCAACCTGGCAGGCCGCAGGAAAAGAGGGGGGGACGAGAGAGCGCCCCCCCTTCTGAACCGTACCAGGCCACATGCCCTCAACATGGGGAGGATGTCCCCATGTTGATGGGGACAAGGGCCTCATCCCCACAACCCTTGCCCGGTGGATGTGGGGGTCTGCGGGCAGGGGGCTTATCGGAATCTGAAAGACCCCATTAACAAAGGGGACCCCCAGATCCCGCCCCCCCATGTGAATTGGTAAGGGGTACATTGTACCCCTACCATTTCACGAAGAAAGTGTAAATTTTTTTTTTAAAAAACACACAAACACCTTGGAAAAGTCCTTTTATTAAAAAAAATCAAAATAATAATAAAAAAAAACATTCCAGCGATGAAATCCAGTGTTCTGCGGCGATCCGATGTCCAGCGCTGTCCGTCATTGGCTGAGCCTAAGCGGACCTGATAGGGAACTTCCTCCGCAGTCTATTAAACGTATAGACCCACCCCTTCTAAAGTTCCCCATCAAGTCCGCTCAGCCAATGACTAGGTGTAAGGCTAAGCAGACCAGATGCGGAACGTGAGAAGGGGCGGGTCTATTCATGTATTACACAGTGAAGGAAGTTCCCCATCAGGTCCGCTCACACCAATGACGTAGGCAGGGTCTGACATATGAGGGGGCGGACCTGATGGGGAACTTCCTTCACTGTGTAATACATGAATAGACCCGCCCCTTCTCATGTTCCGCATCTGGTCCGCTTAGCCTTACACCTAGTCATTGGCTGAGCGGACCTGATGGGGAACTTTAGAAGGGCGGGTCAATTCATGTATTACACAGTGAAGGAAGTTCCCCATCAGGTCCGCCCCCTCGTATGTCAGACCCCGCCTACGTCATTGGCCTGGATTTCATCGCTGGAATGTTTTTTTTGTTTTTTTTTAATAAAGGACTTTTCCAAGGTGTTTGTGTGTTTATTTTTACATTTTTTTACACTTTCTTCGTGAAATGGTAGAGGTACAATGTACCCCTTACCAATTTACATAGGGGGGGATCTGGGGATCCCCTTTGTTAAGGGGGTCTTCCAGATTCCGATAAGCCCCCTGCCCGCAGACCCCCACAACCACCGGGCAAGGGTTGTGGGGATGAGGCCCTTGTCCCCATCAACATGGGGACATCCTCCCCATGTTGAGGGCATGTGGCCTGGTACGGTTCAGAAGGGGGGCGCTCTCTCGTCCCCCCCTCTTTTCCTGCGGCCTGCCAGGTTGCGTGCTCAGATAAGGGTCTGGTATGGATTTTTGGGGGGACTCCACGCCATTTTTTTTTTAATTTGGCGTGGAGTTCCCCTTAAAATCCATGCCAGACCTGAAGGGCCTGGTATGGATATTTGGGGGGAACCACACGCATTTTTTTTTTAATTTGCAGCGGGGTTCCCCTTAATATCTATACCAGACCTGAAGGGCCTGGTAATTGAATTTGGGGGGACCCCCACGCTTTTTTTTTTTTTATCAATGACTTTTCTATGTATTGCCGGGAGCCGGCAATTCATTAATAGCCGCGAGTGAGTTTTAAATGACTTTTTTTCCTTCAGAAATGACATTTTGTGCAAGGACAGTTCTAAGCACGGGAAACAAGCGCGACTTTACATGCATACTATACACACACCCTAGGTACGTAATTTAAAGGAAAATTTCACTTTTCTTTTTTCATTTTAAGCATTATTAAAATCACTGCTCCCGAAAAAACGGCCGTTTTTAAAACTTTTTTTTGCATTGATACATGTCCCTTGGAGCAGGACCCGGGTCCCCAAATACTTTTTAGGACAATAGCTTGCATATTAGCCTTTATAATTAGCACTTTAGATTTCGAACGTTCGAGTCCATTGTATTTAATAGGGTTCTAAAGTTCACGCGAACATTCTGTCTGTTCGCAGGTTCTGGTGCGAACCGAACAGGGGGGTGTTCGGCTCATCCCTAATCTGAAACATTATGGATTGAAAAATTATCAGCTACTATCCCTCCTGGGATTAACAAAATCAATTCAAACAAACCATTTTTGTAGAGCATATGGAATGATGATCTAGACTAGGGGTGTCAAACTCAATTTCGTCAAGGGCCGCATCAGCAGTGTGGTTGCCCTCAAAGGGCCGGTTGTATCTGGGTCGCACTACGTAAAGAATGCAGAGTTCCGAATTACGTCAGGATTATGCTACGTACAGAGAGTAGGGTTCAGCAGTGCGCTATGTATGGAGTGCAGGGATTGAGGGGTGCGCTACATATAGAGTGCAGGGAGTGAGGGGTGCAATACGTGCAGATGGCAGGAATTCAGAGGTGCGATATGTACAGAGGGCAGGGATTCAGGGGTGTGCTACGTACAGCGGGCAGGGATTCAGGGGTGCGCTACTTACAGAGAGCAGGGTTCAGGAGCGTGCTATGTACAGAGGGGAGGGATTCAGGGCTGCGCTACGTACAGAGGGCAGGGATTCAGTAGTGCACTACCTACAGAGAGCAGGGTTCAGGAGCATGCTACGTACAGAGGGGAGGGATTCAGGGGTGCGCTACGTACAGAGGGCAGGGATTCAGGAGTGCACTACGTACAGAGAGCAGGGTTCAGGAGTGTGCTATGTACAAAGGGCAGGGATTCAGGGGTGCGCTACATACAGAGGGCAGGGATTCAGGGGCGTGCTACGCACAGAGGGCAGGGATTCAGGGGTGCGCTACGTACAGAGAGCAGGGTTCAGGAGTGTGCTATGTACAAAGGGCAGGGATTCAGGGGTGCACTACGTACAGAGGGCAGGGTTCGGGGGTGCTCTGTGCCCAATGTGCAACATCTCACTTCCACCTATCCTCCTGGATTCTGACCCCTGCACCCAGCACTCTGCCCCCATCCCCCCACCTCTAAACACATCTTCCTACCAAAGCAAAACTCCCATCTGTACTCTCACCTACCTGGTGTAAGATGGCATTTACAAGAATGCTTTCATTACCAGTACTGCTACAAGTCCTTAAAACCCCTCCCTCAAGATGCAGCCGCTCCATGTAGATTGGAACACACAGACACCGGAGCCATCAGGTACCTCTGCCAATGACAGGCTGTCGATATGGGTCCCCCATCGGATAGTGCCCGGCATGGACTGCGTATGCGCAATCAGAGCCGACGGAAATCTCAGAGGCTGAACAGGTGTTTATCAGCTGTAGATGGTGCATGCGCAAACAACGCGCCGCTCGCTCCCGATGCACTATTCGATGGGGGACCCTTCTCGACAGAACACCGGTGTCCGGATCGACAGCACATGCGCTCAGCTACACACACAGCCGGTGTTCCGTCAGATATGGCGACCCGTCAGAATTGGTAACGGAAATGAAGTTTCGTCACCGGCATCTTGCTACACCTCACACTCTACCATAGTAAAGATAAACTGAGAAGGGGGTAAGCGGACATCTTGTTACACTTTTTTCAACAGTAGACTGAGATGATATAGTGAAATACAGTACTTAACCACTTCAGCCCCGGACCATTATGCAGCTTAAAGACCAGAGGTGTTTTTTTCAATTTGGCACTGCGCTGCTTTAACTGGTAATTGCGCGGTCATGCAATGTTGTACCCAAACAAAATTTGCGTCCTTTTTTTCTCACAAATAGAGCTTTCTTTTGATGGTATTTGATTGCCTCTGTGATTTTTATTTTTTGCGATATAAACGGAAAAAGACCAAAAATTTTGAAAAATAATCAATATTTTCTACTTTTTGTTATAAGAAAAATCGAATAAACTCAATTTTAGTCATACATTTAGGCCAAAATGTATTCAGCCACATGTCTTTAGTAAAAAAAATGTCAATAAGCGTATATTTATTGGTTTACGCAAAAGTTATAGCGTCTACAAACTAGGGTACATTTTCTAGAATTTACACAGCTTTTAATTTATGACTGCCTATCTCATTTCTTGAGGTGCTAAAATGGCAGGGCAGTACAAAACCCCCCCAAATGACTCCATTTTGGAAAAAAAACACCCCAAGGAAATTGCTGAGAGGCATGTTGAGCCCATTTAATATTTTTTTTTGTCCCAAGTGATTGAATAATGACAAAAAAAAATAAAACATTTTTTTTTTACAAAAAGTTGTCACTAAATGATATATTGCTCACACATGCCATGGTTATATGTAGAATTGCACCCCAAAATACATTTTGCTACTTCTCCTGAGTACGGGGATACCACATGTGTGGGACTTTTTGGGAGCCTAGCCGTGTACGGGACCCCGAAAACCAATCACCGCCTTCAGGATTTCTAAGGGCGCAAATTTTTGATTTCACTCCTCACTACCTATCACAGTTTCAAAGGCCATAAAATGCCAAGATAGCACAAACCCCCCACAAATGACCCCATTTTGGAAAGTAGACACCCCAAGCTATTTGCTGAGAGGCATGTTGAGTCCATGGAATATTTTATATTTTGCCACAAGTTTCGGGAAAATTACAAACTTTTTTTTTTGTGCACAAAGTTGTCACTAAATGATATATTGCTCACACATGACATGGGCAAATTACACCCCAAATACATTCTGCTGCTTCTCCTGAGTACAGTGATACCACATGTGTGGGACTTTTTGGGAGTCTAGCCCCGTACGGGGCCCCAAAACCAAGCACCGCCTTCAGGATTTCTAAGGGCGCAAATTTTGGATTTCACTCCTCACTACCTATCACAGTTTCGAAGGCCATAAAATGCCAAGATAGCAACAACCCCCCCCCCCCCCCCAAATTACCCCATTTTGGAAAGTAAATTTTTTATTTCACTCCACACTGCCTGTCACAGTTTCGAAGGCCATGGAATGCCCAGATGGCACAAACCCCCCCCCAAATGACCCCATTTTGGAAAGTAGACACCCCAAGCTATTTGCTGAGAGGCATGTTGAGCCCATTGAATATTTTTTTTTTTTTGGTCCCAAGTGATTGAATAATGACAAAAAAAAAAATTACAAAAAGTTGTCACTAAATGATATATTGCTCAAACATGCCATGGTTATATGTGGAATTGCAGCCCAAAATACATTTTGCTGCTTCTCCTGAGTACGGGGATACCACATGTGTGGGACTTTTTGGGAGCCTAGCCGCGTATGGGGCCCCAAAAACCAAGCACCGCCTTCAGGATTTCTAAGGGCGCAAATTTTTGATTTCACTCCTCACTACCTATCACAGTTTTGAAGGCCATAAAATGCCAAAATAGCACAAACCCCCCCCCCCAAATGACCCCATTTTAGAAAGTAGACATCCCAAGCTATTTTTTTTTAACAAGAAGACACCCCAAGCTATTTGCTGAGAGGCATGTTGAGTCCATGGAATATTTTATATTTTGCCACAAGTTTCGGGAAAATTACAAACTTTTTTTTTTGTGCACAAAGTTGTCACTAAATGATATATTGCTCATACATGACATGGGCAAATTACACCCCAAATACATTATGCTGCTTCTCCTGAGTACAGTGATACCACATGTGTGGGACTTTTTGGGAGTCTAGCCGCGTACGGGGCCCCGAAACCAAGCACCGCCTTCAGGATTTCTAAGGGCGCAAATTTTGGATTTCACTCCTCACTACCTATCACAGTTTCGAAGGCCATAAAATGCCAAGATAGCACAAACCCCCCCCCCCCCCAAATTACCCCATTTTGGAAAGTAAATTTTTTATTTTACTCCACACTGCCTGTTACAGTTTCGAAGGCCATGGAATGCCCAGATGGTGTGAGGCATGGTGAGTATATTACAGCTCTCATTTGTTTTTGAAAATGAAGAAAGAAAATAAAAATGTATTTTTTTTTTCTTTTTTCAATTTTCAAAACTTTGTGACAAAAAGCGAGATCTGCAAAATACTCACTATGCCTCTCAGCAAATAACTTGGGGTGTCTACTTTCCAAAATGGGGTCATTTGGGGGGGTTTTGTGCCATCTGGGCATTCCATGGCCTCCGAAAATGTGATAGGCATTGAGGAGTGAAATCAAAAATTTACACCCTTAAGCACCGTACACACGGTCAGACTTTTGCCCAACAAACTTAGTTTTAAGCAAGTTGGACCAACAATCCAACCGTGTGTACGCTCCATCGGACAAACTTTTTTCGTTTGGTTTTGGATTTAATCGGACAAAAGTTGGGTCTGCAAACGGACAAACTTTTGCCCAACAAAAGTCCGATGGAGCAAAGTCCGACCGTGTGTACAGATAACCATCGGACTTTAGTCCGATGGACAAAACAACTAATGTTAAAATCAACCAACAATAGCAGAAGTTGACCAAAGGGTGGCAGTAAAGATCAGAAAAGAGCAGAAAAAACACGTGATGTTGTAAGAAGTTTTAAGAAAGTTTGCAGAAACGTCAGAGCGTGTGTATGCTATGGGTGTTCCCAACCAACTCCGTTCCGACAAAAAATCACGGAAAAGTCCAATGGAAGTCCGACCGTGTGTACGAGGCTTTAGAAAGCCTGAAGGCGGTGCTTGGTTTTCGGGGTCCTGTACGCGGCTAGGCTCCCAAAATGTCTCACACGTGTGGTATCCCCGTACTCAGGAGAAACAACAGAATGTATTTTGGGGTGTAATTCCACATATGCCCATGGCATGTTTGAGCAATATATCATTTAGTGACAACTTTGTGCAAAAAATAAATAAAAAAAATTGTCTTTTTCCCGCAACTTGTGTGAAAATATAAAATATTCCATGGACTGGACATGCCTCTCAGCAAATAGCTTGGGGTGTCTACTTAAAAAAATTGGGTCATTTGGGGGGAGGTTTGAACTGTCCTGGCATTTTATGCACAACATTAGGAAGCTTATGTCACACATCATCCACTCTTCTAACCACTTGAAGACAAAGCCCTTTCTGACACTTTTTGTTTACATGAAAAAATTATTTTATTTTTTTTGCAAGAAAATTACGTGAAACCCCCAAATATTATATATTTTTGTAAAAACGAGGCCCTACAGATTAAAATGGTGGGTGTTGAATTTTTTTTTCCCACACAGTATTTGCGCAGCAATTTTCCAAACGCATTTTTTGGGGAAAAATACACTTTTTAAAATTTTAATGCACTAAAACATACTATATTGCCCAAATGTTTGATGAAATAAAAAAGACGATCTTAGGCCGAGTACATGGATGCCAAACACGACATGCTTTAAAATTGTGCACAAACGCGCAGTGGCGACAAACTACATACATTTTTAAAAGCCTTTACAGGTTATCACATTAGATTTACAGAGGAGGTCTACTGCTAAATTTACTGCCCTCGATCTGACCTTCGCAGTGATACCTCACATGCATGGTGCAATTGCTATTTACATATGATGCCAGACCGACGCTTGCGTTCTCATTTGCGCAAGAGCAGGGGGGGACAGGGGTGCTTTTTATTTATTTTTTTATTTTTTTATTTTGCTTTCTTATTTTATTTTTAAACGGTTCCTTCCATTTTTATTTTATTTTTTACCATTTTTATTGTTATCTCAGGGCATGTAAATATCCCCTATGATAGCAATAGGTAGTGACAGGTGCTCTTTTTTTGAAAAAATTGGCCCTAGATCTTTCCTCTGCCCTCAAAGCATCTGACCACACCAAGATCGGTGTGATAAAATGCTTTCCCAATTTCCCAATGGCGCTGTATATATCCGGGGGGGGGGACATTCCCTCCCACTGCTTGTAAAAGCAGTCTAGAGGCTAATTAGCCACTAGGATTGCTTTTACATGAAAGCCGACCGCTGGCTGAAAAGAATGATACCAAGATGATACCTAAACCCGCAGGCACCATTCTGGTATAACCTTTTAAAGTCCAGCAACATACCAGTACGTTGCTGGTCCTTGTTGGACATGTACTGTATTGTAATCTTTTTTTTCATGCAGCCTGTTGGCTGAACGAAAAAAAGAGATTGATCGGTGGGTATGCCCACCATTAGAATACCTCCCTTCATCCACCCACTTCTAATGATGGGCATACATGCACCATTTATATATGCCAAAGCTTGGGGGCATCCTCCCGCAAAAAAGGTATGCTGCGTACACACGGTCTGACTTTTCCACGGGCAAGCCTCCGTCGGAATTTCGACCGTATGTACGCGGCATTAGGAGCAAAATCGCATTTTCGCCCCTGCTGCCCCATGCTTCGGCATATATGCTCTTTTGTTTTTAGCTGTGGTGGTGGAATCACCTCCTACAGCATTGAAGTCACGGCTTTATGTATCGTGGGAGCAAACGCTGTTGCTGTCAGGATAAATAAATCCGAGCTGCAACTGAATGGCGTACCTGCTAAGCAAATGATGGTTAACATTAAAACAAAGTAACATTACAGTATAACAGTAAAGCCGTGTACACACAATCGGTTTCACCGATGAAAACAGCCCGATGGACTGTTTTCATCGGACGAACCGATTGTGTATGGGCCCCATCGGTCTTTTTTCCATCGGTGTGAAAAAATAGAACATGTTTTAAATTTATCCGATGGGAAAAAAAACGATAGCAAATTCCAATCGTCTGTGTGGAACTCCATCGGACAAAAAATCTCATGCATGCTCAGAATCAAGTCGACGCATGCTCAGAAGCATTGAACTTAATTTTTCTCGGCTTGTCGGAGTGTTTTACGTCACGGCGTTTGGGACGGTCGGATTTTTGACTAATGGTGTATAGGCAAGACTGATGCAAGTCAGCTTCATCGGATTTCCGATAGAAAAATCCATCGGATTAGAATCCATAGGAAATCCGATCGTGTGTACAGGGCTTAAGACCTTACCATACCATACCTGCAAAGCAAATACCAAAAAAAAACATAGTAAAAAATAAAAAAATTATTAACGCAACCTGTGCCTAAAATATATATATGCCGAAGCATGGGGGCATCCTCCCGCAAAAAAGTTATGCCACGTACACACGGTCAGACTTTTCCACGGGCAAGCCTCCGTCGGAATTTTGACCATATGTACGCGGCATTAGGAGCAAAATCACTCCTCCGCCCCTACTGCCCCCATGCTTCGACATATATGCTCTTTTTTTTAACTGTGGTGGTGAAATCACCTCCTACAGCACTGGAGTCACGGCTTTATGTATCGTGGGAGCAAACGCTGTTGGTGTCAAGATAAATAAATCCGTGCTGCAGCTGAATGGCGCACCTGAAAACAAAATTATATACCTGAAAAGCAAGCATGATAAAACATAACAATAAAACATTGCAGAATAGAATACAGTAAAAAAAGAGCAGAACAATAGAGAAAAAATAGAGAGAGAGAGAGAGAGAGAGAGAGAGAGAGAGAGAGAGAGAGAACAATAAAACAACAAAAAAATTTTTTTATATATTTTTTGTGTTTTTTTTTTTACTTTTTTTATTTTTTTTACACTTTTTTTTGTAACTGTAACAACTTTAAAATTTCGGTTCCAGGTTCGGGTCTCTCAAAATGCGATGGCATCTTGGGAGACCCTGTGTAAGTGTGTCCTAGCATGTGAAATGCTGTACCCTACGCTAAAACTTCACTAGTGTGTGGTAGCGTTCAAAACATTTACCAATGCAAAGACCAGGATTGTCAGGACAGCGTGGACAATAATAACAGGTGTCACACCAAAATCCGCGCATGGTACAGACACGACATCTTCTTTGGGGGGCTCGTTGGGTAGGGGTGCTCTCGAGGACATACGGAAAATGCCTCTCATGCAGCCAGCTTACTGCATTTGCTTGGGGATGGTGAGGTGCAGAACCGCCTGGAATGCAAGGAAGGATAAAGTCCCACCTGAAGCTCTGTATAGCACATGAGCGTTCAGCAAAGCCAATTGAAATAAGTAAACAGACACTTTTTTGTACCAGCATCTGGCCTTACGGGCAATAAAGTACAGCGCCAACAACTGGTCGTTGAGGTCCACCCCTCCCATATTTTGATTATATTCGTGGACACAGAGGGGTTTCTCCACATCACCAGTCGCCGTATGAATTTGGACTGTCGTGTCTGTGTGAAGGGAGGTAAGAACGAAAACATTCTTATTATCCCTCCACTTCACAGCGAGCAAATTATTACACTTCAAGCAGGCTCTCTCCCCCAGCCTAAGATGGGAATCTACAAGCCCCTGGGGTAAGCCCCTGGGGTAAGCCCCGGTGATTAGGTCGCACTGTGCCACATGCGCCAATTTGATGATCAAATAAGTGACTAAAAAGTGGCACGCTCGTGTAATAATTGTCCACATACAAGTAATACCCCTTTCCGAATAAGAGTGACACCAAGTTCCACACTATCTTGCCAGCGCTCCCTATGTAATCTGGGCAGTTCTCCGGCTCTACGTGACTGTCTTTTCCCTCCTAAACCATAAAGCTCCATACATAGCCTGTTGCCCTGTCACAGAACTTATAGAGCTTGACCCCGTATCTGGCACGCTTGCTGGAAAGGTACTGTTTGAAAGACAAGCCGCCAGAAAATGTAATCAGGGACTCATCAATGCAGACAACTTGATCGGGAGTAAACAAGGCTGCAAAACGTTTGTTGAAGTGGTTTATGAGGGGCGGAATTTTGTAGAGCCGATCGTATTCATGGTCTCCACGAGGACGACAAAGTTCATTGTCATTGAAGTGCATGAACCGCAAGATCTGCTCGTATCGTTCCCTGGACATGGAGGCAGAGAACACAGGCATATGGTCAATTGGGCGTGTGGACCAATAGGCGCGCAACAATGTGAATTTATGTGTGCCCATGTTGAGGGAAAGGCCCAAAAAGATCTTAAATTCGGAAACCGTAATTGGTTTCCAATCTCTGGCAAGGGAAGGCAACTGGGGATTAGTGGCGATGAATTGACCAGCATATAAATTACTCTGGTCCACAATAGATCTATAGAGATCTTCCGTGAAAAACAGTGAATAATAATCAAGTGGCGTAAAATCAGCTGTTTCCATCTGAATACCGGGTTGGCCAGTGAATGGGGGAAGTACGGGTGCTGCAGAAGTGGTGGGGACCCAATCAGGATTGGCAAATTCTGCAGGAAGGGCACTATGGGCACGATGGGCCTGCCTTTGTCTTCTTCTTGGTGGCAGTGGGACACTACTTTTGCTTGCCACCTCGCCAGCTTGAACTGCACTTATGGGACTCGCCATGTCACCAAGTGTTACTGCTGTGCTGGATGTACGTCCAGGGTGTACAAGGCCGCTGGTGCTTGCCAGTTCACCAGAAGGAATAGCGGCGCTAATACTTCTCTTCGCTCCATAATACGAGAGCCCTGCGGTTCTTGCTCCTCAACAACAGCAGAATGGGGTCGGGTACGCCTGACCTTAGCAGGGACTTCACCTTCGTCGTCAGAGCTATCTAACATGGAGCCGCTGTCTTCTACGGGGTTGTATTCTGAGCCTAAATCTGACAGATGTGTGACCTTCTCTTCACTATCTGTCATGCTCAGAAACTCGTAGGCCTCTTTACTAGTGTACCTTCGATTTTCCATTTTGGGCTCTAAATTTAGTGGTACACTAGTAAGGATTCACAGGTAAAAAAGCACCTGACTGTCAGCAAATGTATAAAACGCTACCAAAAAAACTGTTAGCGATCGTAGGGATCAGGTCTGACTCTGCGAATGCTGCAGTTATGTGTGTTGTGTTTTGTAAGTGACAGTGATCGATCGATACTGCACTTGGGTGGGCTGGGGTGGGCTGGGCTGGGCTGCGCGGAGGGGCAAAACGCAGGTGCTAGCAGGTATCTGGGCTGATCCCGCTAACAATGCATTTTTTGGAACCCTAAACTGCTGGGGACGCTAGTATAGATCTTATCAGATCAGATATTGATCTGTTCAGATACTATACCACTAAGGGAGGTGTTAGCATTACTGGCACTAACCTGACGCTGCCTGGGGCGACACAGACCCTATCTGACGCTAAAACCTAATTGATATCACCCGCCGAGCGATCAAGGGGTTAAACCTTTATTGGGTTATATACGGCGGGTGCCCTGATGCTATAAAAAGCAAACTAACAAACCAGCGTCACCCGTAACACTTATATGGTGATCACTGGTGAAAGGGTTAACTAGGGGCAATCAGGGGGTTAAAACCTTTATTAGGTAATATATGGGGGTACCTGACGCTATATAAAAACCTGACGGGTAACCTAAATAACTAAATAACTAACTGGATAATCAGCATCACCAGTGACACTTATACTGTGATCACTGGTGAAAGGACTAACTCTAGGGGCAATCAGGGGGTTAAAACCTTTATTAGGTTGTATATGGGGGTACCTGACGCTATAAAAACCTGTCGGCGAGCATAAAAAAATAACTGGCTACCTAGCGGCACCAGCGACACTACTACAGCGATCATAAAAACGATTGCTTAGTGACACTGGCGATAGGGGCTGAAAGGGTTACCTGGGGGGCAATCAAGGGGTTAAACCTTTATTAGGGGGGTTAGGGGGCTACCCTGGACCTAAAGGGACCTAACACTAATATCCCTGACACTTTTTACTGTCACAAATGACACTGATTGCAGTGATCAGTAAAAAAATGACCACTGCAAACGGTGACACTGTGACTGGGGGTACTGGGGGTGATCTGGGGGTGACTGGGGGGTGAAAGTGTGCCTATGTGTACTGTGTACTGTGTAAGTGTTGTGTTGGTGCAACTCACTTTTAGATGTCTTCTCTCCTCGAGCAATGGACGAAAAGACCGCTGCGAGGAGAGATGACATCACTTCCTCAAGGACGTCAATTTTGTTTGGGTACAGCGTTGCATGACCGCGCAATTGTCAGTTAAAGCGACGCAGTGCCGAATCGCAAAGGAGACCGATGGTGTGTCCCTTGTACATAGGGTAGGGTGACCAGACATCCCCAGTTTCAGGGGACAGTCCCCGGATTGAGGACACTGTCCCCGGACCAAATCTGGCCCCGGTTTTGTCCCCGGATTGGATTTGAACAGGGCCTGGGGCAATTTCAAAGACAGTCAGTGCAGAATAAAAAAAAAAAAATCTGAATTACACATCTCCGGTCTGCCGCTCCTACTAGGTTAGGGGGTGTATTTTTTTCCATTATCTGTGCCCCTTTCTGATGATCATGTGCTGGTCAGAGCGGAGGGAATATTTCCTATGTTTCAGGCGCATGCCCATTCAGCTCCGCTCGCATGTTCTTCTGCCTTGGCTCAAGTCCCAGCCAGCCACCTGCCTGCTTATCTCCTTGACTTCCCTGGTGGAGTGATCTTCCTTCTCTCCCCACCCAGTAGTAGCTGGGGGCCCGGAGAATTAAGCCCTGTACACACGATCGGATTTCCTATCGTTTTGAAAACAATGGATTTTTCCATCGGAAAACCGATGAAGCGGACTTTCATCAGTCTTGCCTACACACCATCAGTCAAAAAACCGATCGTCCCAAACGCGGTGACGTAAAACACTCCGATGAGCCAAGAAAAATGAAGTTCAATGCTTCTGAGCATGCGTCGACTTGATTCTGAGCATGCGTGGGTTTTTTATCCGATGGAGTTTCCCACAGACGGTTTTTTAACCATCGGATAAATTTAAAACATGTTCAGATTTTAAACACCGATGGAAAAAAGACCGATGGGGCCCATACATGATCGGTTTGTCTGATGAAAAAAGTCCATCGGACTGTTTTCATCTGTAAAACCGATCGTGTGTACAGGGCTTAAGACTTGACAGGCTGTGAGGCGGGCGACGGCGACGGGCAGAGAGTCTCTGATTGCCGCCATTACTAGTAAAAAAAAAAAAATATGTCCCCGGATTTCATTTTAAAAATCTGGTCACCTTAACATAGGGACAACCATCGGTCACCTCCCCCAGTCAGTCCCCTCCCCCCACAGTTACTGTAGAACACATCTAGGGAAACACATTTAACCCCTTCCTCGCCCCCTAGTGTTACCCCCTCCCTGCCAGTCACATTTATACAGTAATCAGTGCATTTTTATAGCACTGTTCGCTGTATAAATGTGAATGGTCCCAAAATAGCGCCAAAAGTGTCCGACGTGTCCGCCATAATGACGCAGTCCCGATAAAAATCGCAGATTGCCTCCATTACTAGTAAAAAAAAAAATATTAATAAAAATGCCATAAATCTATCCCCTATTTTGTAGACACTATAACTTTAGCGCAAACCAATCAATAAACGCTTATTGCGATTTTTTTTTTACCAACAAATATGTAGAAGAATACGTATCGGACTAAATTGAGGAAAAAAAATAGTTTTTAAAAAAAAATGGGATATTTATTATAGTAAAAAATGTTGTGTTTTTTTTTTTAAATTGTCATTCTTTTTTTGTTTATAGCGCAAAAAATAAAAAACGCAGAGGTGATCAAATACCACCAAAAGAAAGCTCTATTTGTGGGAAAAAAAATGATAAAAATGTCATTTGGGTACAGTGTTGTATGACCGCGCAATTGTCATTCAAAGTGCGTCAGCGCTGAAAGCTGAAAATTGGTCCGGGTACGAAGGGGGTTTTAGTGCCCAGTAAGCAAGTGGTTAAAAAAATAAATAAAATTGTGTCACTTTTATTCCTATTACAAGGAATGTAAACATCCCTTGTAATGAAAAAAACAAGCATGACAGGACCTCTTAAATATGAGATCTGGGGTCAAAAAGACCTCAGATCTCATATTTACACTAAAATGCAATAAAAAAAAAATGTTGTTTTAAAAAAAAAATGTCTCTTTAACCACTTCAACACCGTGCTTTTTATACCACCTCAATATCGGGCCTATTCTGGCACTTCTCTTCTACATGTACAAATCATCATTCTTTTGCTAGAAAATTACTCAGAACCCCCAAACATCATATATGTTTTTTTAGCAAACACCCTAGGGAATAAAATGACATTGCAACTTTTTTTCTTGCACGGTATTTGCGCAATAATTTTTCAAACGCCTTTTTTTTGGAAAAAAAAATGGTTTCGTGAATTAAAAAATAACAAAACAGTAAAGTTAGCTCAATTTCTTTGTAAAATATGAAAGATGATGTTACGCCGAGTAAATAGATACCTAACATGTCACGCTTTAAAATTGCGCACACTCATGGAATGGCGCCAAACATTCGGTACTTAAAAATCTTCATAGGCGACGCTTTGAAAATTGTTGCACGCGCTCTAACGCACGCGGCGAGACCTCACATATGTGGTTTGAACGGCATTTACATATGTGGGCGGGACTTACGTGTGCGTTCGCTTCTGATCGCGAGCTACCAGGGACAGGGGCATTTAAAAAAAATAATTATTATTTATTTTTTTATTTTACTTCATTTTTTTTATTTTTATACTTTTTTTACATTTTTTTTTTGATCACTTTTATTCCTATTACAAGAAATGTAAACATCCCTTGTAATAGGAATGTGTGTGACAGGTCCTCTTTATGGAGAGATACGGGGTCAATAAGACCCCACATCTCTCCTCCAGGCTGGAAAGCATGAGATTGTGAAAAAAAAATCACCGATCTCATACTTACTAGCCGCAATGGCGGCTTTGTTTACTTTTGAGAACCCGGGCGTGACGTCATCACATCCCGCCCGGGCCTCCGACGGTCATAGAGATGACTGGTGACCACTCAGTCAGAAACTCAGTGCTGGTCGACGGAAACGCTAACCTCTAAGCCACTGAGCTGCCACACGTGACCCCCTTCTACACATAAATACACATAAATGTATGTTTTTACCAAAACTTGAAAACATTACATATTCTAGCATTCTTAAAAACAAAATAGGTTGAAAAAGAAGTAACATTGTTACAAAGACAATTTTTTTAGAGAGAAAGATAAAAGGATTTACATGAAAAGGATTTACAATATCTCACAAAAGTGAGTACACCCCTCACATTTTTGTAAATATTTTATTATATCCTTTCATGTGAGAACACTGAAGAAATTACACTTTGTCACTACTGTAAAGTAGTGAGTGTACAGCTTGTATAACAGTGTAAATTTTCTGTTCCCTCAAAATAACTCAACACACAGCCATTAATGTCTAAAGCGCTGGCAAAAAAAGTGAGTACACCCCTAAAAGAAAATGTCCAAATTGGGCCCAAAGTGTCAATATTTTGTGTGGCCACCATTATTTTCCAGCACTGCCTTAACCCTCTTGGGCATGGAGTTCACCAGAGCTTCCCAGGTTGCCACTGGAGTCCTCTTCCACTCCTCCATGATGACATCATGGAGCTGGTGGATGTTAGAGACTAGTGGTGCAACGGATCGGTGGTGATCCGTGATCCGTACGGGTCACCCTGTTTGGATCGGATCACCACGCGATCCGCGGAGCGCTCCGGAGCCTCGGCCGTAGGAAAGGCCACGGCTTTGGCCTAGCTCCGGAGCGGCGGCCATCTTGGTACACCCGGCGGCGGCCGCTGTAGTGACGTTTCGCCGCCATCTTGCTCCACCCCACACTCCTGCACAGTAATGATAGAGAAGGGGCCAAGCGGACATCTTGTTACACCCAACGGAGTTTTCAATTTCAACACAAAACGGAGCTTATCAGCTTTAATACATTATTTGGAAATCCATCAGACTGTTTACATTTTAAATTTTAAAAGCAGCAGCAAACCTTACATGATTGCTAATGTGACGGAACATCTCTGATTTTCAAATTTAACATTTAGTTAAATGTGAAAATCAGACGTGTTCTGTCACATTAGCAATCATGTAAGGTCAGCAGGTTTGCTGCTGCTTTTAAAATTTAACATGTAAAGAGTCCGTTGGATTTACAAATACTGTATTTAAGCTTATAAGCTCCGTTTTGTGTTGAAAATAACGGTGAAATTGAAAAATCCGGTGGGTGTAACATTATATATATTTTTATTTTTTTTGCCGATCCGAAAATGATCCGATCCGTGGCTCTGATCCGAGGATCGATCCGATCCGTGAGTTTTTTGATCCGTTGCACCCCTATTAGAGACCTTGTGCTCTTCCACCTTCCGTGAGGATGCCCCACAGGATGCCCTACAGATGCTCAATAGAGTTTGGGTCTGGAGACATGCTTGGACAGTCCGTCACCTTTACCCTCAGCTTCTTTAGCAAGGCAGTGGTCATCTTGAAGATGTGTTTGGGGTTGTGATCATGTTGGAATACTGCCCTGTGGCCCAGTCTCCGAAGGGAGGGGATCATGCTCTGCTTCAGTATGTCACAATACATGTTGGTATTCATGGTTCCCTCAATGAACTGTAGCTCCCCAGTGCTGGCAGCACTCATGCAGCCCCAGACCATGACACTCCCACCACCATGCTTGACTGTAGGCAAGACACACTTGTCTTTGTACTCCTCCCCTGGTTACCACCACACACACTTGACACCATCTGAACCAAATACGTTTATCTTGGTCTCATCAGACCACAGGACATGGTTCCAGTAATCCATGTGTTTGCAGGCTTTCTTGTGCATCATCTTTAGAAGAGACTTCCTTTTGGGACGACAGCCATGCAGACCAATTTGATGCAGTGTGCAGCGTATGGTATGGTATGAGCACTGACAGGCTGACCCCCCCACCCCTTCAACCTCTGCAGCAATGCTGGCAGCACTCATACGTCTATTTCCCAAAGACAACCTTTGGGTATGACGCTGAGCATGTGCACTCAACTTCTTTGGTCAACCATGGCGAATCCTGTTCTGAGTGGAACCTGTCCTGTTAAACCGCTGTATGGTCTTATCCACCATGCTGCAGCCCAGTTTCAGGGTCTTGGCAATCTTCTTGTAGTCTAGGCCATCTTTATGTAACAATTTTCTTTTCAGATCCTCAGAGAGTTCTTTGACATGAGGTGTGATGTTGAACTTCCAGTGACCAGTATGAGAGAGTGAGAGCGATAACACCAAATTTAACACACCTACTCCCCATTCACACCTGAGACCTTGTAACACTAACGAGTCACATGACACTGGGGAGTGAAAATGGCTAATTGGGCCGAATTTTGACATTTTCACATTTAGGGGTGTACTCACTTTTGCTGCCAGTTGTTTAGACATTAATGCCTGTGTGTTGAGTTTTTTTGAGGGGGCAGCAAATTTACACTGTTATGCCTTGTACACACGACCAGACTGTCCGTCAGAATAAAGTCCGACGGATTGTCGGGTGGAGTTCCGACGGAATTCCGCTCAAGCTGTCTTGCATACAGAGGGTCACACTCAAATCCTCCGACCGTCAAGAACGCAGTGACGTACAACACTACAATGAGCCGAGAAAAATTAAGTTCAATGCTTCCGAGCATGCGTCGACTTGATTCTGAGCATGCGTGGTTTTTAGTCCATCGGAATTGCATCCAGACGAACTGACTTTCCGATAGAAATTTTTGTCCGTCGGAAAAAAAGAGAATAAGTTCTCTATCTAAGTCCGTCGGAATTTCCGAAGAAAAAAGTCTGATGGGGCATACACACGAATGGAATATCATATGAAAAGAGCCCGTCTGACTTTTTCCATCGGAAAATCCGGTCGTGTGTACAAGGCGTTACACAAGCTGTACACTCACTATTTTACATTGTAGCAAAGTGTAGTTTCTTCAGTGTTGTCACATGAAAAGATTTAATAAAGTATTTCCAGAAATGTGAGGGGTGTACTCACTTTTGTGAGATACTGTGTGTCTCTTTCCCATCACATAAAGTTAGAGGTGTAAAGAATTAACACTAGTTGCAAAAATCAAGGTTACTATTATAACCTGAACATAGAATTAACAAGCACCAATGTACCAGTGCCATCTAGTGGATATTGTAATCATATGCTACTTGTCTCCCTCCAAACAACTTTTGTGCACACCAAGAAAATGTTAATGTTTTGTGTTTAACCCTACTAACAACAAAAATGTATCTTAGTGTCATAACTGTCTCTCTATATATCGGCTTATGAATATAAGGTATAGTTTTAAAAGAGTTTTTCAAACTTTGGGAATTTTTAGGGCACATTATCTTTACGAGTATCTCCAAAAAAAGGCAACCTGATTTTTTTTTTTTTAGTTAAATAATTTTAAAACATCTTATTCCCTGCACATACAATATTCTACATTTTCCATATGTTTATGAAAAAATGGTTTAATTAAATTCAATGATGGAAAAAGTTTGTACACTTCTAAAATGGAACATCTAGTTGAGGAACGAGTGGAATCTCCTTTATCAGCGATAACCTTGAAGGGAATCTGTTTATATTAAACAGGACCTTACCCTAAATCGTAACTTTGGTTGCCTAGAGTTAATGTGACAAAGCAGGTCAGTAAAATAGAGCTCATTTAGCTTTCCATCACAGTATACTGAGCCAGTGATACTCACTATAAAGCATATTGATGGCTTGAGCACACAATAATTAGACTGACGTCTCTATGAAGAATAACAGAATGTATGTTGCAGCAATTAGATCAAAAGTGTGCACAGTTTTTCAGTGATATGGAAAGAACAGGTAAATTGGCCGCATTGGCCCTAGCTAAGCAACAACAGTTAAGCCCTGTACACACGATCGGATTTCCTATGGTTTTTTAACCAATGGATTTTTCCATCGGAAAACTGATGAAGCTGACTTACATCAGTCTTGCCTACACACTATCAGTTAAAAAACCGACCGTTCCAAACGCGGTGACGTAAAACACTCCGATGAGCCGAGAAAAATGAAGTTCAATGCTTCTGAGCATGCGTCGACTTGATTCTGAGCATGCGTGGGTTTTTTATCCGATGAAGTTCCCCACAGACGATAGTAATTTGCTATCGGTTTTTTAACCATCGGATAAATTTAAAACATGTTCTATTTTTAAACACCGATGGAAAAAAGACAGATGGGGCCCATACACGATCGGTTTGTCCGATGAAAAAAGTCCATCGTACTGTTTTCATCGGTTAAACCTATCGTGTGTACAGGGCTTAACAGTTAGAACAATGGTGTGTGGGAAACTTATACCCGCAGCTTCTTGCAACTGGAGACTAATAATGCTATAAAAGGTTCAGCTTAACTATAAGCTATTTTATGCTTTCCCGGGATGATGATGGATCCCTAGATTCCTTAGTAATACTTGATCTCCCGGGTGCAAGTCTTGTACCTTCACTCTAGAATAAAAGTTCTTTTTTTTACATTATTTACATAGGGAGTTTGAGTCTTGCAAGGCCTTCTTATAAGCAGCTTCTAAATTCTTCTTCAGTGGCTCTACGTACCCCTGATAGGTGGCAGGGGACGCATGTAGTAATGCCAAAGTAACTAAAGCCAGGTCTACTGGTAGCCTTGCTTCCCTGCCAAACATCAGCAAGTAAGGGGACTAACCTGTGGCATCATTCTCTGTACTGTTGTAAGCATGCACCATGGTGGCAGTTTGCAAGCTCCATTGTTGTTTCTTCGCGTTAGATAAGGTGCCAAGCATATTTAAAAGTGTTTGGTTGAACCGTTCAGGCTGAAGGTCTACCTCAGGGTGATAAGGATAAAGAAGTCTAGAACCACTCTCTAACAGATTTAACAGTTCTTTGATGAGTTTACCCTCAAAGTCTCAGTAATCTGAGTGTATGCATTGGGGCAAGCCATAGTGCACGAAGAACGTCTCAAAAAGGATATTGGCTACAGTAGAGGCTTGCTGGATTTTTGTTGGGAACACCTTGGCGTGAAATGGTCTGTTTTTACCAGGTTATTCCCCTATCCACTAGAATCAGGCTGCAGGCACATGAATTAAATTCACACTATTGGCCCTTGGTTCTGGAGATGCCCCATGGGTGGGGCTTGTCGGGACAGGGTCTTCCTCGGAATGCAGCATAAAAAAGAAGTACAACAATATCCCCTACACACGCTTGCATACTTACATGCTCATCATGTAATGACTTTAACACTGTCTCCTGGTATTTTTCTGGTAGGAACAGTTGACATTTATCATCTGCATCAGGTATGGCCTGACCGCTAAGGGCGCACGGGCGCTGCCTCCCCTATCCATCGCCACCGCCACCCCCTATCCATGTGTCTGGCCCCTTTCAGAACGCCGGAACTATGGATTCCAATGCGGGTGGGTGTTTTTTTTTTTAAGCACTGATTAGAGCCAGAGGCTCTAATAGGCTTCAAAATAGGGTAGGCTCTGAGCCCAGGTGTGTGAGAATAGCGAATGAATATTCAATATTCTTACACTGAATCGTCTCCATCCCGCAGCTGTAACCGTTTAAATTCCTTATCCCCTATCTGGCCATCCTTCGGGTCACCAGCTAACAATGTGTCTGTGTGCTTGTTCCTGAGTGCCTCCCTGGTCAGATTTCAGAGGCCTTCTTTTGCTCATCTTACAGGTTTCTTATCATCAGCCTAGGCAACCCCTTACTTTTCAATTGGGATATATTGCAGTAGTACTGAGGAACACCCATGTCACTGATTACCAAGACTTCTGTACAGGTATCGCCTGTGGCGCAATGTTCTATTCTCTAACTCAGTGCTTGTACTCCTTCAGGGGAAATATGAGTCCACTCTTACCCAGTGCCATGAGCGTCTGCATCCTGGTTTTCAACCCCTGGATGATATTTCAGGCTGAACCGGAATCCGGAGAGAGCAGCCAGCCATCTGTGTCCAGAGGCATCCAGCTTGAGGTGAGTATGTAGGTCAAAGCAGGGCTCAAAATTTCAAGTCCAGAGCTACTAGCCAGGTCTCAAGGGTTACTCGCCACCAGTTTCCCCACCCAACCCTTACCCTGCCCCGCCCCTAATCACGCCATCATAAATTATCTCATGAAATGACACTTAAATGTTTTATGCAGAATTAAGTTACAAAAATAAATATTAACAACAACTTTATCAGTTCCCCTCAGCACAGCCTCACCAGTGCCCATCAATGCAGGCTCACCTGTGCCCATCAATGCAGCATGACCTGTGCCCATAATTGCAGCCTCACCATGCCCAACATTGCAGCCTCACCAAGCCCCACATTGCAGCCTCACCGTGCCCCACATTTCAGCCTCACCGTGCCCCACATTGCAGCCTCACTGTGCCCCACATTGTAGCCTCACCGTGCCTCCATTGCAGCCTCACCGTGCCCCATTGCAGCCTCACCATGCCCCACACTACAGCCTCACTGTGCCCCACACTACAGCCTCACCATGAGCCACATTGCACCCTTACCGTGCCCCACATTGCAGCCTCACTGTGCCCCATTGCAGCCTCACCGTGCCCCAAATTTCAGCCTCACCGTGCCCCACATTGCAGCCTCACTGTGCCCCACATTTCAGCCTCACTGTGACCGACATTGCAGCCTCACTGTGCCCCAAATTGCAGCCTCACTGTGCCCCAAATTGCAGCCTCACTGTGCCCCCATTGCAGCCTTACATTGCCCCCATTGCAGCCTTGCATTTCCCCCATTGCAGCCTTACATTGCTCCCATTGCAGCCTTACATTGTCCCCATTGCAGCCCTACATTGCTCCCATTGCAGCCTTACATTGCCCCCATTGCAGCCTTACATTGCCCCCATTGCAGCCTTACATTGCCCCCATTTCAGCCTTACATTGTCCCTATTGCAGCCTTACATTGCTCCCATTGCAGCCTTACACTGCCCCCATTGCAGCCTTACATTGCTCCAATGGCAGCCTTACATTGCCCCCATTGCAGCCTTACATTGCCCCCATTACAGCCTTACAGTGCCCCCATTGCAGCCTTGCCAGGGCGGAGGAAGTGAAAGGGGTGGCCGGATCGTGACTGGAGTTGGAGGAGAGTCGCGGGATCACCGAGCGGTAAAACACGCTGTAACAGCTTACATAGAAACTTTCTCCACTCTGCTCACTCTCACACAGCCCCGCCTCCTCCTAACCCCGCGCCTGTAATAGACAGAATGCGGGTCCAATGCTGGCATGCATTCTGTCTATTACAGGTGCGGGGTTAGGAGGAGGTGGGGCTGTGTGAGAGTAAGCAGAGTGGAGAAAGTTGCTATGTAAGCTGTTACAGTGTGTTTTATTGCTCGGTGATCCCTCGGCTCTCCTTTAATTCCATGCACTCTTCCACCGGGAGAACGGCTCCCAATCAACCCCGCTCGCCGGCGGTGCTCGCCCCCCTACTCCCAGGCAGCCCAGCTCCTCGCCAGTCCTCATTTTCCACTAGGTAGGCGAGTAGGCGAGTAGGCGAGTGGAAACTTTGAGGGCTGGGTCAATGGATTGTTATTGGTCTTGACCAAGAACTCTGCCCCATACAGGTAATCTTTCAACGTATTTACCAAGACCCACTTCAGAGCCAGGAGCTTAAACTTTTGAGTGGGGTAGTTCTTCTCAGCTGTAGCCATACTTCTGCTCACAAATACCACCTTCGAGCTCCTGGTATAGCACACCACCCAATCCTTCTCAACTGGTATCTACATGTAGCTCATATGGTTTGAATGGTTCAGCATAGGCCTGACCCAAAGCATTAGTCATGCCGCTTTTAGTTGATGGACTGCTTTTTAACATTGTTCCATCCACTATTCACAAAAAGGTTCTCGGGGCTTCCATGGACCCTTACTGGGCTTACTTGACAGTCTATGAGGCATTCTATTATACTCGAAGAACCCCAACAGGCAGATAAAAGCCTTCTTTTCCCTGTCTTTGGAATGTATAGAAATTTGATAGTACCCGCTCTTCAGATCCAATACACTGAACCATTTGGCTCCTGATAAACACTAAAGGGTGACTTTAATCCTAGGCACGTTGTACTGGTCGGGGATGGTCCTTCAATTGAGGGTTCAACAGTCATTGCACATGCATAGGGAGTTGTTCTTTTTTCTCACCACGACTATTGGAGAAGTATAAGGGCTTTGTGACTCCTTATTGGTGCCTGTTCTCGTCATTTTAGCCAGCTGCTTTCAGAGGTCTTCCAAATCTCCCAGTGGGATAGTTTGGGCTCTCTCTGGATTGACTTGTCCTAGCTGACCTGAATCCTATGATGGGCACTCTTTTTTTCAAATCAATCATTTAGATTTTTTTTTTAACCCCTTAACGACCGCCCACTGTATATATACGTCGGCAGAATGGCTCGTACAGGCACAATCACGTACCTGTACGGCAGAGGCGCACTCGCGACCCCCCTGCCTTCCCCGTGAGTCGGACCGTGGGTCCCGCAGACTCGATCGCCGCGGGGATCCCTGCGATCGTCTCACGGAGATATGGAGCAGGGAGATGCTTGTGTAAACAAGCATTTCCCTGCTCTGCCTAGTGAGAATGACACCGATCTCCGCTCCGTGTGACACATAGCCCGACCCCCCTCAGTAAGAATCACAATGCAGGGAACATTTAACCCCTACAGCGCCACCTAGAGGTTAACCCCTTCACTGCCAGTGTCATTTTCACAGCAACCAGTGCATTTTTATAGCACTGATCGCTGTGAAAATGACAATGGTCCCAAAAATGTGTCCGATGTGTCCGCCATAATGTTGCAGTCATGATAAAAATCGCTGATCGCCGCCATTACTAGTAAAACAAATTATTAATAAAAATGCCTTAAAACTATCCTCTATTTTGTAAACGCTATAACTTTTGCGCAAAGCAATCAATAAACGCCGATTGCGATTTTTTTTACCAAAAATATGTAGTAGAATACGTTTCGGCCTAAACTGAGGAAAAAAAAGTTTTTTTTATATATTTTTGGGGGATATTTATTATAGCAAAAAGTTAAAAATATTGAATTTTTTTCAAAATTGTCGCTCTATTTTTGTTTATAGCGCAAAAAATAAAAAACGCAGAGGTGATCAAATACCACCAAAAGAAAGCTCTATTTGTGGGGGTAAAAAAGGATGTCAGTTTTGTTTGGGAGCCACGTCGCACGACCGCGCAATTGTCAGTTAAAGCAACGCAGTGCCGAATCGCAAAAAGGGGCCTGGTCTTTATGCTGCGTATTGGTCCGGGGCTTAAGTGGTTAAACAGGAAAAAAAAATTAAAATACAGAGGGGTAAAAAATAAATAAATACACAACACTAAGAAAAAAAATAAAGAAATTGATTAACATCCGGTTATATGTTCAAGATCCAATTTAAGAACAGATAATGAGGAGAAAAAAACCCTGAAAAGCTGAACCTATGGGTATTGGGGAGAGGGGCGGCACCCTCCCCCTACCCTAGTCGTCTTAGGTTCAAACACCTCTTCTTTACCCATTCTTTACCCATTCACCGGTTCAGTCACAAATTATAATATCACATTTCCCTCTAGTTCCTGCTACATAAAATAGCTTATTTATGGATCGTCTTATCTTGTTTCCCGAGACAACATCACATTCCTATGCCTATTCCCTCTATATTCTCGGATTTATCTTTCTCATTTCCTACGACCTTTCATATATAGTTAGCTATAACATATCCATAAGCCTACATAATGGCAAGAAGGGAAAAATAATTTAAAAAAAAGGAAAAAAGGGGATCTTGGCACAGCCTATATTGTAACCATTTTTTGAGAAGATCTTCTGCCAGTTCAGGGGTCGACCTGCCCAGGATCCAGCCACTGTAGGGGGGTCCTAAAGTAAGGTGACCAGATTTTTAAAATGAAATCCGGGGACATATTTTTTTTACTAGTAATGGCGGCAATCAGCGACTCTCTGCCCTTCGCCGCCTGCCTCACAGCCTGTTACAGTAAGTCTCAAGCCCTGTACACACGATCAGATATCCTATGGATTTTAATCCGATGGTTTTGTCCATCGGAAATCCGATGAAGCTGACTTCCATCAGTCTTGCCTACACACCATCAGTCAAAAAACCGACCGTTCCAAACGAGGTGACGTAAAACACTCCGATGAGCCGAGAAAAATGAAGTTTAATGCTTCTGAGCATGCGTCGACTTGATTCTGAGCATGCCTGGGTTTTTTATCCGATGGACTTGCCCACAGACGATCGGAATTTGCTATCGGTTTTTGATCCATCGGAAAAATGTAAAACATGTTCTATTTTTTAAAACTGATGGAAAAAAGACCGATGGGGCCCATACACGATCGGTTTGTCCGATGAAAAAAGTCCATCGGACAGTTTTCATCGGTAAAACCGATCGTGTGTACAGGGCTTAACTCTCCGGGCCCCAGGCTACTACTGGGTGGGGAGCGGAGGAGGATCACCAGGGAAGGCAAGGAGATAAGCAGGCAGGAGGCTGGCCGGGACTTGAGCCAAGACAGAAGAACATGTGAGTGGAGCTGAATGGGCACCCGAAACTAAAGAAATATTCCCTCCGCTCCGACCAGCACATGATCATCAGAAAGGGGCACAGATAATGGAAAAAATACACCCCCCCCCCTAAGCTAGTAGGTGCTGGGGGGTGTAATTCAGATTTTATTTTATTAATTCTGCACTGACTGTCTTTGAAATTGCCCCAGCCCCTGTTCAAATCCAATCCGGGGACAAAACCGGGGACAGACTTGGAACCGGGGACAGTGTCCTCAATCCGGGGACTGTCCCCTGAAACCGGGGATGTCTGGTCACCCTATCCTAAAGCAGCTGAGATGCCTCTGGAGCGCGCGCTGCCTGACGTTTCTTTTCAGCCGGAGTTCCGCTCCGGCGCCTGTCACTTGCTAGCTCAGCTGCTCGCTACTGTCACTTGTTAATACAGAAGCGCTGCTTCCCTATTTACAAGTGACAGAGCTCTTCTCCTGGCTGCCGTTCACATCCCTCTCTGCTCTACACACATTGAGCTGTATACGAGAGCAGAGGAGGAAGGGGGCGGGGATAAGAAGCTCCTCCATGGACATGCATATTGCAGATTCTCTTGTGCTGCCCGGCCCCGCTCTGATGGTTTTCAGGTAATGGAGTCTGGAGGCGGGGGCGGGTGGTAGTGGTGATGAGGAATGCTGTGTAGTGAACGAAGGGGGAGGAGCAGGTGGAATGGTGCAGAGGAATGCTATATATTGAAGGGGGGTTTAAACTGTAGTCAGGGGGAGGAAAGCTCTGTAATTGGGGGGGGGACTTGGATGTACACAAGACACCACTGAACCCTGCAATCTGTATATAGCGCACCCCTCAATCTTGGACTCTGTACGTAGCACACCCCTCAATCCTGCACTCTGTATGTAATGCACCCCTCAATCTTGCACTCTGTAATGCACCCCTCAATCCTGCACTCTGTATGTAACGCACCCCTCAACCATGCACTCTGTATGTAACGCACCCCTTAATCCTGCACTCTGTAACGCACCCCTCAACCATGCACTCTGTATGTAACGCACCCCTTAATCCTGCACTCTGTATGTAACGCACCCCTTAATCCTGCAATTTGTATGTAACGAACCCCTAATCCTGCAATTTGTATGTAACGCACCCCTTAATCATGCACTCTGTATGTAACGCACCCCTTAATCCTGCACTCTGTATGTAACGCACCCCTTAATCCTGCACTTTGTATGTAACGAACCCCTAATCCTGCAATTTGTATGTAACGCACCCCTTAATCATGCACTCTGTATGTAACGCACCCCTTAATCCTGCACTCTGTAACGCACCCCTCAACCATGCACTCTGTATGTAACGCACCCCTTAATCCTGCACTCTGTATGTAACGCACCCCTCAATCCTGCACTCTGTATGTAACACACCCCTCAACCCTGCACTCTTTATGTAACGCACCCCCCAACCCTGCATTCTGTACATAGCGTACCACTCAACCTTGCACTCCATACACAGTGCACTCCTCAATCCTGCACTCTGTATGTAGCTCACCCCTCAACCCTGCTCTACTGCAATCATTTATTTCTGGGAGTCTGTCCTCAGGGATACTTCTCACATTGGACTCTGTGCCTACCTACACTCAGTTAACCTTCATAGTTGTGTGTACTCTGCTCTGCTCATTGCTAATAGCAAGTTCTAGGAGTTTTCTGTCTATTAATGGGTCCCCTCACCTCCCCAGTCCATGGTGTGCAGGCAGTGGGGAGATGATGTGCTGTAACCTTTAGCAACCAATCAATGAGCTGCATTGATGTGCTGTAACCTCTAGCAACCAATAAGTGGTAATGATGCACAGTAACCTCTAGCAACCAATGGGTGAGCAGGAATAATGTGCAGGAACCTCTAGCAACCAATGAGTGAGCAGTAAGCATTTAACATCTAGCAACCACTCAGTTAGCAGTAATGATGTGCAGTACCTTCTAGGAACCAATCAGCAAGCAGAAATGATGTTCTGTAACCTAGCAACTAATCAGTCAGTCATAATGTGTGCTGTAACCTCTAGTATCCAGTCAGTAAGCCCAGAAAAAATGTTTGCCCAGGGCCCAATCAATATTAAAGATGGCTCTGCCTACTTCTTCTTCAGGAGTTCCCTGTTCATGCCGAGTGCATTTATAAGTCTGGTGTAACTGAGGGGGAATAGTTTCTGTGGATAATTTGTTCTTCATGGCTAAGGGAGTGAGCAACCTCTGCACAAGATCAGTATTGGTCCCTATTAGCAGGGAGCTCTGCCTTGACGCTGGAGGGTGCGGACACATGACTGCCAAGGTATCAAAGGTCTTGGAGTTCCCTACTACCAAGGGACTGAAGGATAACTTGATGGGGACATACGCATCATATGGGAACTTCTGAGTCCCAATTCCCTAGATCTCTAATTCTTCCAATTTCAGAAATGGTATATGCTTCAGGTACCTTTCTTAAAAGTCTTGGTATAGCAGCATCACATGAACTCCTATATTCAACAGCACCTTGGTGTATGCTCCTTCTACTTGGATGGGGATTATGGGTGAAGGGCCCACTAGGTTGTCAGGAAGCTTGTTTGGGCCAGGTTCAGCAGTCCAAATATGTGCAATTTTCTTTGGTGCTGATTTCTCTTGACATTTCTTAGTAAGCCTTGAATGAGAGTGTGCATCAACCCCCTGTGCCTGGGTGACAGTAGGCAAACTGTGCAAATTGACCTGCTCCCCAGGCGGGTCGCTGGTGACCATCTGCATAGTCATCAGCGCCAGTTTTGGGGTTTCTTGGGATATGGAGCTCTTGACAGTTTCCAGGCTCTCAGCCAGCTCCTTCACTGGGGCTCTTGAAGTTTCCCTCCATCTTACCGAAGAATAGTTTCCGTAATACTTTTTACAACTTCAGCCATGAGGTTGGCCATAGTCTCCCCATTAGTGTATTGTGCTCTAAAATGTCCTGCTTATCCACAATGAAAGCTAATGTGGTCACAGTCTGCCTCACTTCAGTCAGTGACTTTTGCATATTAGCATGAGCTTTCATCACTTACCCTACTGTATTTTGGACTTCATAGAAGGCCTGCTGTAAGGTAGTTTGGACCTGGGCCCTCTATGATCAGCCTCTGTGTTGACACTAGCTTAAGAGCAATAGGTAGCATCACAAGATTCATGTTATTTGGGGGTCTCTGACCTCCGAGCTTTAGCAGCAATGAGAGATTCCTCCTCCCAGATAGTCTTCATGAACTTGGAGTAAATCAATGGTTTATTCAGGTCTGTAGCACTAAGCTGGAGCATGATGGGGTCTTAAGACTGGGCCCCTTTCTGAACGTGTGATAACAAGGTCTTACTTGCAGCTTCTGCTTCCATAACACCTTTCACTATAACTTGGTGAAGAATTTTGTCTAGTCACCTGACATAGTCCAATAACTTCTCATTCTCTCATTGATATGTATGTTCGAAGAGATAAATCCGTTCTGTACATTGACTCTCCCAAAGGTTTCTCGATAGGCTTCCTCATTACATCCAAAGCTGGGGCCTTTAAGCTCTCGATCTCTCTTTGCCTCTTGACAGTGTCAGCCACTTCCCACTCCTCGATGGCTTGGATTGCTTCATCGATCCAGGGGTTAAAGTCATCTTCCCCCGAGGGTGTAGGAGACCTGCCTGAAAAGAACCTTAGCTTACAGTAGCCGTAGCTGGTTGGTGTGGCAAGATTCTTCAGAAGACCTACCAGCTTTCTGAGCTCAGACAGCAGAGAAGTCAAGAGTCCTTCAGAGGTCTGGCATGGCCCGCTCAGAGATTTCTTGATTCTCTCTTGGCCCGCCTAGTCGGATCAATTGGGCTTTGAATTAATCAGCTAATTGGAGATTGCTACCTTACAGCACAGCAGGAATCCCTTTCTTCCATTCTGTCAAAGACTTAGGTGTGAAGAGTATCTTGATTTGTCCTCAAATCAAGGATGGACACCTGGTGATCGGAAACCAATGCTACTAGTGTTTGATGTGCCTGTTCTTCAGGCCATGTGCCCCCAGGTTTATCAACCACCACACACAGTTCCAGTTGGCCATTTTGTTCTTGGCACCACTCAGCAGCTGCCATGGGTTCCATGTTATCTTCATTTGGCTTGTTAACTGAATCACTATCACTTAGAGCAGTGGAATCCCGGACAAGCCTCCACATGTAGCACTACACCCACAGGAGCCGCTGGTTATTTTGGATTAGTGATGAGCCGAACACCCCCGGGTTCGGTTCGCACCAGAACCCGCGAACGGACCGAAAGTTCGAACGAACATTAGAACCCTATTAAATACAATGGATGCGAACGTTCGAATTCTAAAGTGCTAATTATAACAACTATTATGCATGTTATTGTCATAAATAGGGTTTGGGAACCCGGGTTGTGCACCAGGGGACATGTATCAATGCAAAAAGAAGTTTTAAAAACGGTCGTTTTTCGGGAGCAGTCATTTTAATGATGCATAAAGTGAAAAAAAAAAAGTCAAATATTCCTTTAAATATCGTACCTGGGGGGTGTCTAAAGTATGCCTGTGAAGTGCCACGTGTTTCCCGTGTTTAGAACTGTCCCTGCAGAAAATGACACTTCTAAAGGAAAAAAAAGCCATTTAAAACTGCTTGCGGCTTTAATGTAATGTCTGGTCCCGGTAATATGGATGAAATTCTTTAAGAAAAATGGCATAGCTACCCCATGACCCCCCCCCCTACCCCAGCCCATTACCAGCCCCTTTGGGTCTTGTATGGATATTAAGGGGAACCCCGCACATAAAATAAAAAAGGCCCTATATACTCTGAACAGCCGTATACAGGCGGTGCATACAAGACAGGGACTGTAGGTTTGTTCTTATGTAGAATCTGTTTGTAATTTTGAACAGGTACATTGTTGAAGTGTAGCTCCAGCCCAAAAATCTATTTTTAAACTTTTTGGGAAACATAGGTAAGGGTTATCACCCCTGTAACATTTGTTTTGCTGTCTGTGCCCCTGTTCAGAACATTTCACCTCACTTTCCGTCCCAATGACAACTGTTTTTGAAATGTGGTGTTTTTCTTGAAACAAGGATTGCTGATAAAGCATCAGTACAGATGAGACCCCTTTCTCCCATATTTATTCTTACAGGAGAGAATTTTCCTTTCTAGGGGTAGATTTCCTCTCACTTCCTGTTGTCTTCTTTCGTTTGCAAGTAGGAGTCGTTTGTAAGTTGGATGTTTGAAAGTAGGGACCTGCCGTATATACTCTGCATAAATAGGCCCCTTAGTTGTTGGTGTTGGCACAACACTGTAAGCACTCAGTTACTCTTGGTTGGTGCTGGAACGCCCTGCTGTCAACTATTATATCAGGAATTTTAATTACATATAATTGTTGAACAGTGGTAGTAAAAATTGGGGCTTTGATGGTGGTGCTAGTGCCACAACACTGTAAGCCCTGACAGTTACTCTTGGTGGGTGCAGCAATGGGCCCTGCTGTGAATTATTAGATCAAGAATTGTAATTACATGCCCCTTTTGAACAGGGGCTGAAAAATTGGGCCTTTCGTGGTGGTGGTGGTGGTGGCGTTGCCACAAGACTGTAAGCCCTCAGAGTTACTCTTGGTGGGTGCAGCAATGGACCCTGCTGTGAATTATTAGATCAAGAATTGTAATTGCATGCCCCTGTTGAACAGGGGCTGAAAAATTGGGCCTTAGGCACTGGTGGCACAACACTACAACCCCTCACAGATACTGTACTTGGAGCACAGCAATGAGCCCTGTTGCAAAGTATTGCTTCAAAAATTGTAATGACACGCCCCTGTTAAACAGGGGCTGAAAAATTGGGCCTTAGGCACTGGTGCCACAACACTCCAACCCCTCACAGATACTGTACTTGGAGCACAGCAATGAGCCCTATGGCAAATTATTGCTAAAAAAATTGTAATTACACGCCCCTGTAAAACAGGGGCTGAAAAATTGGGCCTTAGCCACTGGTGGCGGCACCCATAAACAAAAATGATCTTCCAAGCTATCATCATCAATCGTATCATTGAGGACTCGGAGGAGGAGGATAGCCAGTCAACATAACAGCACAGGCACTCAGCATCAGCATCAGTCTTGAAGGGATGTGACATGTTAAAATCAATTAGTCTGTTATATCAGCATCAGGTGTGTGGTAGCTGGTGGTGATCCAAGACTGGTTCATCTTGATGAAAGTCAGTCGATCAACCGAGTCGGTGGACAGGCGCACCCTGTGATCCGTGACAAATCCTCCAGCAGCACTGAATGTGCGTTCCGAAAGAACGCTGGATGCAGGACAGGCCAGTAGCTCAATTGCATACTGTGCAAGCTCTGGCCAGTGATCCATCCTCAAGACCCAGTAAGCCAGAGGATTTTCGGTGGGGAAGGTGTCCAAGTCTGACCTTGCCCCTAGATATTCCTGCACCATGTTTATCAGAC
Source organism: Rana muscosa (assembly GCA_029206835.1). Classification (NCBI taxonomy): domain Eukaryota; kingdom Metazoa; phylum Chordata; class Amphibia; order Anura; family Ranidae; genus Rana; species Rana muscosa. The sequence continues at coordinate 227,105,628 of CM055117.1, read as the reverse complement.
GCTGGCGATGGTTGCTGGAACCGATCATACTTTGGGGCTGCGGACTATAGAATTGTCTGAACGCATCGGTCAGACGGCCACCTTCCCCACCGCTCCTTCTTTGACTGGCCGAAGCCTCAGCAACTCGTTGTCCAGGACCAGGAGTTTGTAACCTCCCAGTCTCTGGGAACGCGTTGCACAGACCTTTCTGCAAGGCCTCCCGGAGTTGTCTCATCCTCTGCTCCCTCTGCGACGGTAACATAAGGTCCGCAACCTTACCCTTGTACCGTGGATCAAGGAGAGTGGCCAGCCAGTAATGGTCCCTCTCCTTGATCCGAAGAATACGAGGATCCTTCCGCAGACTTTGCAGGATCAGGGAGGCCATGCAGCGTAGGTTTGCTGAGGCATTCGCTCCGGAGTCCTCTGGGTCACTAAGGACGACATGATCCGCAGCCACCTCCTCCCAGCCACGTACAAGTCCACTGGTTTCTTGGGACTGTAAATCATCCCTAAAAGACTGCTGCTGATGATGCTGAGTGCCAGCCTCCACCTCCATGCTGACACAATCCTCCTCCTCCTCCTCCTCCTCCTCCTCCTCCTCCTCTTCCTGTGCGATGGGTGGGACAGAAGGAACACTGTCTGGGTAAAGGGGGCCTTGAGAGGCAAGGAAGTCCTCCTCTTCCTGCCTCTGTTCTGCCTCAAGTGCCCTGTCCATTATTCCACGCAGCGTGTGCTCCAACAGGTGGACAAGAGGTACAGTGTCACTGATGCATGCACTGTCACTGCTCACCATCCTCGTGGCCTCCTCAAATGGTGCCAGGACAGTGCATGCATCCCTGATCATGCCCCACTGGCGTGGAGAAAAAAAACCAAGCTCCCCTGACCCTGTCCTGGTGCCGTAGTCGCACAGGTACTCATTGATGGCCCTCTGCTGCGTGTGCAGCCGCTGCAGCATGGCCAACGTTGAGTTCCACCTGGTGGGCATGTCACATATAAGGCGGTTCTTGGGCAGGTTCAACTCCTTTTGCAGCTCAGCCAGGCGAGCACTGGCATTATAAGATCTGCGGAAATGCACACAGACTTTCCTGGCCTGCCTCAGGACATCCTGTAAGCCCGGGTACCTGCCCAAGAACCGCTGCACCACCAGGTTAAGGACGTGAGCCACACAGGGCACATGGGTCAGTTGTCCCTGTCGGAGGGCGGAGAGGAGGTTGGTGCCATTGTCGCAAACCACCATTCCTGGCTTAAGCTGGCGTGGCGTCAACCACCTCTCGGCCTGGCCCTGCAGAGCAGACAGGACCTCTGCCCCAGTGTGGCTTCTGTCCCCCAAACACACCAGCGCAAGCACGGCATGGCATCTTTTTGCCTGCGTACTTGCGTAGCCCCGTGAACGGCTACGGAGCACCGCTGGTTCATAGGACAAACCACAGGAAGAGGCCATGGAGGAAGAAGAAGAGGAGGGGGTGGAGGAGAGAGGTGTGTCACAACCAGTAGTAGCATTTTGGAGGCGTGGCGGTGGGACAACCTCCAACACTACTGCACCTTGTCCTGCATCCTTCCCAGCTGCCAAAAGAGTGACCCAATGGGCCGTGAAAGAAAGGTAACGTCCCTGTCCATGCCTGCTGGACCATGAGTCAGCGGTAATATGCACCTTACCGCTGACCGCCCTGTCCAGCGAGGCCAAGACATTGCCTTCCACATGCCGGTAGAGAGCCGGAATAGCCTTCCGTGAGTAAAAGTGGCGTTTGGGAACCTGCCACTGAGGAACCGCACATTGCACAAACTCACGGAAGGGGGCCGAGTCTACCAACTGAAAAGGCAGCAGTTGAAGCGCTAGCAATTTAGCCAAGCTAGCATTCAACCGCTGGGCATGTGGATGGCTGGGAGTGAACTTCTTTCGACGGTCCAGCAGCTGGGGCAGGGAAATTTGCCTGCTAGAATCGGACGTCGGTGTACTGCTAGCAGAGTGGCCGCAAGTACTTGGCTGTGACACACCTAATTCTACACCTTCATTCCTCTCAGTGCATGTTTCAGAGAGGACTGAAGTTATAGTGGGGTTGGAGATCCCAGCTGATGCGGTGCAAGGAGAGGTCCGCTTTGTTCTTTGGTGTGGGTCTTTGAGGTAGGCTTGCCAACGAGCTGCATGGCAGGTCAACATATGTCTGGTCAGGCATGTGGTACCCAAGCGGCTGATGTTTTGGCCACGCGATATACGCTTGAGACATATGTTGCAAACAGCAGCTGTGCGATCTGATGCACTAGCCTCAAAAAAGGCCCACACCAAAGAACTTTTTGAATGACGGGCAGAGGCAGCGCCCTGCACAGGCGGAGCTCTGCGGTGTGATTCCGTCGGTGTACTGCCCTTACGCTGGCCACCAAAGGGCATCCTGCCTCGTTGGAGATGTGCCTCCTCCTCATCCTCCTCCTCCTCCTCTCTCCTATTAGGCACCCACGTGGAGTCAGTGACCTCATCATCACCTCCCTCCTCATCACTGGAGGCAATCTGGCAGTATGCTGCAGCTGCTGGAACATGACTGCCAGATTGGTGTCCTTCTTGAGCATCCCCTCTGTCTGCTCTCACGCTACTGCCTTCCTCTAGCTGGGTTTCATCATCAGACCCTTCGAAACGCTGGGCATCCTCCTGGAGCATGTACCCAACACTGTGCTGAAACAGTTCGGGGGACTCCTCAGGAGGAGGACATGGTGGGTCTAGGGAAGGAGTGACTGATGATGAGTCTGACATTGATACCAGGGAAGAGGACGCTTTGGCAGCTGCTTTTCCAGTACCCTGAGCCTGGGTGAGAGAGGATGAGGAGGAGGAGGAGGGCTTGGTCATCCACTCTACCAAGTCTTCGGCATGATGTGGCTCAACATGTCCAGCTGCCGAAAAGAAGGACAAGCGTGTCCCATGGCCATGTGCTGATGACAATGCACCGCGTCCACGACCAGCACTGTTGCCCCCAGACACAGAGCCTGCTTGCCCTCTTTTATTGCCTCCTGACTGTCTGCCTCTCCTTGTTTGCCTTCCAGACATTCTAATAGATGGCCTGCAGGGAGATGGGAAAAAAGCAATAAGGGCTACCTTCAGGTATCCTTCTCTGTCCCTTGAAACAAGGACTTTGACAGTGAAAGAAACTGACACACTCTCCCTACCTACAGTTTTCTGTCCCTAGAAAATTTTTTTTTTTAAAGCACAATTTAGCACAAGGAGAATTCACTCACTGTCCTTCCAGGTCCCTGGAAACAAGGACTTTGACAGTGAAAGAAACTGACACACTCTCCCTACCTACAGTTTTCTGTCCCTAGAAAAAATGTTTTTTTTAAGCACAATTTAGCACAAGGAGAATTACCTCACTGTCCTTCCAGGTCCCTGGAAACAAGGACTTTGGCAGTGAAAGAAACTGACACACTCTCCCTACCTACAGTTTTCTGTCCCTAGAAAAAATGTTTTTTTTAAGCACAATTTAGCACAAGGAGAATTACCTCACTGTCCTTCCAGGTCCCTGGAAACAAGGACTTTGGCAGTGAAAGAAACTGACACACTCTCCCTACCTACAGTTTTCTGTCCCTAGAAAAAATGTTTTTTTTAAGCACAATTTAGCACAAGGAGAATTCACTCACTGTCCTTCCAGGTCCCTGGAAACAAGGACTTTGACAGTGAAAGAAACTGACACACTCTCCCTACCTACAGTTTTCTGTCCCTAGAAAAAATGTTTTTTTTAAGCACAATTTAGCACAAGGAGAATTACCTCACTGTCCTTCCAGGTCCCTGGAAACAAGGACTTTGACAGTGAAAGAAACTGACACACTCTCCCTACCTACAGTTTTCTGTCCCTAGAAAAAATGTTTTTTTTAAGCACAATTTAGCACAAGGAGAATTACCTCACTGTCCTTCCAGGTCCCTGGAAACAAGGACTTTGACAGTGAAAGAAACTGACACACTCTCCCTACCTACAGTTTTCTGTCCCTAGAAAAAATGTTTTTTTTTAAGCACAATTTAGCACAAGGAGAATTACCTCACTGTCCTTCCAGGTCCCTGGAAACAAGGACTTTGACAGTGAAAGAAACTGACACACTCTCCCTACCTACAGTTTTCTGTCCCTAGAAAAAATGTTTTTTTTAAGCACAATTTAGCACAAGGAGAATTACCTCACTGTCCTTCCAGGTCCCTGGAAACAAGGACTTTGACAGTGAAAGAAACTGACACACTCTCCCTACCTACAGTTTTCTGTCCCTAGAAAAAATGTTTTTTTTAAGCACAATTTAGCACAAGGAGAATTACCTCACTGTCCTTCCAGGTCCCTGGAAACAAGGACTTTGACAGTGAAAGAAACTGACACACTCTCCCTACCTACAGTTTTCTGTCCCTAGAAAAAATGTTTTTTTTAAGCACAATTTAGCACAAGGAGAATTACCTCACTGTCCTTCCAGGTCCCTGGAAACAAGGACTTTGACAGTGAAAGAAACTGACACACTCTCCCTACCTACAGTTTTCTGTCCCTAGAAAAAATGTTTTTTTTAAGCACAATTTAGCACAAGGAGAATTACCTCACTGTCCTTCCAGGTCCCTGGAAACAAGGACTTTGACAGTGAAAGAAACTGACACACTCTCCCTACCTACAGTTTTCTGTCCCTAGAAAAAATGTTTTTTTTAAGCACAATTTAGCACAAGGAGAATTACCTCACTGTCCTTCCAGGTCCCTGGAAACAAGGACTTTGACAGTGAAAGAAACTGACACACTCTCCCTACCTACAGTTTTCTGTCCCTAGAAAAAATGTTTTTTTTAAGCACAATTTAGCACAAGGAGAATTACCTCACTGTCCTTCCAGGTCCCTGGAAACAAGGACTTTGACAGTGAAAGAAACTGACACACTCTCCCTACCTACAGTTTTCTGTCCCTAGAAAAAATGTTTTTTTTAAGCACAATTTAGCACAAGGAGAATTACCTCACTGTCCTTCCAGGTCCCTGGAAACAAGGACTTTGACAGTGAAAGAAACTGACACACTCTCCCTACCTACAGTTTTCTGTCCCTAGAAAAAATGTTTTTTTTAAGCACAATTTAGCACAAGGAGAATTACCTCACTGTCCTTCCAGGTCCCTGGAAACAAGGACTTTGACAGTGAAAGAAACTGACACACTCTCCCTACCTACAGTTTTCTGTCCCTAGAAAAAATGTTTTTTTTAAGCACAATTTAGCACAAGGAGAATTACCTCACTGTCCTTCCAGGTCCCTGGAAACAAGGACTTTGACAGTGAAAGAAACTGACACACTCTCCCTACCTACAGTTTTCTGTCCCTAGAAAAAATGTTTTTTTTAAGCACAATTTAGCACAAGGAGAATTACCTCACTGTCCTTCCAGGTCCCTGGAAACAAGGACTTTGACAGTGAAAGAAACTGACACACTCTCCCTACCTACAGTTTTCTGTCCCTAGAAAAAATGTTTTTTTTAAGCACAATTTAGCACAAGGAGAATTACCTCACTGTCCTTCCAGGTCCCTGGAAACAAGGACTTTGACAGTGAAAGAAACTGACACACTCTCCCTACCTACAGTTTTCTGTCCCTAGAAAAAATGTTTTTTTTAAGCACAATTTAGCACAAGGAGAATTACCTCACTGTCCTTCCAGGTCCCTGGAAACAAGGACTTTGACAGTGAAAGAAACTGACACACTCTCCCTACCTACAGTTTTCTGTCCCTAGAAAAAATGTTTTTTTTAAGCACAATTTAGCACAAGGAGAATTACCTCACTGTCCTTCCAGGTCCCTGGAAACAAGGACTTTGACAGTGAAAGAAACTGACACACTCTCCCTACCTACAGTTTTCTGTCCCTAGAAAAAATGTTTTTTTTAAGCACAATTTAGCACAAGGAGAATTACCTCACTGTCCTTCCAGGTCCCTGGAAACAAGGACTTTGACAGTGAAAGAAACTGACACACTCTCCCTACCTACAGTTTTCTGTCCCTAGAAAAAATGTTTTTTTTAAGCACAATTTAGCACAAGGAGAATTACCTCACTGTCCTTCCAGGTCCCTGGAAACAAGGACTTTGACAGTGAAAGAAACTGACACACTCTCCCTACCTACAGTTTTCTGTCCCTAGAAAAAATGTTTTTTTTAAGCACAATTTAGCACAAGGAGAATTACCTCACTGTCCTTCCAGGTCCCTGGAAACAAGGACTTTGACAGTGAAAGAAACTGACACACTCTCCCTACCTACAGTTTTCTGTCCCTAGAAAAAATGTTTTTTTTAAGCACAATTTAGCACAAGGAGAATTACCTCACTGTCCTTCCAGGTCCCTGGAAACAAGGACTTTGACAGTGAAAGAAACTGACACACTCTCCCTACCTACAGTTTTCTGTCCCTAGAAAAAATGTTTTTTTTAAGCACAATTTAGCACAAGGAGAATTACCTCACTGTCCTTCCAGGTCCCTGGAAACAAGGACTTTGACAGTGAAAGAAACTGACACACTCTCCCTACCTACAGTTTTCTGTCCCTAGAAAAAATGTTTTTTTTAAGCACAATTTAGCACAAGGAGAATTACCTCACTGTCCTTCCAGGTCCCTGGAAACAAGGACTTTGACAGTGAAAGAAACTGACACACTCTCCCTACCTACAGTTTTCTGTCCCTAGAAAAAATGTTTTTTTTAAGCACAATTTAGCACAAGGAGAATTACCTCACTGTCCTTCCAGGTCCCTGGAAACAAGGACTTTGACAGTGAAAGAAACTGACACACTCTCCCTACCTACAGTTTTCTGTCCCTAGAAAAAATGTTTTTTTTAAGCACAATTTAGCACAAGGAGAATTACCTCACTGTCCTTCCAGGTCCCTGGAAACAAGGACTTTGACAGTGAAAGAAACTGACACACTCTCCCTACCTACAGTTTTCTGTCCCTAGAAAAAATGTTTTTTTTAAGCACAATTTAGCACAAGGAGAATTACCTCACTGTCCTTCCAGGTCCCTGGAAACAAGGACTTTGACAGTGAAAGAAACTGACACACTCTCCCTACCTACAGTTTTCTGTCCCTAGAAAAAATGTTTTTTTTAAGCACAATTTAGCACAAGGAGAATTACCTCACTGTCCTTCCAGGTCCCTGGAAACAAGGACTTTGACAGTGAAAGAAACTGACACACTCTCCCTACCTACAGTTTTCTGTCCCTAGAAAAAATGTTTTTTTTAAGCACAATTTAGCACAAGGAGAATTACCTCACTGTCCTTCCAGGTCCCTGGAAACAAGGACTTTGACAGTGAAAGAAACTGACACACTCTCCCTACCTACAGTTTTCTGTCCCTAGAAAAAATGTTTTTTTTAAGCACAATTTAGCACAAGGAGAATTACCTCACTGTCCTTCCAGGTCCCTGGAAACAAGGACTTTGACAGTGAAAGAAACTGACACACTCTCCCTACCTACAGTTTTCTGTCCCTAGAAAAAATGTTTTTTTTAAGCACAATTTAGCACAAGGAGAATTACCTCACTGTCCTTCCAGGTCCCTGGAAACAAGGACTTTGACAGTGAAAGAAACTGACACACTCTCCCTACCTACAGTTTTCTGTCCCTAGAAAAAATGTTTTTTTTAAGCACAATTTAGCACAAGGAGAATTACCTCACTGTCCTTCCAGGTCCCTGGAAACAAGGACTTTGACAGTGAAAGAAACTGACACACTCTCCCTACCTACAGTTTTCTGTCCCTAGAAAAAATGTTTTTTTTAAGCACAATTTAGCACAAGGAGAATTACCTCACTGTCCTTCCAGGTCCCTGGAAACAAGGACTTTGACAGTGAAAGAAACTGACACACTCTCCCTACCTACAGTTTTCTGTCCCTAGAAAAAATGTTTTTTTTAAGCACAATTTAGCACAAGGAGAATTACCTCACTGTCCTTCCAGGTCCCTGGAAACAAGGACTTTGACAGTGAAAGAAACTGACACACTCTCCCTACCTACAGTTTTCTGTCCCTAGAAAAAATGTTTTTTTTAAGCACAATTTAGCACAAGGAGAATTACCTCACTGTCCTTCCAGGTCCCTGGAAACAAGGACTTTGACAGTGAAAGAAACTGACACACTCTCCCTACCTACAGTTTTCTGTCCCTAGAAAAAATGTTTTTTTTAAGCACAATTTAGCACAAGGAGAATTACCTCACTGTCCTTCCAGGTCCCTGGAAACAAGGACTTTGACAGTGAAAGAAACTGACACACTCTCCCTACCTACAGTTTTCTGTCCCTAGAAAAAATGTTTTTTTTAAGCACAATTTAGCACAAGGAGAATTACCTCACTGTCCTTCCAGGTCCCTGGAAACAAGGACTTTGACAGTGAAAGAAACTGACACACTCTCCCTACCTACAGTTTTCTGTCCCTAGAAAAAATGTTTTTTTTAAGCACAATTTAGCACAAGGAGAATTACCTCACTGTCCTTCCAGGTCCCTGGAAACAAGGACTTTGACAGTGAAAGAAACTGACACACTCTCCCTACCTACAGTTTTCTGTCCCTAGAAAAAATGTTTTTTTTAAGCACAATTTAGCACAAGGAGAATTACCTCACTGTCCTTCCAGGTCCCTGGAAACAAGGACTTTGACAGTGAAAGAAACTGACACACTCTCCCTACCTACAGTTTTCTGTCCCTAGAAAAAATGTTTTTTTTAAGCACAATTTAGCACAAGGAGAATTACCTCACTGTCCTTCCAGGTCCCTGGAAACAAGGACTTTGACAGTGAAAGAAACTGACACACTCTCCCTACCTACAGTTTTCTGTCCCTAGAAAAAATGTTTTTTTTAAGCACAATATAGCACAAGCACAAAACACACTGACACTCTCCCTACCTATCCTTCTCTTTCCCTAAACTAAAGGAATCCAGGTTAAGCAAGAAAGAAATAAAAGTCACTGTCCCTGCCTATGCTGCTCTATCCCTGCTCCGGAACACACTACACTAGGCCGCCGTGCTGGCGGCCTTTTATAGTGTGGGGCGTGTACTAAACACCCTCAGCAATAATTGGCCACAGGCATCCTGCCTGTGGCCAATCATTGCTCTCCTCGCTGCCGGCGCTGTGATTGGCCAAGCATGCGGGGTCACAGTGCATGCTTGGCCAATCACAGCGCCTGGATGACACTGCGATGGCGTAGTGCATTGTGGGCCGTTCGCGTCACTCGAATTTGGCGCGAACGGCCCAAATCGTTCGATCTTCGTCGAACGATCGAACAGCCGATGTTCGAGTCGAACGTATGTTCGACTCGAACACGAAGCTCATCCCTATTTTGGATCCTCTGCTCCTGTCCAGCCTTGTGTGAAGCCTAAACGTCACTGGCACCACTAGTATATCTTTCTGTAAACTTTAAACACACAAAAATTAGACTTACCACTCAATGAAGAATAACAGAATGTATTGGCACGTTAGAGTCAACGAGCACAAAACATAATAATGAGTACACAAGCAGCTTCACAAATTCCCTTGCAATGGTTTTAAACTCCAGCATATATTGTGACCCAAATAGCATAAATGATAGCTCTCCTCATTTGATAAACTATGGCAAGGGACCAAATAAGTAAAAACAGGGATCAGGCTCTGCCACTGGAGAGCTGCCCTGACAAGGGATTAGGTTTAGGCTTGAGAGTAGAAATTTCAAGTCAAACACAAATCTACTTTTAGGATTACGTTATCCGATTATAGTCCTTAATGTGAATCTTCTGCCAGTAAGGTTGGGGCCCTTGATATGGTGTTGACAGGGAGCAGAAAGTCTATTAGATTTCACACACCACAGTCCCTTATTTGGCAGTTATTCTCAGCTGAGTGCAGTTAGATCTAAAATTGCAGTCACATGACCATAAATAAAAAGCTTTAAATCCTTAAAGGAGAAATGTGTGCTATTTATTTTGGCTCTCCCATATCACCCTCATCCTTGCACAACTTTTATTTCTAGTTTAATTGTTGTTTAACCACTTAAGCCCCGGACCATTATGCAGCTTAAAGACCAGAGGTGTTTTCAGAATTTGGCACTGCGCTGCTTTAACTGGAAAATTGTGCGGACATGCAATGTTGTACCCAAACAAAATTCGTGTCCTTTTCTTCCCACAAATAGAGCTTTCTTTTAATGGTAATTGATGGCCTCTGCGATTTTTTTTTTTTGCGATATAAACAGAAAAAGACTGATTTTTAAAAAAAAAAATGATATTTTCTACTTTTTGTTATAAGAAAAATCGAATAAGCTCAATTTTAGTCATACATTTAGGCCAAAATGTATTCAGCCACATGTCTTTAGTAAAAAAAATGTCAATAAGCGTATATTTATTGGTTTGCGCAAAAGTTATAGCGTCTACAAACTAGGGTACATTTTCTGGAATTTACACAGCTTTATAATTTATGACTGCTACTGTATCTAATTTCTTGAGGTGTTAAAATGGCAGGGCAGTACAAAACCCCCCCAAATGACCCCATTTTGGAAAATAGACACCCCAAGGAAATTGCTGAGAGGCATGTTGAGCCCATTGAATATTTTTTTTTTTTGTCCCAAGTGATTGAATAATGACTAAAAAAATAAAAATTACAAAAAGTTGTCACTAAATGATATATTGCTCACACATGCCATGGTTATATGTGGAATTTTTTTTTATTTAAAAAAAAAAAAAAAAAATTTCCCCTTCCTTTCTTTTTTTAGTCCAGACTGGGCAAAACTGCAAGTCATGACAATACTGCTAGCATAATTGAAACTGCCAGCACCTATATCCGTGTACCAATTTATTTTCTCCTCTACAATTGGGGTTTAAATACGAATATTGGGCTTTACACCGTAGCTATATATTATGCTATCCAGGTAAGCAGAAGTAAGCCTGTATATATTGAATTGGTCAGCTTTCAGTATGCTGGCAATGCCTCTAAAGTATATACATGTTGTATATTTGGATATAATCATATGATTGATCCACATGTGTTTGTTCATGCTTAGTTTGTTCAAGATACCCAGAGGCATCTTTCTACTACTACTGCCATCTTGACCATCTATAACCTCCGTTTTTACTTGGAAAACCTTTGAACCCATGTAAGTTATGGTAAACGATTTAACCATCCAGTGGACTTCTCCAATCTGTGAGGTTTTCCTATTTTCCTGGTTTGTTTCTGGTCTTGTACTGTTCTGCTCTGTTTCCAATAGTGGTATTGCTGTTGGGGGATCATATGTTTCTGGAAGCACTTGGCCAGACATACAGGTTCTCTTGTTTTGTTTTGTAATTTATTTACACTGTTCTTATGTTATGTATTTATATTCATAGACATTCAAAAAACTCCTGAAGAAGCGATCTATGTCGCGCAACATGTCGGGTTTAGGAATGAATTTCTGACGACACATCACCAATCAATGCCACTAGCGTCTATTGGTATCCAATATACTGAAAGAATTGACCTTGCTGTCATTTTATTTAGTATAACCCTATTTCTTTATTGAATTTTGGTCATTGGGTGATGTGTTTAAGTGTGTCAATATTAGGTTGATGAATAGTTCTGTATACTATTCATTTTTATTTGTATGATTTGTTATTTTCTTTTGTCATTTTTTAATAAAACTTGAGTAATTTTATATCAATTTTGTCGTGCCCATAAAGTCCATCTTTTCATCCTAATTTATATGTGGAATTGCACCCCAAAATACATTTTGCTGCTTCTCCTGAGTACGGGGATACCACATGTGTGTGACTTTTTGAGAGCCTAGCCGCGTACGGGGCCCCAAAAACCAAGCACCTCCTTCAAGATTTCTAAGGGCCCAATTTTTGATTTCACTCCTCACTACCTATCACAGTTTCGAAGGCCATAAAATGCCAAAATAGCACAAAACCCCCCCAAATGACCCCATTTTGGAAAGTAGACACCCCAAGCTATTTACTGAGAGGCATGGTGAGTATTTTACAGCTCTCATTTGTTTTTGAAAATGAAGAAAGAAAATTTTTTCTTTTTTTTTTTTCAATTTTCAATTTTCAAAACTTTGTGACAAAAAGCGAGATCTGCAAAATACTCAACATACCTCTCAGCAAATAGCTTGGGGTGTCTACTTTCCAAAATGGGGGGGGGGTTGTGCCATCTGGGCATTCCATGGCCTCCGAAACTGTGATAGGCAGTGAGTCCATGGAATATTTTATATTTTGCCACAAGTTGCGGGAATATGACAAACTTTTTTTTTTTGCACAAAGTTGTCACTAAATGATATATTGCTCACACATGCCATGGGCATATGTGAAATTACACCCCAAAATACATTCTGCTGCTTCTCCTGAGTACGGGGATACCACATGTGTGAGACATTTTGGGAGCCTAGCCGCGTACGGGACCCCAAAAACCAAGCACCGCCTTCAAGATTTCTAAGGGCATAAATTTTTGATTTCACTCCTCACTACCTATCACTACCTATCACAGTTTTGAAGGCCATAAAATGCCAAGATAGCACAAAACCCCCACAAATGACCCCATTTTGGAAAGTAGACACCCCAAGCTATTTGCTGAGAGGCATGGTGAGTATTTTACAGCTCTCATTTGTTTTTGAAAATGAAGAAAGAAAATTTTTTCTTTTTTTTTTTTCAATTTTCAATTTTCAAAACTTTGTGACAAAAAGCGAGATCTGCAAAATACTCGACATACCTCTCAGCAAATAGCTTGGGGTGTCTACTTTCCAAAATGGGGGGGTTTTGTGCCATCTGGGCATTCCATGGCCTCCGAAACTGTGATAGGCAGTGAGGAGTGAAATCAAAAATTTACACCCTTAGAAATCCTGAAGGCGGTGCTTGGATTTCGGGGTCCTGTACGCGGCTAGGCTCCCAAAATGTCTCACACATGTGGTATCCCCGTACTCAGGAGAAGCAACAGAATGTATTTTGGGGTGCAATTCCACATATAACCATGGCATGTTTGAGCAATATATCATTTAGTGACAACTTTTTGTACATTTTTTTTTTCTTTTTCTCATTATTCAATCACTTGGGACAAAAAAAAAAAATATTCAATGGGCTCAACATGCCTCTCAGCAAATAGCTTGGGGTGTCTACTTTCCAAAATGGGGTCATTTGGGGGGGTTTGAACTGTCCTGGCATTTTATGCACAACATTAGGAAGCTTATGTCACACATCATCCACTCTTCTAACCACTTGAAGACAAAGCCCTTTCTGACACTTTTTGTTTACATGAGAACATATTTTTTTTTACAAGAAAATTACGTTGAACCCCCAAACATTATACATTTTTTTAAAGCAAATGCCCTACAGATTAAAATAGTGGGTGTTGCATTTTTTTTTCCACACAGTATTTGCGCAGCGATTTTTCAAACGCATTTTTGGGGGAAAAAACACACTTTTTTATTTTTAATGCACTAAAACACACTATATTGCCCAAATGTTTGATGAAATAAAAAAGAGGATCTTAGGCCGAGTACATGGATACCAAACACGACATGCTTTAAAATTGCGCACAAACGGGGGCGTGGCCAAGACAGGCATGTGAGAGGACACATCTCCCACAGCTCCTAGCAGTGATCCGGTATTGATCCTCCCCCAGCCGCTTAATCGGTCCGACATTGACACATGCTTGCAGCCTGCGATCCGGGGACCACTGAGGTACCACCACCGGCTCTCTGCACCAGGGGGATGACCCGCAAAGGACAGGCGGAAATTGCGGGGCTAGAGCTCCAAGATGGCGCCGCCGCATCTGCAGTGAAGGGGACGCCGCGCGGCCAGGACAAGCTAGGTCCCAAGACAAGTAAGCCGCCAAAGACCCCCAAAGAACCCCCTAAAGACTGCTGTATTATGCCCAGAAGATGTCTGGGGCTATGGGGACAGAGATGCCCGCCCGATCAGGGGACCCCACACATATTCTGCCTGATATGCAAGCAGACGCTGTCCCAGACCAGTGGGGAGAGGAGGAGGGGGGCCAGGCAGGCTCTGTGATGCAGGACACTCAAGCCCCAGACTCACAGGTCGCAGTGCAACCCACTCTGGCTGATATCCTTAGGGCTGTGAACAAATGCACAGCCTCTGTTGACACTTTAAAGGAGCAGTTTGGCTTGCTGAGGCAAGACATGCAGAAGATCCATGAACGCACCACGACGGTGGAGAGTAGAGTTAGTGAGGTGGAGGACCAAATGCAGCCCATAGCCCAGGACAGGAAGAGGAAAAAAAGCAGCGCCTTCTAAGCGTAGTAGTATCAGAGATTTATTAAAGAAATATATAATACAGCGGCAAGGGATACACTCACAAACGAGTATAGTAAGAGGCTTATCTTAAAAGTTGTCATCCGCTCGACCCGGGAGCTGCAAATCCTGATGTTCACAAGCTGGAATCCCACATAGTGGTTAGCGGTGGTAGAAGGAACTTCACTCTCGCGGCCGCAGAGATGGGGAAGAATCCTCACTGGAACACAGCTAGTGGAATCGTCACTTCCGGGTATGATGTCAGCGGGGGATGCACGCGTTCGAAGCATGCGTGCTTCTTCATCAGGCTCATAGCCCAGGACACAAGAGCAGCCCTGCAGATGGCTAGAGATGCATACGATCGTGCTGAAGATATTGAGAACCGCCTCAGAAGGAACAACGTTCGTATAGTGGGTCTCCCGGAGAGGGTGGAGGGCAGGGATCCTACTACATATGTGGAGTACTGGCTGATTGAACTTTTTGGCAAAAATTCATTTTCACAATTTTTTGCGGTGGAGCGTGCGCACAGAGTGCCCTCTCGCCCACCTCAACAGGGGGGTCCTCCCAGATCCATCCTTGCGAAACTACTGCACTACTGGGACAGGGAGGTGGTGCTACGCCAAGCTCGGGAGCGAGCAAATGTACAGTACAATGGCACCAGAGTGTCCTTCTATCCGGACTTTTCGGCAGAGGTCCAGAGACGCAGAGCCAAATTTAATGATGTGAAACGCCGATTGCGACTCCTGCAACTTCCATACGCTATGCTTTATCCTGCAAAGCTCCGCATAGTGGTGCGGGGCCAGGCACAATTCTTTGAGTCTGCCAAGGAGGCCCTAACCTGGCTGGATCGGAACGAACAATCAGTTCAGCGACGAGAGCAGGAGGATGGAGAATAAGGCCTAAATTCTGATTGTGCCTGATGGCACGGATTGTATGCTGTTCGAAGATACCTTGCGTTTACCTTACCCAGGGGGAACCCCAATTATTGTTTGTGGCTACTGTTTTATGGCTGGGGGACATTATATGGCTATAAAACGCAAGGAGAGCGATTTACACCACGTTGTCCAATAAGCGGATGTTACACTTGACTGAACTATGGCGACGTTCAGTCGTGAAAAGAGTTGCTGCTGCCCTGTTGGTGGATTGTGTAGCTCCAGGACCCGTTAGGTCCACTGTTCTTACTAACTTTTCCTTTTTCAGCAGTTACACTTTCAAAGAGGTACATTGCGGCAGACTTGAATTATTAATCTTAGAGAGCCGTGTAGTGGGGTTCAGGACTGGTACGAGAGAGGTGATGTCACCCCTGCCCCGGGGACTATATTGTTGTTTCTACCCATGATTATCCGACCATTTATCTTTAGTCGCGGATGCTCATGGTTAAGGTTCCTATTGTTTCTTGGAATGTGAGGGGTATGCACTCCCCCTTGAAACGTACAATGCTTACTATGTGTTTGAAGAAATTCCTTCCTGGGGTAATCTGTTTCCAAGAGACTCACTTAACGGCAGAGACAGTATGTTGTTTATGGTATGCATGGGTGGGGAGGGCTTATCACTCTACACACACCTCCTTTTCTAGGGGGGTGAGTGTATTGGTGCATGCAGCCTTGGATTTCCAAGAGTTTGACAGTGTCATAGACCAGGAGGGGCGATATGTATTTCTTCACTGCAGGTTTGGTACATTGATATGTGTGTTGGCATGCATATATATCCCACCACCATTCACGGCGGCGGTGCTCCGGCTCCTCCTTGCGTTTTTGGATGGTAGGCCGGATGTGCCGTTGCTAGTGGTCGGTGACTTCAACTGCTGTTCGGACCAGGTGGCAGATAGACACCCGAGCCCTAGGCCCTCTGCCCTCGCCAGGAGTACTCCCTTGGCGCGGTTTTTGCAAGAGGTGGGCTGGGTGGATATCTGGCGACACCGCAATCCGGGCGACAGACAATTTACCTGTTTTTCGAAGTCCCATGGTTGCCTGTCTAGGATTGATTTGGGGGTGGGGAACCTGAGCATACTCCCGTTTGTAGCTGACATTACAAATAGACCCCGTAGTGTATCGGATCACTCTGCTCTAGTGGTACAGTTACTGGTGGCTCCACCAGCAAAACTAACTAGGGCGCCCTGGAAGCTTAATGCATTTTGGCTGAAATTGTTTCGTTCCCATGAGGAGATAGTGGGGGGCATACGGAGGTTCTTTGATGACGGGGATGGAGCAGAGTTTAATGTGCTGCACTGGGATGCCTTTAAGGCGCATCTCCGGGGCCTCCTGATAGGAGAAATGAACAAGGTTAAAAGAGCCTCCTCTGAGCTCCTGATAGAAGTAGAGGCCAGGGTTCAGGAATTGGAGAGGGTATATGTTACAGATCCTTCTGATCTGACCAGAGAAGCATGGGTGGCCGCTCAATCGGCCTATCAACAGCTACTTTCCTCCTCGGCTGAGAAGAAAATGTTCTTTACGAGACAGGCGTTCTTTGAGGAGGGTGAGAAGACCGGCCGACTTTTGGCACGGATTGCGAACTCCCATCAACGCTCGCCTGCTATAGGAGCCATTAGGTCCAAGACAGGGAGTGTAGTCTCCCAACCAGAGTTGATTATGGAGGAATTGGCGGGTTTCTATGAGACCCTGTACAGTCCTGGAGGGCCATACGCCCAGGAGGATCTGGAGTTATACCTGGCCTGATTGGTCTTCCCCGCGCTGTCCGAGGGTCAGCGTGCCCAGTTGGAGGCGCGGCTTACTGTCGGGGAGCTCCGGGGGGCTGTAGGTGCAGTCCCTAATTGTAAGGCCCCGGGGGAGGATGGGTTGCCCATGGAGGTGTATAAGCAATACTCAGAGGAACTACTGCCCCAACTACTGAGAGTCTTTAACAGTGCCAGGGAGAGAGGGACCCTTCCACCCTCAATGTCTAAGGCAAACATAGTATTACTGCTCAAACCAGGTAAGGATCCTGTAGACCCAGGGGCGTACCGCCCCATCTCCTTGCTACAAAGCGACATTAAGATATTAGCCAAGGTACTGGCCATTCGGCTGAATGGGGTGATTACTTCAATTGTGCATGGGGACCAGGCTGGTTTCATGCCAAATAAATCTACAGCTGTTAATTTGCGGAGGTTGTTCCTGAATATACAAGCAAGGGCAGATAACATGGGAGGCAGGGCACTCCTGTCCCTGGACGCCACAAAGGCGTTTGACAGCATAGATTGGAATTATCTTTGGTCGATGCTGCAGAGGTTCGGGTTTGGTCCAATTTATATATCCTGGGTGAAGTTGCTATATAGCCAGCCGCAGGCCGCCATAAGGACCTTTGGTTCATTGTCTGGGAGCTTTGTGTTGAGGAGGGGACTCGGCAGGGGTGCCCCCTGTCGCCCCTCCTCTTTCCTTTGGCTATTGAGCCACTGGCCATGGACATTCAGGCAAATTCTGGCATTACTGGTTTCTGATATGGTGACACGCAGGAAAAAGTCATGCTAAACGCCAATGACGCTTTGCTTCTTCTGGGGGACACGGATTCCTCCCTTAGGGAAGCTATGTCGACCATATCCAAATTTGGAGGATTTTCCGGTTTACATATAAACTGGTCAAAATCGGCGCTGCTCCTGTTGGATGGGGGCGACACACAGGTGATTAACTCTTCCTGCCCCATTCCCATTATCACTGCTTTCAAGTACTTGGGGGTTCAGATCACAGCCAGGCCACGGGACTTTATCCATCTTAATATCTCCCCCATGTTACTAAGGTTTAGGGACAAAGTCAAAACCTGGAAGGCTCTTCTCCTATCTGTTGCTGGCAGGGTGAATCTTATAAAGATGATACTCATGCCACAGCTACTATACTTCCTTCATAACACTCCTATGGTTATCCCCCTCAAGACATTCCGTACGGTAAATAGTATTTTTCGCAGCCTCATATGGAAGGATAGGCTCCCTAGGATCAAGTTGGAACATTTACAGCGGCCCAAAGACTGCGGGGGCTTGGCGTTGCCAAACCCTTGGCTGTATTACTTAGCTTCCCAGTTACAGCACCTTATAGGCATGTTTCCATCGGAGGCAGAGAGGGCGCCCACCTTGCAAACCTCGGCTCATAAAGGGATTTTTATAACAGCTTACCTGTAAAATCCTTTTCTTGGAGTACATCACGGGACACAGAGCGACTTAGTCATTACTAATGGGTTATATAGATACCTTCAGGTGCTGGCACTGGCAACTTCCAAAACCGGAAGTACCCTCCCCTATATAAGCCCCTCCCATCCGGGAGCACCTCAGTTTTGTAGCAAAGCAATAAGTGTCCCAAAAAGAGGGGTGGGAGCTCTGTGTCCCGTGATGTACTCCAAGAAAAGGATTTTACAGGTGAGCTGTTATAAAAATCCCTTTTTCTTTTTCGTACATCACGGGACACAGAGCGACTTAGTCATTACTAATGGGACGTCCCAAAGCAATGCCAAATGAGGGGAGGGATACACTATACATAAGCTGGGCGCCATCAGGCATGAGGCTCTTTTGCGGCCTGCAACACACTGCGCCCAAAGGCGACATCCTCCTGACTTCTAACGTCTACCTGGTAGAATCTAGTAAACGTGTGTACTAAGGACCATGTTGTGGCCTTACAGACTTGAGCCAGGGAGGCTTGGTGATGCACTGCCCATGAAGTTCCAACTGCTCTTGTGGAGTGCGCCCTAACTTTGAACGGAGGCGGTCTCCTTTTCAAGCCATAGGCTCGTATTATGACCTGTTGAATCCACTTGGCTAAAGTAGATTTTTGATGCTGCCTGACCCTTTCTGGGGCCTTCCGGCAGAACAAACAAAGTATCCGTTCTACGAATCTGAGCAGTGGCTTTAAGATAAGCTTTAACTGCTCTTACTACATCCAAAGAATGCAATAACTTTTCCTCTACCGAGCTAGGTTTGGGGAAAAAGGAAGGAAGAACCACATCTTGGTTCAAATGAAACCTCGATACCACCTTAGGAAGAAAGGCTGGATGAGGACGTAATACTACTCTATCCTTATGGACAACCAGATATGGCTCCTTACAGGACAAGGCGGCTAATTCCGATACTCTTTTAGCCGAACAAATGGCTACTAAGAAAATCAATTTCCTGGTGAGCAGAACCAAGGAAATGTGCCGCAATGGTTCAAATGGTTGTTTCTGTAGAACCGACAGAACCAGGTTTAAGTCCCATGGACATATGGGAATACTAACCGGAGGGCTAATACGCATCACTCCTTGTATGAAAGCTTTGACTAATGAATGCAAAGCCAAGGGCCTTTGAAAAAATATTGACAAGGCCGTCTGACCCTTGATAGTACTCAAGGCAAGCTTCCTATGTACAGCCCACTGTAGGAAGTCCAGAATCCTACCTATTACGTACTTACGTGGATGCCATTTCTTGGCCTCACACCACGTGATGTACGCCTTCCAGATCCTATAATATATCTGCCTGGATACCGGCTTCCTGGCATTGATCATGGTAGATACCACAGGATTAGAGAGCCCACTCTTTTTTAGAATGTGGGCTTCAATAGCCAGGCCGTCAAACCTAGGGCTGGTAAGGAAGGGTGTATATCGGTCCTTGCGAAAGCAGGTCCGGACGATGTGGGAGGGTCCAAGGACTCCCCACTGACATTTTTACAATCTCCGCGTACCATGCCCTTCGGAGCCACGCTGGAGCCACCAGAACCACCGGTTTCTTTTCTACCCGGATTCTGCGGATTAAACGCGGTAACAATTGTGGCGGTGGGAATGCATATATCAGTTTGAACTGATCCCAAGGGAACACTAGGGCATCCGAGCCGCAAGCTAGGGGATCCCTTGTGCGAGACACAAATCTGTCCACCTTTGCGTTGAAT
The DNA here is from genome assembly GCA_029206835.1 of Rana muscosa. NCBI lineage: Eukaryota > Metazoa > Chordata > Amphibia > Anura > Ranidae > Rana > Rana muscosa. Next base: position 227,085,652 of record CM055117.1, on the reverse strand, counting down.
CTGGATGCTAGCAGATCTACATCCGGTGTTCCCCACCGCTGGCATATTGCCTGGAAAACCTCGGGGTGAAGAGACCATTCCCCCGGGCATAATTGCTGGCGACTTAAAAAGGCCGCTCTCCAATTTTCCACTCCTGGGATGAAAACCGCGGATATGGCTGGGACATATCTTTCTGCCCATTCCAGGATGCAATTCGCTTCCCTCTGGGCTGCACGACTCCTGGTGCCACCCTGGTGATTGATATATGCCACTGCTGTGGCATTGTCCGATTGAATTCTGACAGGGGACCCTTGGAGTTTGGATGTCCATGCTACTAGGGCATACCGGGCTGCTCGTATCTCTTAAGAGATTGATGGGCAGGGCCTTCTCTGCTTCTGACCACTTGCCCTGGAGAGACCATTGCTCCAGTACTGCCCCCCGGCCTATGAGGCTGGCATCTGTAGTGACCACCTTCCAAGAAACCGGACTGAAGGGTTTCCCTTTTTCCAGATTCTGGGGCACTAACCACCAATGGAGGCTCTTGCGAACGGAAGGGGACAGGGACATCGGTAAGTCTAAAGCCTGAACTTTTTTGTTCCAGGCTGACAGTATGGCCCTCTGCAAGTTCCTTGAATGGAATTGACCGTAGGGTACTGCTTCGAATGAAGCCACCATTTTTCCCAGCAGCCTCATGCACAGGCGTATGGATGGTTTTCTTTTTTGTACCCACTAAGTGGGTCAAATCTTTCAAAGACGACACCTTCTCTGGAGGTAAGAAAATCTTTCTCTGATTTGAATCCAGTCTTAGCCCCCAAGTATTCCAGACTTTTGACTGGTTTTAGGGCTGACTTGTCTCGGTTGATAATGCAACCGTGAGATTCCAGATACTTGATTGTCTTGTGAACGACCACTTCTAGTTTTTTTCACTGAGTGGTCTATCAGCAACAAGTCGTCTAGATATGCCATTATCGTTACACCTTGTGTTCCTAGTTTGGCCAATCGTAGGCCCAGAATTTTTGTGAACACTCGTGGTGCTGTGGCCAGACCGAAAGGTAAGGCTCTGAACTGAAAATGGCGCCCTTCTACTGCAAAGCGTAGAAATTTCTGGTGGGCCGGACAGATGGGAATATGCAAATAAGCATCCCTTATGTCGATCGAGGCTAACCATTCCTGCCCTTGTAGGGCGGTGGCCACCGATCGGATCGACTCCATCCGAAAAAGTCCTGATATGTAGGAACTTGTTTAGCCCTTTTATATTTAATATGGGCCTCACGTCCCCATTTGGTTTGGGGACTGTGACAAGGTTCGAGTAAAACCCGAACCCGCTTTCTTCCAAGGGAACCTTCATGATTACCCTTGGAGCAATAGATGTTCTAGTGCCAGAAGGAGGGATCCTCTCTTCTGGGGATCGCTTGGCACGTTTGACCTCATAAAATGGGCAGGAGGAATGTCTTTTAACTCCAGCCTGTATCCCAGACTTACTGCGGAGATCACCCATCTGTCTCTGATGGTGTCCCGCCAGGTCTCTGTGAACAACTGAAGTCTTCCCCTCACCCGATTGAGTGGGGGCAACCCCTAATGACTTGGGGGGAGGTTTTGTACCTCTCTTGACCCAGGGTTTCTTGTTACCCTGTGATTGTCCCTGATTTCTGCCCCCTGGATTTGACCGCGGAGGCCGTCGGAACTGTTTCACAGCCGATGTGCCAGGGACTGGAGAAGTAGGCCTCTTAAAAGAAGGACTTCTACCCTTGTTCTTAACCGGCAAGAGTGTACTTTTACCGGCAGAAGTTTTCTGGATATATTTGTCCAGATCTTCTCCAGATAAGCGTTCTCCATGAAATGGGAAGCTAATCAGCAATTTCTTACAGGGAGCTTCAGCAGACCAGTTTTTGAGCCATAGAAGCCTACGCATATGTACTACAGACAGCGTAAAGCGGGAGGCCTGTTGGATTGTATCCTTTATGGCGTCCACCGCAACACAAGGCTCTAGGTAGGTCAGCTAGGGCAAGAGCCTGCTGATCTGGTAAGTCCCTTAAGACTTGTTTCAACTGATCTTTCACTGCTTGGCAGACTCCAATCGCTGCTACTGCAGGTTGTGTCACCATGCTTGCTGTAGAGAAAGCAGATTTTAGTAAAGACTCCAATTTTTTATCTATTGGGTCTTTGAACATTGGAACATTATCTACTGGACATGTCAGTAATTTATTTACACAAGAGATGGCTGCGTCCACTGTAGGGACCCTCCATTTTTTTATGAACTTATCCTCCATGGGATAGATCACTGGAAATCTCTTGGGGGGAGTAAATATTTTATCAGGATGCTCCCAATCCTGGTAAATAAGCCCTTCCAATAAAAGGTGGATTGGGAAGGAACAGACAGTCTGGGGAGCTTTCAGCGACCCCAGCGAGGAAACAGTAGTGGTTGATGGTTCCGCCAGAGGCATTTTAAATGCTGCTCGGACCATGTTAGTCAGAGACTGAACCCATAATCTTTCAGCCTGAGATGCTGAGAAAGGTTCTTCCACTGTTGATTCCTCTATAACCGAATCAACCTCATCCTGATCCCCTTCAGGTAGGTCGATCTCTGTGTGGGACTGTTCCTCCACTAACAGGCACTCTGAAGGAGGAGACGGAGATCGGACGTGCTTTCCCTGTGACATTGAAGCAGCGATCAATGCTGTTTACTGTGTCCTTTATCCATGCTGGGACGCCTGCACATGCGCAGAAGCGCCGTGGCGCGCATCGAGCGTCATCCACCCGCCCCGCCCCTTTCCTTTCATAGGAGGCGCGTGCACGCGCCCGCGCGCGCGCCCATGCGCCATTGGCGCCTTTTTTTAAACCAAGCAGGGACTAGGAGCCAGGGCCCTTTTTGCCGGAGGGCCTGTGCAGTGGATGAGCGCAGCAACAGGGCAGAGGAAGTGGATTCCCACAGAGAAACTTACCAACTGCCTGGATCTTTTGACTTGAAAAAACCAAAGATCCACATGACAATAAAAATGGACCACAGCGGCCTCTAGTGGTTTAACACAGGTACCGCGGTCCTCTTTTTTTTTTCTTGACTACTATTAAAATTTTACATTTTCCAGTAGTTACAGGCATACACAGATATTAGCGGGAATACCGTTAGGTAACAGACAGAAAGACAAATTAGGCTTGGGGGTCCCCCAATAGAACCAAGTTCCTGGGGGCCCCCACTTACCTGTTCCCCGCCGCAGGACTTTGTTTGGTCCACAGAAGCCCAAACTTCACCTATCACGGCAGGCATTGTAATTAAACCTTCAGGGACCGGGTTCCCAAGGATTCCACTCCCCTGGACCTGTATAGCACCCTGCACAGACAACATCTTGGTCGTGGGTATGACCAGAGCTCTGGATCCCAGGGTCCAGCCCTCCTAAGAGAGGCATTACAGGCAAAACCTTGCTCTTCTGTTGCAAGGCCCGGGTACCGACCGTTTAGCTATGAAGCTTTTTTGGTCGGATCCGGAACAGCTTACTAAGGCCCGTAAAAGAACCTGTACGCAAGCCCAGTGAAAACACATGTTACTCTTTGGCCAAAACCTTAGACACTGGCAAAAAACTGAGGTGCTCCCGGATGGGAGGGGCTTATATAGGGGAGGGTACTTCCGGTTTTGGAAGTTGCCAGTGCCAGCACCTGAAGGTATCTATATAACCCATTAGTAATGACTAAGTCGCTCTGTGTCCCGTGATGTACGAAAAAGAAAAACTGCTGCTGCTTACTGTGTGCAGAGCTCCGGTTCCTGTGGCGTTGGAGGCTCAGGCCTTCGCTAAACCACATAAAAAGTTTCCAACTTATAGCCTAATTCAGAAGGTATGGAACAAAGTTAAATACATTCAGAATGCAGATGGCTATACAGAATATAGCCCTATATGGCAAAATGATACGTATACTGAATTGGCCAAATTGCAGTCAGGGGCCAGGTGGAAGCAGTATGGGATTATGCATCCTAAGCACTTAACTTAACCACTTCTCTACTGTGCACGAAAACCCCCTTCCTGCCCAAGCCATTTTTCAGCTTTCAGCGCTGTCACACTTTGAATGACAATTGCGCGGTCGTGCGACGTGGCTCCCAAACAAAATTTGTGTCCTTTTTTTCCCACAAATAGAGCTTTCTTTTGGTGGTATTTGATCACCTCTGCGGTTTTTATTTTTTGCGCTATAAACAAAAGAAGAGCGTCCAGTTTGGAAAAAAAACACTATTTTTTACTTTTTGCTATAATAAATACCCATTTTTTTTTTTTAAATAAAATTTTCCTCAGTTTAGGCCGATACGTATTCTTCTACATATTTTTGGTAAAAAAAAAAAAACGCAATAAGCGCGTATTGATTGGTTTGCGCAAAAGTTATAGCGTGTACAAAATAGGGGATAGATTTATAGCATTTTTATTTTTTTATTTTTTTATTAGTAATGGCGGCGATCTGCGATTTTTTATTGTGACTGCCATATTGCGGCGGACACATCGGACACTTTTGACAAATTTTTGGGACCATTCACATTTATACAGCGATCCCTGCTATAAAAATGCATTGATTACTGTATAAATGTGATTGGCAGGGAAGGGGTTAACCACTAGGGGGCGGGAAGGGGTTAAATATGTTCCCTCAAAGTGTTCTTACTGTGGGGGGAGGGGACTGACTGGGGGAGGTGACCGATGGTTGTCCCTATGTACAAGGGACACACCATCGGTCCCCTCTCCCTCACAGGACGTGGATCTCTGTGTTTACACACAGAGATCCACTTTCCTGCTCGTTTCCCGGGCAATCGCGGGTGCCCGGCGGCAATCGCGGCCGCCGGGCACGCACACCGGGGCCTTGTGAACGCGACGGGCGCGCGCGCGCGCCTCCTAGCTCGTTTTAAAGGGAGGACGTCATATGACGTCCTCCCAGAACGAGAGTATCCTCCGCCCGCCGTCAATTGACAGTGGGCGGGGGACAAGTAGATATTCTGTAATGGAGTACTGCGCCCTTTTAGTGACCTAAGGGAATCTTATGGTCTTCCGCAATCAATGTGCTTTTGTTATTTACAATTGCTCCATGCGGTGGCGGCACAGGGTCGCTCCTCGGAGTGGCACTTGTCGCCAACCCCGGTGTTTAGTCTTTTGGGGGATGCTGGGTCGTCGAAGGGCTTTATCTCACAATGCTATGCCATACTGTTACAGTCCGTGATGAGGCAGCATCCTCTGAAGATAAGGGAGAAGTGGGAGGCAGATGTTGGCCAGTTGGATGGTGAGCAGTGGGAGGAAATTTTCCTGGCTGTGGGTAGGTGCTCACTGAATGTATCCCATAGGCTTACCCAGTTGTACATATTGCTGCGCACTTATTTCACACCTCACAGATTACATTTGATGAATCCACAGCTTGACCCCACGTGTACAAGATGCAAAAGGGACCACGGAGATCTAGTCCATATGCTGTGGAGATGTCCCAAACTCCACATGTACTGGGCGGGTGTGGTGCCTACCATTAATTCAGTGTTTGGCGTGTCTCTTCCACAGGACCCGAGAGCTTGTCTCTTGGGTGCTTTGGAGGAATACGAGTGGGACGAGGACTGCAGAGAAGCCGTTCATAGGACTCTGTTTCAGGCGAGGAAGCTCATCATGGTACACTGGAAAGCGGAGGCTCCACCGACCTTGAAGGAATGGATTAATAATATTGGGATGGTGTTGAGGATGGAGAAGATGACTTATCAGCATAGGGGTAGTGCTCATAAATTCAAGAAGCTATGGGCAAAATGGCTGGATGTACCGGGCTTGGCCCCAGTGGATTTGGTGGCTGATAGATTGCTAGGCATCAATATAGGATGAGATGTGCTTCTAGTGCTTTGACATTTGGGAGAGTGGGTATGTCAATTTGAGGACCGGCTGGCTCCTAGTTCAGATTTGTTTTGAAATGTATGTTTGCAATGATTTCTTACCCCGCTATGTTGAGGGGTGTCTGTATGCCCTGTACCTCTGCAAAATAATAATAAAACTTTGTTAGATAAAAAAAATAAAAAATTGCGCACAAACGCGCAGCGGCGACAAACTACATACATTTTTAAAAGCCTTTAAAAGCCTTTACAGGTTACCACATTAGATTTACAGAGGAGGTCTACTGCTAAAATTACTGCCCTCGATCTGACCTTCGCGGTGATACCTCACATGCATGGTGCAATTGCTGTTTACATATGACGCTAGACCGACGCTTGCGTTCGCCTTTGCGCAAGAGCAGGGGGGGACAGGGGTGCTTTTTTTTTATTATTATTATTTATTTTGCTTTTTTATTTTATTTTTAAACTGTTCTTTCCATATTTTTTTTTTTTACCATTTTTATTGTTATCTCAGGGAATGTAAATATCCCCTATGATAGCAATAGGTAGTGACAGGTACTCTTTTTTAAAAAAAAATTGGGGGGTTAGACCCTAGATCTTTCCTCAAAGCATCTGACCACACCAAGATCGGTGTGATAAAATGCTTTCCCAATGGCGCTGTATATATCCGGGGGGGGGGCATTCCCTCCCACTGCTTGTAAAAGCAGTCTAGAGGCTAATTATCTACTAGGATTGCTTTTACATGAAAGCCAGCCGCTGGCTGAAAAGAATGATACCAAGATGATACCTAAACCAGCAGGCATCATTCTGGTATAACCATTCAAAGTCCAGCAACATACCAGTACGTTGCTGGTCCTTGTTGGACATGTATTGTAATCTTTATTTTTCATGCAGCCTGTTGGCTGAACGAAAAAAAGAGATTGATCGGTGGGTATGTCCACCATTAGAATACCTCCCTTCATCCACCCACTTCTAATGATGGGCATACATGCACCATTTATATATGCCGAAGCATGGGGGCATCCTCCCGCAAAAAAGTTATGCCGCGTACACACGGTCGGACATTTCCACGGGCAAGGCTCCGTCGGAATTTCGACCGTATGTACGCGGCATAAAAGGTTATGCTGCGTACACACGGTCAGACTTTTCCACGGGCAAGCCTCCGTCGGAATTTTGATCGTATGTACGCCGCATTAGGAGCAAATCGCTCCTCCGCCCCTGCTGCCCCCATGCTTTGGCATATATGCTCTTTTTTTTAACTGTGGTGGTGAAATCACCTCCTACAGCGTTGGAGTCACGGCTTTATGTATCGTGGGAGCAAACACTGTTGCTGTCAAGATAAATAGATCCGCGCTGCAACTGAATGGCGTACCTGCTAAGCAAATGATGGTTAACATTAAAACAAAGTAACATTACAGTATAACAGTAAGACCTTACCATACCATACCTGCAAAGCAAATACCAAAAAAAAAAACTAGTAAAAAATAAAAAAATTTTTTAACGCAACCTGTGCCTAAAATATATATATGCCGAAGCATGGGGGCATCCTCCCGCAAAAAAGTTTTGTCTGACTTTTCCACGGGCAAGCCTCCGTCGGAATTTCGACCGTATGTACACGGCATTAGGAGCAAAATCGCTCCTCCGCCCCTATGCTTCGGCATATATGCTCTTTTTTTTAACTGTGGTGGTGAAATCACCTCCTACAGCACTGGAGTCACGGCTTTATGTATCGTGGGAGCAAACGCTGTTGCTGTCAAGATAAATAATTCCGCGCTGCAGCTGAATGGCGCACCTGAAAACAAAAAATTACATACCTGAAAAGCAAGCATGATAAAACATTGCAGAATAGAATACAGTAAAAAAGAGCAGAACAATAGAGAGAAAATAGAGAGAGAGAGAGAGAACAATAAAACGACAACTATTTTTATTTTATTTATTTTTTTGTGATTTTTGTTTTTACGTTTTGTTTTGTTTTTACACTTTTTTTGTAACTTTAACAACTGTAATGGTTCGGGTCTCTCAAAATGCGATGGCATCTTGGGAAACCCTGTGTAAGTGTGTCCTGTTCTGTGCAATGCTGTACCCTACGCTAAAACTTCACTTTTGAGTGGAAGCGTTCAAAACATTTACCAATGCAAAGACCAGGATTGTCAGGACAGCGTGGACAAAAATAACGGGTGTCACGCCTAAATCCGCGCTTGCTACAGACACGACATCTTTTTTGGGGGGCTCGTTGGGTAGGGGTACTCTCGAGGACATACGGATAATGCCTCTCATGCAGCCGGCTTACTACATTTGGTTGGGGATGGTGAGGTGCCGAACCGCCTGGATACAGGAGTTCTATCTCTTCCTGGAATTTTAGGAGAGATAACGTCCCGCCTGAAGCTCTGTATTGCACATGAGCGTTCAGCAAAGCCAATTGGAATAAAGATAGAGACACTTTTTTGTACCAGCGTCTCGCCTTACGGTCAATTAGATACGGCGCCAACAACTGGTCGTTGAGGTCCACCCCTCCCATATTTTGGTTATATTCGTGGACACAGAGGGGTTTCTCCACAACACCAGTCGCCGTACGAATTTGGACTGTCGTGTCTGCATGAAGGGAGGTAAGAAGGAAAACATTCTAATTATCCCTCCACTTCATAGCGAGCAAGTTATTACACTTCAAGCAGGCTCTCTCCCCCAGCCTAAGACGGGAATCTACAAGCCTCTGGGGAAAGCCCCGGCGATTAGGTCGCACAGTGCCACATGCTCCAATCTGATGATCAAACAAGTGACTAAACAGTGGCAAGCTCGTGTAATAATTGTCCACATACAAGTGGTACCCCTTTCCGAATAAGGGTGACACCAAGTTCCACACTATCTTGCCAGCGCTCCCTATGTAATCTGGGCAGTTCTCCGGCTCTACGTGACTGTCTTTTCCCTCCTAAACCATAAAGCTCCATACATAGCCTGTTGCCCTGTCACAGAACTTATAGAGCTTGACCCCGTATCTGGCACGCTTGCTGGGAAGGTACTGCTTGAAAGACAAGCGGCCAGAAAATGTAATCAGGGACTCATCAACGCAGACAACTTGATCGGGAATAAACAAGGCTGCAAAACGTTCGTTGAAGTGGTTTATGAGGGGCCGAATTTTGTAGAACCGGTCGTATTCAGGGTCTCCACGTGGACGACAAAGTTCATTGTCGTTGAAATGCATGAACAGCAAGATCTGCTCGTATCGTTTCCTGGGCATGGAGGCAGAGAACACGGGCATGTGGTCAATTGGGTGCGTGGACCAATAAGCACGCAATGACGGGAATTTATGTGTGCCCATGTTGAGGGAAAGGCCCAGAAAGGTCTTAAATTCGGAAACCGTAATTGGTTTCCAATTTTTGGCAATGGAAGGCAACTGGGGACTAGCGGCGATGAATTGACCAGCATATAAATTACTCTGGTCCACAATAGATCTATAGAGATCTTCCGTGAAAAACAGCGAATAAAAATCAATTGGCATAAAATCAGCAGTTTCCACCTGAATACCGGGTTGGGCAGTGAATGGGGGAAGTACGGGTTCTGCAGAAGTGGTGGGGACCCAATCAGGATAGGCAAATTCTGCAGGAAGGGCACTATGGGCACGACGGGCCTGCCTTTGTCTTCTTCTTGGTGGCAGCGGGACACTACTTGTGCTTGCCACCTCGCCAGCTTGAACTGCACTTATGGGACTCGCCACGTCACCACGTGATACTGCAGTGCTGGATGTACGCCCAGGCTGTACTAGGCCGCTGGTGCTTGCCAATTCACCAGAAGGAATAGCAGCGCTAGTACTACTCTGCTCCATGATACGAGAGCCCTGCGGTTCTTGCGCCTCAACAACCTCAGAAGATCGGGATCGGGTACGCCTGACCTTAGCAGGGACCTCATCTTTGTCGTCAGAGCTATCTGACATGGAGCGGCTGACTTCACTGTCTTCTACGGGAAGATATTCTGAGCCTGAATCTGACAAATGCGTGACCTCCTCTTCGCTATCTGTCATGCTTAGAATCTCATAGGCCTCTTTACTAGTGTACCTTCGATTTGCCATTTTGGGATTTAAATTTAGGGGTACACTAGTAAGATTCACAGGTAAAAAAAGCACCTGACTGTCAGCAAATGTATCAAACGCTTCAAAAAAAACCTGTTAGCGATCGCAGGGATCAGGACTGTCTCTGCGAACGCTGCAGTTATGTGTGTTGTGTTTGGTAAGTGACAGTGATCGATCGATACTGCACTTGGGTGGGCTGCGCTGGGCTGGGCTGGGCTGGGCGGTGGGGCTAAACGCAGGTGCTAGCAGGTATCTGGGCTGATCCCGCTAACACTGCGTTTTTGGGAACCCTAAACCGCTGGGGACACTAGTATCGATCTGATCAGATCAGATATTGATCTGTTCAGATACTATACCACTAAGGGAGGTGTATGCTTTGCTTATGGGTGTTAGCGTTACTGGCACTAACCTAACGCTGCCTGGGGTGACGCAGACCCTCTCTGGCACTAAAACCTAATTGATATCAGCCGCCGGGCGATCAGGGGGTTAAACCTTTATTGGGTTATATACGGCGGGTGCCCTGATGCTATAAAAAGCAAACTAACCAACCAGCGTCACCCGTAAAACTTATATGGTGATCACTGGTGAAAGGGTTAACTCGGGGCAATCAGGGGGTTAAAACCTTTATTAGGTTATATATGGGGGTACCTGACGCTAAATAAAAACCTGACGGGTAACCTAAATAACTAAATAACTAACTGGCTAACCAGTGTCACCAGTAAAACGTATACGGTAATCACTGGTGAAAGGGTTAACTCTAGGGGCAATCAGGGGGTTAAAATAATATATGGGGGTACCTGACGCTATAAAAACCTGCGGCAAACCTAAAAATAAATAACTGGCTATCTAGGGCACCACCGGCACTAAATACAGCGATCGGAAATACGATCGCTTACTGATGCTAGCGTTAGGGGGTGAAAGGGTTACCTGGGGGCGATCAAGGGGTTAAACCTTTATTAGGGGGGGTTAGGGGGCTACCCTGGACCTAAAGGGGCCTAAACCTAACTGCCCTGACACTTTTTACAGTCACAAATGACACTAAATGCAGTGATCAGTAAATAAATGATCACTGCAATCAGTGACACTGTGACTGGGGGTGCAGGGGATGACCCGGGGGGTGATCTGGGGGTGATCTGGGGGGTGAAATGTGTGCCTATGTGTACCTATGTGTTAGTGTAGTGTTGGTGCACTAACCTGATGTCTTCTCTCCACGGCGCTCTGGACGAAAAGACCACCACATGGAGAGATGACATCACTTCCTCTGCCTGTGTTTACATTACACAGGCAGAGGAAGATTCTCATTCGCCGGGAGCGATCGCGAGGGGGTGGCCGGAAACGAATGGCCGTCCCCTCATCGCGGATCGCTCCCGCACCGAGAACCACCGCTCACTGTACCGGAGGGGGGTCCGATGAGACCCCCTGACTATACAAAGGCAGGCACGTACAGGTCCGTGCCGTTCTGCTGACGTATATATACAGTGAGCGGTCGTTAAGTGGTTAAAAAAGCAAAATGTGCTCAAATTACATATTATCTGTATTTTGAATTCCCCAAAAAATTGCTGCTTTTTTTTTTTTTTTTTTACAAAGATTACAGTAGTTACAATGATACATTTACAAATGGCAATGCAGATGTCAAATTAATGTTTTTTTTCTGTTCCCTGTATAGCAGGCACATTGCATTTACATACAGTATTTGTAATAGTGAGCTTTAGTGTCTATATTTAGTCCACATTTTAAAATCTTCAGTATGGTAAAATGGGGCTATTGTCCATCCATAGCAACATCTACTATGATGCTTTTTTCTCACTTGTTGAGCAATAATTCTTCTCTACGTTTGCTATTTCAACTACAATATGATTAATGCCCACCAGATGTCAGTAGAATAGTTTCAATGCTTGGAGTGCAATATATTAGACTCCTTTAAAATAGATTTCCTATTTGACTTCGAACACGGCCCTCTAGTGGCCTTTACAGCATCGATGGATGCAAAGACAATTTCATTTACGCTTATATTTTCAGAAAAGGTAATCCATTATACTGTAATTTTAATGGCCCCAGAAACACATACAAAAGTATAGTGATACTATATTATTTTGTTATGGTGATTATTATTTTGTTATACTTTATTTAATGAAAAAATCTGATCACATCTTGAATCTTACACTTAGTAGCTTTAGGTGAGAGCTACTTAAGGCTCGGTTCACATATGTATAAGTAAGGAATATACCACGCTACCTAAATATAAAAAATACCAATATGCAGCAGCTCAAAATGTAGGACCATACATTCAATAGTAACCAAAAAAGGGGGGAGGAGCTGCGCAAATATATGAATAATGTGAAATGATATAATTCAACCTAAACAGAGTGAAATACTCTCATACATTATTAAGTAACAATCCAAAAATTGTGTACATTAATAAAAATTTATAGAAAATTGTGAAAAAATTATTATGTGAGATCGTGAGAAAAAATCATAAAAAATCATGAAAAATCATAAATAAGTGTCCAGCCAATATTAAATAAATGAATAGATGACCAGTCCAGTAAAAAATGCAAGTGAATGAAGATCTTGTATGAAAAGAAGAGAAGGGTGAACCTCAATCTTTGCACCAAAGAACACACGTGCACCACCACCTATAAGATAATACGCTTACCAGAGGCAAGCTGAAACAAGCCCAAAAACTGTGGTCATACTCCTGGTCTGTAACAATCTCCAGTCCTGGAAGCAGGCAGTCAGACAAGATGAACTTGATAAGCCTCGGAGATCGACATCAATGACCCAAGAATAGAGAGAAACTCACATAGTGTGTACCAGTTATAAAAAAGTTTATTTCACCAAAGGTGGCAACTTACATGTTTGTAGATAAAAACATCCGTATAAAACAGGAGAGCCGGCCGGCATGCAGTCTCCCGTCCAAAGCGATGACGTCAGCGCGTCTGACTCCCGACGTACATTTCGCTACAAGATAGCGTCGTCTGGAGAACGGGCGACGCACTGACTCATCGCGTGTATAAATAGCAGTGTAACCATGCCTCGATGTGAGTCATAGGCAGCAGGACGTCCCCATCACATATGAGCCGCATCCGTTGCACAGCAGGGGTCCGGTGCGTGCTGGTTCACCGTTTCAGGTCCGATTTCAACCCGAATTTTGGCCTGAATTCAGACCTGAGACGGACCAAAAAAGGCACGCGTTTTTTCCTGCAAAAGGCACCAGACCTGCTGCAGAGATATGTGAACCAGCTCCATAGAGAGCCAGTCACATAATTCTGCTATGCGAATTGGATGCAGTGGAAATCTCCTCCTACCTGAACTCTCAGCACTGGAGAAACTGTGCAGTTTATCACTGACCGTGGTGTACTGATCAGCCAAAAAGGTATATAGAGGCAATATTTTAATGTAAAAAGAATATTTATAAGCTATTTCTGAAAATGTAAAGTATTCCCACTACATATGACATATGTTCTAACAAGGGATTAGACTATTAAGATATGCATGTAAATTGCATTATGTTTGGAGTGATTGGGTGGTTTATGCAGTAAATGCTGTATAGGCTTATAGGTATATACACAAAAAAGTCCCTGAAAATCTGGAGAACTGATCCAAAAAGGGTAAAAATTGCTCATACATTCCTTCAATATTGCATGCCTGGACCACTATTTATTTAACGCATGCATATAATTATTTATTTCCATTAGTGAATTGACTTTAACACTGTTCTATGTGGTATTTACTGAGGGGTTTCGCTTATTGAGGTAAATAGTGCATAAGGGGATAGTGAATCAACCTTTTCAGTATTGCATGCAATATTTGGGAAAAATGTATCACGTGACTCAAATACCGCATGCAATATGGTTTAGCGAATGGAGCCCACAATCTCTATACTATATACAGAACACTGAAACAGGGGGTCTGCAGTATTTGAATGACTTAAAGTTTAAGTACACATTTTAGCGCCGTTACAATTATAATGTATTGTCCCCTGCCCCAGCAGCAAAATCTTTTACTTGCTGGGGTAGAGTATGAACTCTCCATTTCATTGAATGGAGAGAAAGCTGTATATGCATACCCCAAACTCACCAGATATTGGACAAGCAGCTTGGCATTATAGACAATATCTCACTGGATTGGGGACAAGTGAGTATGGAGCCTGGTGGTGTGGGATCGTATGTGCAAAATGTGCAATTACACTTTAAGCCCAACATTAAAAATCTAATGGTTCCTCAAACAAAAACATTAGAATTTATGATTGATAAGCATTACCCTATCACCCTATTAGGTGGGGCTGCATGAGAAAATGATACATTCTAACTTTGAGATGAAGTATTTCCTGTAAAAAGGATTTACTTAATTATAGTCATTTAGGCACAATGGGGCTGATTTACTAAAGGCAAATAGACCGTTAACTTTGCAAAGGAAGTAGCACTTTGCTAGGAAATTTTCCCCAGAGCTGAGTGAATGTAGTGAAGTTTCAATTTGAACAACCAAGCACATGCAAGGAAAAAAAAAAAGCATTTCTGCTTGCACGTGATTGGATGGTGGAAGTCAGCAGAGCTTCAACTTATTTACTAAGCACTGGGACAAATTCCCTAGAAAATTGCAACTTCCCTTTTAACGTGGAACAGCCTTTTTGCCTTTAGTAAATCAACCCTACAATCTTCATTAGACGCAAATTACTTGGGTTGATTTACAAAAGAGATGGGACTGTTCACTTTGCAAGGCATGGTGTGCCTAGCATATGAATTTGCCTCAGATCATGGTGAATGAGGTGAAGCTCTGCTGACACCAATTAACCGCCCCAACACAGCTCATCCTGTCACATTCAGAAGTTACTGCGGACATCCTCAAGACAGATCCGCAAGTCAGATTCAAAACTACAGGGGACATCCCCAAGACAGCTCCTCAAGTCACTTTCAAAAGATACTGAGGACATCCCCAAGTTAATGCCTCAATTCAAATTCACAGGACACAGAGGACATCCCCAAGACAGCTCCTTAAGTCACCAGAGTCCATCTCGCTCACTTGTTTCATCCTTGTTTTTCATGAATCTACCGACACATGACGAAAAATAAATGTAGTGATGTCCAGAGATTGAAGTGAATTAAAATTAATAGAAGGGTAGTTTGGGACTTTAAATGAGGATAAACAGGGCCGTTCGGTCCCCTCCTCCATCCCGGTTCAATATTTGAAAAAAAGGAGCAAGAGGCGGTCCCGCCTCTTGCTCCTTTTTTTCAAAATTTAATAGAAGGACTTACTGATATGTAATAGCCAATTTACAAATGAGACATTTTGCAACATGAATCATGCTGAGAACTAATACATTTCATTCTGCCATTAAGCCCAGTTTCAAATCCAAATTATTCTCCTTCTTTGTCAGCCATATTACCCTTTAACCTCCCTGGCGGTATTCCCGAGTCTGGCTCGGGGTGGAATTTCAGTATCATTAGCGGTAACCCCGAGCCAGACTCGGGCTGCATCGCAGGATACAGGGAGAGTTACAGTACTTACCTTGTTCCCTGGATCCTGCGATGTCTCCCCACAGTGTGTGCGAGCTGTCTCCTAGCTCGATTCACACACAGTGCCCAAGTGCCACCGAGCTCCGCTCCCTGCGACGTTGCGGCGCATGGGGACGGAGATCGGCGCCAAATTCAAAAAAGTAAAAACACAATACACATACAGTACACTGTAATCCTACAGATTACAGTACTGTATAAAAAAATTACACATCCCCTTTGTCCCTAGTGGTCTGTCCAGTGCCCTGCATGCACTTTTATATTATAAATACTGTTTTTTCAGCCTGGAATTTGGAGATTGTCCATAGCAACCAAAAAGTGTCCCTTTATGTCAAAAGTGGTTTTAGACCAGCTAGAAAACAGCGATATTAAATTAGAATCACTTGCAGAATTGAGCAATAGTGATTTGTGGGGAAATTCGTCATCAAACACTGAAAGTAATGACAGCGACAATTCTGCAACTGAGCAAATTTCAGTGTTTTTGATTTGATTACATTATTGAATAATTTTTATTATTATTATATTATTATTTGTTATAATTATTTATAGTTATTTATTATATTATTATACTACTAGGCTCTGGTTTGGACAGATTTAAGTGTGTTATTCTTAAGAATTACAGGCCTGCAATATAAAACGCCAAATTTCCATGCAAAATAATTGTACCGCTTTCAGCACCTAAAATCTGACAGAATAATACCGCCAGGGAGGTTAAAGTAGAACTAAAAATCAAAACTTTTTTTTCATTTTGGATAGATTAAGGGAGGAATTATACAGTAACTGTAGCGGCCTCACCCCTCTCCCTTGCTTTATCGGTTGTATGGCTGTTGTCTAGGGGTACCTGGGAGAGAGAGATGATACACACCACGGCCCATGTCCTCCCGTAACTAGGAGGTGAAGGCCAGAGATTGGGCTTTTGTGTAGGTGTCCTAGAGCCAAGTCCAGTCCTTTGTCCCTGACTCCTTTGCTTAGTAAATAGGTACAACTCAGTTTTATTCTTCTTGCCAAGCAATAAAACAGTCTTTCTCCTTTGGAAAATGGGGGGACAGATTGAGGCACAATCCTTTCCCTTCTTGCTGCTTCCCACTGTGCTGTCACCAGTGGTGAATAGTCACTGCCACTAACTAGGTAATATAGAACGTGAATTTACCTTCGCTCACTTTGCCACTGTCAGAGGAAGAAATCCGTCCAAGGGAGAAGTGGAGGCCTCTCCGTCACCAGCGATGCTGCGCCAGACTCTTCGGAGAAGTTACTGCGCACCAGTCCTCACGAACTCAGAGATGGGCACCCAAGGCATTAGGGCCCCCTCGGATTCCTCCACCCTCCCGGAACTCAGTCGAAGGTACTGAGCCCCAGGCATCCACTATAGTACCTCACCCCAAGCTAAAGGTGCCTGAGATGGACTCCATCTCCGCTCCAGCTAGGCCAAGGGTGCCTAGGCCTGGAACACCAGAACGCCAGCACCCAAGCTAAAGGTGCCTGGGTGCGGCCACGTCCTCCGACTCTCTCTCCAAAATCTGGGCCTCCTCCCCTTTTATGACCTATCCCTTTGCATCACAGCGGGTTCCCCGCCCCGCTGTACCAGCTCCAGGGGAAGACAAAAAGGCACAGTTTGCGGTGTGAGTTCAACTCCGGCCCAAGGCAACAGCGCCACCCAGGAACCTCACACCACCAGAGTCCTCACATAATTCAAATACCTGCTACACTCTCCCCCTGGTGATTTGACACTGGTCCCCAGTGTCTGGTACAAACCCACACCCCACGAAGGGTGGTGTCATAAGTTCATCCCAGAAACCAAACTACACAAATTTAACCCTGAATTGTGCCACGACCTGAATGGGAAAAGGAAAAACCTAAAGCAATGTAACTATAAAACTTTTCAATAAAACACTTTAAATATCTCACACATTTACATTCCTCCCTCCCTCTGACTATCTAAGGACCACCCATTCTCAGTAGTCTTGACAGACGAATCTCCTGCAGAGGGAAAGAAAAGAAACATACATCCTATCAACATGTGTGCTTGCTTGGAATGAATGAGTCTATCCTAGGAGAAACCCATTCACTCCAATAAGTGCTGCATAATGTAAAAAAAAAAACAATCGTTGCGCAACACTGCCACCTGGTGACAGTGCCACGGTCAAGACACTCATTACTTCCAGATGAACTTTCCGCTTGAACATTTTTCTCTGTGACCCTGCATCTAAAACCCAAAGTCACTGATTTCTTTTGAGTGCTAGGAGAAGGAGGGAGAACAAGCAAAAAATACAGCTCCCATATCTCCAACGAGTAAAATTGCCCAAATACAAAAAAAAATAGGGCACAGTCCCTGTGTTCTGAAAAAGGCACTCTGGAAAGTTCAGCCAGGAATGAAAAGAAAGCAAACAAGAGTCTTTTTCCCTCTCTTCTTCTCTTACAGGTAAAACCTTGGAGGCAATGATATAGGCTTCAAACGATCATCAAAAGCCTCCACATGGTACTCAACACTCTTTCCTTCTTTGCGACAGATCACCACTTTGTCTGCATGAATGTGTCTTCCCAGCATCCATTTAGCTTTACAGTCCTAAAACTTCTTGGTGACCGTTGGTGAACAGGAAAGGTACCGCCGTGCTTGCTGTACTTTCAGTTTGTCCCACACAAAAGCATCATACCATCTTTGCCGGAAGACCTCCACCTCATAGAGCAGTTCCCGAGGCAGATACGGGTATTCCCACCCATATTCCTGAGCAACCTTCTGGCCAAAGAGATGCTGCAGCCTTGACAAAGGTGGCATAGTAGCTCGGTCTCCTTCTCCGGGTGGAACAATCGCTTCTGGATGACGAGGTGCATTCACCACCTCAGTAGACCTGGGCCTAGGAGCCCGCAGTGATTGACGTTGCACTCCCGCAACAGGAACAGGTGAAATGGATGTTGAATCAAGAAAGGGAACTTCAGACAGGGGACCAGCTTCTTCCCTCAGCGCCGAGGCCTCCACCCGGGGTGTACTATCCCCAGTAGACATAGGTGGGTCCCTTGTAACACAGGCCGAGGGTAACTTCATTCTGTCCCATCCCTTCTGGTGGAAGATTTTGTCTATCTCCCCATCATCGCCATCGTCAGACAATGAATCCAGGTCAGAGGTGTCGTAGCACTCTGCGGGCAGATAATTCCCAGTCACGAACTATCCCCCTTGACGGCCTCTATCGACTGTGGACTACCGCCACTTTCAACCACACTGACAGTCCCAACCCCTGGCTCACCTGGGCCTTTTGAAGAACAGGGATGTCCAGGACTTTTCCTACCGGAGCCATCCAGGCCAGGCAAGCAGTGGGGCGAAGCTCTTCCACGACCACACGAGGCCATCACTAGGCCGACTTTCCTCTTCGGTGGCCGGAGCAGGGAGCTGCTGGTGACCGAGGCAGCATCCTCGTATTTTTCTCTTTTTACCTCTGTTTGGGCAGTCCCTTCGCCCGAATCAGTGCGCACGGGGAACGCACCAGCATCGATCTCTCCCTCCGGAGTGGCAGTCCCTGTGAGGTAGTTGAGGTGGAAAGCCCGAGGCTTTTCTGTGGATGGTTCCACCTCGAAGAGGAATTCTTTGCAGACCTCACAGCGCCCAAACGGCTTCAGCTGGACCACTAGTCCCGAACAGCTGGGACAGATCACACCGAGAGCTTCCATGTCTCTACAGGTAAAGAGAGCCAATTGCCCCCGGGGCCTTAGTCTTATCCCCGTATCCATAATCGGAGCAGCTAGAGAAGACATATCCATGAAGGAAGGAACGGAACTCCACGGAGCACTTGAAGCCATCCTCTCTCTTTGCTGCTCCATTGCGCACTGACCCACCTGCGCCGGAATCTCCACGTGCGTACGTCCACGTGGCCGGACTCCTCCCATGTTCTGCACTTGTTTGCGGGCTTTTCCCTTGTCCCGCCCACGAACTACGCAGTTGTGGGTTGCCTCATGGCGCATTGGCCAATATAGCGGACGACGTACTCGGAACTCCTCCGGGCAGCAAAGTTCAAATTCAGACACCATACACATATCCCGGACGAGCCCCCACGTGTAGCGGCCTCACCCCTCTCCCTTGCTTTATCGGTTGTATGGCTGTTGTCTAGGGGTACCTGGGAGAGAGAGATGATACACACCACGGCCCATGTCCTCCCGTAACTAGGAGGTGAAGGCCAGAGATTGGGCTTTTGTGTAGGTGTCCTAGAGCCAAGTCCAGTCCTTCGTCCCTGACTCCTTTGCTTAGTAACCCAAGTTCCACCCAGTGAATAGGTACAACTCAGTTTTATTCTTCTTGCCAAGCAATAAAACAGTCTTTCTCCTTTGGAAAATGAGGGGTCAGATCGAGGCACAATCCTTTCCCTTCTTGCTGCTTCCCACTGTGCTGTCACCAGTGGTGAATAGTCACTGCCACTGACTAGGTAATATAGAACGTGAATTTACCTTCGCTCACTTTGCCCCTGTCAGAGGAAGAAATCCGTCCAAGGGAGAAGTGGAGGCCTCTCCATCACCAGCGATGCTGCGCCGGACTCTTTGGAGAAGTTACTGCGCACCAGTCCTCACAAACTCAGAGACGGGTACCCAAGGCATTAGGGCCCCCTCAGATTCCTCCACCCTCGCGGAACTCAGTCGAAGGTACTGAGCCCCAGGCATCCACTATAGTACCTCACCCCAAGCTAAAGGTGCCTGAGATGGACCCCATCTCCGCTCCAGCTAGGCCAAGGGCGCCTAGGCCTGGAACACCGGAACGCCAGCACCCAAGCTAAAGGTGCCTGGGTGCGGTCACGTCCTCCGACTCTCTCTCCAAAATCCGGGCCTCTGCCCCTTTTATGACCTCTCCCTTTGCATCACAGCAGGTTCCCCGCCCCGCTGTACCAGCTCCAGGGGAGGACAAAAAGGCACAGTTTGCGGTGTGAGTTCAACTCCGGCCCAAGGCAACAGCGCCACCCAGGGGCCCCAAGGAACCTCACACCACCAGAGTCCTCACATAATTCAAATACCCGCTACATAACCCTGACAGTTTTTTTTCTGTTTTACATCATTTGTGTCCCATACATTTTTCTCTTCACTTACTGTCCCTTAGCCAACAAAGGAGTGAGAGGAAATCCTTCCAGAGTTAGGGAAATTCCTGGTTGTCACCAAAGTCACCAGAACTAGTGCCCCCTTGGAAGATTTCCACTTTATTGCTGTTCTGGTGACCCAAAATTTGGGATTTCCTTTCACTTTCACTCTCGGTGATAATGGTAAACGGAATAAATATACAGGATGAATATCCTTAATAGACAAGTATCGCCAACGCTTTTTTGGCCATACTCTTCTTATGGGTTACAGGAGTGCACTTATTTCTGCACTTCTGTAATCTAGATTCAGCCATCATTGGTCCAGGCTCTGCAGGAATCCCAACAATAATGTTGGGATCTGCCTAGATGCCTGACCAGAAGCTGATTTAGCCATTTATCGCACCACTGAGAGCCTGAGCCGACCACTCCTGCCCTCTCCACAGCCTGGCACTTCAGTCAGTGCAGAGCAGTCACTGCTCTCTGCTCAGTGAAGACTGAGAGCTGAAGGTTCAGTGACCATGTGATTGCTCAGTTCTTGGTCTTTATTGCTTTAAGTTATACTTTAAGGATCTGGCATTATAGAATGCATCCTTTCCTGTCCTCCAGAGGGAGTAAGTAGGACAATGTGCTCAGGGGCACAGTTGTAACTCTTAATAGAGCACTAATAACATATTAATTTTCCTTTTCATATCCTGAACCCCTTCTGACAGCTGTCAGACTCTAACCATCTAAATTCCTCTCATTTCAACTGCTCACCTTTCTGATTTGGTGAGTTTCACCCTATCAGTGAAGTCAGACTAATTCTTGTTGAGGCTTTTTGAACAGGGATAACTTGTGACTAAGGCCCCTTTCACACTGGGGCGTTTTTCATGCGGTTTAGCGCTAATAATAGCGCTGTTATACCGCATGAAAAAATCCTGCCCTGTGCCTTCAATGTGAAAGCCCGAAGGCTTTCACACTGAAGCGGTGCGCTAGCAGGACCGCTCCAAAAGTCCTGCTAGCCGCTTCTTTACAGCGGTAAAGGAGCAGTGTGTTCACCGCTCCTTTACCGCGGTCTCCCATTGAAATCAATGGGACAGCGCGGTAATACCGCCCGCAAACCGCGGCAATAGCCGCGGTTTTCGGGCGGTATTAACCCTTTTTCGGCCGCTAGCGGGGGTTAAATTAACCCCCCTAGCGACCGCATACCGCGGTAAGAACGACGGTATAGCAGCGCTGAAAATCGCACTGCTATACCGCCACCGCTCCTGCCCGCCCCAGTGTGAAAGGGGCCTAAAAGAATCTCCTAGAATCCCATAGAACTTCATGAACAGGGGATGCCTTTGTGTTAATTCATAGAGGAAGTCAGCAAATAAATGGGGTTTCGAGGCTTCATAGAAACATGGAAATCACCTTTAAGGTTTGAATACAACATGATATTATTGTGTGTGTGTAGGAAAAAAAGTCATCAAGCCAAAGCACTGGCACTGCAGTCCTTTCTGCACACTGGGATCCAGTGCCTAAAATGTTAAGCATGAATTTTTATACACGTAGGTGTTTTTTTTACGAAAGGCAAATCCATCTTGCCCTACAAGTGTACTGCAAGTGCAGTCGCTGTAAATCTGAGGGGTAGGTCTGAAATGAGGGGAAGCTCTGTTGATTTTATCATCCAATCATGTGCAAGCTAAAATGCTGTTTTTTTTATTTTCCTTGCATGTCCCCCTCGGATCTACAGCGACTGCACTTCCAAGTGCACTTTCAGTGCACTTTCAAGTGCAAAGTGGATTTTCCTTTATTAAATAACCCCCACAGCCTTTCATTATACATTTTAATACAATCCTAATAAAAGGTTATAATAAATATATAATATATCAGGGCTCAAAATTTCAAGTACTGAGCTACTAGCCAGGCCTTAACCACTTAAGCCCCGGACCATTTTGTTGCTAAAGGACCAGGCCCCTTTTTGCAATTCGGCACTGTGACGCTTTAACTGACAATTGCGCAGTCGTGCCACGTGGCTCTCAAACACAATTGATGTCCTTTTTTTCCCACAAATAGAGCTTTCTTTTGGTGGTATTTGATCACCTCTGCAGTTTTAATTTTTTGCGCTATAAACAAAAATAGAGCGACAATTTTGAAAAAAATTCAATATTTTTTACTTTTTGCTATAATAAATATCCCCAAAAAATATATAAAAAATATATTTTTCCTCAGTTTAGGCCGATACGTATTCTTATACATATTTTTGGTAAAAAAATCGCAATAAGCATTTATTGATTGGTTTGCGCAAAAGTTATAGCGTCTACAAAATAGGGGATGGTTTTATGGCATTTTTATTCATTATTTTTTTTTACTAGTAATGGCGGCGATCAGCGATTTTTATCGTGACTGCGACATTATGGCAGACACATCGGACACTTTTGACACCATTTTGGGACCATTGTCATTTTTACAGCGATCAGTGCTATAAAAATGCAATGATTACTGTGAAAATGACACTGGCAGTGAAGGGGTTAACCTGTAGGGGGCGCTGAAGGGGTTAAGAGTGACCCGATCGCGGGCCCAGTCACAGAGTTCACGGCCGGGTCGCGAGCGCGCCGGCGGCTGGGCATCTTAAAAGGGACGTACCTGTACGTGCTTATGCCCAGCCGTGCCATTCTGCCGACCTATATCGGCGTTAGGCGGTCCTTAAGTGGTTAAGGGTTACTCGCCACCAGTTGTCCCACCCAATACCTACCATGCACCGCCCCTAATTCCGCCCCTAAACACACCCTCATAAATTATCTCATGAAATGATACTTAAAGATTTTTGCAGAATTAAGTTACAAAAATAAATATTAACAACTTTATCAGTGCAGCCTCACCAGTGTCCACCATTGCAGCCTCACCAGTGCCCACCAACCATTGCAGCCTCAGCTCACCTGTGCCCACCATTGCAGCCTCAGCTCACCTGTGCCCACCATTGCAGCCTCAACTCACCTGTGCCCACATTGCAGCCTCACCTGTGCCCACCATTGCAGCCTCAGCTCACCTGTGCTAACTATTGCAGCCTCAGCTCTCCTGTGCCCACCATTGCAGTCTCAGCTCACCTGTGCCCACTATTGCAGCCTCAGCTCACTGTGCCCCCATTGCAGCCTCAGCTCCCTGTGCCCACCATTGCAGCCTCAGCTCCCTGTGCCCCCATTGCAGCCTCAGCTCACTGTGCCCCCATTGCAGCCTCAGCTCCCTGTGCCCACCATTGCAGCCTCAGCTCACTGTGCCCACCATTGCAGCCTCAGCTCACTGTGCCAATATTGCAGCCTCAGTTCCCTGTGCCCACCATTGCAGGCTCAGCTCACTGTGCCAATATTACAGTCTCAGCTCACTGTACCAATATTGCAGACTCAGCTCACTGTGCCAATATTGCAGCCTCAGCACACTGTGCAGAGGATCATCACGGGGAAGAGGAGAACCGCAGGATCACGGAGCAATAGCCCGCTGTTACAGTTTACATTACAACTGCCTCCGTTCATGATTACACACAGCCCGGCCTCCTGACCCCGCACCTGTAATAGACAGAACACGTCCCAGAATTGGACTTGCGTTCTGTCCCCCCTATACCGCCAGAAAGCCGAGGACGTCATATGACGCCCGCACAGGATGGGAGATCCCATCTGCAGATGTCATATGACTATGGGCGGGTATTGAAGTGGTTAAATCATAATAGAAACAGAAACTACCCAAATGACCCTGTTCAAAAGTTTACATACCCCAGTTCTTAATACCGTGTATTGACCCCTTTAACATCAGTGAAAGCTTGAAGTCTTTTGTGGTATTTGTGGATAAGGGTTTTTATCTTCTCAGATGGTAAAGCTGCCCATTCCTCTTGGTAAAAAGCCTCCAGTTCCTGTAAATTCTTGGGTGGTCTTGCATGAACAGCACGTTTGAGATCTCTCCAGAGTGGCTCAATGATTTTGAGGTCAGGAGACTTATTAACCGTACAGACGATCGGACCTTTTTCCGACCAAACTTTCATCGGAATTCTGAAGGAATTTCATCTGAAAAAATAGAACAGGTTCTCTTTTAACATTCCGATGGAATTAATCAGAATTTCTCCGATGGGGCCCACACACGGTCGGAATTTCCAATGAAAAAACTCAGACGGACTCCGTCTGACTTTTTTCATCGGAAATTCCTATAGTGTGTACACCGCATTAGATGGCCACTCCAGAACCTTCACTTTATTCTGCTGTAGCCAATGACAGGCCAACTTGGCCTTGTGTTTTGGATCATTGTCATGTTGGAATGTCCAAGTACGTCCCATACGCAGCTTCCTGGCTGATGAATGCAAATGTTCCTCCAGTATTTTTTGATAACATACCTCATTCATCTTGCCATCAATTTTGACCAAATTTCCTGTGCCTTTGTAGCTCACACATCCCCAAAACATCAGCGATCCACCTCTGTGTTTCACAGTAGGAATAGTGTACCTTTTATCATAGGCCTTGTTGACTCCTCTCCAAATGAAGTGTTTATGGTTGTGGCCAAAAAGCTCAATCTTGGTCTTATCACTCCAAATGACTTTGTGCCAGAAGGTTTGAGGCTTGTCTCTGTGCTGTTTGGAGTATTGTAAGCGGGATACTTTGTGGCATTTGCATAGTAATGGGTTTCTTCTGGCGACTTGACCATGCAGCCCATCTTTCTTCAAGTGCCTCCCTATTGTGCATCTTGAAACAGCCACACCACATGTTTTCAGAGAGTCCTGTATTCCACCTGAAGTTATTTGTGTTCTTTTCTTTGTATCCCGAACAATTTTCCTGGCAGTTGTGGCTGGAATTTTAGTTGGTCTACCAGACCGTGGTTTGGTTTCAACAGAACCCCTAATTTTCCACTTCTTGATTAGAGTTTGAACACTGACGCTTGGCATTCTCAATTCCTTGGATATCTTTTTATATCCCTTTCCTGTTTTGTACAGTTCAACTACCTTTTCCCGCAGACCCTTTGACAATTCTTTTGCTTTCCCCATGACTCAGAATCCAGAAACGTCAGTACAGCACTGGATGAAAAATGCAAGGGTCTGTCAGGAGTCCAGAAACTTGTTGACCTTTTATACACACAAACTAATTACAAGCAAACAGATCATAGGTGAGGATGGTTACCTTTAATAGCCATTCAAACCCCTTTGTGTCAACTTGTGTGCATGTTATCAGGCCAAAATCAGCAAGGTATGTAAACTTTTCAGGGTCATTTGGGTAGTCTCCGTTGTCATTATGATTTAAAAAGAATAAACACAGTTGATTGATAATAAATGGCTTCAGTCAAACACTAACCATGAGTGAAAGAAATGTTTTTGTGTTATCATTCATATTCTCTGAAAAATGGCCAAGAAATCATAAATTCTGCCAGGGTATGTAAACTTATGAGCACAACTGTATATCGTCAGGAAAAATACAACTTTTAAAAATGTGCTTTTTTTTTCTTCAGTCAGGTAAATATGAAATATTGCTTATTATTATCATAGAGTCTTCTATCCAGCCAGCTTAGTGCAAGGTTTCGGTCAGACAAACAAAATCTTAAAGCAAGCTATGTCTTCTGCGGTCTCTTTTTTGCTAACCCATAGAGCTTTGGTAGTCTTTTGTTGTGTGCTAAATGTTGACTAATAAGGAAGAATAGTACTTCTTTACTTAGCATTTTACAGGGCTGGAAATCTCACTCTACAATTTTCAGAGTCTTCTGTCACTCAGCAAAATTGAATAAACGAAATCCAGTGTGCACTGGCATTGTCAAATGCACAAACCACTTTACTATGAAATAGATTAAAACATACTAAGACATATCATATGCAATGCATTTGTAATAGACCACATCATCTCAGTGGACTACTGTCTATCATGATACACTGTATAATCGTTATCCCTCTAACGGTGCTAGCACCACACAGAGCTAAGCTGGTGGGTTTCAAGAAGTGTGATGTAGTTTTGAGCAAGGCTAAAAAAGTGTGGCAGACTATTAATTGCAGAAAATATTTTGAAATGAATATAAAGATCAACATTTTTGGAAATATCTTTTATTCACAAAGCACTAAGGAACAGTTTTACTCAGTTAAAGTGACCTAAGACTGTGGTTTAAGGATGGGGAGCAAAGTTCCCATAAATAGTGCAAATATAGACTGATAAGGGATCCAAAGAATCTAATTATTAGGCCACAGAACAGAATAGTTTTCCTGCCAAAATGTACTGGCAAATGGCCCAATTCACTGCAGATCCCAGTTACGTGTCCTTATTTAAAAGTTTGAGAGAACTGTGACGAGAGAAAACAACAAAGGATGGCTATGCAATCTTAAGCTAAAACCTGCTCATCTACTACAATGCAGTAGTATGCACAACAAATCTCAGAAAGGGAAGCAGCTTCTTTTAGGGTCAATTCTAAAAGGCAAACTACCATTTCTTTGACTACTGAAATTACCTGTTTTAATAATGGTGTAAATGAAAGCTGCATGAAAAGAACTGTAGCGGGTATGTACTTTCCCGGGTGTGAATTTGAACTTGGCAGAGACATTGGTGATGTGTAATTCCCTGCAGCCCAGAAGGTGGCGCTGTCGCCCTGGACTGGGGCTGAATCTTTGCTGTGTGTCGTGCCTCCTTTTTGTCCTCCCTCGGCAGCAGTATGGTGGGGCGGGGAACCCGCCGTGCTTGCTGGGAGAGGGTATAAAGGGGGCCGGCCATCTTTGTCAAGAGGAAGTCCAGGGCACCTTCAGCCTGTGGACTGTGGTTCGTGTCAGTTCTCTAGGCAGGCTTAGGCCTAGAGGACAGCCGGAGGTCGTGTTCCATCCCAGACACCTTTTGCCCAACACTGAGTTCCGCGAGGGAAGGAGATCCTAGGGAACCCCGGGAGTGGGTACCCGAATCCGGAAGGCGTAATGGACCGGGGGGAGTTCCTCACTCGAAGACCTGGTGCAGCAGATTGCCAGTGACGGGTGAGTCTCTCATCGGAGACCGGTTGGAAGGAAATTCCCCCTCGCTCGGAGACCGCAACCCACTTTCAGGAAGGAAAGTGGAGAATACATTGTGTCTGGGCCTATTCGCATCCACACCTCCTTTTCTGTTCTGTTTCTACCAAGGGAGTTCAACTGATTGTGTTCATTCAAGAAGAATAAAGGAGTGTTGAACTTTAACGGTGTGGGGCTAATTTCCTGACAGACCATTGTTCAAGGTAACTCTCGGTGGAGGCTCCAGGTACACAACACTGATCCGAAGGTAAAAGAACTTTGCTTGTATCACACTGACACCTGTGGTGAAGGCCAGGCGTGGTGTCCCCACTCCCTTCCCCTCTAAAAGATACCCCTAGACAAGAGACAGACGAGCAGAAGAAAGAGAGGGGAGTGAGGAGGGCGCTACAGAACATTTCACAAATTACAAAAGCTCAGGGCACATCAACAACAGCATAATGTACGATGTAGTACTACTTGCACTGTATCACAAAAGGCATTTACAGCTGCATGAAACGTGTAAATAACATATCTAAAATAAATTTCCAGGCATTTCTCAGTGCTGCAAAATAGAGAAATGTGAAGTAATTAAGAAAGAAACTGTGTGGGTGGTATTTATTTTCAAAGCAAGATCTTGCTATAAATTGATCATTATACTATTTTTACAAAGCAAAGCAGCAAGTGTGGAATCAAAGCTTTACAAAACTCAAAATAATTTATGGCATTCACTGCAGCTTAAATAGTTGTTACTATTATTTTAAAATGATTCTGTAGCAGCAAATATATGTAGTTATAATGGAGAAACCAATACCACACAGTACTTTATTTGAACAAATACCCAGGAAATATTTTGCGAAAAAAATCTACTTTCATATCTTGATGATTTTAAGGTGGAACCAAACCTGTTATGTGTATGAAACCCAGTTTCAGTAGTCTACAGTAGTCCTGCTTTCTATGAGCAACTGTTATCTCAAAACAGGGATGTCATTCTCTCCATAAGATGTAAAAAAGGAAAGCCTTAAGGGAACCTAGTAGAATCAGAGCGAAGGAGGAAAGCAGAAGAAGACAAAGAAAGAGGGAAGTGTACTAAGGAGGGTAAATGGAGAAGAGAGAAAAAAAGAAGATGGGAGGACGCTTGTGGGAAGCTGAAGGCATTTTCTCAAGAGATGGCCATAGGGGCCATTAAAAAAAGACAAAACAGTCCTCCCCAAAGAAGTTCAAATCCTACGTCAGAGTCCAGGATCCCGCGGTCAATGGGATCTTTGGTTGGGAAGCAAAGTATTGTCTTTTTGATAAAAATTTATCAAATGCAGATCTAAGTAGGGGGG